>OY776111.1:516301342-517534250 GCA_963675035.1 Allygus modestus | reverse complement strand
TCTACAGTAACTCTTCCTGATTTTTTTTCAATGGAGTGAACATTAGATACTAAAAAGTCAAGAATTATAGTTAAATAAATTCTTAAATAATGTACTAACACAACAAAAAATTAGAAACATTTGTAGTTGATTCTATGTGACTATACGTGATTTTTGTTGGTTATTAGATACTTACGCACGTTCAATTTACACAAATAAAACTAAAAAAATCGTTTTAGTATTATCAATGCTATTATTTTTTTATACTAATATATTAATTAGGTACCCTATAACTATTTCACCACACTCAATATAAAATCAACGATGGTAATAATTTAACTAAACATGTGATCGCTAAGCAGTGAAGTATTCAGCACTGACTAGTGAACAAAGTTGTCAACCCGATAACGTCCACACAGTAATACCAACTGTGAAAATGCAAAACAGTCCAACCAATTGCTTCGACTATAGACGTACTGGATTATTTTAATAGTTTGCAGAAAACAAAGATAATAACTATACATAAAGCAAACTTAATTAATTAGAAATAGAAAAACGTTAAATATATCATATGATTAAAATAAATTATCGAACGTGTAATTAGCATAAACTCACATATAGAGGTCTCATTTTGCGTTAAAAAAAGTCCGTATGTCATAAAATATATCATCTTAAAGGTCTTGGAAATCCTAGCATCTTTCTAATTTACAAGAACCTCATATCTCTTTTCATCATATCCCCATATAAAATGCATGATATTTGTATGTAATACTTACAAGTACCCTGGGCCTCTTTTATAAAGGGGTTATTTATACCTTACACGCACATTATGTGGAAAAAATATGATATTTGGTAATTTCTAAAAAAACAAAAAGGGATACGAGTTTAGTGTATACTAGAAAGTTGCTAGGATTTCAAAGACCTTTAATATTATATACTTTTTGACATACGTTACTACTTGACATTTTTGCAGATTTGGGCATTTCAACATTTAAAAAAATGTTTCGTTATGTCCTTTTAATTTTTTTTTTAAATAATGCTACATAGCATAACAGGTTAACGCTGAGTTTAATACGAGTACAAATTTAAAATCAGAATAAAGTTATGTATTGTGATTTAGCAGATAGGGTATTCCCTACTAATGATCCACTAACCCAATAATAACTTTGGTTATTAGTTAGTATGAATTTTTTTTTTATTGGTACACTAATTATCTTCGGATTTCTGATATTAGGGATCTTAAAAATAAAATCGTACACTGTCATATTATAGTTCATAAGGTGAATACGACTATGGTAACATTGAAAGATAAGGTTTCGAATAGTAATTTATGACAACAGTGAATCTCTGGACACTCGGAGTATAATTCAGGGTGGTCATACGACCTGGCCGTTTATAAACCTTGAATATCTCATACTACTGTTAAATATAAACAGTGTTTAATATCATGATTATCTATCTGTCTAGTTTCTTTTTTATAAGAGCTTTTAAAAACAAGTTAATCTAATTTTAAATGATTTTTTGTATAAAAAAGGTTTTATTTTAATGAATGAGGGAGATATTTAAGTAGTGTGGGTTTGCGGGTTTTGCGCCGGAAGTGACGTCATCCGGTCACGTGACCGGAAGTGCTGAGTCATGAAAGATGTTATCTGGGGCTGAGCCAGTGACGTAGGCGGTTTTGTGACGAAATGAGTTAAAGTTCAAAGTTCAAGGTCACGGGGAGGTAATTTTAAAAAAGTACTACCTCGCACGCGTAAAATCCGATTGTGATTCGATAGTTTTAATTCGATAAAATATCGAATGAAAATTATCGAATGAAGCAATCGAATGATACGAGTGCGAGGTAGTACTAATACAAATATTACTTTATTTTATTTACAATAATTCATATTACAAATATTACTTTATTTACAATAATTCATGTTTACAATAGTTCCCCGTTGTTGGTTGTCATCGATGTTGTTGATCCGGACGAGTTGCGGCCTCGCCAGATGAATAGAGTCATAATGAATACACCTAATTTTGATGGACATTTCAACAGAGAGCTCGATGTACACCGGTCGAGAGCCGGAGGTGTACTGACTACTCGCTAGCTAGCGTTTTGGTATCAAACAAAATGGTGGGGGTAAAAGTGTGGTGGGGCGGAGCAGATGGCGGACGGCAGATGGCAGGCGACAGATGGTAGGCGGCAGGTGGCAAGTGCGCGGCAGATGGTTGCTACTACATCCACCATCATTAGTCAAACCCTATTAGGGATGACATTATTGCTTCTGCATCAGTAGATATTGTGCTAGAAACTTCATGTACTTGTATTTCATCATTTGTATTGTCAGCTTGCTCAATATTAAAAGAAGAACATGTGGAAGAAACAGTAGTGCCTTGTATTTGCGAATCCATGTGAACTATGCAAGAGCCGCAGGTATACTGAAGTGATACAAGCATGTAGGATAGACACTCGCCTTTACCCCCCACCACACCAGTTTCCCCCACCAAGTTTTCACATCGCACAATAACTACGGGACATGCATTAGTTAGGGTCTAGCTCTGACTCTGTGAGGATCGGAGCTCCGTAACTGAAAACATTAACAATTCTTGCTCGACACTGTTTTTACACAATCATAACAGTCACTGTGATCTAATTTATTGCATGTACTCATATGATGCATCTTGCGTAGCAGACAACTTGCTAAGAATGTTTCAGCCTGGAGTATTCTACGGCGAAATCGCTCACAATCCACTAACAGCGTAGACCTTCTATCTTCACAGTCGGAGAAGTAGAAGGTGGTGGCAGGCGGACTGTTGAAGGACACCTTCGTCATATTTCTGTAAAACTGTGACATCTTTAGAATAACACAAACTCTATAGGTAGATGTTAATCCTGCAAGAGCTAAAAGTATAATGATATAGCGCTAGCGTGTATGATACCCACCCGACCTACCCGCACAACAACGTTACCTCGGTATACTTTAAACTATAAATAACTTGTCGTAGTTTAATCCATAAACAAAGTATTTATTAATGTCAGGCCTTGAAAGTGTTGTTTTCGCGCTGTTTCTTCCCTAATCTCAGTCGGATCTGAATTATATTCGCACCATCTTGTTCGTCTGATTAACCCGCGTAATTTGAGTACCCACTCGCTATACTTTAACCCAATAATAAAGAAGTTATTAGTATGTAACCTTGAAAACATTGGTTTTTTCGCTATTTCTGCTATACCGTTGGTCGGATCTGAATTCTGTTTGCACCATCTTGTTCGTCTGATTAACCCGCGTAATTTGAGTACCCACTCGCTATACTTTAACCCAATATTAAAGAAGCTATTAGTATGTAACCTTGAAAACATTGGTTTTTTCGCTATTTCTGCTATACCGTTGGTCGGATCTGAATTCTGTTTGCACCATCTTGTTCGTCTGATCAATTCGCGTAATTTGAGTACCCACATGACATACTTTGGACAAACTTTGTAGTTTTTTCGCTTCTGCTACTATACCCTTGGCCGGATCAAAATTCTGTTTGCACCTCCTTGTTCGTCTGATCAATTCGCGTAATTTGAGTACCCACATGACATACTTTGGAAAAACTTTGTACCCCCCCCCCCCCACATGGGTCATGTTCAAGGTCAAGGTCAAGTTCAAGGACTTTGGGACTTAGAAAATTTCACAAAGTGGGCTGCACAAACAAACTCTCCTGCCTATGTACAGGCCAAGTCCCTAACTTGAAATGCTTAGGGTGGTCCTGAAAAGGACCATTTGCGTGCTGAAGGTTGGTCGGGATAAGGATCAGTTCAAACTTTATTCTTCAAAACCCACTTTACCCTCCCATCTTTTCTGGTTAAGAATAACTCCTGTGTATCAGGTATCAGAGGAGGTGGCGGTGGGAGAGACTGCGGCAGACGCACCTCGATGTAGTGGATGGTGTGTTGAAACAGGAACACGTGGTCCCCGTTGGTTGCCACATATTTATACTCCGTCATCCGCTTCAGATTTCGAAACTCGACCTTGGAGACTTCAAACGGTGTCACCAAGTCGTTCAGCCCCATCACCCTTGTCCGTTGCATCACCTCATCGACAGTCGGTGTTGGAGACGAAGGTTGAGCCGCCGATGTAGAAGGCCGAGGCTGAGCCGATGTAGAAGGTCGAGGCTGAGTCGAGGGTCGTTGTTCAAAATACAGCGGATGACCATGGAGATTCCGTTTGAGAGACTTCAAAGTTGAAGGTCTCTTAAACCCGCTCCTTCTTTCCGTCGACCTCTTCAAAGATTCCTTTAAGCGCTGGAGTTTTTCAGGAGTCAGAGGAGAAGACATGGTGTAAATAGGATGGAAAAGAAAATGGATAAGATAGAGTTGGATAGAGCACGTGTGTACTGGTTGCAATCCAAAGCCGGAATGAGGCGGCTGGCAGAGTGAAGCAGGTCGTAAAGTGAAACCTTGCCCTATCCATATATGGGTAGAAAGCTGAGGACTGGTTTAGAACCGGCCCCCCCCCCAACCCCCCCCGACGGACCCCCCCCCCAATCGACGGACCCCCCCCCCCGACGGACCCCCCCCCGCGACGGACCCCCCCCCCCCCCCGACGGACCCCCCCCCCCCGACGGACCCCCCCCCCTTTTGGGTCATGTTCAAGGTCAAGGTCAAGGTCGAGGGAAAAATGTTCTTGGAAGTGCGGGATAAAATCCCGCAACGAAGCAGGGTTATCCCTTATCCCGCTTTCCCCTTAATATCCCGATTTCCCATTCTCCGTCTATATAACCCGAGATTTCGAGCGTCTCTTCGCAGTAGCCTGCCGCCCGTTGCGATGAACGTCCCACTGGGTTGCAGTGCCTGCTGCAGCGTAGGTCTGTTAAGTGTGCGTTGGGCCCGACGCGCAATTAAGAGATCCGCGCCCTTGCATGTTTAGTTAGTTTGTTTAAGCATGTTAGATAACGCTTGTAGTTTGCTGCTAGTTAAATATATTTAAGGGGATCTTGGTCAGGGGATTATTGTACTTCGGTTCGTAGTATTCTGAAGCCTACACAGTGATGAACGTCCTTGCGGTTTCAGAGTGCACGACTGTTGTAAACTGACCATATTTTGATGCTTTATAATAACATTGTAGATGGAATGTGTTTCCTTAACATTTAATGTTTTGTAGTTTGCTTAACACTTAATGCTTTTATCTTCAACGTGTCCTTGACCTAGATTAGGACTTAGAAAATATTCAAGAAACATTCAATGTACACAACCACGTTTTAGCACAAAATTTATGGAAGGGGAAATTTAATATATACTGCAACAGCGTGGTAAAAATCATCATATCGCTATGGAAGCTGTAGGTGTAAACACTTGGCTTGTTCCTTCCGAGCTTGCTATTTCAGAAGCCTTTCTGTCCATCCTTACTTATGAGTTTCGAGGCATTAAATTAAAAGTAAAAATAGAGCTGAGACCGTTGCATAGAAATGATATGCATTGTATTTTGGTGGAATGGGAATCGCCCTCCGGCAATAATCTTTTCCATTTTATCAAAAGATCGTGCAAGGAGTTTTGCGTAAAACGGATAACAGTCTCCCTTGTTTAAACGTAGTACAGATTTCTTCCAAAGTAAAATAGCAAAGGTAACACCTTTGCTATTTTACAAAATATTTTAACGTGTCCTTGACCCAGTTACCGGACTTGGAGCAATTCAAAGTGTGCTATACAGCGTTAGAACAAACTACTGTCGAAGCCCCCCCCCCCCGATATATTCCTATAAAAGTGGGAGCAGCCCGCAGAGGGTTCGCAGTCGCAGGCCGACAGCCTAGCTAGCTGTTTGCCCGCGCTGTCCGCAATAGTATCTCTAGTATAGAGTTGGTACCACTATATATTAGAGATGCTACCTTAGCTTAAGGCATGTCTGTGTATTATTAAGCATGTTAGAATAACGCTTGTAGTTTGCTGCTAGTAAATGTAGTTAGTTTAACTGTAGTTAGTTTGGTGTTGGTTTTAAAGTGTTTTTGAAGTGTTTTTTATTTAATAATGAAATATGTACTTTTCTTTCACGCTCCCATTCAAAAAGGTATGGCACGAAAACCGACCTTATGTCTTTAAATATCTCAGGGGGGATTATGTTTCTCAAATAAACACCTTTCCTAACCCCTTACAAAAAGGTATGGCACGAAAACCGACCTTAAGTCATTACGGCGCGCAAACCGGATGACTTTACCTATCTTAACCCTTACTCACGAGAAACAGATTCAGTCAGTTTGCTTATTTTTGGTTAAATTTAAGGGGACCTTGGTCAGGTAATTATTGTACTTCGGTTCGTAAAACTCTGACGCCTACACAGTGATGAACGTCCTTGCGGTTTCAGAGTGCGCGACTGTTGTTAACTGACCATTTTGCTTATCTTGGAGGATACATCATCGGGGAAATAAACTTAAGGGGACCTTGGTCAGGTATTATTGTACTTCGGTTCGTAGTACTCTGACGCCTACACAGTGATGAACGTCCTTGCGGTTTCAGAGTGCGCGACTGTTGTTAACTGACTATATCGTTTGTGTGTTGGGTGAATAATTTTTCGGGGGAGAGGTTAGTGTTCTGTTATCAGGTTTATTTGCCTATAATTGCGAGCTTTAAGCTAGTCCTCTTCTCCTAATACAGAGCGGGGAATAGAGCAGTTTGTGGTCCAAGTGAGAATCACTTACTGCTCTATTCCCCGTTTTGGCAACATGTTCAGATGACCTTGACCCACTTCGGGACTTAGAAAATTTTCGTTTAGTAAAACATTACAACAATATTCCTTCCCTAACCTCTAAAGCCCCCCCCCCCTACAACTGGGTATAAAAGGAGGGTTTTCACCAGTGGTAAAATCATTCTGCTGCTTACACATCAGGAGTGCAGTTCAGTTCCCGAGATGTCTGACCGTAGGAAGCAACTTTTGCCGAGGAAGGTTGAGCACTCTTCATCTGCTCCGTCATCTGCTCCGCCAGCTCCTTCCATCCTTCGGCAGGCGTTAATATTATCATGCATTGTTCCTGAGGAGCCTGCACCACGACCGCAACCACTTCAAGAAAACCTCGTTGCTCCCCCGTCCGCTTCTTCATCTTCTTCATCGTCTTCGTCGTCTTCATCTTCTTCGGCTACTTCTCGCTCACCTTCTCCATCACCGAGGAAGGATGAGCAAACAACTGCACCATCTTTGGCTTCACCAGCTCCTTCGCTTCTTCAGCAGGCGCTGGCAAGCATTCTTCCACCTTCTACACCAGGCTCTTCAACACCATCTGCAAGTCTACATTCTTCTTCTCCTACCAAACCTTCTACACCTTCTGTAAGTGTCCTTTCCCGTCCTTCAGTGATCTGTATTAACAACGAATCTCCTTCAGAGAAATTTCAACAATTAAAAACCTTGAGAAGGCAGTCCATACTTCCTGCACCAAGATGCAGCTACAGTTTTAAAAAAGGTGCAAGGAAAGGGGAACGTTGTGCTAAGTCTTGTGTTTTAAATGAAGAAGTATGCAGATCACATTTAAAACAAAATCACAAGGGCACCGTTTCTCTTTCTACACCCCATCCAACAGTGAGACCAACCAAAATTCGAATTAATAGGCTTTGTAGAAATAAAAGATACTTTTTTGTTAAATCAAAGGGCTTTGCAAAGGTGGTGGTTCAATGTGAAGGTAAATTGTACTATGTAGAGTTGCCTAGAGGCATGGACCTCCACGTCTAAGAACTTACCAAACAGAACTATTTAATTCGAAATGATACAGGTTTCAGTGTGTGGAAAACATTTAAAATAAAAAAAGATTAAAAAGTGTATTCCAAATTAAAAATAATCTTTTCCAAATTAAAAAAAAAAAGTGTGGACAACCTATTTACAATTTGTAGCATATGCTGCAGAGTGTAAATAGGTTGTCCACACCTTTTTTTTTACAATGCTACAACGACCTTGACCTAAATAACGGACTTAGATATATTGTACTAAGTCAAAGATAAAACTTAAATGGAAAAAGGAGAAATATTATATTAATGACATTATTCAACAGTAAAGAGGGGAGGGGGTAAGCGGGTATTTAAGCGAGAGATTCGGAATATAATTATTAGTTGTATCGTCATGAGCGTCAACAGCAACACATGGGGAAAGGAAATTAGCGAAGAGGAGTTGTACGCGATTGTTGAGGCTGCTGAAATGACTGAGGTTTATAAAATTAATAAGGTTGCAGAAAATGGTGCTCAGTCTCAACCGCAACAAACTACATCACCGATGCAGTCTACAACGCAACAACCAAGACCCTATCATGTTATCCTGGAGGAGTACAATGAGGCGATGAGGTACGCCTTTACTAAGTGGTGTGGTCAACCGCGTTCTCCTGAACAATGGGAGGAGCATGATGCAGACTTTCGCCTGGTTGCAGACTTAGAACTTGAGCTTCAAAGAACAAAGGTTGCTCAATAGTGAGAAGAGTTATTGTTTACTTTAAAATACAGAGCGGGGAATAGATCAGTTTGCGGTCCAAGTGAGAACCACTTACTGCTCTATTCCCCGTTCTGGCAACTGGTGTAAATGACCTTGGGACTTAGAAAATATTCGTTTGATAAAAAATAATGAAAGATCTTCTTATTTCTCACAACAATATCTTTTCCTAACCCCCACCACTACCTAAACTAAGTATAAAGGAGGTTCTCCATCGCTGGTAAAAATTAGTACTCTGCTGAAAATGAATGCATCCACTACTTCTATCTCTGCAGCAACTATAATAGTTAGGAGACGGGTCGAAAACATTGATCAGGTGCTTGCTGTAAGGAGATTACTGCTACGGTATCTTGATATAGAGGTTAGTTGTCAATTGTACATGTGAGACCAACAGGTGAAGTTTATAGTAGTGAAAATGAAGCATTTGAAACAAACTACAGTAGAAAGTTATATAAAATCTTTGGTAATATGGTAAGGTTAGTCGATAAAGGATGGAACATTAATATAACATTTTATATTGTTCCAAACCTGTAATTAAAGCAAAAAAAAAACAAAAAAAAAAACGATGGGTATATAAGCCCGATGTTACAGAGACAATTATCACTTTGGTTCTGAATTGCGTCAAGAGAGCACCTACCATGGTATACCTCCACTATATTGACTCTACTGCTAAAGCGGATACTTTTATCCAGCGTGTTTACCAACTGTTAACGGAGTACCAACATGTTCAGGTTAAAGGATTGGGTATTCGTGGAACAGAAGAAGTAAAAATAGATGTAAAACCAATCCCTTTGAAGAAAAAAATTGTCCAATTATTACAAGAAGGCTACACACTGTGCCTTTATTACACAACCTCATAAACTAAATAAAACGCCAAGGGGGGGGGGAAGGGGGGGGGGAATACAGAACGGGGAATAGATCAGTTTGAGGTTTGAATAAGAATCTCTTACTGCTCTATTCCCCGTTCTGGTAATAGGATAAGGTGACCTTGACCCACTTACAGGACTTAATCATTTGTGTTACAATAATACCTCTTCCCTATCACTTTTCCCTACCACTTGCACTTTCAACACTTACCCCCACCACCACCGAAATCATGTATAAAAGGTGGTTTCGTATTAGTGGTAAATCAGTCTGCTACTTGGAATCATGTCGCCCAGAGATAACATTTTCCCTTCTAAGAAGACTATACTAGAATTGATTGAAAATATTCCATTAAATTTAAACGAAGATGAAGACGATGATGATTCAGAGATGGAAGGTGAACTATTTAGTGATCTTGAACTATTTAGTGGCTTTGAACTACTGAGTGAGTTTGCTAGCAGTGAACCATATCTTGGAGAGATGGAGCTGTTGGAGCTGTTGACTGACGACGAAGATGTCGATAATAATGAACCGGAATTTCATCATCAGTTGCTTTGCTTGGAGGAAATGGACCTTGTTGATAGTGAAACCCCTCCAAGCAGTATTAATATCGATGATGTAGTTCTAGATCCAGTCACAGGGAACTTTTGTGTTCGTCGTCGCTTATTTAGTGATATGAGCTCATCATCATCATTATCATCGGAAGAATCTGAATAAGTTTTTGTTGTCTTCAAATAGTTTACTTTAAATACAAAGCGGGGAATAGATCAGTTTGTGGTTATAGTGAGAATCACTTACTGCTCTATTCCCCGTTTTGGTAATATCGTTGTATGACCTTGACCCATTTACATGATTAAAAAAGTGGGGTAACTTATACATTTAATGGTGGGGGAACGTCTATTTAAAGACGATGCAACAGTGTATATTTATCATATAGACATGATGAACCCACCAGGAAACTCCGTTTGCTACAGCTTTCCCCTCATCGATATCGATGATGTGATAAAACTTACATCAATAACAAAACGGTTCGAACTCGAAAGGCGACTCATAAAAGTCGACGTAATTCCACAAGATCTTCGTTCGGCAATGTTGACTATTGAATATGTTAAAGATGAATCTACAACTGAAGATCCCTATTGTTTTATGAAATTTTTAGTTGATCAAGATGCAATGTGTACAATCCAACTTCACATCCGAGTTTAAAATTTATCAAATGTTTCTGTTGGAGAAAATTGTCTTAGTTAAATACAGAGCGGGGAATAGATCAGTTTATGGTTTAATATAAAATCATTTACTGCTCTATTCCCCGTTTTGGTAAATTTGTTCAATGACCTTGACCTAAATACAGAAATTTGTAGCCTCCAGCTACAATAGTAAATATAAAATGCAAAAAAAAAAAAAAAAAAAAAAAAAAAAAAAAAAAAAAAAATAGTAAACTTAACGTAATACGTACCCCCATTACTTTTGCTAGGGTATAAATAGAGGGGTATTTGCAGTGTTGTTCATTATTGCCTTGACCCTTGTGGAGATCGCACCTACATTATGCATCGCTGCGATATTTGCAAGTCTTCATTTAAGGATGAATTTATTTTAATGATACATAAAGAACTGAAACATAACAAAAACCAAAATGAAGAATATGAAGAAGAAGAATTGAAAGAAATAGATCAAATGTTAGCTCAACACCAAAATTACAGACCTAGTGTTATTCAATATGCACCATCAACATCGACTTCTACCTCTGCTATGTCTACACTTCACCGTCCTTCAACATCATCATCATTATCATCTGCATCGACTTCTACGTCTGTTCTGTCTACACTTCATCATCCTTCAACATCATCAGCTGCATCGACTTCTACGCATGCTCTGTCTACACTTCACCGTCCTTCAGCATCAACAGCAGTAAATGTAGAACTACATGCCCGAGCACTTCCGGGTAATGTAGTAACCCACTTCAAAATTGACAATGCAAAATTACAACTCGAAGAGTTTTTAAATAACGCAAAAGGATTGGTAAGCAACACTTTGCAAAATGAATTAAAAAGATTAAATTTTATTAAATTTGGACTATTAATGGATGCTTTATTTACAAACATTCAAAATGAAACTTCACCGAGAGGGTTTTTAACAAAAAACCGAACTATTATGTTTTCGTCAGATATTGATTCAATCGTATCTGAATGTTTTGAAGAGCTAATGACTAAAATACAAGAACATGAAGGAAGAGGCTCTGGATGGAATTTGTTAAGCATCACAGGGCTAGACTTAAGAGTACACAAACACGGCTATGGAATTCGAGGAAGTAGCTACATTCCTCTACCAACAAAGATTAGAAATACCTTATCCTGCGTCAACGTACAAAATCAAGATACTGAGTGTTTTAAATATGCTATGTTGGCCAAATATGTAACAATTCATCCGGAAAGACCAAGTCACTATTATGAAGAAGTACAACATAGATATAATTTCCAAGGGATGACTTACCCTGTTGCTATAACAGACGTTTCAAAATTTGAAAAACAAAATCCTTCAGCTTCTGTCAACCTCTTCGGATTGGATTCGACAAACAATTTGTACCCCTTGCGTATAACACCAAATGAGCGCAGAGATCATACCGATTTGTTATTAATTACTAAAGGTGATATTTCACACTTTGTGTATATCAAAAAATTTGAAAGTCTTGTTTCTAATCAATTATCTAAGCATAAAAGAAAGATGACAATTTGCAAAAGATGTTTTTGTCACGTGAACAAAGAACTAAGAAGGGGAGGGTCTGATTGGTTAGTAGAACACCAGCGGTTATGTAATGGAAACTATGAAGTAAGAATTAAATTGCCGCATCCTAGCAGAGCGCAGATAAAATTTGACAAAGTAATACAACAATACCGTGTACCTGTTGTTGTTTACGCTGATTTCGAGTCTTCTTTACATCCGCTTGAACAACAAGAAGAGGACGTTACAAGAAGAAGCAAATACCAACTTCATTCACCAAACAGTTATTGCATACTAATTAAATCCACGTTGACTGAAGACCATCTTCAAAAATATGGACTATCATCTTCTCCAAAGATTTATCGCGGTGAAGAAGCAGCCAAATACTTTGTCGATGATTTGTATGACATAGCTGCAAAGGTAGAAGAACTGTATGGAACAAAGGTACCCATGTCACCTATGGAAGAAGAAGAACTTCAACATTATGATTCAACAACAACGTGTTATTTGTGTAATAACACCTTTACACTGGATAACGTTAAAGTTCGTGACCACGATCATCTTACGGGAGCGTACAGAGGTGCAGCCTGTAACGCTTGCAACTTGAACTACAAACTACCATATTTTATCCCCGTAGTTCTGCACAATCTGAGTGGTTATGATTCGCACTTCATAATCCCCGAACTAGGAAGAGATAATGGAGCAATAGACGTTTTGGCTACTACAATGGAAAAATTTATAAGCTTTTCAAAAAAGGTGGGTAAAATTAAATTAAGGTTTGTTGATTCATTTAGATTTATGCCTTCAAGCCTCATGAAATTATCTGAAAATCTAAGAAGAACAGATTTGATAGAAACAAGCAAAATTGTACTCAATAGTAAAATGGATTTGGTTCTTCGAAAAGGAGTCTTCCCCTATGATTACATCGATGGACTGCATAGATTTGATGAAACATCACTACCTTCACCAGAACACTTCAAAAACAAACTTAATGATTCGGAAATATCACTTGAGGACTATCAACACGCACGTCGAGTATGGAACGAGTTAGATATGAAGACCTTAGGAGATTACTCGGACTTTTATGTCAAACTAGATGTAACTCTTCTTTGTGATGTAATGGAAGAATTCCGAAACACTTGTTTTGCTGCATACGGTTTGGACCCTCTACATTCGTATACTTCACCAGGATTAGCTTGGCAAGCCATGTTAAAAGAAACAAAATGCAAACTCCAACTTTTAACAGACATTGACATGGTTTTAATGGTTGAAGCTGGAGTAAGAGGCGGATTGACCCAAAGTGTTACCAGACATGTCAAAGCCAACAACAAATACCTACCTGATTACGATGAAACCAAACCGTCAACCTATTTAGGATATTTCGATGCAAATAACCTGTACGGATGGGCAATGTCAAACCCACTTCCTTTTGATAACTTTAAATGGATTAATCCCGACTCTATTGGCGATATTTTACAAATTCCGAAACATGGTGACACTGGATATATTTTGGATTGCGATTTTGAATACCCAGAAAATTGACATGATCTTCATTATGACCTTCCACTTCTTGCTAAAACAGAAATTTCACCAATTGGAAAACACCCCAAATTAATGATGACATTAAATAATAAACAACGCTACGTGGCTCACTTTTGGGTGGTTCAACAAGCTATCGAATTAGGACTACGTCTAACAAAAATTAATAGAGTTTTGGAATTTTCTCAATCATGCTGGTTGAAACCCTACATTGATTCAAATACCATCAGAAGAGCAGCAGCTACATCAGACTTTCAACAAGATTTCTTTAAATTAATGAATAATGCGATATTTGGAAAAACATTGGAAAACAAAAGAAGACACAAAAATGTTAAACTTGTTACCGACGCAAAAAAATTACAGAAACTAGTACAGCAGCCAAATTTTGGAACATCTATAATTATTAATGAAAAACTTGTAGCAGTGTCCATGAAGAAGACGAGTGTGAAGATGGATCGTCCTTTGTATATAGGCATGTCAATCTTGGACATCTCAAAAACACACATGTACGATTTTCACTACAACAAAATGGTGGCGTTCTACGGAAGAGAAAATATATCTATTACATATATGGACACTGACGCTTTTATATATCGCATAGTAACATTGGACATGTATAAAGATTTACGTACATTTATTTACAAGAACGACTTTGATTTCTCCGATTATCCAAAAGATCATCCAAACTACGACAATGACAGACACAAAAAAGTACTAGGCAAATTCAAGGATGAGGCTAATGGTGTTCTGCTTGAAGAGATTGTTGCACTGATGTCTAAATTATATTCTTTGAAACTCTATAATGAAAAAGAAGAAGAAGAAAAGAAGAATAGCTATATTAAGAAAGCTAAAGGTGTAAAGAGTTTATATTTAAAGAAGAAAGTGCATTTTGAACACTACAAGCAATGCTTATTTGAGGATAACATCATTACAGCTAAATTCAACACCATCAGAAGTTTTAACCATCAGCTGTACAGCGTGACTGAAGTTAAAAAGGCGCTATCCTGTAATGACGACAAAAGACAAACCCTTCCAGACAACATCCACACTTTACCATTCGGTCACTATTCCCTCAACCCTATTGACTAATAACCCTTTCATCGTCCTAGATCCTCTATCCTTTTCCTTTCCGTAAAAAAAGGGGAAACACAGCAATGTTAAGCTGTGTTTCCCCTTTTTTTACACAAGTTTTGAATGACCTTGAACTATATGTATATATATATATATAAGCAGATTTATACAAAAGAATATTTAATACCATATCAGCTGCCTTCGGGAAACCATCATGTCAGACCTGAAGGAGAAGATTATTAATGAACTACACAAACCTGCAAGAATAAAGTTTCCAAGAAGAAATACTGTTATAAAAGGGATAAATGATCTATATCAAGCGGATTTAATTGAAATGCGACCGCATAGCAGAATAAACAAAGGATTTAAATATATACTCACAATTATTAATTGTTTTACAAAAGTTGCAGACGCTTTGCCTCTAAAGGACAAGACTGGTAAAAGCGTAACAGAAGCCATGGAAATAGCCATAAAAAGAGATAAAAACAAAATTAAACATTTACAAACTGATGATGGAACAGAATACTTTAATACAAACTTTGCACAGTTAATGAATAAATATAAAATAAATCATTATTCTACAAATTCAGAGAAAAAAGCTGCTATTGTAGAAAGATTTAATAGAACCTTAAAAGGAGCACTGTATAAACAATTTTCAAAAAGAGGTTCTTACGTATGGTATGATGTTTTACCACAATTAATAAATGATTATAACAACAGGTTTCATAGAACTATTGGTATGAAACCTAACAAAGTAAATAGAAGAAATGCAAAAGATGTATTAAAACGCATAAAGAAAAATACAAAGCCTAAAGTAGAAAAAATGCAGCCAAGAAAATTTAATGTAAGTGATAAAGTACGGATTAGTAAATATAAGGGAGTGTTTACCAAAAAATACCTTCCCAATTGGACGAATGAAGTTTTTACAGTGTATAAAGTGCAACCGACTGTACCTGAAACGTATATCCTAAAAGATAACAAAGGAGATTTGTTGCAAGGTGCATTTTATGGACATGAAATGTTAAAGTCAACAGTAGGTGATGTATATCTTGTTGAAAAAGTGTTACAAAGAAAAAAGGACGCAGTTAAAGTGCGGTGGTTAGGGTTTAACAAAACTGAGGATTCATGGATACCTATAAAGGACTTGGTTTAATACAAGCAACTCATTTCATCGTTAACCTTTGAGCAGGATGGAGATTATTCACCATAAAGATCGATTCAATATTAATAACATAGATGATTTAACTGTGGATAACGTTAAAATCAACAATGGTAAACACGGTAGTTTACTTCCAAACACTGTTCGATGTATAGTAAGTGGCCCCTCAAACTGTGGAAAGACCAATGTTGTCTTTAATTTGATCACTAATCCGCAGGGATTAAGGTTTAGTAACCTATATATTTTTTCAAAGTCTCTACATCAACCAAAGTATCAATTGCTGGATAAAATCCTATCTGATGTGTCTGATGTTAATTTTTACAAATTTAACGCTAGTGATAGCATTATGCAACCAAACGAAGCGAAACCGTATTCTGTATTTATATTTGACGATTTATCTTGTGAAAATCAGGATACTATTAGAAACTACTTTGCCATGGGAAGACATAATAACATCGACAGCATATATATAGGACAAACTTATAGCAAAATCCCAAAACAACTTATCAGAGATAATGCAAATATTCTAATTGTATTCAAACAAGATGATACTAACCTAAAACATATATATAACGATCATGTGAATGCGGATATGCCATTTGAAAAGTTTAAAGAGCTTTGCGGAAAAGCATGGGCGGAAAAGTATGGATTTTTGGTTATTATGAAAGATCAAGCTATAAAAGATGGTCGTTATAGAATAGGTTTTGATAAATTCGTTTTAATACACTGATTAGCGGTATTACTGTACAAGTCGTCAAGGTGTGAAGATGGTTAACCAGGAAAAGCTATTAAAGGAAATAAAATCACTTAGTGATTCTATTAGACAAAAAAACCGAGCTTTAAAATCAGGTATAAATGAAAGAGAGCAATTTTTAGAAACAACATTCAAACCTGTTACTGAACCTTTAAAGCGATTAGCACAAAATATGGAAAGACCTTCAATTCGCTTCGAAGGAGACAAAATGCTACCAATTTCCAAATATGAAGAAGAATTTCAGAATGATGAAAGTTCTGACCAGTTACAAACATCTGAAGAAAGCGACGAGTATGAAGAAAGCGGAGATATAGGAGATTTAAGGGAAAAGAACATTGCAGGAGATACAAGTACAGAAGATACAAGTGCGGAAGATACAAGAGCAGAAGAAGAGGATATCAACCCATCCAACTTAAGCAAATTAGGCACAGATATTATGTTTAAAGGAACACTTGGAAGAAAATATACATTAAAAATGTTACATGGCACACATGCTAATCGAAATTATCATACATATGGAGCTAGAATAGAGGATAAAGGATTAATGATTGGAGATAGAAAGTTAGATATAAACGAAAATGATGATATAGTTATTGGTGATAAGAAATATAAAGGTACAACAGGTTTGTTTGAACTCATCTTTAAAAATAATCCTGGTAAATACACTAAAAAGGATTTACAATTGTTTAAAAATATACTAGAGTATACAAATGCACATAGAAAAAAATATTCCAAAGAACTACCTATTCATAGAAACAGGTCAATAAAATACACAAACATTATATCTAGTCTTTTCCCCTCGAAATCAAATAAAGCTCCAATTAAAAGAAGAGCTTTATCTTCTGCTGAATTAAATGTTTTGCATAAAAAAAGAAAAACAACTGATCCTACTACATCTGGAAGGGGATTATTAAAAAATGTGTATAAAACCAATATAATATATTACAACGATATAAATAAGTTAGTTGATCGAATGAGGTTATTACATGAAGCTATGGAAGCCGGGCACACTGGTTTAGAAAACGAATGGGTAGCTTTGGTTGATGAACTGCGAAAACGAGAAATAATTGTTCAGTAGACGTATATATAGTAAGAACCTAAACGATAGCGATTCAGTTACATCATGAGTGTGGACAAGTTTGGACGGTATTCCGAGTTTGGAGTAAAATCTGGATATAGTGAAAAAAGAGCTGGGTTTCCGTTAATACCTGATGGTAATTATAATTTTGAAGGAAAAGTAATTCAAAATGTTGGTGATCCGCTTTTGTCTTCTGATGCGGTTACGGTACAATACATGGATAAAAGAACCCCGATTGTACACGAAGACCATTGGGGATTTTCCGGTAAAAGGTTAAGCAATATAAAACATCCCATTTATGATGGTGAAGCAGTAAATTTAGCGACTTTAAAATTGTTAACGATTTACAAAAAGAATGAAACTGATACTAGCTATGATGTAAAAAAATTAAAATTGTCAAATGTAGGTGATTGTGAGCAGGATGGAGACGCTGTAAATAAGAAAATATTTGATATAGTACACAAGAAATGGACTACAGAATATGAAAAACATATGGAAAGGTTTGGTGCAGCTTTATTTAATTATATCCATCGGGCTTCAGGAAGAGCTGTAGCTTCAGATGTTGACAGCCACAATTATTTAGACTGGAAAAAGATACACAATCCAGAAAAACCTAATCAATTAGATAAACCGTCTGAGCCTTCTAAAGTCAAGACATTAGGAAAGGGGGATAAAGTGAATGTGATTAATGAACCAACAGAAAACGATGAAGATTATATAAGAGAAAAAAGAATTTAAATACCCATGATAAGGGATAAAGCATCAGTTATATTCGAGAGATGATACAGAGAGGATGATGGAATCCAATATTACTGCGTGGAGTTTAATATCTCAAGAGCCGAGATTTCCCCAAGGAGTGCTGACAGATGGTTTTGTTCAACGGTTTGATAGATATATGGATTGGGAACAACTTTCCATACACTACCTCTTCACAATGACTATGTTAAGAATTTATTTCACAGAGTTAACTGGATTCATATTTTACAAAGACAACAGTTTTCAGAAAACTTCCTTGTAGAGATGACATCAAATTTTAATAACTGTTGGGAAGTAATAAGTAAATATCAAAATCTCTCTGAAAATTACATTGACAATTTTAAAGATAAACTAGACTGGAATTTGTTATTTAATTACCAACGATTAAGTGGCAAGTTTCTAAGGGAACATGACAACTATTTAGATTTTATTCATTTTACCGAAAACAACGATACCATCACCAGCGGAGAAACATTTGAAACATCTTCAATTACACCTTATTTCTATTTTTACTACTTTTATTTATTATGTCTACATTTAATTAATTAATCCATTTCTATATAATAAATGGATTTTAAACAGTATATATAATACAAGAAGCCAAGACTAATATTACATTCGTTGTAAAACATTTATAGAGTGCACCTACTGACTGTAAGTTTGGCTATAAATAGTCATGCCGAGGGCTAAACGCATCAGTCATAATCGAGAGAGATTACAGAGAGGAAGGGGAATAGCATCAACAGCATTTTCTCTATTAAGTAAACCGGTTGGAGCTATAGTTAACAAGGCGATTGATTTATTACCTGTGGAATTACATTTACCTGGAGGATATCAATATTGTGGTCCTGGAACCAAATTAGAGAAACGGCTTGCTAGAGGAGATCCTGGAATAAATAAGCTTGATCAGGCTTGTAAACAGCACGATATAGCGTATTCCAAATTTGGTGATACAAAAAATAGATCAATAGCAGATAGAGCACTTTCTGAGAAAGCTTGGCAAAGAGTAAAATCTAGTGACGCGAGTATTGGTGAAAAAGCATCGTCTTTAGCAGTAACAGCAGCAATGAAAGCAAAAACTACGTTTGGAGGAGGAAAGAGAAGAAGGCGTGGGAAAAGACCCGCTAAGAAACAAGGAGGTAATATCAGAAGAAAACGTCGATCTACTAGTGGTAAAGGTAAAAAGAAACCAACAATATGGTCAATGATAAAAAAGGGAGGAGGACTATACCTAAGACCGTATCGTGTGTATTAAATAAGAAAGAGCAATTAATAATTAAAAACAAAGAATTAACCAATGAAGAACTGATTACATATGCTTCTTGTTTGAAAATCCCATTTTTTAGAGGAGTATTTATGAAAGATGAATTACCGGTTAAAATGTGGAAAAATGAGACTGGTATAGTAAATTTGGATAATAGTGAAGGATTAGGCACTCATTGGGTGTGTTACAAGAAACTTGGTGAAACGATTTATTATTTCGACAGTTTTGGAAACCTTCCACCACCGAAAGAACTTCAACAATACTTTCGTGCGGCAGAAAATGTTTTTTACAATTATACAAGAAAACAACCTGATGATACATCCATTTGCGGTCATTTATGTTTAGACTTTTTAGCTAAAAGTGTTAGTCAACTTTAAGATGTCTTCGTATACAGTGTCATTAACCGGTAACTCATGTACTTTGCGCAGTATTCTGTTTCCAGCGCTACGTTTGCAAAAAGGAAGACTATGGGAAGCCGCATTATTGGATTTAACAACATATAACTCTATTCCAAACGTTAGTGAAGGAATTAATAACAAAATACATTATTACAAGACAAAAGATAATAAAGGAAAATATTCAGCTTTGGAAGAATTCAGTTTACCAACAGGAGCTTATGAAATTGATAATATAAATGAAGTTATACAAAAACATATGGGAAAAGAAAATATAACGATAAAAGGCAATAACAATACAATGAAAGCCGAAATTACTTCTAAGTATTATATTGATTTTGGCCAAGAACGTTCAATTGGTAGTTTATTGGGGTTTTCTAAGGAAACAAAGGTATTAGAACCTAATACAACTCATTCTGGGAATAGAACTGTGACGATCATCAAAGTAAACAGCATAGACATTACATGTAACATTATACAAGGATCCTACAGAGATGGAGAAAATCGGCATATATTACACACATTCTACCCATCAGTCGCACCGGGTTTCAAGATAGTAGAAAAGCCTCAAAACCTTGTGTACCTACCGTTAAACACCAGTTTCATTTCAGACATCGTGCTGAACATAGTGGATCAAGACGGAAACCTTATTGACTTTCGAGGAGAAGCTATTACTGTAAGAATACATATAAAATCATCCGCTTAGATAATGGGGTTATCATTTAAAAAGAGAGAGCCAACCAGCAAAGAGGTCAGTAGCTCATCAGCTGTAGAAGGATTAACAAGTGACAACATTCGTTTTCTAGAAGAAATTGGATTAAAGGTCATTAACAATGGATATACTGGATATAGCGCAGGGCCCAACATTCGACGAGACCTTATGGGAAAAGGAATATCACACGCACAACCCTTACGCTTCGTCCAAATTAAACAATAACGATGAAATTAGGATTCCTATACAACAACAAGACATTTATACTCTTCCATGCGAAAGTTATTTATATATTGAAGGAAAAGTAACAAAAGCTGACGGTACTGTTGGAACCACTGTTCCGTTCATAAATAATCCTATGGCATTTTTGTTTGACGAGATTAGATATGAAATTTCAGGAGTTACAGTCGATTCAACAAAAAAGGTTGGAATTTCCAGTACATTAAAAGGATTAGCGTCTTTAACACCAAATGAGAAGAATCTGTTAGCTGTTGCAGGATGGGTTGCACCAGACAAAAGTATAATTACTCCTGACGCTTCGGGAAACTTTGATTTTTACGTACCTTTAAGATTACTTTTAGGATTTGCTGAAGATTACAGAAGAATAATAATAAATGTAAAACAAGAACTAGTTTTATTAAGGTCATCAAACGATAATGATATTATTAAAGCATCTGCTGGAACAACTGAAGCCAATTTAGACTGGAAACTAACATTAGACAAGATTGTTTGGAGAGTACCACATGTGCGACTAAATGATGAACACAGGATTACATTATTAAGAAAGTTAAAATCAGATCGAGACATTGTAATACCATTCAGAAGCTGGGAGTTTCATGAATACCCCGTTTTACCTTCAACACAACGGCATACATGGACTGTAAAAACTTCTACTCATTTGGAAAAAGCGAGATATGTAATCTTTGGATTACAAACAAAGAAAAAAAGTATATTAACTGAAAATGCTGGTGAATTTGACCATTGTAAATTAACAAACTGTAAAGTGTTCCTGAATTCACAATTCTTTCCCTACGACAACTTTAATATCTCTTTTGATAAAAAAAGGTACAGTGTTTTATACGATATGTACGCTAGGTTCCAAAATTCATATTACGGCAAAACAAACACACCTCTACTATCTCCCGTACAGTTTGAATCGAAAGCTCCGATTGTTGTAATTGATTGCTCCAAACAAAACGAATCTGTAAAATCGTCTAGTGTTGATATAAAAATAGAAATGGAATTTCAAGAAAACGTACCTGCAAATACATCTGCGTATTGTTTAATTTTGCACGATAAAATTGTTACATACACACCGTTGACTGGTATCGTAAAGACGGTATTGTAAAACGTTGTACCACCACCGGCACCGCCACTGTCGCTAACCTATAAATAGCGGAGCAACAATGCAGGTCTTCAGTTGATCGTCTATCGTCGCATGGGCAACATCTTCTACAAAATGAGTTCTCCATCTGTTGTACAAGGTGATGCAGAGGTAGCACCGTTATTGGAACGTGATAATACTAGTGAAGAAGAAATCATCAAGGAAATAACTGCATTTTTAAAGTTTGGTAAAAGAGATAGAGAGGAGGAAAGTAATGCAGACCCATCAAAGGTAGTACCAAAGAGGAAGAAGAAAGTTGAAGAAAATATTCCTCCTCACATTTTAACTGAAGTTTTTTTGCGAATCTTTTACCCCATCTCAGCATGCATCAGTAAAAGTGTATCAGTTGGATTGATGAAGTCATTGGATTATTCCCCTACAGTAATACTACACCATGGAACAAAAAAGGTTTTATTTTCGCAAAATGCTTGGGAGTCATTTTTGAAACATGTACATTTAATAGAATGTTATTTAACTAACAGTTTGTGTGGAAGGAAAACACATATTCGACTTTTGGATTGTGACAATGAAATCGATATTGTTAAACATCGTGGACAACTACAAGTGCGAATTAGAGACTTGACTCAACATGAAAATAAGATTCTACTGTCACGTGAAGAATTCTACGTTTTAAACTACGCAACAGAACCTATTACAAGGTACATGAGACAGTTGGTATTTGCAAGCGCTATTATTAAAGAATATTTAATCGATACTTTGGAAAAACAACCTGATAGCACCATCGTGTACGGACCTGTGGATACATCTATTTTTAATAGATTACCTAATGAAGTTTGCATGTGGAGAAAGTTAAAGGATTTTGAACCACTTGTAGAAATCGCTACAGAAGCTACAGAAGAAACAACACAGGAAGAAGAAACGGAGAAACAAGAAGAAGAAGAAAACGAAACACAAGAAGAAGAAGTTAAAAAAGACTAAAGTTTGACTTAGTAAAGAAGAACACACGTGGGGTAGGCCTATTGGGGACGGTGCCCACGTTAAATATACACCAACGCGCCTGCAACTGTACGGCCTGGTATTTAACCTACCGTGGTGTGGAAAACAGTTTAGTTGATCGCTAGGTGCCATGATGAGCGGAGGGGATGAAGAAGTGAGTGTAAAGCCTTGTGTAATAGAATTTCAAGCATTTCGAAATAATGATGATAGGTTTATTATCAAGGAATTAGTAATTTTAGACTTGCTTACATTTGTAGTTTACCCATTCACGTTTGAAGCTCCTTTTTCTTTTAACAACCTTAACGCCAAAGCAAAAAGTACAAACAAATGGATAACAAACTACTTTCATCACATACATTGGTATGAAGGATTTATAAGCTACAGTAATCTGCACAGTATTATGTTTAACTTTTGCAAACAATATTCACATATATACACAAGAGGATTAGAAAAAAGGAACTGGATACAAAAGTACACGCACGGTGATGTTTTCGATATAACCATCGGTAAGGACTTTAACATTAATCTCGGTAATATTTGTGTTGCTGCAAAAGATCCTAAACACGGACAATTAAACTGCGCATTGCACAACGCATATCGTTTGGCTGCTTACTTGGAACAAACGCAGAAATGTGGTGGGGGTAGCAAAGAACCGGAATGTGGTGGGGGTAGCGGGGCCTATAAATACGAGGAGCCAACACCGCTCCGGCACGAGTATTATTCGAGACTCCGAAGAGGCAACATCACAGAAGACACCACAACCACCACTGACGAAGATGACATCACAACAGTTTCTACAAACACTGGTTGATCAATTCAACACTCATTCAAAATCCGACCTTCTGCTAACTAAAAAGTGTTCAGAACTAAAAGAACAAAAAGACTACATTATTCATAACATCAAGAAAGTGGAAACCACACATGGAGAAGCAATTCTAGTTTCATTGAGCGAAGGACCTTTCTCTCCAGGAGATGAGCCGAAGTTTTAAGTATTTCTTCCAAAACGATTTGTTCAACTGCTACAAAATGAAGATTTGCGAGATATTCAACCGGGGACGTTGTATTTGGTATCACACGGTGTAAGCGGCAACAACTCGACGGAACTCACTCTGCACATCACGCATCCTTGTACATAATGTCTCTGTTTGTATTTTATTGTTTGTATTTCTAGTTATCAATGTTAAACTTAAGTTTATTGTATTGTAAGATGTTTGTTTAATAAAGAAAAAAAAAAATAAAATAAAATAAAATAAAATAAAAAAAAATAAAAACAGCAACACAGCAGTATATTATTTTATATACTGCTGTGTTGCTTTTTTTAAAATTCAAATGGATGACCTTGAACTTTCATTCAGGGTTAACTTATGAAGAGGTATAAAAGAGAGGGAGCAGTGAAGTTAGTCTCAGTCTTGTCTAACACACGCTGCAGCTAACATGTCGGTGTCACCTATGAAAAATTTATTTTTCGATAACAATTTGAAGACATATTGTTGCGAGTTACAATGTTTTAAAATACCAGGCGATCAAGTTGACGGGAAAGCTTGTCGTAAGTGCAAGTGTTTCAGCTATTGCATATGTAGATGTAAAACGTATCAAATGAACCGACAAGATAAACTACAAGAATTACGCCGAAGGATTGCATTACTGTGGCGGCGAATGTAGTAGCAACCAGCTGCCACCTGCCGCCTGCCATCTGCTGTCCGCCATCTTCTCCGCCCCACCATTTTGTTTGATACCAGAACGCTAGCTAGCGAATAGTCAGTACACCTCCGGCTCTCGACTGGTGAACATCGAGTGCTCTTCACAAACGTAAAACATTGTATTAAAATGTCCATTAAAATTAGGTGTATTCATTATGACTCTATTCATCTGGCGACTTTCCAAGACCTCGAGGTTTTTAATGAAGAGTTAAGACTTCTCATTGCGTCCGGTTACGATTTATCTTTGGAACTTTACGCATCAAAAAACAACATGGACTCTGCGCAGGAATCGAAGTATATACCGTCTTTCTTCAGAAAGCGAAGTGATGGCCGCAACTCGTCCGGATCAACAACATCGATGACAACCAACAACGGGGAACTATTGTAAACATGAATTATTGTAAACATAACTTATTGTAAATAAAAATAAAGTAATATTTGTATTAGTACTACCTCGCACTCGTATCATTCGATTGCTTCATTCGATAATTTTCATTCGATATTTTATCGAATTAAAACTATCGAATCACAATCGGATTTTACGCGTGCGAGGTAGTACTTTTTTAAAATTACCTCCCCGTGACCTTGAACTTTGAACTTTAACTCATTTCGTCACAAAACCGCCTACGTCACTGGCTCAGCCCCAGATAACATCTTTCATGACTCAGCACTTCCGGTCACGTGACCGGATGACGTCACTTCCGGCGCAAAACCCGCAAACCCACACTACTTATTTATTTAAACTGTGTGAATATTAATATTTTAATATTGTTGTTTACATGTCTAAATTTCCTACTACCGTAAATGTAGCATTTCGAAAGTAGTGAAATTAAAAATATTAATAAGTTATAATAATTATATTTATTTTGATAAATTAACTTTCAAACATTCGAAAGTTTTCAAAAAAGTAAATTACTGCAATATTTTATGAAAAAATGCATCGTTATATTCATCATTTTAGTCAATATAGTTGCTTAATATAAATTATAAAAGTATTGTTAGAATTTGTAATACATAAGTTAAAAATGGGTTTTTTAAAAGCCACTTTAAAATTAAATAATATCCAGCAATAATTCATTAGTAACTAAATTATTACTTATACTCCTCGTATTTGTCAATTAGTTAGATATCCTTTTACAAAATAATAAGTAAGTTAACATTTAATTACGGCACAGTTTGAGTTGTCTCAACAATTTAAGAACACCCTGTGTAGATGCAAAAGGTTATAGGGGTCACAAACCCCCTATAAGGGTTATAGTCGTATAAAAACCTAACTAAAATACTGAGAATCTTTGTCTCTAAAATGGTTTTTCTGTCAAGTATTATTTTCAAAATATAACATAAGTCAAAAATTTACATTCCTAAAAGAAATCATAGTATCAGTCCAAATCGGTAGAGAATTATGTTATTTCCACCATAAAACTAATTACACAATATTTAGGTGTACGTTAGGTGTACGTGCGTAAATAGTATGTTCATTTAAAACACAAGATTCTACTGCCTCTTCAGTTCTCACAGTTCACGTGTTTAGACTGCACACAAGATGACGATGACGTTTTCCTACAGTTACCTAACAATGTACATGTTCTCTCACTGATTTGAGAAAGCAAAGTGGCCAATTCGCTCATCAGTGAGACAATGTTAACATTGTCTCACTCTAATTACTTTGTCTCACTCCAGATTTGCAACGTGAAGGCACGAAATAGTGAGCGCGTAACATGCAGAAAAGGTCGTATGCGAGCGAAATACGTTGGCAGCACTGACTGTAAATCAGCTGGTCAGCTGTTGTACTGTTGTATTTGTCACAACACTTCCGGTCACGGCAGAAGCCACCATTTCATTGATTTGCCATTTGTAAACATTGAATTGTGAGAACTGTACAGTTAACATTAATGTTACAAGCCAAAAGTGGCTTTTTTAACTGTTTGCTTGTGTTATTTCTCTTTCCATAAGTAATTCTTTGTTTAACAATTCTTTTAGGGTGTTTGTGTTCATTTTTAAGGAGATTATTTTTTTTTATATAATTTTGTTTCTGATTTATTAATGTTACTTTCACATTAAATGTCATATTAAAAGTTCACTTCTGTGTAAAAATATGTTACGTTTCTTTACCAATTTATTTGTTTTATGGTAACTGTAGGAAAAATATAATGTGCAACTCGAGTGCAAAGTGCAATCGCCTCACTCGAGAAACCATTCCTCACTGGCCTACGGCTCGTGAGTAAGGATTTCTCTCGAGTGAGGCAATTGCTCACTTTGCTCACTAGTTGCACAAATAACTATTGTGTTTCAAGTCTCTCTCTGTTTGTTGTAGTGTGCCTTTACTACTCACCCTAGATGTTGAAGTGCTAAGACAACCCGCGGTGATGGAACTAGTTGGCGGGCTAGACATTTGCGTTTCAAGTATTCCTTTGAATTTGTTACTGTGCAGTCACTCCTCATCGTAGAAAGTAGTAGAATAGCTTGCCTACCTGATTATAGTTTATTTATTATTTTTTACAAGAAAACAATTTAAGGATTTGAATGTAAAACAAAACTTATCATCAATCTTGTCTTAACCTTTTCCTTTACCCCCGTAGTTAACCTTTATAATGAGTACCTCAGAGGCATGAGACCTGTACATACCCCCCCCAAAAAAAAAAACACTATCATATTTTATAGTCCTAGATAAAAATGGTGGTTAGAATCAATTATTTATTATATTAACTCATTGGTCGTCTTTTGCTTGGTTAACTAATAACTCAAGTACTACTTTAAACCTTTTCAGTTTACTTTTCAAATAACAACCATGATAACTTTTCATTTTGAGGTCCCCAGATGCCAAAAACACCATTCAATCAAATTTGGATATATGTATATATATATATATATATATATATATATATATATATATATATATATATATATATATATATGTGTGTCCGTAAGCACGATAACTCTCGTAAAAAATGTCCGATCTTAATGAAATTTGGTCCAAATGTGTAAAGTACCATTTATTTGAACCAGTTCGAAAACCAGATGAATCGCACCATCCGAAGGGGGGTTTTTGGGGGGTTTTGTACCCCAAAAATGTGTTTTTTGGGGTTTTCACATGTAGTTTTAATATAAATCATATTTTAATTTATACCATTGAATTCAACTTAAAAAAACAAACAATTTTGTATTTTGATCATTGCTCTATTTGTGTTGTTTGCACAAAAAAACTATTTTTCGAATATGGTTCCTGTAGCAGCAAACCTAGGTACTCGGTCCCCATGTTATTCTTATGGAAAATACTTAAAATGTTATATATCGCTTATTTATGAATGTATATGGATGAAACTTGGTATGTGACTTCACATACATGAGATCTATTGGTATTTGCATAAAAACTCATTATTTTGTGTGCCTTGTTGCAGCAAACCTGCGTACTCATCCCCAATGTTATTCTTATGGAGATTAATTAATATTTTAAATATCGCTTGTCTGTTAATACATTTCTTACGAATTCTGTAAAGTGTTTTAATGTGATATGTTATATGTTCATTCGAAATTCACTGAGTATGCAGGTTTGCTGCGACGGGGGTATTATTACTTACGGGATGTAATAATATACGTCTTACAACACTTAAGAATATATTTACACTTATACTAATTGAAATACGGATGGTAATTATATATAGCCTTGTACCATCTTTTATAAATGTTTACCGTCTGTATGTGAATCAGCACAAGTGTAAATATATTCTTAAGTTTTTTATTACATCCAATAAAATTTTATCCAAATTGTTTACCGTCTTAAAAATATAATAGTAAAAGGATTTTAAAATTTTCCCTATAAAAACGAATATACAACATAGAAAGTGATTCTATTCACTCCATTAACAATTAACCCCAGTCACAGAATGATGAAGCTCATAAATAATTATTATTTTGGTTTGTAAAATAATTAATATTTAAAATGTCATATATTTTTTATTATTTTAAAACTCATAATCCATTTTGACCATGTAGAAATAATAAAACTTTTGATTGGCATTCCATGAGAACCTTTTTATACCTATATAGTTTTTTAATACCCAGCCCATTGCTTTCACCCTTACGTCGGTATATCCCCTACTTGCTTTCTTTCGGTTGCTTTTTCACTCTAATGTGCATTTTTGCTAGGATTAGTGTGTTTATTGTTGGGATCGTTAATTAAAATAAAAAGTTACATAACCTATCACTTATAGTGTTTATTAGGTGTTTTATTAGTACAGAAATAACATTAAATGTATTTTTTTATATCCAGATTTCAAAAGCATGCGTATTATATAATTTTTAAATGCATCAACTGTCAAGTAAGTATAGATTACCAGGAATTTTATAATATTTTATTAAAAGACAAATTTACTATTTAAGTATCTCTCTCAGTAACACCTAAATTTTGTGTGTAAGCAGGTACTCTAGAGTTTAAGAATACAGGAAAGATGGTAGATATTAAAAGAGAAAACTACTTGTGGTTGCAGCATAACTCTACCTTAAAATGTTTAGAGTTTAGGAAATATTAGTGAAACACGCTTTTGAATTACATGGCTTTTATTTTTAGGACAACATAATATAATATTTCCTGCCTTTCAACTTCTCGTAACAAATTAATAAAGCGTTTTTGTTTAGATATGCTTAGTCGTAGTTTAATTTGTATTTGTTAAAATAATTTTACAGAGAATTTTGTTAACATATAAAAATGATCAAGACGTCCCCATGTTCTCTACAAACTACTTCTTAAGACAGTAATCAAGGCGATGGTCCTCGGCCAAGTTCAAACTTTTTATAATCAAGACTCTGAGGAAAACTTTTATCCAAAAAGTTAAAAAGTCCGTTTACCTTTTTTCTCTTCATATTGCTAAAAGGTCAAATTATATAAGTTAATGTTAGTATATCAATATGCAGTAAAGTAGTACAAATAATCTCGCATATGTAAATTAATTGTAATAATAAATATTTTGGAAATAATTCTATACAACTATCCTTTTTATGGCATTTTAAAGTAAACTCATTCCAACTATGTGTAACTCATCGTAATAATTTTATGTTTAGACAGTTCTCAGTAATTAACTTCGAAATAACGTGGTGCATATTGAAAAAATGTTCATTTATGAATTATGTATTCTATTTGTTAGTTTAAATGTGTCCCAATTAGAGTAACAGAACTATTGTACACTTTGTTTTAACTATTAGGTAAATAAATTAGGAACACATAACATGTTGTATTATTCCTACCATATACGTAAGCAAAGGTATGTCTCTTTCTTGTTATTGAATTTTAATTTTTGACTTAGCTTTAGTTTTGTAATAAAGTTACCTCGTCTTATAGAACAACTTTAGTAACTCTGTTCTATTTCCATTTACTAACAACGGTACAAGTGGGTACAAAGCCAGGCGAAGACAAAGACAAATTAATGTCTGGCAAATTCAAGTCGAAGCTGAAAACCCTTCTGTGCCCTTGACGTTTAAACTATGTTGAAACTCGATTAATTTCCGACTACTGCGCTACTGATTACAATTAAAGCCATTTACAAAAGATTACATCACGTTTTGACAATTAATATTTATAGTATATTTAATTTTATTTAAGTATTTTAACAAATAATATTGTATAGTAACAATAATATATAATTGTTATAATTCATAAACCATCATTCCCGGTTTCACACGGTGATATATTACCTGTGTGTGTTGCACTCTGTGGATATTTTTTAAATATTTTTATTAAGTAAAACCCGTTAATGATATCAGATTGATGGATAACTTCACCACCCATAGGCCACAGCTTTAAGGCGTAATCCGAAAACCTGTCTTAGTATTGACCTTCGTTTTTGCAAAAGCTGATGCTACTAGAGTTATCAGCCAGTGTTTCGAATTTTACCAAGTAGATTTGTTATAGGTTTGAAAATCGCTATCTGTATACATCAATTTACCTTTAGGAACTCATAACTGTTAAAAATATGACTTTCTAAATGACGCTAATAATGTAAAAATTGTATGTGTGTATAGACATTATATCTTTAGTGATATGTTTATATTTACGAGCCTTATTATGAGGATACAGTTAAATAAAACTTAACAGGAGTTCTTAAAATTGGTATAGTTTACCGAAAAATATTTTTCATATAGCTTTTGATTTGAACATATAACTAGCATAAATATAACACATGAACCTAAAACTGCACACAAGTGCTCATAATATTTTAAACCAAATGATTAGGTTTATTTTCATTGCAGCTAAATACATGAACACATTAATAATGTAGACCACAAACAAATAAACAATAGTGTACGTCATTTGTGTCAAAGCCAATTTCATTAAAAACTATCGTTTTGACATAACTATAAACCAGTATATCATACTAAAGTCGTATTACTGCAATGTCGTTTAGTTACGATTACATTAATTCCCTTTGCTATCTATATTTTTTATCGTGATTTGTATTAAAAGACTGCCACTTTTTCTCAATATTCATTTACTAATTTTTATGTTGAATGAATGCTATGCTAGACGATAGAAGAGTAAATACCCCCGTCACAGCAAACCTGCGTACTCAGCGAATTTCCTATGCATGAATATATTTCTTACTACCAAATAAAGCGACTTACCAAGTTTCATAAAAATACATAAATAACTAAGTGATATATAGCATTTTATTTATTCTCCATAAGAATAATATTAGGGCTGAGAATGCAGGTTTGCTGCAACAAAGAAGATGAAAATATGTTTTTATTTTGCAATTATCAATATAACTCAACCAGGTGAAGCTACATACCAAGTTTCAATGATTTATGTTCATAATTAAGGGAGATATAAAGCTTTACGTATTCATCATAAGAATAACATTTGGGAAGAGGATGCAGGTTTGCTGCTAAGAGGATAATCAACAAAAAATCTATATCTTGTTCAAATATCAATATACCAGTACTAGGTGAAGCCACATACCAAGTTTCATCAATATTCATTCATTAATAATAGATATAAAATTTTTAATATTCTCCATAAGGATAAAATTGGACAACGTACTGTGTTTAGCACTTTGAATTACTCGGCAACGGTTGGACATAGAATCACAATTTAAACACCAAAATGATTTTTTTGTAGAGCTAAACTGATTGGTAAAAGTAAATGTGAAGTTTACGGTAAAATTAATTGAGGAAAAGTAAAAAACCATTTTCCCATATAATTAACATGGGAGATTTTATGAACACGTTTTTTGGATTTTCTTCGCAACCACTTAACCTAGGTTAATGATTAAAAATACCAAATTATTTGTTTTTTAAGCTCAATAAAATGGCTAAAACTAAAATTGAGTGTTTTTTAAATTGTAGGGGGAAAAATTCAAAAAACTGATTTTTGAAAAATTTAAAACCCCCATAAAACCCCCTTCCCATAATCCGATCAATCTGGTTTTCGAACTTAAAGTCATAAATGTTACTCTACACATTTGTGCCAAATTTCATCAAAATCAGGCGTTTCTTTCAAAAGTTATCGCGGTAACGGACACATAAATTTGAACGAATGGTGTTTTTGGCATCTGGGGACCTCAAAACAAAAAGTTATCATGGTCTTGGGCTTAAGTCTTACCATGCCACCTACGGTAATAGCTTCTTCCCTATAGGGGAAATTCGTAAAACAATGCTAGTATTTGCTTTATTTGTTATCTCATTCACTATAGTTATCTTTATTATTAATTTGATGTATTTCATAACGTGTATAAGAGTTCCTAACAGTTTGAATTCTTATAGAAATGGAAAACGTAACTGTTTACATTAATTTATCATACTGATTTAGGAAACTAGGTTTATTAACAGTTCTATTACAATCTACGAATTTTAATGAACTATTAAATGCTGTAAATTGTATGACACTAAACAATAACACGATATATTGCACATTTGATTGCGTTAAAAGCAATATAGAAAGTTAACTTTACCTATTAAAAGTTATCAAAGAACGAGAGCACCAATTGAAGTGAGAGCTTGAAATAATATCTGTGGCTAATTTGTCAAATCCCTTTCCGCAGTCAAGTAAGTTAGCTAAATCGTTTGACTTTATTACTTGTTCTTGTTTTAAATCAACATTTATAGAGTAGTATATTTTTTCGAATACATAAAGTTATGTTCTAATAATTCTATTTTTATATGCCTTTTTTAAAAATTCTTAAAGTTATTATCTTTTGTTTATTGGGTAGGTTTATTTTTTTAAACTATTGTTTATAATATGTAGCAGCTATTCAAATAATGGTAACCAGTTTTGTATAACTATAGCTACATTTATATTATCAAATGTTTATTTTTTACATTTACAAATAATCATTTTGTTGCTAAAATTTTTTAGCGATGAGGTAATAAAGAGAGTTGAACTATCAAATGAAGTCAAACATGTATTATACAAGTTAAGATATATTTGTAGTAAAAAACATATTCAACACCTTATCCTAAATAAATGCATTGTTTATGTTTTTTTTTTAAGTAAAGTCTAATTTGACTTAAAGATCACTTTTTATGTTTTTATTTACATATAGTATAATGCATATATCACAATATGTAGTATATGAATGGGATCAAACTTATTCCCACTAACACAATTCAAACGAGTTCGCACGCAGCACGCTGACGTGAGGGAAGTGAATTTCCATATAAAAACTTTTAAAACTCAAAATCAGTGCAAAAACATACATTTGTCAAATTTTTATTGAAATCTGAAAACATTGATATTTTGGCTGTTCTGATGCTCCTGGTTTCATTTACCTGCAATGCTGGGAATACAATTTTGTGCATTATAAGGTGAGGAGAAGGTCCAGTCAGGCTTTAAAGTAGGCGTGAGGTTGCTGGAGATGTTAAAAGTACACCAACAAATGAATAACAGGATTTTCTAATGTAAAACCCCCATAAGACAACGTACTGTGTTTGGTCAATACACATTTTCTTTAATAACTCGGTAAATATGTATGCTAGAATGACGAGAGAGGGCTTAAAACTTTCGCCTCTCTAATTCCCATCTTTTTACATGCATTAATTGTACATCTGGGGCTTTTCCGACCCTTTTTGGGCCCAAAAACTCAAAATTTGAAAGATTATTCCCCAAAAAATGGGTTTAGAGTTTTCCGATTATTTTGCCCAACGAACTTGTCCAACAGATTATAGAAAGGAACGTCTCTACCAAATTTGAAGTAAATCGGACATTAAATGTGACCGCTAGAGTGCATACACATATATATATATATATATATATAAAATTTTGAACGACCCCCCAAAACGTGTTCAGGGGGTCATGTTAGGAACTTCTATGGTGGTCCCGGGCTTAAGTTTCACCGTGCAGGTCATGCTAATAGTTCACTTTCCAAAGGAAATTCACTAATAAATCACATTGCAATTGTAAAACTATGAATACACACCAAACTAACTAGAGAATGTCTAAGTCTTAACTGCAATGCAAGAAGTGATTCAAATGCTTTAAAAGTCTAACATATTAGTAGGTAAGTTGACGTAGTTGGTAGATTACTTTACCTAATACAGACAAGTCTCAATGTAATTCTTTTTTATACTCCACGTATTCTTTGTCGTGTAAATAAATATTAAATATGAAATATGAAAATAATAAACATGAATAATACATTTTAGAGACAATGTGAAATGTTAATTTAATTTGTGTGTATTATCAATATAAATCAAATGCAAGCAGTTAAACCCAGTACGGTATTTTCATATACATTATTAATTCAGTACAAGTTAATTATACCCCAATGTTGGCAACGCTGTACTAGTCACGTATTCGTCTTCTAGACCCTTCCTTATCACTTCATGTCCAACTTTAAAACCCGCTCGCTGATTGTAACACAAGCATTGTACGTGCGTTGAACATTCTAATAAAAACTGTTATTACATAACCTAACCTACCCTAATCAGCCTTTCTGCCTCCAAGTGCCATTGTCCGTGGAAGTGGTCGTTTCTCACCGTGTTAGGTGATCCGTTGTGTACAAAACCGTAGGATGCTGTGACGCTGTCTTCAGGATGTCCAGAGTGTTAAATGAACGGGCGTGAGTGAATTGTTAATATTAAATGTATGTACTCAATGTGTCATTTTACACCTGATTGGACAACGTCATCTACAACAGCTCTTAGTGATAAGGATAACCAATCATGACGGTTCTCATGCCTCCTGGTCGATGGGCCAGACAACGGAGATGTAAGATATAAGATGTAGTAACATTTATAGAAATTTTGCTTAAAGTTTTAGATCAACTTCGAACTTATTTTAGTCATAACTTTATAAGCACTTTCAATATCGACATTTTAATTTTAAATAAGTAACACTCTTAACGTATTCAAATACCTATTTTCCATATTCCTCGTTAAAGGAATCATATCATCACATATTCTTTTTCCAATTCTTCACGGAGTTAGGTGTGTGGAGATTTTACCTTTTACCCAACATTAACCTCCTAGATCTGAACTGTTTAGACAGATCTCTCCTTTCTGTATTACTGGACGGCTACTGTTAACCGCTTGGATGATGGACGAATTGTTCCATTTAGTGCTTGGTATGAATGGTGGTTTAGTTGTGCTTCTTGTTACTTTTTGATATGCTTGCATATATTTGCGATCTCCAAAAGAGATTAGTATTAAGTAGTTTATAATATAAAATAATAAAGAAGTAAATAACAAAATCCATAAAAATAAACCCAATAAAATTGGGAATCGTTTTCGATTATTTCTGTTTTTTTTTATTATTTTTTACTTTCTCCCCCTTATACATAGTATATGGAGAAAGTATTGTAATTGTAAAAATATTCGAATTTGAGTTGTTAGTGGAAATAATCGTTTTGGTGCTCTCTGAACCCGAAAAAGTGATTTGTAAGTGATGTCTGTGTGTCTGTCTGTCTGTCTGTATGTATCCGTCTGTATGTATCTATCCGTCTGTCTGTATGGATGTGTACAGAGCTAGAGCCATAACTAATGGTCCGATTTTTATGAAATTTGGTATTTAGGTATTAATCCACGATATCTCTAGAAATGTTTTTAATTTGTTGGAATTTTTTATTTTTAAGGTAAATTATCCCCCAAAAACCTCCAAGATTTTTCAAAAAAGGATATAACAAGTTTGATTATACTTTGGTCATTTGTAGAAATTTGGTTTTCTAACAAAATGACGCCACCTGAATTTCTGTAAAAATTCGGATTCAGGAATTACAAGACTTAAAATATTAAAAATGTTTTTTGGATATTTCGTAAAAAATCATGAATATAAAAATATTACAATTCGCCATTAAAAATAGCTCAAAAACTAAATAATTTTGTATTTTGAATTACTATTCTAAAATTGCTGCTTGCGGATAAAATTTAAATTTTCATTATGCGGTAAACGCAATTCGTTGTCCAATGTTATTCTTAAGAGGAATACAAAAATTACTATTTCTCTCTTATTTATTGATCAATTTCGTTCAAACCTAACATGCTTGTCAAGTTAGCATTGACTAACAGAGGAAATTCGAAATATATTGCCCCTTAATAGCCCTGAGGGTGGAGTAGGGGGCAATTCCCCTCTTTAACCCACGTGTGTAGCGATGAATTCTGTAGCGCCTCCTAAACAGGGATTTGGGAGGATGTTTTTGAAAACAACATGTTTACAAGATTTTCTGTACATTCGACCGTGCTTTGTATTCTATATTTACTAAATAAAAAGTAATTTATTCATTAAATTATGTGTCAGTTTCCTGATACCATTTATTCACCTAGATATTTGTATTTTAGTGTGAAACTAATAAAGATCAAACCATAGTTGTTTTACAATTAACTTAGTGATGTTTTACTGATAATATGTTACTTCTATGTTTATTTTTTAAGTTAATTTTTTTCAGTAAAAAGATTTTGCGACATCACGTTCAGTATGACACAACAAGGCATAGCGAGATTGAGACAGAAGGGTGTTTACTGATACGATAAAATCTCCTTGACCACAAACAATCCCGTTGGGTTTAACTAGATTAGAAAATATTGGATTTTCCTTTTTGCACTTTTGTGTATTATCCATGGTGTAATTTTGAAAGGAAGTTCACGCTGCTGCTTCGTTCGGTATAAATGTGGGAGTATATTCTAGCGTCATATTTTGTTGATGTCGTTCTATTTTATATTTTAATAACACAACGCAAATTATGGTAAATATTTTAAACCAGATATTTTTTATTTCGATTTATTACAAACCTAAAAACCACCAAAGTTACAAGATATGTTTTAACTTAAGATTTATATTGCTTTTATCTATTAAAATTATGAACAAACGTACTGAAAATGAGCATTTCCTGAAATACGTTATTTTATAAATTAGTTATTTTAATATAAAATGTCTTTGGGTTCGTATAGTTTTTAATTTATCGCTGTTTAAGAAATATACATAACGGTAAATAGTAATTTTCTTTATACTCCGCCACCCCATTGGCATTTTAAGTCGAAACATTTAATTTTATTATTACTTATTTATAATATTCAAAACAAATTTATTTATGTGTATTTTCTTGTAATATTTATAATAATATGACCTTTAATGGTACTTATTACAACTAGATTATTATATAGTAAAACTAATGACCATCTAAATTATTTGACAGTCAAAAATATTATGATTTAAAACAAATCGCCGTAATTAACGCTTTTATAGAATTTAAATCTAATTTAGGATATGATTTTAATGGACAGGTTAAAAATAGATCCCGTTTAAAATCCTGATCCAAAAAATAGAGGCATAATATTATGAAGGTTTTATCGTAGTATTTATATTAATTAGATGCGTATTTTATAAAATTAGGTATGTTTACGTTTAAAAGAAAATCCAAATATTATTTATTAAATATTATCAATTACTTCACCCAAAGCGTTGTTGTATATTGAATCACCGAAATTTTACTACTGCAAATAATGTAATGATAAGCTAAACTAAATCATTAATTCATAAGAATAAATTACAGAAACCAGGACATTTGTATGGAGGTAAACAACATAACTCAACCACACGAGTTGTGTTGTCGCGAGAATTGTTGGGTTGTCAGAGCCTCAGTGATCTGTCATCACTGTCAGCAAGTCTGGTTGAGTGGATGTATTTGGAGGTGAAAAGGTGTGATATCATGAGAGCTAGGTCTTGCTGCCGTATATTAATAAATGGCAACAATTTATTTAGGCCATTAAAAAACAAAAGATGAAACTGTATAAAATAATACACAATTAAAATAAAATACTACACAATTTATTGGAGTGGTGTATTTTTACTTGTATTTAAAAATATGGTAATCTAAAGTGGTACGTGTAAAACATTTTATTTGCTAAATTGCAATCAATATATTTATTTTAACTTCAAAATAATAAAACTTTAATACGTAGCAGTATTGTATTTTTTTATTTCAATAAATAGTCAAACAGAACGTTTTTCATCACGCAATATCAGATTCCTCTATCACACAATAACAAAAAGTCGTAAATCTAGTAAAAATAGTAATTTTTACTTAGTAATATTTTTAATTTATAAAACTCCAGAAAATGTTAATATATAAGCCTAATGACTTAATCTTTAAAACACGTTATAAAATTTCATATTAATTTACATTATATAGTTTGATATATCATTTAAAATTAGCTAATATCCACTTTAAAAAAGACTATATCAAAAATCCTGAACTTCCGGCAGGCAATAGGAAATAAGCTTTAACACCATTATGATTCTGCCATTCACTCATTGGGCCGGATGATGATAAAGGTATGACTTATAAAATCTATACCCTTTAACCATATTTTACGTATATTTACCGTATTGTACAAGAATACAAGTAAAATATATTTCGAAGTGTTGTAAGACGTGTTTTATTTACATCCCATAATTTTAACAACACGTATCGCGCTAAGTATGAAGTTATTCAGTGACGCGAGCCAGGCAATTATAGCAGTATCATATCGATTTAAGATTCAATATTTATATTAAAATTGCCAAAATCCACGTAATCAAATAATATATAAATAATCCGGAACTTTCAGCAGGCAATAGGATAAAAGATGGGATGCCATTTTGATTATGCTATTTTCTCATTTGGTCAGACTTTGATGGTGTCTGGACGAAATCGGTAGCCTTTTACAACTTTATATATATTGACCGTCTTATTTATAAATAAAATTGTGTTCATATATTTTAGAATTTTTTGGGAGGTTTTTAATTTACATTCCGTAATCATACAACACGTATCATGGTAATAAATAAGTTATTTAAACAATGGTCTAATGAAAAACTACAATTTATGATTTTCTATATATCTTACACATTTATCCTCTCAACGTAGATAGATAGTTATCTTGACAATAACCACGACTGACAGCTATAACCCCACCTTAACTCTCCCTGAGTGTGAAGGGAAGTAGAGAGAGATGGCGCTAACTGTGGGGTGTCACGTGATGTGGCGTGCTGTGACGTCATAACTGGGGAGACTCCCTGGTTCATCGTGTTGAAGTTGATGACGATCTAGATAACCTTCTGTGATTTAGATTAAAATATTACTATTGACGCCCTAGTTATGTATACGAACTAAAATATAAACTTCAAAAATGTGCTTTTTTATGCGCATTACAACAATAACTGTATTTGCAGCTTTTATCTATTCGTATGTTATTGATTAGTGATGACTAAATATATAGACTAACTATTTACAATGTTAAAAATATGATCACGTGTTTTTGTTTCGTTATTAAATGATATTGTGAGGTTCTATTTCAACGAGTTATTTAATATAATGCCAAAATAAATAATTTAAAATACAATAAAACTGTTTTATACTTGTGGTGTGTTATGTATGACGTGATATTTGCTTGAATATAAAAATAAATAGTTTTTTAGTATCTTTACGGTTTAAGAATAACATATTTATGAAAATTCTCAACAATAATACAACTAAGTAAATTACATTACGTAGTTTATTAGGTTATTTACTACATTGGTCGCTATACAGCATGGTTGAATAAAACAATCATACATTAAACAATTAAACCTAACATAAAATGCTCATAAGTTCGAAACAGTTAAATTATTTTACTAGTTCTCCATTATTTATATTTGAAATATCTATTACTTTAAGTTATCTCATTAATATTCAGTATCAATAAATTTAAATAGTTTTAAATTATCATAAACAAGGTAATAATATGTGGTTAAATGTACACAGTGTAAAGTTTTAGTCGATGGTCGCCACTTGTCCTGTCAAATCAAAATCAACCAGCGTTTGCTTTTTGCAGAGTTTCTGTGACTTAGAGCGGGTTTGATTAAGAGAGGGTAGGTTTGTCCCTAGAATAAACACTATACTTAATAAAAACAAATGGTTTTAAATTAAATACGTAATGATGTTAGAAGATTTTATAATTTAAATTACTTAAAATGTTATCTAAGATGAGTTTAAACATTTTTCCGTTTATATTAATTACTTTAGTCAACCATTTGAACTTTTCTTCTTTGTTCTTTATAAGTTGGTTTAGGTCTAACGGTTTTTAAACAAATAAGTAGTTGATGGCTCTTAAAATTATATGTTTAACCAATTAAAAAAACAATCACATTAATTATTACCTGATATTCGAGACAACCTAATTAAATAATAAAAAAATTGAAATAATATATACCTTGAGACCGTTTGGGTCAATGTTTACTAGTATACTAGTTTGTACCTACTATCATTATTTTAAACTTGAAATGTTGCATCTCAACTGTATTGTTTCGAGACATACAATGACAACAAAGGGTCCATGAAATTAATGTTTTATGAGGGCTTGATCTAAATCCTTTCCCAGATAAGTGTCCTTGATAGCTATTATCAACGTGTTTTATTTTACTCTTATACTCTAAAAGCTGTAATAACTATGCTACCTTTTGTTGTTATGCCATTTACCTCTTAATTCATGCAACTGTTGCCAATCGTTTAATAGACTTACACAGACATTATCCCTGCATGTTTTATATTTAGTTTTTCTTTCAGCTTTCATTGCATAGTTATTAGTCTGTTAATGTTTGAATGTTTGGTTATTAAGTTAATTGTTATCCTGGCATATGTATTGCTTAATGTTAATTGATTTGTTATATATATCGCATCTAGTACTTTTTGTAATGGTGTAACCGTCAAAAGAATAAATAAATAAATTATGAGCAAAATTAACAATTCATCTAATGTATTGTGTACATTAAACGTATACAAAATTATTATCCCAATAGTGTTTATATATATATATATGACTTATTTTGTCTTTGAAAAAATATATTCAGCTTTTTACATAGTTTTGCCAAAGGAGAACTTTTTTATTTTTATACGATAAAAACAAAACTCGTAAAAAATTATTTATATTCTTCGTTTTTAAACGATATTTTGTCGTTGTTTATAAACATCAAATAAATAGACATACACTATTGTACTAACGGAATATTATTGCTATTTTAGCTTGTTTTATCTTCACAAATAAATTAAAATTGTTGTAAATTTTTTTTGCCACTATAACATATTTATTTTAGTACGATGCAGTTGATAACGGATACAGTTATTTATTTGCAACTATCTAAGTATCGAATATGTTCTTCCTTTTGTATTGTGTTTCTAATCATATTATTCATAATATATACAAGTAATTTCAAATTATCTTAATACCCTATCTTTTTCCAAGTAAATATAAATAAATTTACTAGTTCTTAAGGATTTTAAGGGTTCTAAGTACCTACAGACAGTACACTATTGCTTAAAATGTGTACCAATTATATGAGTACAATGTATCTTTGCTGAAGATTTTGCTATTTAATATAGTTATAGCTAATTTACAAAACGTACCTAAAAAAACAAAAAAAAAACACTATTTTGTCATACAAAGATCATAAAGTTCCCCTCCTTTTTCATATAATACTTATAAATTGAAAATTAATAGTTTACTGTTCTATCATAGACCATAGTAGTAACCATATTATTATCAATTTTTAAGTGACTACAAAAAATCCCAGTTCCATCCTACAGATCAACATTAAAACTCACTACTGAAGTACAAAATAAGCCTATTATGCAATAAATAGCATAACCTTTTAACTAAACAGTGTATTATACTTTATCTCCTTAAAAAATACTATGCAAAGATATACACATATTATTTACGTTCAAAATACTAAAAGCAGTTTTATATTACCAAAGGAATCCCCTGGAAGTTTTCTTTCTTAAATGAAAGCTGGTCCCTTACGAGTGTTATTAGGAGGAGATTTATCGGCCCACATTTGGCACGACACTATTGAGGAGCTTAATATCCTGAAACTCCAAATGGCTATCCTGGTATTTACCTCAGTAGTATATAATATTCCGAAATATTGTATATAAATAATACTAAATATTTTTAAACACAATAGTTAATTTATTTCACTATCTCTCGAAAGCAACTTTAAGTTTTTTTCATAGAAACAAGTTTTATTGAACATTCAACGTTAAAAAATTAAATACATATGAATATTAATGCGTGGATTGTAATATAGCTCATACGTGTGTAGGTTTAAATTTAAAATCCCTCCCGGTTACAGTCATGCGTGCTTTATAATCCTGCCACTAAGCCCATGAGTGTTGTCACGTTCCTTTCACCACCATCTTTCTCACCTTTTCCCCCTCTTCTCACGTTTGTACAATTTGTATTACTTATTGTATCACCTAATGGATGTGCATACGAATTGACATTCACAGCCTATTGCTATGCTTTATTACATTAATGAACATCATAATTGGGGCTGACCTTTGTCAAATTAAGATTATTTGTTTTCTGAGCTTTGTAAAAATAATATTGACTACAATAACTACAAAGGTTTTATAGTAAAATAATCCAGATCTGCAGCTCCTTTAAACAATGAGCAGAATAGGATATGTTGTTTCATTAGTGGATATGCTAAGCGAAATTACCTAATATTTGCTTGGAGCGAATATGTTTTGCCCTATCGCCATTAATGAATTTACTCGTTCTATACACCCTCAAAAAACGAGATGAAAATGGTTTTGCTTCAAACAAAATAAATTATTCACACAATATTCATGATAGAATGTTTAGCTCAATAGTGTTAAGGTCTATACACCCTCAAAAAACGAGATGAAAATGGTTTTGCTTCAAACAAAATGAATTGTTCACACAATATTCATGATAGAATGTTTAGCTCAATAGTGTTAAGGTCCAGGTTTAAGAATACAACTTAAAAAACTTGTAACATGTTAAAACACAAATAGAGGTTTTTCCGTCATCTCTTTATAATTATGATTATTCCCCTAAAATATAACAGTATTTTTGAACAGCTGGGAGAGAATTGGTTATATATCCCATTCAAAAAGTAAAAAAAAACATCACAGGGAAAAACAAACCAAGGGCTAACTTAGGAATTGGCACAATAAACAAGCAATTTTCAGTTAAGAGAGATTTGATTACATTTGCATTAGAAATGGGGCTGCTTTATTAAACCTGAAACCGCTTTTTATTTTTTATTCTATTTATCATAAAAAACTAATTAACTTATTCACGAAGTTGTATATAAATTGATTTGATTATGTATTTCTTAGTTTATAAAAATGTATTTATTCCAATTTATTATCTATGTTATTATTCTTATCTCTTTTACAAACCACTTTACAAAAAAAACACACTTTAGTGAATAATTTTATTTAATCTCAAACAAAAATGCTTTCCTGCTTACATATAGTTAGCTTAAGTTGTTAACTGAAACTAAATGTATATTAGAAATTAGCTACTCATCATTGTAAAGTATATATAATCGAAATTATTTTATACAATATTTTTATTTAGTTTGGTTTAACATCCTGATTGAGTCCCATAATCAAACAACAGCAGTGTCTTAGACAATTATTAGTAGCCTTGATCCATTGGACATATTACGTAAACAACAGAGTGTTTTAGCGAATTTCCCCTAAAGGAAAGAAGCTATTACTGTAGTCGGCATGATAAGACTGGGACCATGATAAATTTTCGCTTTGAGGTCCCCAGATTCTAAAAACACCATTCGTTCAAATGCATATATGTACTGCATATATATGTGTGTCCGTAGGCGCATGACTTTCATGCAAATGGTCCGATCTAGATGAAATTTGGTATAAACGAGTACGGCATCATCTATTTTCATCAGTTCGATAACCAGACAGGTCACTCTATTTTAAAAGGGGTGTTTGTTCCCCAAAAATGGGGTTTTTGAACTTTTTACTTAAAATTATTTTTAATCCCAAACTTTGGATTACACCGTTAAATTTAACTTAAAAATTTTGTTTTTAGATCATTGCTCTACGTCAATTGGTTATCAAGATATTGAAAGTGCTAAACACAGTACGTTGTCCATTGTTATGTTACAAAGAATATTTTATATCTTGCTTATTGATGAACATATATTAATGAAACTTGGTATGTGGCTTATATGGTTGGGTTCACTAATATTTGCACTCAGAATCAATTTTGTTGTCCTTATTGCAGCAAACTTGCGTACTCAGCAACTACAGTGTTATTGTTGGAAAATAAGAAATATGTGATATCTTGCTTTATTACGAATATAAATTTTCAAAACTTGGTGTATTGCTTCATCTAGTGGTGATCCATTTGTATTTAAATAAAATACTTTTTGTATACTTGGTGTAAATAGTTTCAGCTAAATTTATTGTATATAGTTTACCCTCGAATCTTGGAAACTGGAACTCGTCGCAAAACAACCTGGTGCGTCATTATTAGAAAGGCAAAATATGAACACAAATGTACGCCATAATTAGTATCCAGAAAATTGAAGGAGTATTGAAAATGAAAAGTTATGTTATTCAGGATCATGAAAGGTTGTTTATGAAGGGTTTTATATTTGGTGTTTGTATTGAATATTAATATACAAATTTTGTGTGTGCTGTGTTATTCTTGTTTTAAGATTAAGAAATTGAAAAAGATAGACTGTTATTTGTTATTCCTAGTGTCACTGAAAGTTATGTTTTGTTCGAGAAATCCTTGGATGTAAGGGAAAATGTATAGCAATTATTTTTATGGTTCTAATTTGTTTTTACAATCAATTGCATCAATCAGCCAAGTTGGATGAAGCAATCACCTAATTGTTAAGTAATGATGGTGGAGGTACCGAGGCTCATCTGGCTTGATTTGATTTAGCGTTGGCTTATAATAAAACGTGCAACTTTAGGAAAATTATTTCCTGGACTTAACGTAAGAAAAGACTCCTCTTTTAATTTGTTCCAATATATTATGAATATCAATGAATTTCTAGTAAAGACTATCCGATTTATATTAAATCAATCTGACAATAGAAACTTTGCATTAAAATATAAATTGTAACAATTTTTAAAGTAACTTCTTATCGTATTTTCTTGATCAGTTTAGTATTGAAAACTTACAAAGTACTGACATTTATGTTTCTTTCATACTAAAATAAATTGGTTCGTGATGTATGCCCCCTGAATCGAGATGATTAAATATAACAGGTTACTAAGCTGTATCCGTCTTCGATTCTGATATTCACACGGTGGTGGCCCGAGTTTCAACCTTAAAAGGCCACTATCAAACCCTTGATGTCAAAATTTACTTCATGATGGAGGTCATCATAACTTAAAGTAACACACAACACGTTTAAAACAGTACAAGACATTATGAAATATAATAATTTCACACGAAGTTGATTGTTCAGGCCCTACGCGAATGACCAAAATTCAGTAATTTGGTAGTTTCGAAAGTAACTTCGTCCGGCCGGAACGATAAACTTCGTGTTTAATGTTTGAATTGTATCTTGTATCTGGCCGTTTTAAATGTATTGTGTTTGTTTTGTGAAAATATGACGACCTTCATTATGGCGTAAAGCTAGACTCAAGGGTTTGATAATGGCCTTTTAAGGTTGATACTCGAGTCACCATCGTGTGAATATAAGAATCAACGACGGATTTAGGTTAGTAACCTGTTATAACAAATCAATTGTAAACGTATGGTGACTAGGACTGCAGTGATTAATTTTGGGTTGTTTATCAGACGAATTAGAGTTTCCGAGATTTGTGGACCCCTAATTTTTTTCGTATAACCAAAGTATTTTTTGGGTGAAGTTAAAGCCTTATTTATTGTGTTTTATCAATAATTGATTCAGTCACGCCACTAACAGTTTGGAGATGTGCTTTAAACATATCATAGGCTTAAACTCAATTTAGTATAACAAATTTTGGGGGGAAATCCATTAATTGCGATTGTATTTAAATAAAAATATTGGGGAATTTGCTTTTTTTAAAAAGCTTTTTTTATTTTAATATAAATTCAAGGAGATTTTGGTATATTTTGTGCCATTATTTACTTAAATAACCACTCTACCATAAATAGTAGGTCTATACTAACACATAAAACGATGTCTCCAATTTAAATAAAGAATTTAATCGATTTGGATCAACATTATCGTCCGTACTAAGATACCTGGTAAATATCTACATAGTTCTTGGAGTGTGCCTACTAATATGTTAGAGTGATATTTTACCTATGTATAACAGTTTATTTGTTTGGATTTCAAACTAAATTTTTTTACTTTAATGTTTTTACTGATAAATTTTTTAAAGTTCCAAAAGCCCCCAATTTTAAAGTTTAAACATAATCCTTCCACTGGGTTCTGAGATCGTTTTTCTAAACAAACTAACTGACTCATATTAGACTATAGGATTTTAACTTCCCGTTCAAATTTTTAACATGTACAAACAAAACATTTCTCAAGAATCTTAACAATATTCCCATATAAGATTTACTGAAATTAAGATATTCAAGAAGGTGTATAATCTTGCTATGCATGTCATCTTGATTTATCCTGAGTTTACATGTCATAATTTGCTAATTTTAAACCAAACATATGCACTTTTTCACGTCAGTTTTTTCATTAGCACATTTACATCAGTTATGCAATATAATATTATTTACGGACAGCTAATTTATTTGAGAACTTGTTAAACTTGTAAATAAAAAACAGTGTCCTTATGTACTCAACAGATATGATTTTATGTAAAATCTTGGGCTTAAATACTTTTTCCTGTTTAGACTTCTGAAGACACCTTTTATTACACTTTGCACAGCTCTATTCAAGTTATCTCTTCGTTACTGGTTAATTTTTGGCGTTTTTTGGTGTTATGAAACATTTTCTAACAATATTATATGGCCTTTCCCGTTACATAGATAATAAACCTTATCATACTTATTATTATCGGCATATTTTTTTTCACCGGCTCAAAATTACTAATTTATAAACTAGGGGTTAATATAAGGATATCTAAAATTTGAAACATTTGTTCCCTAACACAATCATTATACTGCACATTGCTACTCACTATTTATACATAGCTGATCTAGGTCCTTTAAAGAGGTTAAATTATTTTCAAACACTAACTGGATTCTTTTTTCTATATTTATGATTTTGTTATAAAACAAACCAGCTCTAGTTCCCTAAAGTTTGTTTTTAGGATTTTACTGTAGATTTGTCTTAATTTCTGCACACTAATAGAGGTTATTATGTGTTAGGTCCTAAATAGAAAATCTGGTTTAAGTTTCTTACGTAGAGTGATCGGAACGGGTGTGTTTAGAATGTGTAGGCACATATCATAAAGATACTTAGTAGAGTTTCTGTACTCCAGGAATTTATTTAAAATTGGTTCTCTTGTACAGTTAGGTAAAAGTTTATATAGCTCATTTTAGGATAGCCTGGTTTCAGCTAAATGAATTGTATTCAGTGGACCCTTGAATATTGGAAACTCGAACTCGTCTGCAAAACAACCTGGCTAACATTTGGGCCGTTTTATGTGTTGTGAATAAAAAATCTAAATTTAAATTGTGGAAATAAATCAATAAATATCTTGACGAATACTAAAGTATATGTTTTAAGTTCGAAAAAGTGTTAAAGAAAATTAATGCAAACTATGAATTTGTAACTTGCCTATATGAACTATACGACAACTTATGAACACAAATGTTTGCCCTAATTAGTATCTAGAAAATTGAATAAGTATTGAAAATCAAAGTTACGTTATTCAGCATCATTAAAGGTTATTTATTTAGTGATTTAAATAATGGTTGTATTGAATATTTATATAAAAAATTATGTTATGTATTATGCTAATTTTAAGATTTAGATATTGAAAAATATAGACTTTTAGTTTGTTAGCAGTATCGTTGAATGTTATGTTCCGCTTGAGAAACCATTGGAAGTGGGGTAAATGTATAGAGATTTTTTAGTGTTCAAACTTATTTTCACAATCCATCGTATTAATTAGTAAATTTGGACGAAGCAGTGAACTAATTGTAGTAAGGATCGTGGAGTTACTGACGCTCAACTGGCTTGATATAATTTAGCGTTGAGCGACGCTTATTATAAAAATTGAATATCACTGGGTTTCTATTAAAGACTAGCTGATGTTTATTAAATTAATTTGATGATAGAATCTTTGTTTTAAAATATAAATCATTATAATATATAAAGATAATTTTTCTTTGCCAGTTTAGTAAAACTAATATAACCTATTTAAATGCATATATTTATTTAAAAAATCAGATTATTTGAACATTTATAATTGGGGTCGACTCTCAGCACTGCATTAAAATCTAAATCACCTACGTGGATTATTAGTACAACTATTATACAAACCTTTTAATGTGTATTTTGATTTGATGAATCATACAGTTTTAGTATTTATGCTCTCCTTTCAAAATACTAATCTAGGAAAATGATTAATTATATTACTAACCGGGTCGGAAAGCAGAATTCTGAGGTTGTGGGGGCATGGGGAGATGGATGGCCTCGATGTGTCGTCAAATATTGTTGACTTGCCGAACCGTGGTCCACATTCTGGCTCAGGGCAGATGAACTGATCGCCACCGTGCGCCGTGCGCGCGTTACGAATGAGGTGGTGCTGTACGTTTTAAGCCAATCCTCAAACGACACATGAAAACGGATGGTCGACGTTCATGATCAGAAACAGAACATACCGAATTATAAAGATTTGTTAATAAAAAAATAAGGAAAGGAAGTTGGGGGATTATGCAAATTACACACAATATGGGAAATGGAATTATAGAGGACGTTCTTTGAAGCGCAAAATAAGAGAGTACAAAACAGATTCATTGATGAACGTAGACTGATATTGGAAGTTAAAGGGGGTGTGTCGACACACACCCCTTTGCTAATTTTTCTCAAAGCTATATAACTCAAATCCTAAACTATTATGATTAAAAGCTAGCAGTGAGTAGCAAAGGAGACCAACCAATGATAGTGGCTTTATCATGATAAAGCTATATTAAGTTAATGTAAAATTATTTGAGTTTGAATCATGAAATCTAAAACAATATTAATTAAAACTCATTTTGATATTTACTCTTTAGATAATTATTGATACATAATCCTCATTAGTGTTTATTGAGATGTTCTCTGTCATTATTGTAAAACAGTAATTAAATAATATTACATCATGAGTCAATGATTATTTTCTTTTAAATGATTTATAAAATGTAATATTCTTCGTACATCCCAACTAATAATAAAAATAATGAATGTTACTTAAAATTAATAATCCAAGGAGGATAGCACAATTCACAGAATAGCACACATAGAAGCGTAGAAAAACTGAGTTAATAGTATACACTATGAATTCCAGACTATGAATGAGCTGGGAGTCAACGTGGTGTGGACTGGTGTGTCGGTTTCCCAATGGCGGAAGCAGATGCGGTGCAGGTGTTGAGGTAAAAAACCACCCTCGAGGGTTGTGTGTTGTGAACCTCTAGGCGGAGCGTTTACAATGGGCTGGCGCAGCTGCAGCATCTTGTCTAATTAATTAGGAGAAGTGACTATTGTTAATGATCGTCTCCAGGCGAAAAACTCATACTCTGTCTGGAAATGTGGATACGCAGCTGCAGCGAAGGTGTCGGCACAACAACACCCTTGTTTAATTAATATAAAAATAAAAAAACCCATGTCTGGGAATCACTGCCATCAATCATACCATCAATCACTGCCATAGCTATTGTGTATGTCGAAACAACCCCATGTCTGGGAATGTTGGGGTGGCTCCTTTTTCGGTATATCACTATCATCAATTACTATCATGGTCAATGTGTGGTCGGGGGGGGGCAAAATGTCGGAGCCAAAATCTCGGGGGGGGGGCAAAACAAACCGGAGGGAACAAAAATGTCGGAGACGATACCTCAGCGGTCGGGGGGGGGGGGGTGCTCACCCACCACCACACCTTGGGGGAGGCAACTCTCCACGGCCAGAATATCCCTAAATCGGCTTAATATCCCTACTATTGATAAAACTTGGCCTTGTCTAATTAAATTTGAGGAATGACTGTCTTGAATAAAAGTGGCAAATTGATACCTCAGAAGATGAAAAACTCTAGGCTAAATTAATTATCACAATCGTTATTTACTGGGTTTTAATAGACCAAATTAAATTGCATCGAGTGTCACAAAACAACCTTTTGTGTTAAGTCATTAACTGGTCAAGCGACCGAAAATATTCAGAATATAAAATATACAACCAGTCATTCATTTAGTTCACCCCTGCCCAAACATAACGGGCGGGCAAAATAGGCCTTGATCACAAGAAAATACTTAAAATTGGAATACTATCGATTTAATCGCTCTTTACTAACCATGCAAAGAGCTGACCTTCAATTATAAATCAATGTCTCTACATATTTATTAATATAGCTTAATGTTGTGCACAATTAGAAAAGGCTAATACTCTAACGCTCTATGCAGATAAGCTTTAAGCAATACTGACTGAAATCATGCGGCATAGATAAAAAAGTGCAAGAATTTTAACTATCATCTATTTTACTAATCGCCACCCTGCTTAAAGAAACACGACACAGATACATAAATTACAAAAAAACCCATAAATACAAATGTTATGTGCAATACTGACAGTCCATGGCGAAATGTAGCTCAATTAGGTATCCACTGAGAGCTAATGGCACCACTAGTTGAACTAGGTTGGCTTTAAGTTTGTACAAAATATCTCAAAATAGAAGCAGCTAGAGTATATGAGCCCAAATATTTTTAATAACAAATAATATTTGAAGAAATTATTAAATTAAGTCTCGTATAACAAAATGAAAAAGTTAGTAATCTGTTTACCGTTTGTTTATTGTTTGGTCATGAAAATTGTTTCAGTGGGATGTTTGAGAGCTTAAGTTAAATCATAACATGTATTTATCGAAAAAATTACGATAAATGGTTATGAAAATAAATCAGATTAAAGAGGTAGCAAAATTTGTGTTGCAGCGGCGCTTAGACGCTGCCACTTCGAGCTGCCGCGTGTCGCCTCTGCTCGTGTTTCTCGACGTAAACACAACAAACACAATGACAATGTTACGTCTCTGGCATTCATTAGTGTAAGTGGATGGCAAAGAGTGATGTATGAATGATTGACGTTGAATTAATGTTTATTACTTACGAATGGGTTTATTTATCCGTATTGTACTGGTCTGTAAATTAAAAATTTAGGAAATATTGTCCATCCAAAAAGAACATTACCGTTAGAATTTTAAATCTTGGTACTATATTTGTTCCCGCGTGTGCTGCACACTTGGATACACACCACTAACTCACCAAAGATAATGCTTGAATCTATAATAAAAATACCTTCCCGGCATGATAATGTGTTCTTGCTGAGTAAACTGTGACTCTATTCAGCTGCTTTAACATGCAATTCTAAACAGTTCTCTTATAATGATAATCTTTTGGAGAAATTAAAAACTTTAAGGGTTGTTAAAGTTAAACCTTCCCTTAAGTTCGTTTTTATAAAATTTGGGCACAAAATCCTCAGACCGCAAGCTCTGTCCAATTATACCAAAAAATAAAAACTCTGTTAAAAAATGTAGTCACCAAAACCCTTAGCGTATTAAATAAGTAAAGATTATATTTTAAAACTGACTGTAATATTGCATTTGTAAATCATAGCCGGCTTACACAGCAGAGGCGTGTAATATATAAAATTTCAACTATTTGGACAATAAACGCCAAAACATATTTTGTATGTTTTAAAAGTATTTTACATACATTTTTCAGTGTATACTCCAAGTATATACTAGACATTGCATCACCTTTTATGAATGGGTTTATGTACATGTATAGGTGAATAAATACAACTCTGTAAAAAATACTAAGCATGGTTCAGATTACTAGTGCAACTGCACTGATACTGATAACAAATGCAAAATAAAAATTACAAACTTACAACGTTTTATAAATTACATGAAAAATTTACAACAACCATGATTTACTATAATTCACTAAATCGATTTGAAAACAGTGTGTCCAATTCAACTTGCGAATTTGTTAAATATTAATGCAACATATTTAGCATTAAATTTAGAGATTATCAGGAATCAATAAAAATTGTTTGAATATAATAACAAAAAATTATTTATTGGCGTTGAAATAAAAAAAGCAATACATTTTTCCAACACACACGTGATCAAATAGTGTATTCTTATAATTTCAAATAATTTAACTATTACTTCAAGACAGTTACGCATTGATAAATGGAATAAAAATAACATGTCATACAATAGTGATTATCTTTTCAATACAAGAATGAGCATGGAGGAATATTCAATTTTTTTAAATACATTATATCTAAAATTATTTACCATTATCAAAAATATACCGACTTTATAGTTTGGAATGTAAGCAAAGGCGAAGAAAACCCAGTTTTTAAATGGTAATATATTTTACGTAATTATTTTACAGTACAGGTAACTTTTAAAGTGTCTAGTAATGACGGTCTACTTTGACCAGATAACAACTCTCCGGAGAAGGCTCTTTTTTATAGCATTTAAATCTGTATGAGGCATCAAGTCCCAAGTCCAAATTGTTCAACTTTGATATTGCAGAGTACATGACTTTTCCTCTTTCGCAGCGGTAGCATGTTTTCTTCAATTTTTGGCAGTCTATGATACATTTCCTTTTTTGTGACGATAAACTATCACCTGAAAAAAATTAAACTTAGTTAAGTACTTAAAGAAATAATTACCCCTGTCCCAGCAAACCTGCGTACTCAGCGAATTTCCAATCCTAATGACTTGAGACCGCATTAAGCCGCTTAAAAAGTTCCTTTGATATAGATTCATAAATAATATGCTATACATAACATTTGTATTATCCTCCATAAGAATAACGTGGGGGCTGAGTTCGCAATTTTGCTGCAACAATGAACACAAAATATGATTTGTTATGCAAATATCAATAGAACTCAACATGTTGAATCCACACACCGAGTTTCATCAATACGCATTCACGAATAAGCAATATTTGAAATTTTAATTATCTATAACAATAATATAGAGGATGAGTACGCAGGTTTGCTGTAGCAAGGAACACAACAAATATGAATTTCTGATATTTTTTATAACTCAACTAGGTGAAGCCACATTCTAAGTTGTATTAATTTATGTTTATAATTAGGGAGTCATACTATCTTACTTAATCTCAATAAGGAAAACCAGGGGGGCTAGTACGCATGTTTGCTGCTATGGGAACCATCGGTAACAATTTTTGTTTTGTTCAAATAACAATAGACCATATGAAGCCATATATCAAGATTCGTCGGTAAACGGTCACCAATAATCGATATATCAAATTTTTTCCATAAGTTTAACATTGGACAACGTACTGTGTTAAGCACTTTATATACTTTATATACTTTTATTTACTTTTATATGTAACCAATTGACTAGAGCAATGATAAAAACACCAAATTAAGTGTTTGTTTAAGCCGAATCCAATAGTGAAAATGAAACTTATTCTTTTTCAAATATTATATGTAAATAATTCTAAACACCCATTTTTGGGGTACAAAACCCCCCTAAAATAACTCTTTTGATAGGTCGATCTATCTGGTTTTAAAAATTAAAGTAATAAAAGTTGCTTCACAGGTTTGTACCAAATTTCATCAAAATCGGGTCAATTTTACAAGAGTTATCGTGCTCACGGACACATTGAATGAGTGGTGTTTTTGGCATCTGGGGTCCTCAAAACAATAAGTGATCATGATCCCGGGACTAGGTCTTTCCATGCCGAATACGGTAATAGCATCTTCCCTATAAAAGAGATTCGCTAAAACACAAATAATCATTATTGTTATTTTAAATCTTAGGCAAAACAACGTATTACATGAACCGGTAGGAATGTTTTAAGATTTACGACTTACGGAAATGGTTTTAATAAAACGAACCAATTATAGTGGCCTAAAAACTGTGATAGTCCAATTTCATTATCTACATTTGTATTAGTATTTAGGCGTAAGTGTCTACTTTAAGACTAGCTTTGTGACCCGATTTTCGCTATGAGGGTTTTCTTTTATAAATTCAGATTACGTTACTTTAGACCAGAGAATCTGCACTAATAGTCGATGTTGAAAGCTATAAATTAAGTAGTTATTACGGTTATTGTGGTTATTTGCTGTCTACTTACGGTTTGAATTTAACATTTACAAGAATTATTCCCAGTCAACTTTACGTAAACAGTTAAAATTTTAAATAAATATGTTAGTTCATTTACTATCGAGTGATTGGTCATCAAACATTGTAAAAAGTCCATAAGATACGAAAATTACCACTTTTGAAATAGCGGGTTTTGAGTAAAATATTAGTTTAAGCTAATGGAATACACTTCCAAAATATTCTACGTCTGTTTTTACCTTAAGCTAAATATTAAATAGCAATAAAACATAAAAATACCGATTTCAACTCACTGTTTTATTTACATGTAAGAAAAAACAAATAAATAATTGATTTTATTGTCACATTGTCAATAAAGTAATTGAGGATGACCCAAAGGGAAAATACCACCGTCGCAGCAAACCTGCCTACTCAGCGAATTTTCAATGGAGATATAAATGTCTTAATACTACACCAAGCCACTTATCAAGTTTCATAAAAATATATTCACAAATAAGCGATATATACAATTTTAATTATTCTCCATGAGAATAACATTGGGGCTGAGTACGCAGGTTTGCTGCAACAAGGGAAAAAATGGGTTTTTATGCTAATCTCAATATAACTGAAGTAGGTGAAGTTATATACCAGTTTTTAGCGAATTTCCCCTATAGGGAAGAAGCTATTACCGTAGGTCTCATGGTAAGACTTAAGCCCCAGACCATGATAACTTTTTGTTTTGAGGTCCCCAGATGCCAAAAACACTATTCGTTCAAATTTATATATATATATATATATATATATATATATATATATATATATATATATATATATATGTCCGTTACCGCGATAACGTTTGAAAGAAGCGCTCGATTTTGATGAAATTTTTCACAAAAGTGGAGAGTAACATTTATGACTTTAAGTTCGAAAACCAGAAAAATCTGACCATGGGAAGGGGTGTTTATGGGGTTTTTAAATTTTCCAAAAATTTGTTTTTTGCATTTTTCACCTTAAAATTTTTAAAAAACTTAATTTTGGTTTTGACCATGTTATAGAGCTTAAAAAAACAAATAATATAGTATTTTGAATTATTAACCTAGGTTAAGTGGTTGCGGAGAAAATCCAAAAAACGTACTCATAAAATCTCCCTTGTTAATCTTACTGGAAAACAGTTTTTGGCTTTTCCTCAGTTTATTTTAATGTAAACTTCACATTTGCTCTTACTAATCTGTTCAGTTCCACAAAACAATCATTTTGGTGTTTAAATTTTCATTCTACGCCCTACCGTTGCTGAGATATTCAAAGTGCTAAACACAGTATGTTGTCCAGTGTTATCCTTATGGAGAATAAATCAAATTCTATATCTCGATTATTTATGAATGTATGTTGATGAAACTTGTTATGTGGCTTCATGTAGTACTGGTATATTGATATTTGCACAAAAAATGAGTTTTTGTTGATTATTCCCTTAGCAGCAAACCTGCGTACTCAGCCTCCATGTTATTCTTATGAAGAATAAGTCAGATGTATTGAGTCCCTTAATTATGAACATAAATGAATAAAGCTTGGTATGTAGCTTCACTTGGTTAAATTATATTGATAATTTCATAAAAACCCATTTTTTCCTTGTTGCAGCAAACCTGCTTACTCAGCCCCCATGTTATTCTTATGGAGAATCAATAAAATTTTACATAGCGCTTATTTATGATTGAATATTGATGAAACATGGTATGTGGCTTCGCCTAGTTACATTCTATTTATATTTGCATAAAACCAATTGTTTGTGTTCCTTATTTCAGCAAACCTACGTACTCATTACCAATGTTATTCTTATGGAGAATGATTAAAATCGCTTATATGTGAATATAATTTTATGAAACTTAGTATGCGGCTTTATGTTGTATCAAGACATATATTATGCATTGGAAATTTGCTGAGTATGCAGGTTTGCTGCGACGGGGGTATTATTAATTTATGTTCATAATTAAGGGAGACATAGCATTTAATTATTATCCATAAGAATAACATGGGGATGAGTACGTAGGTTTGCTGCTACGGGATCCATAGGCAAAATTTTTTTGGGCAAATATCAATAGACCACAACCAGACGAAGCCATATACCAAGTTTCGTCAATATACGTTCATAAATAAGCGAGATATAAAATGTTTCTTTTCCTCCCTAAGAATAACATTAGACAACGTACTGTGTTTAGCACTTTCAATATCTCGGTAACCAATTGACGTAGAGAAATGATCAAAATACCAAATTGTGTGTTTTTTAAAGTTGATTCCAATTGTGAAAACTAAAATTTGAATATTCCAAAAATTATATGTGAAAAATTTAAAAAAAAACATTCTCGGGGTACAAAACCCCCCCAAAATACCCCTTCGGGTAAAGCGATCTGACTGGTTTTCGAATTTAAAGTCATAAATGTTGCCTTACACGTTTATACCGAATTACATCAAAATCGGATCATTTTTACGAGAGTTATCGTGCTCATGGACTCATATTTATACAGTTTCGAACAAATGGTATTTTTGGGGTCTGGGGACCTCAAAACGAAAACTTATCATGGTCCCGGGCCTAGGTCTTACCATGCCGACTACGGTAATAGCTTCTTCCCTATAGGGAAAATTCGCTAAAAGGAAAAAAAACTTTGTCAAACGTAGTTTATTTACACAAGGTTCACGATATGTCCGCCTCAAACGCTGTTACACGCCATAAACCTGTTTGCTGCAGATTCTCGGATAAGTCCAAATGTATTTTCCTCTTGTCTTACGGCCGCGGCTTCTACAATCCTTCCAACCAACATGTAATTAAAACTGTGAGTTTAAATCAGCATGTTTAAATTGTATTGTTATTTATAACATACTGTTGACTTAGTTACTTTGTAGATTGTTAAGTTGCATTTAATTGTTAAACAGCTGATTGAGATACACTTTAGCACCAAGCAGCTGACAAGTGAGAGCAACAATTTATTCAACCAGCTGATTGTTGCATACATGGGTGACCGGCAGTAGGTGAGCCTCACCCATTGCTTTCCTGAATGATTTATCTCCGTAAGTGACATCACATAAGTAGCCGTAGCTCAGTTTATATGCATCCGATTTTCAAAAAACTTATACCGTTTGATTTGTTATGAAATTTACTAAAATAATGTTTCCAATAGTATAATGCGCAATATTAGCCCTTTTTAAGTAATTTAAAATAAACAAATATAAATGACCACCATTTTGAAAAAAGATTATCCTAAATATTATTTTTTCCTGATGTAGGTCTTGTCATCATAAGTAGGGTATATTGGACAGTCCGACTCCAGGAGGGACAGGAGGGACGCCCCCCCCCCCCCGAGGTCTCGTCTGTGACACTTTGCGATTTTTTTTTTTGCGAACTTTTTTGCGAACTTTTTTGCAAACTTTTTTTGCGAATTTTTTTTTTTGCGAAATTTTTTTTTTTTTGCGAATTTTTTTTTTTGCGAATTTTTTTTTTTGCGAATTTTTTTTTTTGCGAATTTTTTTTTTTGCGAATTTTTTTTTTTTGCGAATTTTTTTTTTTGCGAATTTTTGTTGTTGCGAATACTAACCTAACCTAACCTAACCTAACCTAACGTAACGTAACCTAACCTAACCTAACCTAAGGTAACCTAACGTAACCTAACCTAACCTAACCTAACCTAACCTAACCTAACCTAACCTCGGATCAGATTTCTGATTGCAGATTCTTGTTCGTCTAGTCGAGCCGAGTCATTTGAGTACCCACATCGTACACTTTGGATGATGTTTACAAAAAAGGGGCCCGCACCACACTTTTGACCTTTTTTTTTGCATTTTTGGAATCTCCTCGTCAAGCCGAGTATTCTCAGTACCCACATGACATACTTTGGATAATTAATACAAGAGTTGAACAGGGTAACGCTACAACCAACAGAGCTAGCCCATCAGCGCTTGCGGTCAATTGAACTAACAGTGAATGCAAATTTTAAGGAGAATATAATTGCAATGCTTTGAACATATACTGCAAAGGGGGGTGTATCGATACACCCCCCTTCAAGTACTCTGCACCGAGGCAGCTGTTCGCACAACCGACTGACGCGTCCAGTCTACTGTCTGGGAATGCGGATGTTGTAATTTGATACCTCGACTGGAGGGTGCAGGTGTTCACACAAAAAACCGACAAGTTGAGACCTGTCTGGGAATGCGGATGCTGTAATTTGATACCTCGACTGGAGGGTGCAGGTGTTCACACAAAAAACCGACAAGTCGAGACCTGTCTGGGAATGCGGATGCTGTAATTTGATACCCCGACGGGAGGGCGACGCGACCCTTCCAGGAACCCATTATAGTCCGCCCGTATCGAGTTCCATTAGAGCAGGGTGGTCTTTACCCCAGACAGCGGTTGAGAGTTTTTGCCCCGACCTTCTCCGAAATCCATTAGTGGGGATAGTCACCCACATCACCAACCCTCCTTCAGTTCAGTTCGAGAGTTCAGTGCGTGAAGACGTGTTAGTCCGATCCTGTTCCGTTCTACGCGATTTGTGTTAGTTGCTGATTATCATCATTTGCGATTAGCGATTTGCGTAAAGCACCTTTGAACTATTTAAAACGTACGTGTTGTGCTGTATTGTTTGTGATTATCAAAACTTATAATCCATATTAAAGATGAACGCCACACACGTTTGTACCATTTGTGGTTGTATTTTCGTGCGTAGAAACAATTTGGTGCAACACCACATCAGATTCCACGGCTTGAGACCACAACTACCAACACCAACACCAACGCAGCAAGGTACGTTTTTTGCGTTGCATTATTGTTTTAATCAGACCTAAATGTTAGTAATATAGAAATACGTTATGCAATATAACCGCAGAGTGATACTATTATTTTTATTTAACAGCTTTAACTATTTAGCACGAATAGAGAACTCTTTGTTTTTTAAATTTAAAATTACATGACTATATCAATATAATTTAATTGTAATAACTTATGTTATTGCTCGCCCCATCAAGCCAAGTCATCAGAGTACCCACATTACATACTTTAAAAAAAGGTAGGTGTTAAACATTTCACAATCTAATCGTTTTGTGCGTTTGCAGATGGAGTAGCTGCATGTCGGCTTTGTCGAGCCACCTTCGTAGACCGGGGAGCTTTAGAGCGTCACATGGAAGCGAACCACCGAGTCATTCCACCCCGGCAGGTGATTGATGCTCCGCAGACGACTGCCTATGTCAATCAACACTCCGTTGAAGGTGAGAATCCACATTAAAATAACTTTTTCCCCTTGAAACTAATTACCTTTTTTATAATTATTTAACTAGGTACATGAAGAAGAAGAATGAGACCGTGACAACTGGTGTACTATTGATTTAATTGCTAGGGGGGAGATTTTCGCTCCCCCTAAAACATAATGCTTCTTTAGGGTTGGCGCAGCTCAATATTGAGGCAACATCCTTAGCCTTGAACCCCGAATCATGAATGTAGACAAACAGTACAGAAGATTACATTCCCTGTTTGAAAATTGATATTTTTAATTAACAACTCCATTTTGAAATGTGATTCTCGAGAGAGGGGGATTTGTATCTTTAGTTATCCTAATCTGTTTTTTATTTTTATTTTCAGGTGAAGGACCGGGTCCTGACCACCACACCTGCCATGAATGCGGTCGCCGTTTCCGTCGTGAAATACACCTGCGTCGACATGTGGATTCGGTACACAGCAGAGTCCGCAGGTTCATATGCGGCACATGCGGCGCCGAATTTAAGAGGGAAGACAACCTGCATCGACACACCATGCAATTTCACGGTGATGGTCAAGAACGGAGATTCCCTTGCGCATACTGCGGTCAGGAGTTCAACACGGGGTTCAACAAGGACCATCATGAGCGGTTCACCTGCCCGATCATGAAGGACCTGATCCTGAACCGAGTGGCTATGGTGCAGGACGAACCCCAGCCAGGACCCAGCACGGAGCCACAACCTGGAACGAGCACACACCCGCAACCCGATGATGTTGAGATGACTGGAGCAGGACAGTCAAGCCCCGTATTCTCAATCATTCAACGGGGTTTTCGCAACCGCCTCTTAACCTACCGTCTGCAGCGACCGATGGAGAATCTCGTCACAATCGGAGAAGTGATGGCGTTGTTGATTGTTAGCCTTACGGAGTTGCTTGAGAACACCTTGGCGAAACACCGCAGCATTAAGGTCAACTTGAAGCTGGAGTGTGAATTCCAAAATATTCACAACAACACCTGCCTGCGCAACTTCAAAACGAAGATGACTCCGCTGACGGTGACCTCGGACCTGAACCAGTACATCACAACAGCTTTCGCGAAGCTTATCAGAGAGAAGGCTGAGTGTGATCATATCGGCTCCGGGTGGACATACCTTCGCGTTCGTGATTTGGAGGTCGGCATCAACGAATACACTCCTCTAGGTGAAGATGGTCGAGCTTGGCTCCCACTGCCTACGTCTCTGGAGAACACCCAAGCAGTCGTCAACGTATTGAACGCCGATGAGCGGTGTTTTATGTATGCGGTCCTGGGAAAGTTTGTTCAAGATCACCCCAATAGACCGGCATCGTACACCGACGACATCATCGCCCGATACGATTGGACCGGCCTTCAATTCCCCGTTGCTCTGAAGAGTATCAAGACGTTTGAGCGGACAAACAACATCAGCATCAACGTCTATGGTATTGATCGCACGTGCGTGGGTCAGAAACCTGACGGACGACCAAAGTATCAGGACACCGTCTTCCCCTTGAAGATTTGTAGGCAGGAGCGTGAAGACCATTGCGACCTTTTGTACGTGACAACGGACGGTGATAGTCACTACGCCTACATCAAGGACCTTGGTCGACTGATCCGTCCCCAGCTTACAGCACATATTGGCAGGATATTCATCTGTAAGCGGTGCTTCGCGCACTTTGACAACCGTCCGAACAAGCTCGGTCTGACGGGTGCACAGCGTCTGGAGGAGCATAGGCGATACTGCTCCGCTTCAGCCCCTATTCGCATGGATACGCCGAAGAAGACAGAAATCAAATTCAGCCATCCAGAGTTCACCCGACGCGAGCGTTTCACCATCTACGCGGACTTTGAGTGTGCTCTACTGCCGACCGCGGAGATGGATGAACAAGTGGATGAACCGCACGGAGGAGTAGCCACCCACATCCACATCCCATACGCCTTTGCGTACCAGATCATCGACTCGTACGGACTTGAGGAGTTTGAGCCTCGAGTCTACTTCGGGGATGATGCGTCAAAGACATTTATGGAGATGTTGAAAACTGATGTTGAGCGATTGTGGAACTTCCTGCACGAAGCAAGAAATCTGCGCCCTGTCCTGACCCCAGCCGAAACGATGCAGTACAACTCGACAGCGAATTGCTACCTCTGCGGATCGGCATTTTCAAGCGAAGACCCAAAGGTTCGTGATCACAACCACGCGCCGCCCTACGAGTTCCGTGGCGCTGCGCACAGATCATGTAACCTACGCTACAGGGAGCAGCGAGTAGTCAACTGCTACTTCCACAATCTCTCCAACTACGACGCTCACTTCATAGTGCGGGAGTTGGCGGTCGACCCTGGTGATGTTGAGGTGTTGGCTCACACGGAAGAGTGGTACATCGCTTTCACGAAGCGGTTCCTGTTCGACCGAGCAGCGGCACCGGTTGGGATGCAAGGGCGTGGAAAAAGACAGCCAGGATTCAGAGTCAGGTTCCTCGACACCTACAGGTTCCTGGCTTTGAGCCTCGCCAGCCTCGCAGCCGCACTTCCACCAGCTCAACTCTTGGAGACGAGGAAGATTTTCCCCGAAGACCACCTCTTCGATCTAGTCCGTAGGAAAGGCGTGTTCCCGTACAACTTTGTAACGTCGAACGCCGTATTGGAAGATACTACGGAACTGCCTCTGCAGCGAGATTTCCACAACGACCTTACCCTGGAGGACATAACGGATGCAGACTACGAGCATGCTCGCAACGTGTGGGAAACCTTCGGTTGTAGGAACCTCAAGGACTACGCTGAGAAGTACCTGCGCTGTGACATTGCGCTGTTGACTGACGTCTTTGAACGCTTCAGGGACACGTCGATGGCTGAATACGAACTAGACCCTGCGCACTACTACACCCTACCGTCATACGCCTGGGATGTCATGTTAAGGACCTGTCGAGTGGAGCTTGATACGATACAGGACTTTGATATGTACCTCTTCTTCGAGCAAGGCATCAGAGGAGGTATTTCCCAGGCGATCACCAGACACGCCAAGGCCAACCATGATGGATGTCGCCCTGAAGATCGACGACCTGAAGAGCCAACGAATCACCTGCTATACTTGGACGCCAACAACCTTTACGGTTGGGCCATGTCCCAGTGTCTTCCACAGGGGCACTTCCAATGGCTCAGCCGCGAGGAGATCGCGTCCCTGCACATTGCAGCGTTGGACCCCGAAGGACCCACCGGCTATGTCTTGGAAGTTGACCTTCGCTACCCCGCCCACCTGCACGACCTTCACAAGGATCTCCCCTACTGCTGCGAGACCAAACGTCCGCCAGGAGGGAAATTCAAGAAGCTCGTTACGACTCTGGATGACAAGAAGAACTACATCTGTCATTACAGAATCCTGCAGCAGGCGCTGGAAAACGGACTGGAGCTTGCGAGGGGAAACATCGCGTCATCTCGTTCCGTCAGTCTCGGTGGTTAGAGAGCTACATCCTAATGAACACCGAACTGAGGAAGAAGGCCACGACCAAGTTTGAACAAGACTTTTTTAAGCTTATGAACAATGCGGTCTTTGGCAAGACGATCGAGAATGTTCGCAAGCGAATGAACGCTAAACTGGTGTGTACGCCGGAGATGTTCAGGAAGTATGTAGCCAAGTCAAACTTCCTGGACCGAACCTACTTCAACGATGACGTCGCCATTGTACACATGTCGAAAGTCAATATCGTCCTGGACAAACCGCTCTACGTCGGAATGAGTGTCCTCGATCTGAGCAAGTGGCTCATGTACGACTTCCTTCGGAAGATGAAGAACCGCTACGGCGATCGTCTGAAGGTTGACTACATGGACACTGACAGCTTCGTGTTCGACATCCAGACTGAAGATGTTTATAAGGACATGATGGAGCATCTGGACGATTTCGACACCAGTGCGTACCCCCGAAACCATCCCTGCTACAGCCCCATAAACGCCAAAGTCATCGGAAAGTTCAAGGATGAAGCGAACGGTCTTCCGCTGCTCGAGTACCTCGGTCTCCGCTCGAAACTATACTTCATGGATATAGTCGAGTTCGAGGAGAGGACTGAAGATGACAAGTTGCAGGTCATGACGGTGAAGCGCGCCAAGGGAGTCGCTAGAGGTGTTGTAAAACACAATCTAACCTCTGACGACTATCGGGAATGCCTCTTCAACGGCGTGTTGAAGAGAACCATCAACACCAGGTTCCAGTCCCGAAACCACCGCGTCTTCACAGTTCAAGTCGACAAGCTATCCTTGAGCTGTAACGATGACAAACGCTACATCCTTCCGGACGGTGTAAATACACTGCCTTGGGGGCATGTTGACGTTCCACCTCAGCCCGAAGACATCCCTCAAGACGATGAAGAGGCGGAGGATGAGGAGCGTTGAGTGGTTGTGTCATATTACCAAAGACCCTGACTTGACTTGTAAATTATTTTGCTAAATCTAGTCATTAGTTTGTATCGAGTCTCGTAAAACTTAGAAATGTGCTCCTTTTTTCTAGTCGTTAGTTTGTGTCGAGTCTCGTTTTTGCTAGCCAAACACACATGTTCAGGAGCACATACTCGATGTAAAATATATATAAGGTGTGTAAATAAATAGCCAAATTGTTCGTATATACATTTGTCTTTTTTTTCTCCCCTCACATAGTCTTAAGATACTAAAGTAAAAAAAAATTATTCAGGAATATGTTAATTCATATAAACCAGGTTCAGATATGAATGTTACTTTACAATCATTGTATGATAGGTCTGTCCCAATTTTGGGCAGACCTATAATTGTACGTTAGGTCTACCCCAAAAGTGGGATAGACCTATGAGACCTCAGGTGGTTGACAACTGTTGTTCAATTGATTTAATTACCAGGGGGGAGATTTTCGCTCCCCCTAACACATAATGGCTTAGGGGGGAGATTTTCGCTCCCCCATACTACAGGAATTGTTGAAGACTAGAATGCACCTGCTAATGTCATTGTATGATTGATCTGCCCCACTGTGGGGTAAAGGAGGCGAGGATGGTAAATAATAAGAATGTTTCTTTTTTTATTCTGAGTACACAACTAGTTTATTGAGAAAAATGCAAAATTTCAAAACTCAATTGGTATACATTTGTGCAAAGAGTCTTCTGATCAGTGCATCGTTGGGGCCGACAGGAGAGTGTTCAAAGAGCTGCACAAAGTCCTTCATCTTCATGCCGTAGTGGGTGCGGCAGTACAGGAATACAAGGCAGTATTGACCGCAGACCAGAGTGTTATCACTTTGAAGGCGATGCTCGTTGTACAGGTAGCGACGAGCGTTGCGTCTCAGGAATCCTTGGTAGAATTGAAGATGCGGCGGTTGACCGTAGCTGTCAAAGAATTCAATTATTCCTCCTCCTTTGTTAAGGTAGAAAGCGACCCAGTGAGTGCCGTCTTCATTGTGTGGATCAGTGTTCACAATCATAGCAGTAGATGGTGAAATATAATGGGGCAATTGATCCGCAGCGTAGACACCAACATTCTGTACGGGCAGTTTAGCCATACACTTTTGAATCTCTAAGGTATTCATTCTACTGTGTCGACGCCACAGTCAGTAGTAGGAGTAGTAGTGCTAGTAGCAAAACAAAAGCAGGAACTGGTATCACTCTCACCATCGTCAGCGTAATCATCAGCGTCAGCGATATTTGTACTTAGATGTAACCAACTGCGTAATGTGATGCAATTGGCTAGAGCGCATCGTGTGTGAGCTGTTCTGTGGTGGCGACATCGCACTGCGTTTGTTGATAGTAGACTGTTGATTGACGATAGTGATCCGCAGCCAATATCGTTGATATCCATGACATTAGTAGTACAGTGATCCGTGATGAAATTGTATCGTACAAACTCTTTTTTCTCAGCACCTTTGACGTAGACAATCGGTCGTTTGGCGATACATGCGCGTAACTTTTCCTCTAGCACATGATACCAGATATCACCTTGGTCCCATTCCAATCCGTGACAGTGTTTTGTGAGCCAATAGCTTTCACGCAGTTTCTCTTGTGATAGGAAATCTCGACTGAATGGTGATTTGGCGATATGATGCATTAGCAGTGTTCCACTGACCAATTCCAAGACGCACACCTCCTTTAGAATGTAGTCATTTGTGTTGTCCTTGAAACATTGAAAATCCACAATAATTGGAGATGCGGAATTTTTACGCGGTACTCTGCATAAACGATCCATCTTGTGCGAATGTTGGTTGTAGACTGAGGAGGAGGACGCCGCTGCCGACGATCTAACCGCCAAAGTCCACAGACACGTTGCGATGACGATCGATTTCTATGACGTTGTCAAACTCTGCGTATACCAGACAGTTGACAGTCTCTGTGAGCCCCGTGTCGAAAGCAATCTCCATACGCACACTGCCGTTGCGCACTAGGTTCCAATGAGTCGTGTCGCTTGCTGACATATCAGGTGTTAGATCGAATGCCATCAGACAGTATCCATCGTCGTAATCGTCTCTATTTATGAGATTACCAGCATCGCTAAAGTGTATGCCGGAGCCTGAAAACAGACTGTGATACGCCATCACGTATTTTCCCTTGCCGGTTTCGTAGTGTGGTTGTAGCGGTTTGGACGGCACTTGTTCACCGTCCACGTACAGCGAGAAGTAGTTGGTTTTGAAATTTTGAAAGTTAAATGGATTCTTTTTTAAATCGCCATTATAAGCGGCGTTGGTGACCAGTCCGACAATGATTCGTTTCGGCACTTGACCTAGAAACACATTGTCCAAAGTTTTGCTCCTCACTCCAAACGGTAGTGTGAATGTTTTCAATTCCACTCTAGTGATTGGGTATTTAGCTGTGCCGGTCTGAAGCGTTTTGCTGTGCGCCAACAGTACAGTGGGGCTAACTTTACACCTTCGTATCCAGAGATTCGCATCAACAATGTGCACCTTGTAGTCACCATCATCCGACATAATGGAGAAGGAATCTTTTGATCGGATCAGTTTAAAACGCAGTTCCACACCGTTCAACAGGAACTTGTTCTGATTACACATGTCCACATGTAGGCGACCGAGCATATCGATTTCACGACTTTTATTTGTCATTTTTCGTCTCGCCTTTAGTCCATCGTTATCGTCCAGAGTATTGTCCATATAGCCGGCATCGTCCGCGTTCCACAATCCACATGTTAAATGTGATTTCCTAGCATCATATCCGTAATTCAGCAATGTTTCAATATACGCTCGATATGCATAAGTGTTGTTTTGTGGTGTGACCAGTTTCTGATTCATACTCATATCGACTTGACTGAATAACGTGTGCAGCCAATTGTTGACTGGGCCAATTTTGTTCGATTCATCGGCATCTGCGATTGCCGCTCCTGTCGACTTGACAATAGACGCTGTAACTTCCAACATTGTTTGCGAAAGATCGGTGTATTCTTCGCCGTTGCCGGGCACAACAAACTCGATGGGCGAATCATCAGTCAGTGTGGAGATTGGTTTGTACTGAATCCATTTGCCGCTCTCGATACTGGTCTGCGTCGGCGGTAGGGAGAATAAGTCCAATTCCGTCTTGACGCATTCACACGACTTTTGATGTAGAAACGACATTGCTAGCGTGTGTGTTAATTGAATATATCACGTACGGAAGTTCTCCTCACTGCTTTCCTCGTCTTCCTCGTCTTCCTTCTAACTGTCCTTCTCTTCTTGCTGCTGCTCTTGCCCTTCTTCTTGGATGACGACGACCTTCCTCGAAGGAGTTTCGTCAAAGACTGCGGTGTGACACGACGGCCGCCGAACATGGCGCGCTTCGCGTTCCTCTTACGCGAGAGTCTCGCGTTAGTCTTTCGCGCAGGAGTAGCGCGTCGGTGTTTCGCGGTATTCTTTCGCGTTACGCGACGGTGTTTCGCGCGAGAGCCACCGCCGCCACTTAGCACACGTTGAAGTTTGCCGTCCGCCCTGCGTTTTAGCGAGTCTGTAAACTGGCTGAAATGATCTCTAGCGGCTTCTTTGGGATCCCGCTGGTGCATGGCCATGTCGCCCAAGAATCCAACACCGGATTTCAACGCCTCTTTGGCCACAGCAGAGGCTCCCGACTTGAGTAGCGGTGTGATGGTGCGGAACATACCGCCTAGGAAACTTCCAATTCCATGTCCGCGCTGGTAGGGTGCACCGCGAAATACCCTATCGATACTGCCGCCGGTCTGCTGCAACTGTTGGCGACGGTAGTAAGCCAAGTAGGGATCGTTTGTATTCATAATTGCTGAGCTACTCTTTTGAAATGAAGCTTCACGTACGACGTCCCAAAGAGGAATGACGCTTTTTTACTAGCGTGATCCCTTAGGTCAATATCGATCGTTTCAAATGTTCCTTTCATAACTGGCGCATAATGAGGACTGATGAAATGCACAGTCTTATGCGCGCCGTGTGTGTAGTTATCTCTGTCAATGTTGATAATCTTCAAAAGTGGCGCTGTAGTGTCGCCAATCAGCTGCGGTTCAATCAGATCACAATACACGTACAAGTGTGTCGGCAGTCCCATAGTCAGATTTGGTGGCCATATCGCTGTGAGGTCATTTGTCAAAACGTTCTCGTACGGATCGAAACCCAACTGGAGAGACAGCGCTTCGGTGAAATGCACTTTGCTTATACCGTCCACCATTGTCGTGATCTTGACTCTGTCCTGCTCTTTGTCATACTCAAAGTACAAGTACTGGGTTACATCCTTCGCTTTATTGATCATTTTCAATAAATCGGTTATGTTCTTGTAATAACCGGGTTTCATCTTTAGCATAATGTGCTCGACGCTGAGTGTGACGGGTATACTCGGCAGAACGAGTTTATAGTCGAGCCAAATACACGATTCCTCGTCCACAGTCATAAAGGAATATGGATAATGCGCTTCGACCAAAGCCATCTCCCACTCGCCATCGCCTTCTAATCGAATTTGTCTCGGCAGATGTGTAGTGTACTTGGACACTGTGTTTTTTGGAAAATAATCCTTTGAGCTGTTGCTGGGCAATGTCAAATAGAACTGGTTGCTATTAGGCATTTTGCAAATCTTGCGCTCCTACCCAAGAATTGAACTCGTCTCCGTAACCTGCCCACTTGACGAAATAACGCTTACTGCGACCACGACCCTTAGCGTCTAGTATTTCAGCAATCTTGAACAGATGGTCGTTGTATATTGTCACTTTTTGTAATTCGCATTCGTAAAACTGACCAGTCACTTGTTCACCGTTGAGATCCGACAAAGTGTACATTGGCAGAGGCATCAATGTGTTTACACGACGCACCACAAACACTTCTTTACTCCAATTAGTCTCGTAACCTTTTGCGAATGTACCCTTCTCCTTAGATATGCGCACTGTGGTGCCAACTGTCAGTTTTGCCTTAACACGACGCGGTATCTTACCGAACATGCGACGCCATACCTGATGCAATATTCGCTTATTGTCAACAGTCACATCGACTGGTCGTATTCTGTTGCCTAGACTCTTGTGAGCGCTGTTGTTGTATGCACTAACCAGTTTGTCCAACGCATCTACGTAACGATATGTGTTTTTGTAAGTCAAATATCGCCACATGCGTGTTTTCAAAGTGCGATTCACGCGTTCCACTACGGCCGCTTTAACATCTGGGTTTTGTGTAGTGACATAGATGATTCCGTATTGTTTGAATAACCTTTTCGTCTTGGCACCGGTGAATTCAGTACCTTTGTCAGTTTGTAAACAGCGAGGTGTGTCGGTCGCTTCGGCAAATATCTCCTCGAAAGCGTTGGCCACTTCAGCTCCTTCTTTCCGCCTCAACGTTCGCACATACAGGTGTTTGCTAAACACGTCTATTACAGTCAGTAGGTAGTTGACGCCGTCGTTGTGTTTACTAAGACCACGCATATCGTTCAAGTCCGCTTGCCACAATTCAAATGGACCATACACTATGTAAGGATTGCGCGGGAAACGCTTGCGTGCTGGTTTGTGCAATGTGTAAGTGTCCTGTGTTTGTAACCATTCAATCACTTTGCGTTTTGAAACTGGTTTTGCAGCTCGCGCTAAAGGAGCTACACCGCCATACGACGAAGGTTCGATGGGATTGTAATACAAACGCTCCATAATACTGAAAACCTATCCTGTGTACGTTTCCCACTTGTCCAAATTTGACGACGGCTTGTTTCTAGTTAGAAGATCAAACTGCCCTGTCGGTGTAGATGTTACACGTTTTCCTCTTGCCGATCGAAGCCGATTTACTAGCGGTGTTCTCAGTATTGATTCAGTTGATGTGTCTTCCACGTCATCGTCTGATCCTTCTCCTCCTGTGAATGATGATCGATATTCGGCATTTATTTCCTTTAGTGCTCTTAGATTATTCATATAGTCCTTTGGCACGTTCATCGCTTTCAATGCGTTGAGCACTTCCCGCCATCCTGGCGGTATGTAATCACGCATACGCACCTTTACTATGCAATTTAAGATATCCACTAGATTTGAGTCTGGGATTTTTACACCGTTGATGTACACTGAATAGCCACTGTCCCAACTGATTAAGCTGCCGTCACGTTTCATGAAACGTAAAAGATTGCGGGCATCAGATCTGTAAGTTTTGGAAAACGTTTCCACAATCTCTTCCACTGGACCACCTTCCGCAGCGGGGTGCGATCGTTGACTATGTTCAAGCCCACCCGTCTCCACGATTGGTATGCTAATCGGTTGGCGTCTATTCTCTGCAATATGCAAGAAGCGATGTAACGCTTGTTTGTACAATTTCCACTTTTCACTATCGTCCATACGTTTGTTATTCAATATTTGTTGCATCTCCGCGTCGAGGCTGTTTTCACTGGATAGATTAGTCGGTCTGTTATCCGTAGCATTTGATTGCAGTCGATCAATCAACTCTTGCGGCACAACTACCATCTTCTTCGCATGTTCCATTTTTGTGCTAATGGCTAGCTACTTTTCTAAAGTGTAACTTCACGCACGACGTTCCAAAGTGGAATGGCAAATGATTACCAATGTTATCTCTTAAGTCAATTTCCACACTGTCAAAAGATCTATTCATAACAGGCACATAGTGCGGATCGATGAATGATGTTGATTTATGCAATCCGTATACATAAGTAGACGTGGATATATTGACAATTTTCAATAACGGTGCGACTGTATCGCCGACCATCTGCGGCTCGACTAAATCACAATACACGTACATGTGTGACGGTAAGCCAAGACGAATGTTGGGCGAACGGATGCTTTTGTTAACTGCATCACCTTCCAGCGTCAATTCATTCGGATCGAACCCCAATTGAAGCGCTAACGTTGGACTTAATGTAATTTTTCCAACATCAGTTCCCATCGATACTTCAATGAATTTGTTGTATGAGTTTTCAACGGTGAACTTTACACCAAAAGTAATCGCTAGTTCTTGTGAATTGATATGATCACACAATTCTTGAATATTTGCGTAATCACCAGTCTTCAATTTAATTCTGTGGTTTTGTTTTGGAGTAGCAGACACTACCGGCGTTACATCGGCAGTGCTGTCCATAACCCGCGCCAACGCTTCTATGTTCACTTTTGCTTCCTCTTGCGGTTGTATGCAAATGTCAATTGTTTCGTCATTACCGACAGATAGAAATGTCATTGGATAGTGCGCTTCCACAAGTGCAATTTCCCAGTCGCCAGCGTCCAGTTGAATAGCTCTCGGCAAATGTGTTATATAATTTGCAACTGTGTTTTTCGGATAATACTGCATCGAACTGTTGCTGGGCAGTGTCAAATAGAACTGATTGTTGATGCCAGTCATTTTTATCTACTCAGTGCTGCTTGTAGTACTGCGCTCAAAAGTAATGGTATAAAGATTCCACCGCCTTTTTGTATGAGATACTTTCGTTTCTTTGACCAGCCTTCGCCGCGTTTCACCAATCGACGTAGCGTCGCCTTGTGTTTGCTTAGCTGACTTTTACTCTTCTTCGCCAGAGGAACGTTACCTCGCAACACGTTGTATGCGCACTCACACACTGAGCGAATGCGGCTCTTGTCACACACCTTTAACAGTGCCTTCCGCTCCTTGGGTGTTGCGTGTATGAAAGCCGTAAGCAGAGCTGCGTCCTTCCGCAAGCACGACATGATTACTACTGATGGCGAAATTACCTTTTCTTTGGCAAGTACACATAGTTGGTAGAATCGTCTGGAAATATGCAACTTCGTATTCGCATATTCTCGTCTGTTGATTGTTTCAAGTCTATCAGTAGGTAGCCGTGTGGATTCCTCGTAGCGTCAGCGTACGCCTCCTCGATGAATTTCGGGCTGTCTGGATATATTTGTCTGGCCAAGTACCTAATCTGAACTCTATCTCTAGGATTCTTAAAACACACAATGTAATGCGCATTCAGTGAGATGTCCCTCTGCCCACGTCCTTGATGAAACAAATTTTGTGTAATGAAAAACACACTAATGTTGCGATGATGGCAACCTTTTGTGAAAAGATCCACGACACGGTTGTCGGCCTCACGCATCATATCGTCTATAATCACAAGTATCGGCTCGTTACCAGAAAAATCCTCCAAGTTTGGTAGACCTTCTACGTGGTTAATGGTGACATTTCTCGAGTCACCACCACCACCATCACCACCACCACTACCATAATGCCAGTTTATACTGGTAAATGGTGTGTCACACATTTCTGTAATGTGTTTTATAAACTTTGACACAAACTGTGACTTGCCACAACCCGAAGGTCCCGCCACAATGGCTGAGAACGGATGTTTCCACATCAAGCCCATGATTACTACTGAGCTACTAAACACCTCACAGTTACCATACTCACACTCTTAAACTTACTACCAAAGGACATTTTTGGGATTAAGTGAAATAAATAACACAGTGGTTATGTTCTGAACGTGACTATAAGTATTGACTACGAAAACTAATTTACAAAGGTATTAACAAAATCTTCAAGTCTTGCTTTACATAAACTCCAACGGTGTGAATCTGCTATTGGAACCCCTAGGGCTGCGCTTCACCAAGCGAAGGCGTTCTCCAAACCCGCTGTTGTAGCGCTCGATGTCGGTGTTGCTCAGGACCTCGTTGAAGCGCCTAGGCAGGTAGACTCGCAGAAAGAAGTCATCCCCGACCTGCCCCTCCAGGATCACGATGATTGTCTCGCCAAAGGGTGTAGTGGCTCGCTCCATCGCAGTGATGAGATAGCCGCATTCCTCTCGGAGATCGGCTATCCTGGTGTAGAGCGGAGAGTCAGACTTGCAGTTGTTGAGGGTAGCTCTAAGGTCCGCGGTTGCTGCAGTGCCGTTCACGCCCGGAAACTCTAGCTTGAAAGTGCTGCTGCTCGACATCTCTAGTAGTAGTAGTTGGAGTAGGTCTATGTGAGGTGGTGGTCTGGTGGCGAATGATGTTCAATCGGGCGGGGCCCCGCCTTATAAACCCTCGCCGCCATTTTCTTCTACGTGGGTGGTCCGAAGGGTCGGGCGCAGGTGTTCACACAAAAAACCGACTCGTCGAGACCTGTCTGGGAATGCGGATGCTCTAGTTGAATGCCGACGCCACTCGTTGTTTCTTCCTCACAGCGCGCTTCTTAGGCATTGGCTGCGAAACTGCACTGCGTTGTGTAACAGTTTGAGTTAAGCCTGTAATTTTCGGTACTCCTGTTGATTTATAGATCCACATGTTTTCCACTTTATCAACTACTTGTTTAACACTTTGGTGCATTTCACCATCTTTGTCCAAAAATAAACCGCACATGAACACCATATCTGTACCATCGTACATTTCCATTTTCAATAAAATTTGTCCTTTGTTTCCCGGGTTTTTAACTGCGAAAGTATTCCCATCGTCCATCCATGACACTATGGGAGAATCATCTGTTGGTTTTGGCACCCATCCTGGTTTCTTGGTTTCCACTTCGATGGGAGTTGGCCTCCTTCGTCTCTTGCAGGCAGTGGTCGGTTTTACAAATGACGACTGAGGTGATGTCAATGTCTGATCACTAGCATTATTGTTCATAACCTCAATCTCCTGAATAAACGATTTGATATAGTCGTCCGCAGAAGCGTAAGCGTCCATGTTCACGTCCTTACCGTGCGACTTCAACCGTACTACTGACTGGTGGTGCGTCTGCTCACCCTTGAAGTAAACTGTACGCACTCGCTGTCAGACAATATTTCTGTTTGGCGTTCGCTTTTATTCACCCGCTGAAGTCAACTGTTACGTTACGGTGACGATCGATCTCGATGACGTTGTCCAGTTCGGCGTACACTATACAGTTGACGGTCTCGGACAACGCTTTGGAGAATCCGATTTCGATACGTAGATTACCGTTGCGCAGGAGATTCCAGTGACTCGACTCAGCCGCGGACATGTCCGGTGTCAAGTCGAACGCCATAAGACAATTACCGTACGGATAGTCACCTCTCTTGATCTCATTACCTGCGTCGGAGAACTGGATTCCGGTGCCAGTGACCAATGTGTAATAAGAGAGTATATACGTCTCACTGTTCAATGTGTAAACGGGCTGTAACGGTTTGGCCGGTACTTGTTCACCGTCCACGTACAATGCGAGATAATTCATATCGTAGTGTTGAAAGTTGTAGGGATTCTTCTTGAAATCTCCGTTGAACGCAAGATTACTGACCAGTCCAATTATCACACGTTTCGGTAACTGACCGAGAAATGCGCTGTCTAAAGCTTTACTCATTATACCGGAGGGTAGTGTGAAGGATTTCACTTCCACACGCGTGATCGGATACTTGGCCGTGCCGGTCTCGAGAGTTTTGCTGTGCGCCAACAATACGCTCGGATTGATCTTACATCGACGTACGAAAAGACTAATCTCTTTAATTGTCACCTTGTAGGTAGTTAGCGTTTTGGACATTATACAAAACGAGTTTCTGGATCTGTTAAGTTGCAATCGCATCTCGACACCGTTCAACATGAATTTGTTCTGATTGCACAGATCGATGTGCAATCGACCGACCATATCGCAAACATCGCTTTCTTTCGTGTGATCGCGACGCTTTTTCAATCCCTCGTTCAATTCGTCACAATCGTCCATTAGTCCGGCCGAATCTTCAAAAAACAGCTCGCTAGTCAGGTGCGAATTCTTCGCACTACATCCGTAGTTCAATAGGTTTTCCAAGTAGGCACGGTAAGCGTACGTGTTGTTTTGTGGTGACACCAGTTTATGATTGAGATAGAGATCCACTTGACTGAATATCGAGTGGAGCCAATTGTTCACCGGGCCCACCTCTTTAGCAGGTTGCCCACCGTCCGCTTTAGTGTCGTCCTGTTTCACAATAGCGGCTTTCACGTGTAATAACGTTTGTGTCAGGTCCGTGTACTCGTCACCGTGACCGGGTATTACAAACTCTATTGGCGAATCGTCCGTCAGCGATGAGATCGGTTTGTATTGAACCCATTTACCACTCTCGATGCTGGTCTGCGTAGGCGGTAACGAAAACAAGTCCAGTTCAGTCTTCACACATTCACACGATTTCTGATGAATAAACGACATTGTTATCGAATTAATGTAGACGTCCGTCTTCGAAGAAGTCTATCAAGAGACTGTGGCGTATCGCGACCCGCGCACCGCTTAGGGGGAGATTTTCGCTCCCCCATACGTCAGGAATTGTTGAAGACTAGAACAAGAATGATACTGTGGGTGTTTGACAACTGGTGATTTATTGCTCGGAATTCGATACGGGCGGACTATAATGGGTTCCTGGAAGGGTCGCGTCGCCCTCCCGTCGGGGTATCAAATTACAGCATCCGCATTCCCAGACAGGTCTCGACTTGTCGGTTTTTTGTGTGAACACCTGCACCCTCCAGTCGAGGTATCAAATTACAGCATCCGCATTCCCAGACAGGTCTCAACTTGTCGGTTTTTTGTGTGAACACCTGCACCCTCCAGTCGAGGTATCAAATTACAACATCCGCATTCCCAGACAGTAGACTGGACGCGTCAGTCGGTTGTGCGAACAGCTGCCTCGGTGCAGAGTACTTGAAGGGGGGTGTATCGATACACCCCCCTTTGCAGTATATGTTCAAAGCATTGCAATTATATTCTCCTTAAAATTTGCATTCACTGTTAGTTCAATTGACCGCAAGCGCTGATGGGCTAGCTCTGTTGGTTGTAGCGTTACCCTGTTCAACTCTTGTATTAATTATCCAAAGTATGTCATGTGGGTACTGAGAATACTCGGCTTGACGAGGAGATTCCAAAAATGCAAAAAAAAAAGGTCAAAAGTGTGGTGCGGGCCCCTTTTTTGTAAACATCATCCAAAGTGTACGATGTGGGTACTCAAATGACTCGGCTCGACTAGACGAACAAGAATCTGCAATCAGAAATCTGATCCGAGGTTAGGTTAGGTTAGGTTAGGTTAGGTTAGGTTAGGTTAGGTTACGTTAGGTTACCTTAGGTTAGGTTAGGTTAGGTTACGTTACGTTAGGTTAGGTTAGGTTAGGTTAGGTTAGTATTCGCAACAACAAAAATTCGCAAAAAAAAAATTCGCAAAAAAAAAAAATTCGCAAAAAAAAAATTCGCAAAAAAAAAAATTCGCAAAAAAAAAAATTCGCAAAAAAAAAAATTCGCAAAAAAAAAAAAATTCGCAAAAAAAAAATTCGCAAAAAAAGTTTGCAAAAAAGTTCGCAAAAAAGTTCGCAAAAAAAAAAATTCGCAAAGTGTCACAGACGAGACCTCGGGGGGGGGGAGGCGTCCCTCCTGTCCTTCCTGGAGTCGGACTGTCCAATATACCCTACTATCATAGCTCCATACCATATTTCTACTCCCTCCAAAAACTCGTTCACTTAATAAATGTTTACAAGTGAAAAATACAAAAAGGCGGCTGTAAGGGTAACTACGGAGTTTTGACCATTTTAAATATTGTATTTTGATTCGTCTTTAACTCAGGAATAATACATAATAATATTCTCATAGAGTTCCGGAACACTCTGTATAGTTCTAGACGGGTTCACTGACATAAACTAAAAGACACTTCCCGTAATCGAACCCCGATGGACCCCATACTTGAATTAAAGCTATTGACGAGAAATTTTCGGAAATATTGCCAAACCTAACAATTTTGAGTTTTGGAGGCATTTATTGGGCGAAGAATACTCCTCTTTTTAAATGTTTCCACTTTGAGCGCGTTTTGTACGAAAACGGCAAGAGATACAACCAAATTTAAATACAAAAGTTATAGATAATTTAATTTTCAAGAAACGATTTTTCTTTTCAGATTTAAGATACGATCATCCATTTAGCCGCTATTAATAGATGAAAGAGTAATTTTGGGTATTTTTACCCATTTAAATGTGTACAGTTTTGGAAGGCTATTTAATGAAAGAACACTATTTCAGCTAATACCACATGTTTGCGCAGCTGATAATTAAATAAACCGCCCGTGTAGGCGAGAGCCGGGTGTGCTCAACATGAGGTTTATATAGGCCCTAAATCAGCTCTTAAAAAACATGGTGAGCACATTATCACCTAACGGGAGATTCGTTGCCTACACGGGAGGTTCAATGAATTTCAATGAATTTAGTCCAGTAGCCTAGTGGATATGTTGTCAAATTCACGATCATGCAGTCTCGAGTTCGAATCCAACTTTTTACGTTTACTTTTTGAGGTCTGAAATGTATATATTAATTAGATTTTATTTTGTTTTTACAAATATATTTTTTTGGAAAAATGTTGCACGACGAACATCCACCATACAGCGCTCTGATGAGTTAGGTTAGGTTAGGTTACCTTAATTTTGTCGTGTTCTGCAGCCTAATTTTTAGTTATATATCTGATTGACTTTGGATTGAGTGAGCACTTTATTTTTTGCGTTTATAAACCTTGAAACAACAATCGTAGTCGGGAGTTCATTCCATAAAACGAACAAGCAGTCAGTTAGTAAAATGTTTCGATAAGGAACCGATATTCCGGTATGTAGGCTATAATGTGCTCACCGAAGTCACTGTTGGGTAGTTTTTCAATGTTTAAAGGACCATAATAGTTTAATTTGATTTAAACTTGTGTTAACTGAGGAGTGCAAGTGAGCGAAGCGAACTCCAAAAGTAGGTTTGGGGCTGAAGCCTCCAATGGCGATAAGCCTAGTCTATGTATGTTTCGGTAACATTTTCAAAAGAAACGATGGATATCGTTTGATACGCTGACGATCAGAATTCATGTTGGAAGAAGTCAAAAGATTTATATAAAAGACACAGAAATATATAGTGCATGTAATGTTGTGTAACAAATAAAAGTTTAAAATATAAGTTACACATTTTACGCATTATTCGTTCGTTAAAATACCTGTTTCATGACAGTATTGCAGTTTATGGTTTCTATATCGTGGACTATCGTGCGTTAAATATTTAGTAAAAGGAACAATTTAGTTTTAACAAATACTTACCACTGCACTGGTTGATGAACAAGAGGAGTAGCGCAGCGAGAAGACAGAGATTCATGTTGGATAATAGGAGCAGACTATGGCAATGATACAGAGTATGGCTACAACATATCGCAGCGGTATCGTGGATGACGCGCTTGTGAGTTGATACAAGTGTTCACTGCCATTAATTGTCAAACACTCGTAGTTTGGAGCTAACTAGAGCAGTCGAATATTTATTAAAATATTTCAGATCGACATAAAAAACTTTGAACTCTTTTAACTGTATTAGGCCTTTCTATTGTATCTTTTAGCGCTGATTTCAAATATAAAATAATTTTTTTTCCATCACGTCAGTTTTTCCCTCAAAATGTAGTTGAATTTCAGTAAAAATTTGCAAAAACAATATTTTTGAAAACAATATTTTATTAAAAAGTGAGTAAAGAGAGTAATTTCAGTTTTCAATTTTTCAATTTTCAATTTTGGATCTTCTTTCTAAAAAGTTGATTGGTTTGTTACTTTTAAATTCCCAGTGTTAAGTTTAGAATTAAGTAGCTTCCTCGAAAAACCTCTTTTAGTGAAAGCTATTTATTTATTTATATATACGGCAAGCGCCATTTTTACAGTTTGTTCACATTGTTTGATGACACATATGTAATGAGTACAGGATGCTCATCAAATTTACAAATTTAAAATGCACAATGAATTACTGTTCAACTAGTCTTATGAGCTGAATAACCAACAATATGAATGATTTAACATTTTGTGTCTTTGAAAATAATTTTGCAGACTGTGAGTACAAAGTGGTAATATGCCATATGAGTTTATGATACTAAAACAAAAAACAATGATGCTGATAGTTATAATCCATGCAAAAACAATGAGTAGACAAAATGTATTAGTACATGATTTCATAAAAAACAAGATAATTGACTGCTTATTTAGAACTATTATATCGTAACACTCGTTTTGTGTTGTGCCCCTTTAGAGGCGCCACCTATAACATTCACTAGGGCACTGCACTATTGTAACATTGCCGGGCTGACTCGCTGGCAGTCAAATTTCATTGCACTCGTAAGGTGACAAAGACTCGAGCCTGGGCCTTGAACATCTTCGAGCTAGAGCCAAACAAGTCCACATGTCTGGTCGCTGCATTTCCAAGTCGAAGAATCCGTGGAATAGTGCTATTGTAGTAGTCAGTCGACAACTGATGTCCAGTGAATGTCTGTTGTAGGCGCTGTGACATTGTGCGAGGTGGGTGGAAGGGAATGCTATCCAGAAGTTCGGGTCTCTTGACCAGACCAATAATAAGTTTGTATATAAATTTCAGATTCATCAGCTCTCTCTTCTGACTTAAATTGATCAGTCCAAGTTGGTGCTCAATCTCTTTTACGGAAACTTCCAGGTAACTGTAACCGCTCCTCACTCCTACCAGTCGGATTAGACGGTTGTCATTGTAATGTTGAATGTGTTTCCTCTCGCTACATAAATTCATCGGTCTTTTTGCAGAGTAATAGACATTTTAAGGTGTCATTTTAAGGATGGCAGCTTTCATAATGTAGATATTGGAAGGTGTTTCTATTTTTCACATTTATGTTACTTCTTAAAAATCCTTTATCGATATACACGTTCACATCTAGAAACGTAATAGATGATACGGATTTGGTCCATGTAAATTTTAGATTACTAAAATAATTTAGTGATTGTAAGAATTTTTCCAGTTTATCACGACAAAATTTCCATATCACGGATATATCATCGATATATCGTTTCAAAAATATAGGTATGTGCATTGGGAGGCTACGAATCATCTTCCATCTTACCCATAAACAGATTAGCATAAGAAGGCGCCATTCTTCTTCCCATTGTAGTACCTTTTTGTTGTAGGAAGGATCATTCCCGTAGTCGGAAACAATTTATGGTCAGTATGAAATTAATTAAAATTGTCAGGACCATCGTAGAACAGAGAAAATTACATAGGGACGTGCTATGTTAAGAGAATAATGAGGTAATTTGATTTTTTCACATATTTTTGATTGTAAGTTTTGTACGATACCTTGGAGATTAGCATCCGCATAAACAGAAATCCGTTCGGTATGAGATGAGATAGATACAATGTTTGGTTAAAACGGTGGTGGCTTAGGATTAGTGTATTTGTGTATATTGGGAAATATATAAAAATAGGAGTTTTTGGGTTGTTTTGGATAAGCAACTTCATAGATTATTCACTTGTCTTACCAAGTCTTACCATGCCACCTACCATAATAGCTTCTTCCCTATAGTGTACATTTGATAAAATTATTACCAAATTTGGTAAGAGGAATACAATTTTGATTACACACACCATTTGAAAATAGCAATAGCATATATTTAGGGGTAGTTTGAACCAATAATATTTGTTGAACAATCCACAAAATATGTTTACCAGGATTTAGAATGTTCGAATTATCACCAAACTTGATATGAGTAATCAACTTGTGAAATCTTCAATAAAATATTTTAATGTTTAGGGGTGTTAATAAATTCTACATATACATAAGCATGAAATGGAATTTTAATCTTATTTATAACAATAATATTAGAGATAAGTATGCAGATTGCCGCAGTAGAAAGCATAAAATACAAATGTGATGCAAATATTAGACCACAACTATTAGACCCTTATGTACGAAATTACTAAAACCAATTTTCATTAAAATATGTTCATAAATTAGCAAGATATAACATTTTATTTATTCTCCACTAGCTTCTGCTCGTGCCTCCAAACGGGGTGAATACCAGTGTAAACAAAAAGTAAACAAAACCATAACAGTCTGAAGTTTATAACTGCTGTTTATTTCAATGAACTAAACTAATAAAAAAAACACATGACATGAACCTAATAAAACTCTCCTCAATATGAATAACTTGGGGAGGACTTTTCTTAACGGCAATGCATCTATGATAGTTTTCGATATAATTGATAAACGTAAATCATTGTCTATATTATGACAAATTTATATTATGAGTAAATGTAGGACCAAAAACTAAAATAATCATAATAATTGGTTGGATAGAATAGCCTGATTGACTAAGGTTTATAACTTTTTAATATTATCAGTTTGTATTTAAATATTGCAATGTAGGTTGTGTTCAGTTCGCAGCAGATTATGACAAGGTCGCGCAGATGGGAGCTGCTGTATGCGGTATGACGTGCCATAACATATGTTCTCTTTGGACCGAAATAAAATTATAGACTAACGCTTAGCGTCTTGGACTTCGGTTCAAGGTGACACGGGTTCAAATCCCAGGGTGTCCACAAGAATTTGAGGGGTTTGGACTGCTTTCCCTAAATGAGTTTGTTAACAAAAATGCCATTGGCGTTGAAATAAAAGAAATATATAAAAAAATATCATGTTGTAATGTATAGTAACTATTTAAGTATTTAAAAACACGCATCTTGGACACTCTAAAACACAGACAATGGCGAAATATTAAAAAGTATCTAACTTTAAAGCTATATGAATGCTGATTTAGAAGACATCCTGGAAATTAGTCTTAAATGTTATTTCCCTCATTGTTCATATATAATTTAATGGAAATCGACTGTTCATTAGGATTTACACTGTAGCTTAAAACCAAGACTTTGAATTATTAATTTATTTACTCTTAAACATAAAATAAAAAAACATACATTAAAACACATTTTTTATACTTGAAATTCAAAATGATAATATTTTTACTAAATGAAAAGTGTTAAACTGCCACAAAAGTTGTTCGATTTATACAATGCTCCCTTGGTTTATCAGAAAGTTGATTTCTGATTTTAGTACATTTAACTCTTTACAAAATATTTGATTATATTGTATACATATAACAATTATTGCAGTACAATATAAAGTACATATAATACCAAACAACAGTTTAGAATACTTTAACAGCTTAAAGTACTTAAGAAAATATTAGAAATAAGATAATAATTGTTTATTATAAGTTCTGCTATCTAACATAAAGAGTCTTAGGTACTTGATAATTCAAAAGGGCATTGTACATATTTACAACATTTGAGGTGCAGTTGAAACACGTTAATCTGGTAAAATGTATTAAACCTTTACAAGATTTGTGATTTTATAACTTAGCAGTAGGACAAAAAACATAATATATATATATATATATATATATATATATATACATGGTGAATCTCGTAAGTTGTCCAGTATTGATTTCAGACAAACCGTTGGTCCTACGATGATGAAATAAAATTATTTCCCACTAAACCAACCCCAAGGAATAACGTAAAAATATTTTTAACGATTTTTAAATACAGGGTGTACCAGAAACTGAGGGTCACTAGTCCGAATCTACGAAATATCAAATACAAACGTATATCATGATATACATCAAATTAAGCTCTTTTCAATCCAAACCATTTGGCGGAATCGGATTTTGATTATTATTGATTCATTTCAAAATGGCGGCTGTTTTTGTGAAAAAAATAGTATTTTTTTGAATACCCTGTATTTTTCTTAAAAATGCAGATATCTTGATTCTGATTCAAATATCGCATTTCTTATGAGCTAAGCTTTATTTTGATATGCAACACTTCAATATTATCTCAAAAACAAAAAGTTTCAAAAATATCAGTTTTTGAAAATATGTACATAGCCAAAACTCAAAAATTTCAAATAGCACCATATGTCAAATAGCATATCATTTTAAAGGTATTGCAATTCTAAGAAACTTTCAAATTTAAACCTTATGCGTATCTATTTTGGTTTTCGAGTTATCAACAAAAAAAATGTTTTCCCACATTAAAACACATGTTATTTGTTAAACATGGTGGTAAAGGCTGGACCATAGTTCTAGGCGTCTGGCTGACGCATGCGCATTAATTTGCTGTGTTAATTCCCCATCTGTCAAAACTTGGGCTAACATATGATTAAATGCAAATTCGTTATTACGCATGTGTCAGCCAGACACCTAGAACTATGGTCCGGCCTTTAATAGTCCCATGCATAGAGTAAATCTTATTTTATAAAAACTACAATAATAAAGAACTTGTCTTAAAAAAAATATTCTTTATGTTACATTTATTACAAAACCACTATAAACAAACTTTTTGTGTATAAAATATTTCAAAAGTTACCATTATTTTTAGGTGCTACTGGATAAACTATTTACAGATGCTCAAAATGCCTTCCCCCTACTTCTAAAACCATTTCAAGTCTTTTAGGAAGGTTGTTTACAGCACGACGTACTTCTTCTTCATTTATTTGCCTACACGCCAACCGTATCCTTTCTTTCATCTCATCTCGAGTGGTAGGAGCTGTTCCATACACCATGTCTTTCAGTCTCCCCCAGAGGTAAAAGTCCATGACCGTTAAATCAGGGGACCTAGCCGGCCAAGGGATGGGACCTCCTCTCGCAATCCAATTATCACCAAACATCGCTGTTAGAGTTTGACGAACGTCAATAGCGTAATGCGCTGGACAACTGTCTTGCATGAACCACATTTCTCTTTGTACGTTGATGGGAATGGGCCTTAACAGCTCGAAAAATTCTTCATTTAAGAATGCATTGTACATTACACCATTTAGATTCGTTTCGAAGAAATGAGGACCAATTATTTGCCCATTAAACACCGCACACCACACATTGAGGGTCCACTGTCTTTGATTGTTCACTTCCCGTAGCCAATGTGGATTCTCCCTGCTCCAATACCGCATATTGTGTCTATTAACGTCACCGTTGTTTTTGAAGGTCGCTTCATCGCTCCACATGACGTTGTGAGCAAAGTTAGGATCATTAGAAATTTCATTTTGAGCCCAAATAGCAAAATTAATGCGGTGTAGATAATCATCTGCTTCCAATTCTTGATGAAGCGAAATGTGGTATGGATGGAAATCATTAGCCTTAAGGATCCTACAGACTGACATCTGGCTAATACCGGATTCCCTAGAGAGAACTCTGGTAGACACATGAGGATTAAGTTCTACTGCAGCTAAAATATCCGGTGCTCTTGTCTGTCTTACTGGCATAGCTTTTAGTCTTTTTTTGGATGGCTGAACTTTTCCAGTCGTTCTTACTCGTTGAGCTAAACGTACAAAATCTTTACGGCACTGGCGTTGCAAATCAGGAAACCGCTCTGCATACAGTCTTTCGGCAGCACTAAAGTTCTGGAAACACTCACCTAAAACCATTAACATTTTAAAAGCTTCTTCGTTACTGTATACCATAATTAACAACCAACTAGTTAACACAATAAGAAAAACTAATTACTGTTTGAAATAAAATAAAACTAATAACCGCTCAGACATGCATTGTGTAACTCGAAAACCAAAATAGATACGCATAAGGTTTAAATTTGAAAGTTTCTTAGAATTGCAATACCTTTAAAATGATATGCTATTTGACATATGGTGCTTTTTGAAATTTTTGAGTTTTGGCTATGTACATATTTTCAAAAACTGATATTTTTGAAACTTTTTGTTTTTGAGATAATATTGAAGTGTTGCATATCAAAATAAAGCTTAGCTCATAAGGAATGCGATATTTGAATCAGAATCAAGATATCTGCATTTTTAAGAAAAATACAGGGTATTCAAAAAAATACTAATTTTATCACAAAAACAGCCGCCATTTTGAAATGAATCAATAATGATCAAAATCCGATTCCGCCAAATGGTTTGGATTGAAAAGAGCTTTAATTTGATGTATATCATGATATACGTTTGTATTTGATATTTCGTAGATTCGGACTAGTGACCCTCAGTTTCTGGTACACCCTGTATTTAAAAATCGTTAAAAATATTTTTACGTTATTCCTTGGGGTTGGTTTAGTGGGAAATAATTTTATTTCATCATCGTAGCACCAACGGTTTGTCTGAAATCAATACTGGACAACTTACGAGATTCACCCTGTATATATATATCTTTATATTTGAACTAATAATGTTTTTGGTATCTGGGGACCTCAAAACAACAAGTTATCATGGTCTCGGAATTAAGTCTTACCATGCCACGTACGGTAGTAGCTTCTTCCCTATAGTGAAAATTTACTAAAATCAAAGAGCTATGTCAAAGATGTGTTTATTTGTTGATGTTTTAGTTATTAGTCGGTTAATAACTATCATACTCAAAATAATTGTGTGCCTTGTATCAACTCAAAGAGTTTATCATAGTAAAACAACACAAAAACACATAATTATGTTAATTTGCTAGTCTGTAGTAGGTTCAAGTCAACACTGCAGTGGTGGAGAGCGGACTCATCTAGATGTTTTATTCCGTAAGGGAATCGGTCTCCACGAAATACCTCGAGCTAGAAAGAAGTAGAGTTAGGTTACGACGATTCATCTAAAGCTTGAGAGCCGAGGATGTGGGAAAAATATCATAAATGTGAAATATTACGTGGGCCACGCCACGCCCCACTGAACTTCGTAGATCCAATGATTTTCTTAAGGAAATATCACTAAACTGTTTTTATTAATAATCAAAATGAACTTTAGATCAGCTGTGATTATCCACTTACACAAAAGCCATATGTTGGGGGCTATAGCCCCAGTAAGCCACCAGTCTGCTTTAATTTGACTAAACCCAGTATGTTTTCTTATAGGGATTTTATATTGTAAATGGTTGATTTTCACATCTCCTTCTAACCTTATAACGCACAATACGGCTATCTCAACAACAAAAATAAATATAACCATGAGAATTAGAATAATCAAATACCCCCGTCGCAGCAAACTTGCGTACTCAGCGAATTTCCAATGCATGCATATGTTTCTTACTACCACATAGAGCCACTTACCAAGTTTCATAAAAATGCATAAATAAATAAGTGATATAAGTGATTTTATTTTATTTATTCTCCATAAGAATAACATTAGTGATGAGTACGCAGGTTTGCTGCAACGAGAAAGATAAGAAACATGTTTTTAAGCAATTATCAATATAACTCAACCAGGGAAGCTACATACTAAGTTTTATTAATTTATGTTCATAATCAAGGGAGATATAAAACTTTACTTATTCTCCATAAGAATAACATCAGGGCTGAGCATGCAGGTTTGCTATGGGGGTTAATCTTTAAAATTTTGAGTTTTTGGGTCCAAAAAGGGTCATAAAAGCCCCGCATGTAAAAATGCATGTAAAAAGATGGGAATTAGTGAGGCGAAAGTTTTAAGTCCTCTCTCGTCATTCTAACTTAAATATTTACCGAGTAATTAATGAAAATGTGTTTCGAATAAAACACAGTACGTTTTCTTACGGGGGTTTTACACTTTAAAATCCTGATATTCCTTTGTTAGAGTTCTTTTATCATCCCCAGCAACCTTACGCCTTCTTTGAAGCCTGTCTCGACCTTCTCCTAACATTATAATGCGCATAATTGTATTTCCAGCTTTGCAGGTAAATGAAACCAAGAGCATCAGAACAGTAAAAAAAATCATTGTTTTCAGATTTCAATAGTAATTGGAATAAATATATGTTTGTACACTGATTTTGATTTTCAAAGTTGTTATGTGGAAACTCACTTCCCTTACGTCAGCATGCTGCGTATGAGCTTGTTTTATTTTGTAAATGATTTTTCCCACAGTTTTTTAACCAACCGTGGCAAAGACGAAGTATTTCATTCTCACGGAAATCTAAAGTTGTTATTCATAGGAACTAAATCTTGTTGTGTTATGCGAAGAAGGAAGATGATAATATACTTAAAATTCCAGGGCCTTGAACAGCAACATATTCATTTATAAGGTCGCATTAATACGTTGTCAGTTAGGTTGAACAAAGCCTTACAAGGATGTAAACTAACTTTTCATTGGTTTAAACGTATTGCGAAGACTTTAATACTTGTCATACATGTTAAGATTTACCGAAACTCCAAAACAAACAGCTTTTAAGAGCTGTATTAATTATTTTTAGGCGATAGTAATGCAGTCACTTAAAAATAAAAATAAACATATAACCCTTCGTATATTAAGGACCACAACATCTCTTTAGCTCTCAAAGTTAATAACTCCAACTATATCATCTCCAATGAGCCAGGCACTTCAGAACCATTATTGGGTAAGGCTAAGTGAAAGTGAATAGCACTTTAGTATGGATTACACCTAGAATTCGATATCCAAGGCATAATTTTGTAAAATCAGAATGAAATACCATTAAATAAATCAAGGAAAAATGCAAAATATTAATACGGTATTAATGCATTAAGAATAATCCCAAAATAATGGATATGGTAATTAGTTTTTACTTTCTCCCCCTATACATAGTATATGGAGAAAGTATTGTTTTCGTAAAAAATTTCGAATTTGAGTTGTTAGTGGAAATATTCGTTTTGGTGCTCCCTGAACCCAAAAAAGTGGTTTTTACGTGATGTCTGTCTGTGTGTGTGTGTGTGTGTGTGTGTCCGTGTGTGTGTGTGTGTGTGTGTGTGTGTGTGTGTGTGTGTGTGTGTGTGTGTGTGTCTGTGTGGATGTTTACAGAGCTAGAGCCCTAACCTATGGGCCGATTTTTATGAAATTTGGTATGTAGGTACTAATCCACGATATCTCCAGGCGTTTTTTTTTCATTTTTTTGGATTTTTGATTTTTAATGTTAATTATCCCCCAAAAACCGCCAAAAAACATGAAAAATCCAAATTTCTCAAAAACGGCTCTAACGATTTTGATTAAACTTTCGTGGTTTGTAGAACTTTAGGTTTGCAACAAAATGACACCACCCGCATTTCTCGAAAAATTTGGGTTCAGAAATTACAGGACTTAAAACATCCAAAATTCAATTTTTTGGATTTTTTATAAAAAATCATAAATGTTAAAAAAGATTACTATTCACCATTAAAAAGAGCTCAAAAAACTAAATAAATTAGTATTTTAAATTACTATTCTACGATTGCTAGGTAAGGAGAAAATTTAAATTTTCATTTAGCGGTAAACACAGTACGTTGTCCAATGTTATTCTTATGGGGAATACAAATATAACTATTTCTCTCTTATTTACTGATCAATTTCATTAAGATTTGATATGCAGGTCAAGTTAGCATAGACCAACAGATGTTGTTCGAAATGTGTTGCTATTTAACCCTGGGGGGGCAAGGGGGCATTTCCCCTCTCAAAACCACTGTGTGTAGCAACGGACTCTATAGTGCCTCCCAAAAAGGGATTTGGGTGGATATTTCTGAAAACAACTATTTTAGACAATTTTCTGTACATTTATCTATACTTCATATTCTATATTTAGTAAATAACAAATATTTTTGTCATTAAAGTTTGGCTAAAAGGGAGAAAGTATGTGTCAGTTTCCTGATACCGTTTATTTAAATAGTTAACGTGGCGGAAAATATATTTTGGTCTTTATGTTATTCTTTTTACAATTTATTATTTTTACTATTTAGAATTGTTATTGAAATTAAATTAATAAATGTTAGTTGATGCAATATCAATAAACCACATCAATTAAAAACAATCTCTTATTTAAGTTTTATAGTTTTACACTTAAATGTTTTAATTTGTGGGTTTTCATTTCAGATTTAGATTACGATTAAGTGGTATTTAACCTATAAAACAATTAAAAAAATACAAATATCTTTAAATATCTTTCATGTAGAATTAAAATCGTCCAGACTTTGATACTAGGAAAAGATTTTGACATACATTATGTATGTAATTAACAGCTAATACAGTAAAAACATTGATTTTAGAAATAAAATAACGTAGAGAATTAAAACACAACCAACCTCTCTTAAAGTTTGACCAATTCATATAATAAAATATTGCTAAAGCTGATATTATTTAAATGGAGTAACAAGTCGTGTTTCTAAAAATAGAATAAACAAAGTCTTCGTTTTATAACTATTTCAGTTTTATTCAAACGGAAAATTGGTAATGTGATTTCAATAAAGTGATAGGCTATTCTTGGAAGCTGTGCCATTTGTAACAGTTGCTCGTTTCTTGAGAGTAAAAATAAAATTTAAAGATGAAATTATATGTCTATGTTGGCACGAATAATATATATATATATATATATATATATATATATTTAAACAGATTAATCTGAACTACAATTTTATAATACTGTTTGGGTATTAATAAATACCTTTTATAACCATATTTTCATTTGTAATGGTTTTAGATTGTAAAATGGTCTTAACATTGTTTGTAAATTATTACTTTATTTTAGTTAATTAATATTGTACAATATACAGATATATTTAGAACAGATATTTAACAAATTGATATTGCCTTTTTAATCTTTTTGTAAAATCTAATAGGAAGACGTATTTCAAAATTGAGAGTTGTAGGTTTTTGGAATTAAATTTATATAAACATTATTTGTACTCATAAACTTTTTAAATAATCCAAAAGTTATTAACAAACGACGAAAGGTTAAAGCAAATATTCTAACATTATTTTGTGAGTTACGCGGCAAACTTAAAAGAAACATAAAAAAGGACGGATGAAAGAATAGTGAAAAACTTATCAACTTTTGAATATTGCCGCAAATTTAAAATAAGTATATCCATCTAAATTGTGTATATAACGTATGTTACGCCTTTCAAGGTTCTTACTATTATTAACATATATGTTGGTATTAATAGGAAAAAGCACCCTCATGGACAGTTGGCTTTCGACTACACCGGAGGCCCTTCTCTGGCTTGTCCAGAGGAGGGCTGGCGACTCCGGGATACCATAGCCAAACTGTGAGACTTCTTAAACTCACAGTCCTTTCAAGAGCTAAGGCCTTTCTTCTATCTTATGGGTCTAGAATTGCAGTATTTTTCTTTTCTGGGCTACTCTTGCTCAACACTTCTTTTCTTCTACCCTATCTGGGTGTTTTTCATGTATTTATTTCTTCTGGTTGACACTTCTTTTAGGCTCCCTGGGAGTGCTCCTTAACCAGTCCGGTTTGTCACTGTGCTAGAGTGGGGGCTGTTGTGAGCTTGCTCTGCCGAGGAGATTCTGTGAGGAAGTGTCTGAAACTAGCCACTTCGGGCTCTGACCAGAGAGTGCGGCATGGATGCATGGTGTCGGACCAGCATTGCCACGGATGATCCCCAACACGTCCGGTTACCGGTGCCAGGAAAACGGAGGCCAAGCCTCGGGGAACTGTGGTAGGGGTTGGGGTGGTGTCTCCGAGGGTATACCCGTTCCTGTATACTCCGGGCCGCCCCATACCCCCCGATGCGGTAGTAACAAACAACGAATGAACACCACCGAAAACACAATTGAAATTAGCACAAGAGCAGGAGATAAACAAACCGCAGAGACAAATTTGTTGAGCGTTCCACAGACTTGGTGGAGCAACCTCGCAAGCAGCATGGACAGTGAATTTAGTCACGCCACTGCTCTTTACCTCGATTTTTGTGAGAATGAGTGGGAGAAGGTTCTCAAAATTCGAAAGGTGGCGGAGGAAATCTTCTCCCAGGCGGATGCCCTAATGAAAGATATGGCCATAGCGTGCAAGGTCCAGAAGAACGTGAACAGCACGGTGAAGGAAAGTATTCCCGGCTTCGTCGAGCTCTTTGACCGACTGAAGGACCTACGCAAGTACGAGGACCGAGCTCAGGATTGCTTCCACACAACCATAAACTCAATATAGGAGGCAAGAACAGGCCAGAAAAGGTACCGGTTGCGGGTCCAAGGACGCCTCCTAAAGGATGCCCTCCTCACGGCCGTTGTTTCAGGCAAGCGGGAGTGTAGTCCTAGCAAGAGCTCCGGTGTCCAGCCCGAGTCGGGAAAAAAGAAGAAGAAAAGGAAGAAGAAAAGAAAATATGAAGGAACCGTGTAGGAGGCTCCTCCGGCGATAATGGTCTCAGAGCCATGTGAGCACAATCCAATACTTAATAATTATGAAAGGTATGAAAGGGGAAAAGCGATTGGCTTAACAGCGGCCAATCGGAGAGTGGCTTCTGCAATCACCTGTTGGGGTCAGACCATTCTCAGCCCCTCCAATCCCCCACCCGCACGACTTCAGCTGGTGAGCCGAATCCTTGCTATGAGGATTTAGACGCTAGTTAGCCCAGGTGCTGTGGCCGAGAAGCCGAGGACAAGATTTTCCCCGTTGTATGTCCTCGTAAGAGTGGCCGGGGGCAAACCTACGCCGGTGTTATGGGGAAGATCCGTAAGGATATTGACCTGGACACGTACGCCGCAAAGGTAATCTGTGCGAGACCGACTCCGAAGGGGGATATTCTCCTCCTGCTGATAGAAGGGCTCAGATAGAAAAGTTTTATCAGCTGCGCGGAGGGATCGAGAACCGTAGTTCTACAGTGATTCAAGTGCCTGGTCTACGGGCACCAACGCAGAGAATGCACTGGGGTAGATCGGTCCACTCTCTGCTAAAAATGCGGGGAGTCGGACTATGAGCACGTCCTGTAGTAAATGGCCTCATTGCTTCCTCAGCAGTGAGCTCCAGCTAGAGGAAAAGACCGACCACATAGCTGGATCCAGGGCATGCCACGTTTTTAGTTTTGCCCTGGTAAAGGCTAAAAATTAAGAAAGGTCACTGCCAAAAAAAGTGCCATCGAAGAAAAGTAAGTAGTTTCATATTTCTCTCAGCACTGCAGACCTCAGCACACCGGATCAGCAGCAAGAGGCTAACTTCCCGAAGTAACGTGGTGCGTGATGGTAATGTGCCTGAGAGAAAAGCGTGGCATGAGGTTGGGTTTAGTAGGTAGGGCTTCGACGAGTTCCACACTACGTCCGTAAATGGATTTTTACCTCCTTGCAAACAAAAAGGAAAGAGCAGAAACATAATCAAGAATCGATCAAATTAATGGCTGTTTAATGTCCTGGGTCAATGGGCGATGCTTTAATGCTACTATGCTCAATACTAGCATATATATATATATATAATAATGTCCAAACAGGTACTGATGACCTACAAATTGCTAATTAATTTCCTGAAATAAAGGCAAAACCCTACTAGTAAAAGTACTATTTTAAATATTTTAAAAGGATAGCGCATCTCATCTTTAAAATAATGCTAAAATATAATAGAATTGTTAGAAAGATTCATAATATTAACTAGAAATCAATCAATAGTATATATAAACACATGATTACTATGGAAATAAAAAGATATGAAAAATAAAAAAACAATTTAAATATAACAAAAATTGTTTTTCTCTGTTGAATACCATTCCAAGTTCCCACAAACTTTTTTAACGTCAACCATACAACTGTTGCTAACGATTGAAAATCAATTTTCCTCAAATGATCATCGTTTGCAGCATTTATGTGTTTTAAAGGGGTTAGCTTATAAATAATTGTTACTGTAATTGCATACCATTGATTGTCATTAAAAACGACGTTCAACGGAATTATGTTTGTTTTATCTTTCATTCCTACGAGACCGACTAAAACTAATAATTTTCATGTTTAAAATCTAAACAGTTGGTATCACTGTTTGGAAGTGGGTATATTGGTAACACTGTTTACCAGCCAGTGTTGTAAACTTTACCGTTATCTACTGGACAGTGTTTACAAAAGGCGGATACATTAACATCAATACTCGATTTTGCTTGAATCGCGCTATATTTTAGAACAGAACTTGGTTTCTTAAATGGTATCTAGTCAAATTTGTATATTTTGAACTATGGTTACACAATTTGTGTGTGAATATAGTACCTAAAACAAATATTCTTACAGAAAGTTTGTAGCTTGAATAAGAGTAAAAAGAAACCATTACCAGGTGAGACATGTTCAGCCATGTTTTGTCCATTACCTCTCCTTGTTTAAATTTATACCGTTATATATTAATCTTCTATCATAAACAAATTACTTTGGTAATACCTAAATAAAGCAAAAATATACGCATCAATTGCATGCAGATCCCTTTTTATCTTGGAAAATTAACTCTTGTGAGTTTTTTATAGTGTGGTAAATATTATTGGTAAGATTATCTTAGTCATAAGCTGATTATTTTTTGTTTACTATGTGATTGTAAATGTATAAATAAATAAGTTTGTAAGTATTAACGAATAGAAATAGTAATTTTTTATAAGTTTTATCAGTATGATTAAGAGTTATAAACTTCTATTTTGCACTTAATAAACAAAACAAGGCATCTACTAAAAATATGTTTATACATATTACGTTACGTTTTGGTAGATTAAAATAATAATTATATATTTAGTAGACATTTTTACTATTACACCTGAACTAAAAAAAGTACATTTATTGTAGTTGTTGTTTAGTAGAGATACCTTCACGATCCTTGATAAAGGAAAAGAATCGATTCACGAAGTTTTGTTTACCTAACCTAGAGCTGCATGAAAGCAAACATCGTTGAAGATAAGTTTGGCGTACATAAACCGAAAATAACCCATTGGCAAATATTCAAGATTCAATATTAAATTTCACCTTTGGATTTGATCGAAGTAAGAAGTCAACCGGAAATCAGTTTTTTTTTTTTTTTTTTTTTTTTTTAGTTGATGTCCGAAATATTTTATATATATTTTGGTAATATTTACTGAAATACAATCCAAAATCTAGTAAATGATTCTTTTAACTATTGGCTTGAAGGGGTCACTGACCCTAACCTTACTGCAACACCCTGCCTCAGTTAATTGTTGTTACTGTTGAGGAAAAACAAAATAAGTAAGGAACACATCAAGGTTCGTAGAGCTTTTAGCCCAGGTATGATTATTTCCATTAGAGAAATTTTTGCAGTAAAGTTGCCTTGCGAGGAAGTTCAGCTGAAACATAAATTAATAGCTTTGTATAAGTGCTGTCAATCTTTCAGGGGATAATAATTGTAAAGCTATTATAAATTGTGACTGGACATGCAGAAAGGAAATTTAAACCCTTAATCCCTTATATAATAATACAAATAAATAAAAACAATATATTCGTTTCCTAAAATAACAGCTGATAAAAGTATATAAGCAGTTAAACAATGTTTCTTTTAATTACAATGTTGAGGAAGGTATGGTACGCGTTGATAAATATCGAGTTACAGCAACACTACAGATTGGATTGGTCATCATGTGACCTTGCAGCTTTTTTACGAAGTCTCTTCCGGTTACTAGAAAACCTTAATTATATCGACTCCTCAGACCTTTACGAAGTCTCTATAGACCTTTTGAACATATGTCAGTTCGTAAACAAATTAGACACTTAATCACGTGTTTTAATGTAAACAAAGTAAATGTTTATAAATCCCCATGCTTTTCTTAACCGGGATGTTGTACGTTATTTATCTTTTGATGGTAACTTTTTAAAAATACTACTATTTTTCCCAAGTCACTGGGATCAAGACCTAAAAATTTTTTTAAATCCTGTGATTTTACAAATTACCCCAATTTTGATTTAAAAAATTCGTTTACAAAATCATATATAACGACAATGAGTACGTTACATATTTACATATAACGTGTGACTATAGTTATGCTAATTAGTTTGATTACATTGAAGTACATTATTGTTTAAAAAACTGGCAAACAACGTTCAATTACAATACGTAAATTTTTTAATTTTATTGATCCCTATTTTTAGCACTATTTACATGTTTTAGATTAAACAATAACTAAAGTGAATTTATTTTCACTTGTCTGTAATATTTGTAGTATATTTAACATACATATATAACCAATATATCTAATTTGTTTTTACAATAACATGAAGTTAACATAGTCCAAGAATTGGCCTGTGCAGTAAAAACATAACCTTAAAAACTGGTTTTTGTTTTATATTTTAGAAAAAGTTGTATTCGGAGAGTTTTTAGTTAAGTAAAGCAAAGAATCACATAATAGTCAAGAGAATGTGGGTAAAACGAGATGGTTTTGCATTCTCATTAGAGATGGGACAATGTTTACTTAAAATGAGTCGGTTTATCTGCTTATTTTCTTTCGGCCAATCTAAAAACAAATGAGGATGGTAAAACAAGAACTGAATTTCCGCTTTTACACGACAATGTAATATTTTATTTTTAGAAAAGTACATGTATGTTAGACAATTATGATTTATGTTTATTTTCATTACGTTGTACTTGTTTAAGTAATAAATAAAGATAACAAACGGTCAGCGTTTCATTAGAATATTGCGCGTATTCGTAAAAGTAAAGTTGTTTATTGTAATGGCTGGTTAACAAAAGTTCGGTTAATTTGTGAGTAATCAAAATTTATCAAAATGTATATGTACAGTTTTCTTTTATATATAAAATTACTTAGTTTTCATAAAATTGTATACAGTGTTTAAATTATGGAACCCAAACTCCTTCCAGAAGACACAAATTGGGAATTTGTTTGAATAAATAAAAACTATAGGCAACAAAATAATAAAATTTTTTAACAGTCTAGATAACGATGATTTAAAATTGCATTCAATTAAAAGAGGGTTTTCATAAAACTGTTGTTATTGCAAACTGAATTTATAATAATGAGAAATATGCATATATAAAATGGGTATAATATTCGACTTTAAGAGTCTAACAGGATCTTCCATTCTTGTCATTTATTGTTTTCTGATAATAAATACGGTTGAAGAACAATTAAAGACAGCAGACGAGAAGGTATAAAATGACACATATCAAATGGAAACTGAAACTCTTTCTCTGAAACAGTCAGCTACAAGCCTATAACGACAAGTTTGTAACCCTAGGAGGAGCGGGAAAAGCATTATATTTTCCAAGAACCGAATATAACAGCCCGAAGTTTTTACCAATAATTTAGATCTGTTTGAACTGCTGAGTGTCACTTCTTTGCGAGAAAAATTATGCCTCTGGCATAGCGAAATTTCCTTGTCTACATTGTTTTACTAACTAAAGTATCCGCTTAAGAAAAAAGTATAAAAAGTTAAATTTCTAAATTAGTTTACTTGGAATCGTTTACTTCGTATCGTTTTGTACTCTTTAATAATTTGGAATTTAATAAAATATAATCATTTCAAATAATCAACATACAGTTTTTATAAACGGATTGAAAATTCTTTCTGATAAAAAGAAACATAGTGACACTTTTACGTGTGAATTTTATTTGTTGTTTTTTTATACAGTGGTTTTAACAGTTAAAATAATGACTTTGTAGAAAAAAAACTATTGTTCAGGTTACAGGTAAGTTAAAAAATACCATTAGTCTTTTCGAATAACTCTTAAGCTTGTATTTGGGATGAAGTACCTACTAAAGCTCAGTATATCGTTGGTCATTCACTTTCAGGTGATTTATGATAATGTAAATAATATCAGTACAATATTATATACGGAATGTAATAAAATACGTCTTACAACACTTAAGATATATTTACACTTATACTGATTCACATACAGACGGTAAACATATATAAAAAATGGTGGGAGAATATTATATGTAATGTATATACGTTTTTAAATTTTTAAATTTAGAGTTTATTATAAAATATTTCCAACATAAATATTAAATTTTAATCAAAGCGGGGGAATTTAAATGTATCTATTTTATTCGATCTAACTATGGTAACATAATTTATTTTTTATATAGAAAATTAGCTATTTTCTAAGTCTTTGTTCTAAAAAAATGCAGATAATTGGATATATATTAATGTTACTTTTATTCTATTTATATTTATTTACAACTTATTGAAATTTAATCCTTTATATAGCTGTAACAGTATATTTTCAATTAGACAATCTACTAGTAATTGGTCGTGTATCTCACAGTAAAAAATTGTGTTTGCAAAATACTCAAAAAGGACTTTACAATTTGTGAACCCACACGAAATAAATAGGATTTATGGAGAAATTTCAAAATATTACTTTCCTCATTACCTCGTTTTGAACGTTTTACGTACAAAATTCATTAGCCTATTTTTTAATTACATTAAAAATAATGATGATGTTTTCTTAAAACTTGGCTAGAGTAATATATTCGTCTTTTATTTTTGCGTTGTTCTAAGTTCCGTAGAGTTTATAAAATGGCGGCTATTGAATAATTTGTTTAGCAGAACAACTTTTAAATTAACCAAAAAGATTCAGGGATAAAAAATTCAAACAACTTTCTGCAGTAAAACTACTTTTTTTATAATATTAGTAATATTTTTTATGATTTATCATTAAATGTAAGGTTAGAAAAAATCAATAGTGTTTTATTTTACTTTAATTGTTGTAAGCAGTTCTAATTTACATATAACACAATAATTTTGAATAATAATATATGGCAAATTAAGTTATATTAAACATGAATTGATGTAATAGAAACCCTTAGTTAGATATTACTGCACCTGAGTAATTTTATATTAGGTTGAATACACCAACAACCATTTTGTGCAAAACACCACACTTAATGCGAACCTGTGTAGTAAGATAGAAAACATTAAATACAAGAAGCACCAAACATGAGGATTCAAGAAATGATTTATCACTAATCATTGAAGGCTATACAAATATAATGACAATAGCAAGAACAGATTTAATTATTTTTAATAGCAATGCTGGATATTCATAAATATATCTTTTTCAATGCTACGGAAGTGTAACAATGTTTGTGTTTTTATTGATTCTCCACGATCAAAAAGTATTAGCACTGTTCGCCGAGCAACATCACAATCAAAGGTATTCAACATATTTTTCCTTGGTGACTCGAATTTTAACTTGTCAGGCAGGGACTATTATTTTGCTTTGTGGTTGAACTAGCTGCACGCTCAGGCCTACATCTTGGCACCGAACGTAAACTCAAATTGCGATCGCACATTTTAGCCATTCACCCTTTTTTTAAGTCTACGATTTTTTTTAACTCCGGATAGGCCAAATTAACGGACGATACTAAAAACATTTACCGCACAATCACTGATTCCGTTTGTCTGACCAGGTGATTGTTATACACTCTCTTTAGTCTTCACTTTACTGGGATTCTGATTGGCTGCTGGGTTATATACATCTCCGGGCAATTAAATGGAACACTCAGGTTAATCTTTATCATTTTCCATTTTAATTAAACCCAGCAATTCCCAAAAAATACAACAGAAACGTTAAATAAATACAGAAATACTAAAGAATGTAAATCACGATTTGTTTACTATTTTCAATAAAATAGTTAACAACTTAAAAGTTGCAGCTGATTACAATGAACTAGCAACGGTGCACGATCAGAGTTGCCAATTCGTGCGTTGAAGTATGCGATTATTGACCTTAATTCTCATCTTTAAAATCATGTTTGGCAACGTCACAAAATCACTCACCCGCCCGATTTGATTGCCGGGACTCTAGTATTTCATATTACGAAAACTAAATGAAAAACTATACTGTAATAACGTAGAATATCTTATAGATTGTTTTTCTTGTTTTTTACTGAACCATTTAAGAGTATGATTGCAAACTAAATGTATGCTTGTGTTCTACATATAACAAAAACGTATGTCAATATATTAATGTATTAGTTTGTTTGCTAATTATAATATTCTGTAAAACATTAATGAGCTTTTTTATACAGGGTGTTACTATAAATGATTTGAACATTTACTTTAGTAACTGGTTTATATAAAATTTGACTTGGCCGCCTTTTTTAATTTGATAAGATTGGAAACATATTGTTGGATTTTTTTAAAATCTAAGCTATTAAGGTCTAGAGTAAAACCCCCAGTGGCATAAAAACATATCAAATGGTTCTTGAAATCATAATTACTTTCAAGAAAATATAAAATTTCGGATTACGCCTCAACCAACCGATATCGAAAACAATTAAACTGTAATGGTTTCTGACTTGATCTTTGAACATTAAGGATAAAGGTTCAAGTAAACCCTGAAACAGTCTGTACAATTTTAAATTTTATAGTCTTACAAAATGTATATTTACATGTGAACATTTATTTATTTACTTTTCAAAATACTCAATAATTAAGCAGTGTAACATGCAAGGAAGTATTTAAAGGAGTATTTATTTTTTTCATTTTTATAAAGTTGACAGTTTTGATGATTGTAAGTGAGCTTTTATCCAAAAACGAGTATACGAAGAAGGAGGTAATTGCAGCAAGGGGTTTGCTACAATGAGACCTAATCCTATTGTGGTTTACAGAGGTTACCCTTAATCCTATCTCCCACACAAACTCTTACCAACGACTGTTCTTTTGTTGTATTATAAATCTGTCAAGAGGTTCACAGTTTTGTTACTAGTTAGTATATATTTAAAAATCATAAATATAAATCATATATGTAAATGGATAATTGAAGTAATATTTTTTTAAGAAATAAGTTTTAATGAATATACCGGTTGTAAGTAAAATATGAACCTAAATTACTTACCATAATTATTTCAAATTTAATTTCCTTCGTCATGCTCTGCCACCGTCACTAGTCTCGGGTATTGTGTTGACTTTCACATGAACTTTCCCAGCTGACTTGAGCTAGGCGATGACCGGTAGGGTGCGCTTCCAAGAACCGTATCAACAACCTTTAAGCCACACACCCTCCCGGACATCAGAAGGCAAAGATATGGATGGAGGGTAAGAAGTGGACCTAGGAAGGGAGTCTGGGATCTTCGAGGAACACGGGAGTAGAGGTAGAGACGAGGGACCGTGTATGTGTGTGTGTGTGTGTGTGTGTGTGTGTGTGTGTGTGTGTGTGTGTGTGTGTGTGTGTGTGTGTGTGTGTGTGTGTGTGTGTGTGTGTGTGTGTGTGTGTGTGTGTGTGTGTGTGTGTGTGTGTGTGTGTGTGTGTGTGTGTGTGCTGTGTGCTTCAGTGATTGGATATTAATTTAACAAAGTAAGGGTTTCAACAAAATGTATTGTAACCTGTAATATATTTTGATTAATGATGTAAAGGTTTATTATAATTTCATTTTAGTTTTCTTTGATAATTTATTTTCAGTATGTAATTTCAAGCCGATTTTGTTTACCATAAATATCAACAAATTTAATCATTATCAATCCTTTCGTTTCGTTAATTTTTTTTAAGGGGCAAATTTTAGTATTTTATTACTATTGTTTTTCAATATGTAATTGTAGTTTACGTTTGTCTTTCAATTTATTTTAGACTTATTATTCTTCCCACTTGTTTCCCACTTCACCAAGCGCCCCTGTAAACACATCTGAGGCACGGAACTCGCACGGTATATGAGTGTAAAGTAATTTTTAGTATTTAAAAATAAAACTAATTTTATTAAACAATTAATAAAACATATTTAGGCAATGATCTCACTAGTAATTATTTTAGTTTGGTAAAACTGTAGTTATCTTAAATACCAAAGCAAATTCGGCTATGTATAATTTTATATATATGCAAACATATTAAGTATAATTATTTTTTTTTTAGAACAATTTAAGTACCAATTTGTTTTTATTTCATGGTTAAAAAGTATAAATGAGTGGTCTGTGTATCCTAACTGCACACATATAAAAAGGGTCGTCAAATTAATTTAATATTTCTGATATTGTATAAATACTTTTTTGAATGTAAACACTCACATAATAATAAACAGTAAATATATGTGTCAGAGATGCTTAAATGTATGCAATTGTGAAATAATAGTTTAAGAAAACTGTTAAACATTATAATAGTTTAAATAATCAAAAAGGATATTAAAAGTTGAATATTAAAAACATATTACAAACTTAACTTCTTACTAAATAATTCTAAAAAACTTTAGAAACATTTTCATTAGATATTAAATATGTAATATGTTAGCTGTTGATTAATGCAAATTAATTGTTTAGTAAACTTTCCAACCCGAGAGTGTTTTTTGGCGTTCTTGTACTGAGAATAGAAATATGAACGTGTGAAACGTATTGTAGGTCTAAATGATACTAACGATAACTGTAGGAGACTTATGTACAATCATACTATTGTAGTTTAAAAAATAATTAGTTTCTATGTAATATAAAACGAGATCTCACGCAGCACACTGACGTGAGGAAAGTGAATTTTCGCATTAAAACCTTTTAAAAAATCTAAAATAATGGTTTAAAACAACACTGGTAAATTTTTTTTATATTAAACAAATTTATTTTTTTGGCTTTTCAGATAATCCGGGTTTTATTTAAATTCACTATTAGGATTTCAATGCTGTAGATTATAAGATTAGGAGGAGGTATAGTCAGAATACAAACTTGGTATAAGGGTATTGGGGGTGATAAAACTTCATCAAGATATAAAATCAGCCTTTTCCAATGTAAAATCCAAATAAGACAACGTACTGTGTTAAGACAATTTTCTTTAATAAAACGGTAAATACTTATGCTAGAATGATGAGGGAGGGCTTAAAACTCTTGGAACTTTACGTAAAATAATTAAATGTTCAAAAAGTTTTCATTCGGGGCACTTCTGACCCGATTTGGGTCCAAAAACTAAAATTAAAAAAACTAAAATCCTCAAAAAAGGAAAGGGGGTTAGAGTTGTTAGATTGTTTTGCCCATCGAACTTGTCTAACTGTTTACAGAAGGGAAAGTTCCTACCATATTTCAAGTAAATCGGACAAAAATTGTGAACACTAGAGTGCGAAAACACACACACATATAATATATAAAGTTGTTAGCGACCCCCCAAAACGTGTTCAGGGGGTCACGTTAGGAACTTCTATATCGATCCCGGGCTTAAGTTTCACCGTGCTGGTCATGCTAATAGTTCACTTTTCCATAGGAAATTTACTAAAAATGTAAATTTTTGAATGCTCATCCACACTGAAAACTAATTCGGGTTGAATTAGTGATGATTGTTTCCGTACAGGTTATGTATATAATCTATTGAATTTGGTTCAGAATTAAAGTAGCTAAGCAATTTCAAAGTGGATTTTGACTTTTGGAAAAGTAAAATGATCACTAGAAACGAATAAATATTGCATATATGAGTAAATTCGCCAAACAATATACATTTTACTCCCTCTAAACTACTGAATAATCAAACTGACTGCTAAATCTCGAAAATATAGCAATTTACAATATAAGAACTACCACAAAACAATTAATGCCAAAAAACGCTGGTAAACCTCTACCTTTCACCTAATTTATACCGCTAAGATGTATACACAAACTTATGAGGGTTCTGTATACAAGTGATAATTGCTATTATCATATAAGGTTACTCATAGGACTTTTAATTATGTTTATGAACATACGAGTTGTAATGTAAGATATTATGTATATGAACTTCACACCTAAAGTTCAAAAACACTTTAAATCATTACAAAATCTAAGAAGAATAAACTTATAACATGAAATAAACTAATATTTCTTACAAAATTATCCTACTAAAACATCATACTGTATATTATAAGAAAATCGTATTATATTCGATCCTTTCTAGTCGAATGTACAATAAATGCTTCCAAAATAGAAAGAAATTGTATATTTACAAAAATCACACGTAAAGTATGGTGTATTATAAATATTTTAAATTAATGGATAGAGTTTTCCAACCAAACACAAAAGGAGTGTTTGATTTTCGTGGAAGAGCCAAACTCAATATTGGAAACTCAAGTGTCAATCACAGTTATCTTCCGGTTCACTTCACAAACCTGTAACGGGCGTTCTGCATCGATGGGCGGAAAATACTCGGTTCTTCAATATTGAGCGTTATTAAAATACTATTTTTATTATAAAATTGATATACTATATTTAAAATGAATAAAAGGATACATAATATTTTGTATACATGTATCTTGACACTTAAATAACCGTAAGATTAAAATATTTCTTTGCATGATTTAAATTTAGTCTTGAAAGTAATTTATAACATTTTAAAATGTACGCTGTGTTTGAAATTATGTATGTACTTGTTTATTCTGTTTTTTTAAATTTTTATATATACTTGCGAACAACTTTAAGATCACGTTTCTAAATATAGAAACCAAAAAATCCTACATCTCCAGTAGAAGATAGTTTAAAATCCAACCCAAATCATCATGTACATTTTGATAACACCGTTGCCATTTTAAATAATCCAACTACAGTTAGTTTAAACATTAACAAATTCCCCGTTTATTAAGAAAAATTTACTATCTGGCAACAATCACACTGATTAAACAGCAATAATAAATATATTCATTCATATAATTCTGTCCTAGAGCTAGTTACCCTGTGAATTAATATTATACGTACAGTTGCTATATACAACTTATTTTATTCTTTTGTTTTTATCTTATGTGTTTTTATCTCAATAAACTTTAATCTTAAATGCTAAAATAACCATTACTTTGTATAAAGTTTCTTGGCCCATTGACGCCAACTGGCATCTTATTGACATTTAATTATAGGGAACTATCTCCTGGAAGCACCTACATTCTAGTATATAAAGGACACTACCCTAACATGTTTGAAAGTAGGAGGCAGAATGAACCTGCCACACTAACACAATATTACGTAATGACTTGGAAAGAAAATTACAAACAATATTATTTACCAAACATTCAGATACTGTTTTCTATAACTTATTAAACATGTTTTTTAAGTGTCCCATATTATAATAAAACATATGCTGGGGAAAATACAATTTTAGCAAGTCAGAAACCTAATCCAACAAACTAAACTTTAATTATTTTACTGGATACAAACAAAAAACGTTTGATATATCTATTTTTGTATACTATAATATTTGTATTATATAGTTTACACACTTTTTAGTATTTTCATTCTTATTGAACGATTCAAGTTTAAACAACTGACAGCTAACATATTACCTATTTAAATTCTAGAACGTTGTACAGAAATATATAGTTACAAGTTAAGTATGTAATATGTCAATAATATTCAACATTTAATTGCCTTTTTGATTATTTAAAATTGCATATTCTTATTTTCTTAAACTATTACTGTATAATTGCATACATTTATGTATTTATAACATAAACAAATCACTAATTTCAATACAATTCAAAACCTCATGAGTGAATCAGAACAGGTATGTCACTCTGGAATAATCATATAAATTTATAAATTTCATCTTGTTATTCATCGGATTTTGGAAGCAATGAATACTAATTTAAAATATATTTTGTTTAAACAATTATAAAAACTTAATTAAAGTTAATTGATTTATTGCATCTATATTACTAAATATAAATGATCTAATCTGTTTATGTTTTCATACAGAAATATTATTTTGAATTATTTCATTACCATAACAAAAATATAAACTATATAATTTATCCTTCTTGCTGTAATATAATACATTTATAAATGCAATCGAAACTCCTAACATTTTATTAAATTCATTTGCTTCAATTTATCTTAAAATTAATTATTTTATTTGAAGATTTTGAATGCTTGTGTGACCAAGGCGCCAGGTAATTGTACAAATATTATAGAATTTGTATGATTTAATACCAACAATGTAGGACTTGTATATAGACACTCATACAGAGCGCGATGGTTATTCAGTATCTGATTTTAAACATTGAGAGTCAATACAATTGGTGTTTACAGAACTGACCAGTAAACAGAGTTGCCAACAAACTGACGTTTAATAAATGATACCAACTGTGAAAAATACTCAACAGTTTGACCAACTGCTGCAGCTGTTAACATTGAAGATGAAGTTGCTTACCGGTTGCAAGTAAAACAGAAAATAAACAAAAGAAGGAATATTGACCTGTTCTGTACTTTAGATAGATGTATCCTCGTATATTTAGCTATTGGACAGGAAGTCAACACATAGGATGCGTATTATATTACTTCATACTTCATACTTCATACTTCATTACTCTATATTACTTCTTGAATTAAAACAAGTCTAATAATCTTGGAAAAAAATAAATTTTCCAACAACCGAAACCGAAGTGATGTTTTATAATCTAATAACAAATATTAAAAAGCTGTTTTCTCTTTATCGAGCGAAAAAGTCAGTTTTGCTTGCTGTGCATTATTTTTCCGTTTGCTGCAGTAAGAATAAATAGCTGATGAATTGTTTCTTTGTAACTGACTCCAGTCTCTAACACCAATCTCAAAAGCGCATGCAATAGGGATAAAAGGTAAATGTTTGTATGTTTGTGGTATCCAAAAATGAAGTTGTAGGAAACGGTATTAGGAAACTGACACAAACGTTCTCCCTTTTTGCCAAACTGTAATGAATAAATTACTTTTTATTTACTAAATGTAGAATACAATGAGGTCGAATGTACAGAAAATCTCGTAAACTGTTGTTTTCAAAAACATCCACCCAAATCCCTGCTTTGGAGGCACTACAGAATCCATTGCTACACTCGTGGTTTTAAGAAGAGAAATGCCTCCTACTCCCCCCCAGGGTTATTAAGGGGCAACATATTTTGAATTTCCTATGTTGGTCAATGATAAATTGACAAGCATATCCAGTTTGAACGAAGTTGAACTTGTTCAACTAAAAAAGAGGGGGAGAGTAAATAAGAGATAAATATTAATTGTTGTATTCCTCATAAGAATAACATTGGACAACGTACTGCGTTTACCGCAAAATGAAAAATTAAAATATTTTCCGCAACCAGTATCGGAAAAAAGTAATTAAAAATAATAGATTATTTAGTTTTTTGAGCTCTTTTTATGGTGAAAAGTAATATTTTTGATATGGATTTTTTTAAGAAAAATAAAAAAACTGAATTTTGATATTTAAAGTCCTGTAATTTCTGAACCATAGTTTTTTAAGAGATGCGTGTGGTGTTATTTTGTTGTAAAAATAAAGTTCTACAAACGAATAAAGTTTAATCAAAATAGTTAAAGCCGTGTTTTATAAATTTAAATTTGTCATGTTTTTTGGCGGTTTTTGGGGGATAATTACCCTTAAAAATCCAAAACAAAAAAATAAAAACACCTGGAGATTTCGTCGATTAGTATCTATATACCAATTCTCAAAAAAATGGACCATTGGTTTGGGCTCTAGTTCTGTACACATCCGGACACACAGACAGGTAGACAGACAGACAGCCATCACGTAAAAACCAATTTTTTGGGTTCAGGGAGCACCAAAACGAATATTTCTACTAACAACCCAGATTCGAAAATTTTGATGAAAAAAATTCTTTCTCCATATACTATGTGTAAGGAGAGAAAGTAAAAGGTGTATGCAATTTGAGATAATGTATCTTTGTTGCTTTCAAAAAATTACCACTTTCTGTTATGTATTAAAAATTACGCTTTTAATACATAACAAGTGTATGTCCTGCAACCGTCCCTGAAGTGTTCCTATACGAGTCAAAACATATTGTAAAACGACTATATTCTACTATACGAAAAAGTATTTTTCGCTTGCTGAGCCTGACTTTCCTCTCGCTGACAGCTAATGAAGTCCTGATTAGTAAAACACCTTGCTTTTTATCAAGCTGGACCACTTTAAAGTAGTCAACCTTTTTTAAAGTAGTGTATAACCACAATATTGTGTATTCAGTCAATGTGGAAGACATAGAATATTTGAATGTTGTGTGGTGACGAAAACTGGATTTTCTTTACACCTTTTGTATGTATTTTTAGTCTAAAGTGCCTTTATTGCTTTCGGGAAATCGACTTCAGAGTTCTCTTTTATGCAATTTAACCTAATTTAAGCTCTTAACCCATAAATTACTATTGTTACCGTAACCATGAGATATTATATACAATTATGTTTTGAATTGGGATTAGATTCATTTTTTTCACAACTGAAAATACTACTTCAATTGATTGAAATATATTTGAAACAACCGATTTAAAAAAAAAAACACTAGGCTTTCTTACAGTTCCTAATTTAAAAAAAAAATGAAATTACATGTTATAATCTGAGACATTTGTAAAAAAATAACTCAGTTAAAATCCGTGCAAACATTACTATAAAACAATCACAGTTATATCTCACCCTTTAAATCACCTCTGATATAAAATTATCCAATCAAAATCAGCCTGCATAGGATTAACAATGTCTTCAATGTAACCAGCGGTGGTCAGATGTATTTGTGACACAACAAAAGTTCATAAGAAAAATAAAGCACAAACTAATTGAGTATAGGAATTACTTAATCTGACACTATCACGATCAAGTGCTGTCCCTTGACCTAGCCCTTGCCAGGTATGTGCTTGATGGAATCAAGACTGGACAAAGTTTACTAAACTACATTGACCTGTAGCTATATGACCCTTAGAATCGTATTTTGAATACATGATCAATTTATTCAATTTTGACATCATAACTCTATGTGCAATCTTAATTCAAAGGTTAATTCAATTTTCTTTGGTCAGTATTTGTTAATATTAAAACTGCATGAGTATTACTTTGATGGTTAACTATTGTAAGATCTGTTATAGCTATTTTGTTTTGATTTTTAACTATATAAGCCCACTGCTAATTATTAAAAAATGATTCCAAAATAATATTTTCTCCGGGGATGGGACCTTTTTAAAACACATGTTTTACTCAGAAATTAGTTATTTGAAACATTTAAAGGAAATTTATCGATCCATACAGAGTTAAATCAGAGTTCCAAGCAAGTAAACAAATCTTGATCATACTAGAGAACGTATTTATTAATAGCCACGTAATATTCTTGCATGTTTACTTGCGTAAAGCAGCCTTGTTTATTGCTCGAATGAGCTACAGGTGATTATTGTGGGTTCCGTTTTGCGGCAAACCACAACTGAATTGTGACTTTACACTTTACATTAAAATTTGGGGAAGCGCGAACGAGTTTATCTGAAAAGCATCATTGTTCTCTCCATAACATAAAATAGAGTTCGTTATGAGTTAGTAGGCGTATTAGTTGTAGCTCTAAACTATTTGTTATTGTTTTACATTTAACTTAAACAAATATTGACGATAATACATAATTTATTTAATATTTCATTGTTAAAGTTTACTCCCGCAATTCTGTTTGGATGATTATTGACAGTAATAAGTACTGTAATAAGTACAATAAAATAAATATCCATGACTCATCTTGACACCCATAAAATAAAATATCCCTTCTATACATAAACCACCGCCCTAGTAGATGTATGATGAAAGTCAAGACGTAAGGTTTGCACTGATATTTTTTTAGTCATCAAACGCAATACCAACGTGCTTTAACTTTATAAGGAGCGTTGTATACAAGTTTGTATTTACCCCTCTATAGTGCGATTCATTTATTAATATATAAAATCAGTTATATATTTAGTCTTTATTATCTTATTTAGTAGCCCAATCATAAAACCAGAATGTGACTTTTGGGTCAGTATTATTTGGAACATACATCTTAGACTCAACAAATATATTTAAATTAATAATTTATCAACACCTGACAAGTAGGTGAAGAATATTTGGTTACCAGATAAAAAATAGAATCATTTTAATATCATTTTCTTTATTCCATTTTAACTTTTTTTGTTGTAACAATAAAATATGTATTGTCTAAATTATTATACTGTAGAAAACTATGCAAACTTAGCATGTTTAAGAAAATGGAAATGGTATGAAAAGAATGACAGTACGAAAAATATGTTTTTTTTAATAGACAGGAATTTACAAGGTTTCACATATTAATGAACTGAAAAATAAATATACTCCCTAGTTTTTTGATATGTTAAGGTTGTATGACGTGTTTACGTTTTATATAATATTAATCTCAAAGTTGAATTTAGTATTAATTGCCGACTTAAAGAAACAATGCGGAAAATCTGTGAAGTAGTGAAAATTAACAACTCATTTGACACATAAAAGGTATAAACCCTTGGGACATTTATCTGACACTTTACCTCAGACATTTGTTTTACACCATCAAAATTAAACAGACGTGTTTATACCATTACTAAATTGCTGAAAAAAGTTAGTGGTTTATGATATATCGTTTCTAAAACGTATCATATACGTGAGTTTATACATTTCAAACTAAAAATACTCAAAGCAATAAGTGTCGGATGATATGCTTCTTAGAGTTGGCGCCTCCCTCCACTTTAATCCAATTAGTGAATAGCTTCTACAACTGACTTCATCTCTGTGAACATAATGTATTCCAATATATCTATAAATTCCAAGTATTATATTAGTTTTACCACTAAATAACATTTATAGTTGTTCGGCTCATTTGAAGAAAATATACAACTTTTAACAATAGAATAATATTTAGATATTATTAATATATTATTGAGCTAATATAAGTATTGTTTATTAGTTATTTTGCTTGAAATATTTAGAATAGAGAACAATTAACAGGTAAACTAGTATCGATTATATAACTTACCTATACAAATAACAAATACGAATTTATGATTATTTCCATATTATACCAATTTAGAGTACAAATCAACGTATAAGATGAGGAATTATACTTCAAATGTGACAAATAATACAATTAAGGGTCAATTGTTGAATAGAACGTGTTTTAACATTTTTAACACTTATTAAACATCGAATTGATATCGATAGTTATAACAAGTGTGTGTAGATAGATTATAAATTGTTGCATGTCTTAATTATGTACTAATGAACATACCGATTATGTGACACTTTTTGGATATGTTTGCTTTGTCACTGTGCATCAATGTATGGATGTCATTTTCAATATTTTGTTACTTATGTAAAGTATATAGAGTTCCAAGTTATTACTTTAGCACAGCCTGATTCTGTATTGATAAATATTATCAAGAAGCATGATAAATGAGATTAAATATAGCCTAGGTAATCTATTTAATATTTTATTGTACTGTAATTGTAGTCTACTTGACTGAATAAATAATTGTCGTCGAAAAAATGCATTAGTAAACGATGGGAATTTTATCAATGAAAATACCTTTATGAGCATTGATAAATGAATGGTTGACTAATGACTCAGGAATGTGATGAAGAGTCTATTGTGTTTCGAGTGAGTTAGGACACCATTCATGATTGTCGATGACCATTGTAGATAGCTGGAATGAATAACACTTAACTGATGTTCCTAATATCTCCTTAGTGGTGTACCAAATAAACTGTTTAAAACCAAGTTATCTTCTTGCCTACTACTTATTAAAATAATTACGTTTAAAATAATTATATTATTATCGCTAAATACTGGACGTACTATAAATTGTTGGCTATTGTACAATGTGTTTACGGGCTTAAGGCAACTCTCTTCCAAATGATTCCTTGATTTAGACTATTTTGATATTTTTTTAAAAAATATTTATTTTTGTAACATAATTGTTGTTACGTTTGATTTCGTAAATAATTATTAAAATTCAGGCATTAATGTATTTACCCCGTTTTAACCGTAAATATTCAATTAAGTTTAATTACATAACGAAAAATTTAAAACTCATTCTGCGTTAATATACACATAGAAGTTTTCACACCTCGAAAAAATGGGTTTAAAATATTTATTTAAGTATCACCACTAGCGAATGGTAATAGTTTTAGTCTATTAGGCACACACAATATAATATTCAACATTACAATTATTGCTGTAAAATAAATTCATATTTGTATCGTAAATAAATGATTTTAACAAATTAGGAAATACAATTAGTGAATATATTCATACAGTTTATATACCACGAACCATAAAGGGAAATATTGGTATCAAGCAACGTCTAACCTCCCCACAAAAGCTGCTGCGCTCTTCGATATTTGTTAAACTTTCCTAAGCCGCATTTATACATTTCATAATCGGATTCCAATGGATATAACTCAAGTGCCTTTGGTCACGGAGACTAATCTCCTCACTGAATACTGTTGACTCTAAATTGGTTTGTATATGCCAACATATCCAGTACACTGAACAACGTGTAGGTAAAATTATCAATTACAATTTTATTTAAAGCCATTTCTAAACAAAAGTGATACTCGTCTCTATTATATATCATATATATCCTACAAATCTTTTCAATATTAAAATGTTGTGTATTTTAATAAAATATGGAAAATAAAATAATGAATGATAAAATTACTTTATATAATTATTTAAATTTCATTTTAATGCAATTTAGTTAATTATTTATGTCTATTTTTATCGATTAAATAATAAAAGAGAGATATTGTTAAATTAAATAATAATATCCCATTCTTTTAAAACGTACTAACATTATTTTTTTAATGTGTAAAATAACTGTAAGTTGGAAAATCGTATATAGAAAAAATAATTTACATGAACTCTCCATTGCCACAAAATGTTTCAATGAGGAACAGGAATTATTTTATTAAACTCTTCAATAGATGTAATTTTACATTTGGGGTTTATATGTTTACCTTTTTAAATGGTTTGCTTTTCATAAATATAAAATGTATTCGATTTAGCCCTAATCCAACCCCAATCCTTTTCTGATTTAGTCAAATGCTTATTTTATAGCCGAATAGTTTACTGACATCATAAAAAATAGTGTAATAGAGAGAGCTTGAAGACGGAGATTTCCAAACTAGTAAGAACATAAAAGGTCGGTTATTATCATTCAACTGTAAACCACTTTATAAATATTTTACTTCGTTCACGTGATCTTCGAAAGGCTGATTTAAATATAAACTTCAATTGGTTAAGATACAATTTTATTGTATAATACGGAATCGTTCTTAGACTTGAGTTTGAGAATATAATATGAAAGTATTCTTAAAGAATTTTAGAAATTTTCTTTAACTTTTGTTTAAGAAAAAATAATATTTGGTTATATTTCAGGAATTAGAATAAATTTTCGGAGACCTTAGCCATGGCACACAGAGACCCACTTAACGTAAAGACAAGATCGTCAGCTGTAAAAGAGATAAGGAAAAGGCGCACTTTTCACTTTTCAAATTTGTAAACTTTTTTTATTTTACTATGGTTAAAGTGGTTTCCTGACTAAATCAATAATCATTTTTAGGAAACATATAAAAAGCAAGTCAAAATTTTACATTTGCTAAGTTTGACTACACAATATTGTTCTTGTAACTTTTAACATAATTTTTTTTGAAAATCCTAAACGTGCACTGAAAACTCAACAAATTCTATTAATTTCTTGATATTTTCTTGAATTGAAAATTTTTACTCTCAAGGACTGTATTACTGTTTTAACAATATTGAAGTTATATGGGAAAAATACAAATATGTCAGAGTAATATTGACTTAATAACTTTACTTAATTGCGATTAATAAATGTGTGTTTAAGGGGATTTAATTCATTATACAACAAGCGATACGCATAGAACAATATTTATCTGTCGTAAAGCATTAAAAACACGCACTGGACGTCATAAAAAATAATTTCAAGCCATAAAAAAACGACCCCCCAAAACGTGTTCAGGGGGTCACGTTAGGAACTTCTATGGTGGTCCCGTTCTTAAGTTTCACCGTTCGGGTCATGCTAATAGTTCATTTTCCAAAGGAAATTTACTAATAAACTAAAATATATTCAAGCTTTAACTGTTTTATAAAATACACATTTTATTAAAAACTAATTTTAATTAGGTGTGCATTAAAACAATTTCGTGTACATAAATCCAAAATGTATAAATAATAACTTTTGAATAAGAAAGTATTAAAATACTACGACAAAAAATATTGTGAAGACAGAGTGAATCTTTTAAGTAGGTAGCCTTAAAATTAACTTTACATTTTGTATTCCTACAAATTTAATACGTTAATTATGGTTTCAGATATTATAATCCAAGTAAAAGTTTTTTTTTTTTAAATGTCACATCACCAAACTAGATTATGACTCCTTTTCCAGATACACACATACCTATCTTTTAGTAGCAAATACACACACACCAGGTTAGAACGCCATGTTGATAGAAACCCTGATTGTAAACACTGACCGGTCTATATACGCGAAGTATTCAACACCAGCTGGTAAACAGTGTTGCCAACACACGGCCAAACAGTGATACCAACTGTGAGGGATACTAAACAGTCTGACCAACTGCTTGGATTGTAAACATTCAAGATGGTGCTGCTTCAAATTGGCAAGAAAGCTAAAGAAATTTAAGAAAGTAAGATTAACTATTTCTAAGATGTCTCTTACTATGACTTATACTTTTTGTACAGAGTTGCAGTAAAACCAATTTATTCGTTTATCATAGTTTACTTCTAGTTTGTTGGGCTTATCTATCATTCAATAATAAATTTATTGTAACATTTGAAATTTGAGTACGTAAAAAAAGGGTAAAATTGTTTTTTTATGTAGTTGAGACGGTTTTAGATTTAAATATCTAAAGAGATAATTAGTAAAAATAAAAATACATAATTAAATAACTTTTAAAATTCTACAGAAAATACGTGATAAATGTAAGGTGAAATTAGTTGATAAACTTAATTAAACCTGTGTGATGTTTGTACATATTAAATCTAAATAGATTTATCAAGTAAGGGTAAAATATGCTGAATTTTGATGATTATACCAAAGTTATATTTTAATAATAAGGATTAAGTAAGTTAAACAAATTTAAACTCTTAAGGTATACTGTTAAACCTAATTGTCAATGAGTGATTTAAGTAAATCCCACTTGCTAACTGTAAAATACATTAGTTGTGAGTCGTATCTATAATGATAACTAGGTATATTAGAAGTATATCAGGTTTCCCTAGAATGGCTTGAGAGTCTTTTGCAACCTGTTGCTTAAAATAAAAATAAAAAACTATTTTATCACTTAAGATGTGTAATCGCATGTCAACAGCAGGTTTTACGCACACAACCCTGTATATATTATTTATGGGAACGGGAAATAAGTATAAATATTTATTTTTGGATTTGATCAGTAATATAAATATAAGAAAATACTTCAGCCCGATTCTCCTGTTCTTCTTTTAAAAATTGTGTAGGGTTGAGTGCGAAATAACTGTCACTGTCATGTGTAAAGTGGGGATTATGATAAATATCCTAAGAAGTAAAAAGTTAAAACACTAACCTAGTATTGTATAGATAACACCTTAGATAACACCTTTCTCTTCAATAACATAAAATTTAAAACGTTAAATTTATTTGTCCTTTATTTAAAGACAACTGCTTGTATTTTACAGTTTGAGACCTTTTCAACAAGTCAAATAAATCTGTACAAAAATTACTTTTTTTTAAATACAGTAATAATATTGTTTAGACCATTGACTATTATATTTATTAGAACAAATTTTACAGCACAAATATTTACAGCTACTTAATTAGGGTAAAGGAGTATACACATATATTTACATAGTACATCAATAATGTTTATCTGTTTGTGTAAACGGTTGATTCAAAGATAGGCCTTGAATTTAGCGACACATGCGTTTGTGAACTTTGATATGTACAAAATAGTTAGGTTATTAGTAATCCTGCTACATACCACTGATCACGTATCATTATTACGTGACCACTGTAACATTATACTTAAATTGTATTCATTATACATATAATTTATATAATTCTTGATTTTTTCCACAGCAAGTGCGTTTTATATAATAAAAAATATATGTATTAACGGATTACAAAAAAATATTCAACGTAAATATGATAGAAGAGAATCTGAATATTCTTAAAAATGTAAAATAAAAACAAATAACAAAAATCACTACAAAACAATCAATTATTTTTCCTAAATGAATTGCAGTCGTCAAATGCATTCCATGTACAAATTTAAGCCATAAATAAACGAGTTCGCACGCAGCACGCTGACGTGAGGGAAGTGAATCTCCACATAAAAACTTTTAAAACTCAAAATCAGTGTAAAAATATACATTTATTAAAATTTTTATTGAAATCTGAAAACATTGATTTTTGGCTGTTCTGATGCTCCTGTTTCAATGTTCCCAAAGCTGGGAATACAATTTTGCGCATTATAATGTTAGGAGAAGGTCCATTCAGGCTTGAAAGTAGGCGTGAGTCGCTGGGGATGATAAAAGTACTCTAACAAAGGAATAACAGGCTTTTCTCGTTTAAAACCCCCACAAGACATCAAACCACATACAAGATATCAAAACACATTTTCTTTAATAACTTGGTAAATATTTATGCTAGAATGACGAGTGAGGGCTTAAAAATGTTGTCTTACTAATTCCCATCTTTTTACATGCATTAATTTTACAAGGGGCTTTTGTGACCCTTTTTGGGCCCAAAAACTCGAAATTTGAAAGATTAATCCCCAAAAATGGGGTTTAGAGTTTTCCGATTGTTTTGCCCAACGAACTTGTCCAATTGATTACAAAAAGGAACGTCCCTACCAAATTTGAAGTAAATCGGACAAACATTGCGACCGCTAAAGTGCAAACACACACATATATATATATATATATATATATATATATATATATATATATATATATATATATATATATATATATATACAGGGTTGGTGAAAAGTCCCGGGACGGCTTAATATTTTTTTAACCGTTATAGATGGAGCTATACAAGTTGGTACACTGTTACTGGGCATAAAACACTATTTTACTACAATTTAAATGAGCCGCTACCACCTCAGGGGGATGGCCCACAAGGAGTCGGAAGAAAATCTTAAATAGAAGCATAGGTTGACATTCACATCAAATTAAAGGTCTTTATTATTAGAATACAATGCCACAAATCCGACTTTAAACAGACAACCGAGCCCAAAATGGCAGCTATACAAAGATGGCTTGAATTTGAAATTTTAATGTGCTGAAGTTTTGAATCGGTTTAGTAATTTATTAGCTAGGACAGTAAATTTTTGCAAATTAAATTTAAATGTATTACATTAATGTAATTTTACATTTTAATTCAAAATTTAAATGTGTTATATTAGATTACACACAGCTACTTATCAACATTTCAAATTCAAGCCATCTTTTAATAGCTATCATTTTGGGCTCGGTTGTCCGTTTAAAGTCGGATTTGCGGCATTGTATTCTAATAATAAAGACCTTTAATTTGGTGTGCATATCAACCTATGCTTCTATTTAAAATTTTCTTCCGACTCCTTGTGAGCCATCCCCCTGAGGTGGTAGCGGCTCATTGAAATTGTAGTAAAATAGTGTTTTATGACCAGTAACAGTGTACCAACTTGTATAGCTCGATCTGTAACGGTTAAAACAATATTAAGCCGTCCCGGGACTTTTCACCAACCCTGATATATGTCTATATATATATATATATATATATATATATATATATATATATATAATTTTAAACGACCCCCCAAAAAGTGTTCAGGGGGTCACGTTAGGAACTTCCATGGTGGTCCCGGGCTTAAGTTTCACCGTGCGGGTCATGCTAATAGTTGACTTTCCAAAGGAAATTCACTAATAAATAAATTAGTGGAATTTCTAGGAGTTTGATTAAATTCGAGGTTTAAAAAAGAGAACTTGACAAAGTAAAAATTACTAATAACGTATAAATATGAACTGGAGAGCAGAATGTCAAGCCTTTTGAGACAAAGACTTGATGACAATTAGATTGAAGAAGAGTCCTTTGAAGTATTTTTTTTTAAAGAGACGGTAGAATTATTTTAAATAATTTAGTTTTTGATTGTCAAGACAAAAGTGTCTTGAAAACCTATTTAGTATTTAAAGTTGCAGTGAACATTTTGTATTACCAGTAAATTCATGACTAATATTTATTTATTTTTATTTACGAGTTTAAATTGATATGTATAACAAAATAACGTTTACGTAGTATTAGTTTATATTCCAAAAATAAAGACAATTTTACAAAATGATGATATCCAATTGTACCAAAAATATTTTTGGGTCGAAGACTTGGAACTTTCATTTTGCAATATCGGGATTTCGGGAAAAAATACTTTTTATAATTTTATGAAACAACTTATATATAAAAAATAGTTTTATTTAATCCAGGCAAGTTTAAGCTTGAGTAACGCAATTCATATTTATGTTGTTTTTGTTCTAAGACCACCTCTCCCACCAATAACACATTCTAAAACTATAAATTTTCTTTCCATTTAATATTATCAAGATTATAAGCCAATTACGAGTCAAGTATTATTAATACTATAAACATAATTCCTAATTCATAACATAAACTAAATTTAAAAAAATAAAAAAATAATCAAATTTCAATACAAAGTATAAAATTAAAGACAAGAGAAGAAGACATTAAAACAAATACAGTAATGGTTATTCCAATTATTAAGGGAATTTTGTTAAAAAAAAAAAAAAATATATATATATATATGTATTGTTTGAGCAAAGCTCTGTTAGACAGAAATGTTCAAAAATGTATCTTATGTAACAAATATATAGTTATAATGAAACAATAGTACGTATCTATAAATAAAAAGGGAACATTACTTAAAATAACGAGTGGTTTTCCTCAAACCTTGATATATTTTTCCTACAAACACATGTTATCATAAGACTAAATTTATGTTTATTTCTCATAACATATTTATTACTCATTTGTTAAAACTCTAAACAAAATGGCCGATAAAGCTAAACCTTTTTTTAAAAGTTTGATTTGAGTTGATGAAATTTAAAATAAGCCAACCGGTAATACATAATTTCCTAGTGATCAGTCTTTGAGATTATATATCTTTTAAATTCATTAATTATATTAATTATAACAAAATCCCTCTAAACTAAACATGCTATTGAAAAAGTAATTCTATGACGTCATATTTTGTTGTTCAGACAGAATATTAAACTGATCTTCTCCCCACCTTCTTTGTGTTTGCATCTCCCAGGTGTAATAAGTTTGTTATACATTTTTAAATCGAGTTTAAGGGACTTAAGACTGATGTGTAAAACTGACATAAACTATTTTATGATAATATTTTACAAACATATTTTGAAAATATAATCATGCATTTTTATATGGCCCTTCCTAGGGGTAATGTAGGTTTGCTTAAAGAATGTTTAAAATACAGCTTATTGTTTATTTTAAAAATATATACAATTAATTCACACAAAAATATAGTAAAACGCCATTCCTGAAAGTTTTGAGAACACCTGTTATTGTAAAATAACAGACACATTTAACAATAAACATTAAATCTATATAAATAAATCACAATCCCTTTTTTGACGTGACTCCATAACTCGAGAACGAGTGCACCAAATTGGACGATTCTTTTTTTGTTGTGTTCCTTAATGCCAGGGGAAGGTTTGTATGAAAGACAATTTTTAATCCACCCAACCATTATTTAGTAATTTGACTTTAAAAATTTTAAAAAATGCCTTTAAATTAACATTGGTGGAAAATGCTTTTATTAAACTGTGAATTACAAAAGAGATAATTTCCAATTACAAAGAAACTATCATGATTAAATATCAATCAAATACATTTCATGAAACATAACGTACTTAGTATATAGTGAAAGGTTTTCCCCAAATGAGAAAAAGGGTTTATATATTTATAATTCGTGAACAAATAAATCATTAATATAAGAATTTGAGGGACAAGGTTCTCCTGTAGACTTATCCCAAACCATTAACAATTTATCCCCTAGATGGCAGCACCTGATATTTGAAAATTTCCAATGCCATTTGGTTTGATCATATGTAATCAATACTAAGATTTGAATGAGTTAAAAAACATGTGTTTATTTGTTTACATTTTGGTTTTTATTTTGTCAAGGATTTAGAAATTGTACTTAGTTCAAAGCTTTTTTAATAACCAAGGTAAAAAGTGTTATAATTTGAGCTGGAATCTTTTCATTTAACTGTGCTATAATGTGAACCAGAAGACTAATAATGTTGTATACCAAAAAGCATTACAATAAACGAGTTTGTTTTTTTATATATTTATTGTTATTTATTCCATTTCACATTTAATATTCACATTAAAGACAGGACAACGTCTGTCGGGTAATCTAGTTTAAAATATTTACCATGAGCATTAGAATAAAAAAATGTAAACTAACTATTTATTATTTATAATTTTACTCGTTACTATATCGGTACCACGGTCGATACTTGGTGTCTTTTTTACGTGACTCATTATTTTTTTCTTAAATTTAAAGTCATATTATCTAATACAAATATTTGAATTTAGAAAAGACCCTTCAAATTCGACGGGTCTATCTGCAGACCAGCAACCGATTAAATATATTAACATTTATCATGGATTCAGTTACATTTTAATTTTAAATTATATTACTTTCCAATAAGAATAGTTTATATTAATGATAACTGTAGTTCTATCTTTCTATCGATAATACAGAAAATATGAATAGGGGACTGCCTGCTACAACATTTTGCCCGAAGGAGTTTTCTTTGCGACGTATCGAGAGAGTAATATAACATGACATGCCTTAAAAGGTTCGAAAATGTCACTCCTTTTGAACATAAACATTCGCAACAATAACTTGGACATCTTACGTTTATTTTAATGATATCATAAAATATCGCTAGGTACCTAAGTACTTATAAATATATTCTGTACTTAGTTATATTAATGTAATATAATCCCTTATTTTAACAACTGTTATGACACTAATTATAATTTCTTTCCTAACATTTAGGAGACTTTATACAAGGTTATGTTTTTATTTGTTTAATCAGGCAACAAACAACATTTGTTATTGAAATAAAATCTGTTTGATCATTACACAAGAAGCACATTTAGTTCATTTCAAATAACAATTTATATGGTACGGCAATTATATTAATAAAAATACAATAAATTAATGATTGGTAAAAAAGAAAATGTTGTCAACTTAAATTTCAGTAAGCGTGATGATAAGTTAAATCTTAATACGTTTCTATCAAATAATGTGTGATGTAACATAACTAATGTTTGGACAGTGTTAGTTGTTTGCTATTGTATAAGACTACTAATATAACTATAAATTCAATAATGTTTGATCCATCAAAATTGTGTTTATTGGTTGCTGTAACCTTTCATAACTTAACGACCCAACCGATATTGCTCTCGATTCGATATAAGCCGCCTAAGTCGCTTTTAACAATAGTATAATCGGATTAGCAGGGATATGGGCATTGGATTGTAGAACCGAATTTCCTCAATGAAAATTGTTTGCCTTGAAATGCATTTACACACGGTTTAATATTAAATTGATCACAGTATACAAGCGGTGATATGCAATAAAATTATTTATCCTTTATCATAGTGTTGGCAATATTTTAATCCTTTGTTATATAAAATTATAAACCTACTACATATTTTGTTTCGTAATGATGCATAACTACCCCTCAAAGATGTTTAATACGCCGAATTCTCATTGACATCTCTAATTTTAGATACAATAAATTATTGTAGCAAAAATAAAAAAAATTGTAGAGTTAAAATCAATGATTATTTATATATTCCATTAAACAAGACGTTTGTTTCACCAAAGAAAAACTTTCCAAGACTTGGCTTCTAAAATTATTTTTTTATTTTTTTTAAACAAAAATTTAAAAGCGTAAAGCATCAAAGACAATGCCAATTTATTGTTAAATATGTATACGTCGTTTTCCAAGTATTGAAACTTCTTAGGTGATGCATTTAATATGGTAAATTTATATAAAAGCTATTTTGTACTGAATTTGACACTTAAAATTGTATGTAACATCTTAGTAACGTAAATAAGAGACACTTTGTAAGTGACGATATAATGCTTGAAAATACCGTCATACCAAAATGACTTTGAATAATCCATTAGTTATTTGAAATTGTTATTATCCAAGTAATTTATCGTCTTCTTTACTGGAAAACTGGTCCACTAATTATTCAACATCACTTCCGGTTTGTTGCACATCAACAGGATGTTGGCTCTTTAACGAGTTCCCTTTAAAAAACATAAACAAAATAACACATAAACTCTTATTTTTTGCTATGTTTTTTTAAGAGTCAAAAACAGTCAAACTATTTAAATAGTTAAAAAAAACCATTCCCGGTTATGAAATAGAAATGTATGAATACAAAATCATATCCCTATTCAACCGTTGTAAAGTGATATGAACCGAAATTTGTCATCATTCATTTATTGTTACTCAATAAATTTCAACGTGTATTTTCATTCAGTTGTGCATAAAATGTGTCCTTTAGGCGAGGTAAAAATATCCAGGTTCTACTGTTTGGCAACACTTACCTTGTTATTCTGCTTCTGCGGAGACTGATTAAGTCCAAATTTTAGTTTAATTGGATCGTTATTTAGTCGTGGTTAGGCTTTCGAAGAGAATATGCGAGCGGCAAGCTAGGGAAACCCCCCTCCCACCACCTGAAGAGGGGGAACGTGTTTGTGGTTCCGCGAAGGATTGGGAGTGCAAGAGACTGTGTACGTGTATTTCGTCCGTGTGTGTGTGTGTTTTTGTATCAAAGAAAAACTACTTTTGACGAAGTTGAGTAATTCGAAGTTGAGTAATTCCACTAAAATTGGACTTAATCAGTTTCCGTAGGAGCAGAATAACAAGGTGAGTGTTGTCTAAAAGTAGAACCTTGAAATTTCCATTCAATAACAGAATACTGAAAAAAGATAATACTAAAGAAATATTAATTTGAATTCCAAGGAGAAATTTTCGTTTTTACCATGTTAGTATTTAATTTAGTTTTAAGTTACTTCTCGTAACACTGCTGTGTGTCCTATCCATGGATGAGGTGATGACATTAATTAAATAAAAAAATATAATTATAATTAATAAACCATACTCATAACTAATAGCTTCAATAACTTTTAAAATAACTAACTTAAAAGTTACTTACATATTAAGGAACTTAGTTGATTAGCTCAAATAAATGTTTAACATTATTGTTGAAATTTGAAATTGCGGATTAGAAAACAAAAAAATAATAATACCACGATGTTTCGGGATCTAGAATCTAATATCGTCTTTAGGTAACATTCCCGTTTGATCTAGTACCTCTCAAGAACCAGCGCTGTGCAATCGTTGTGGAGTGCTGTCCAAGTTGAGTGTCGGCTTTTGTGTTTCTTGTGTTTTTTTTTATTTACTGATGATGTATTTATTTGGTTTAGGTTTATGTTTTTTTACCAGCTTTACATGTCTTGTTGCATCACACCGTGTTATAATCTAGTTCTTATTTTCTCGTGCAGATGGGATCAGATTTCAGATCCCAAAACGTATCATAACCTTTATTTTCTAATAAATTACGGAAAATAATCGCAATAAATTAGTAACGTAAACTGAAAATCACCAACAATAGTTTTCAAACAAGGTATTTAATTTGGTTTACTTTCTTCTAATTTATGAATTAGTCTTAACGATTGTTTCCATTTTAAGTACTTATGCAGTGTATCTTGGTCATTTACCACATGCATGTTATTATTCAAGACAAATAACGGGAATTAAATGTCAGTAACAAGCAAGTTGGTGGAAATGTGCAAAGAAATATCATGCAAAATAAAGGTTATGTTGGCAAATAAGATTAAAAGAAGTTCAAACCACATACGAAGATATAAGATTTTAAAAAACAAATAAATCAAATGACGTGTAAACAGCAACTGTGTATAACAGATAAATTAATACATAGGTAAGTAGCTGTAGGGCTGAGAATAAAATGAATAATATTTTTTATTGCCGAAGAAATATTTTAAATTAAAGTTGTTCTTTGGCACATAGCAAAGTTTTCTTTATAAACGGCGTATTTTTATAGTGTTTAATCCAACATTAATTGGACGTATTTACAATGGCTAATATGTTTTTCATCCTCTACATTTTGATTTAAGTTTGATTTTAGACGATCTTCTCTTTAAGATGTATGATTTGTTTGTTTTCTACATTTATATTTTTAATAATAAAGATGTTAGCGAATAAAGAAAAAAACTTGATAAACAAGTATATACATTAGTTAAAACACAACTTACATCATAAAATGTAAGAAGTAACGTCGAAAATAAAATAAAAACATGTATGAAAATATTTAGTTATTATGGTTGGTAAACGTCAAGGTAAATTTATTAAAATACTGTGTATACTTTTATCAATCATAAATACATAATACCAATATTATTATACAAAATATATTCCCCTAACGTTCAATATTGAAGAACCGAGCAGTATTTTTGCCCAACCATGCAGAACGCCCGTGGCGGTTGTATTATGTGAACTGGATAATAATTGTGATTGACACTTGAATTTCCAATATTGAGTTTGGCTCTTCCACGAAAATCAAACACTCCTTTTGTGTTTGTTCGATAAACTCCATCTATAATGTTTAAAATATTTTAATATTGCATTTTTTACGTAATTTTTATGAGAAGTCTAATATGATTTACCTATTTTTTCCATTTTTGATGCGTTGAAGGTAATTTAAATTTAGGCAGAATTGGTAGAGAATGTTCTGTTTTGGAAACGTGTGTACATGTTATTTTCTATTTATTAGTTATGTTTTCATTAAGATTTTTGATTACCATTTAAATTATAATAATAATGGGTGTCCGATCGTTCTGATTAAACTAATTTAACAATAGTTTAATAAATGCTATCAGCTTATTCTTTTTATATTTCGTAACCATTTACTGTGGAGTAGTTTTGACCTTTCTGGGGTAGGTTATGTAAAATGTGTTTGATTACAATTTAGTTGTCCATAAAGTTAATTAATATTTAGCTAAATTACTAACTTTCAACAAGAATTTACTAAAATAATATACACAATATGTCCAATAGTTTTAGTATATAGCATAGCAGTGTTAAATGTGGTAAATCTAAAGTTTACTAACCTTTTTAGAATTTTTTGTGTGTAGTTCTTATACAGTACACAAATTTTCGAGTTAGAGTCGTCAGTTTCATTTAATAGTTTAGAGGTAGTAAAATATATAATGTTTTAGATAATTTAATGATACTTGTAACATTTGTTATTTTATAGTGACTCTAAATTTGTAAAAAATAAAAGCTTATATTTAATTTGCCTTGTTACTATAATTCTAAAGAGTATTACATAGGTTAAAAACATTTCCTGTTCAGCAACTCTTTACTAAATCTACCTCAATTAGTTTTCCGTGTAGATGAGTATTCGATAATTTATACTATTTAATATGATTTATAAACAAATACTTTTTATAACCATAACGGTGTAATTTTATTTAAGTAGCATGTAGTTATTCACGGAACAGAAACTGAGAATAGAATAGAAAAGAGAAGATAATAGTTTGGCAAAAAGAGTGATCAATGGCCGTCCGCGGGCACCCGCCCCTTGGGAAGATCAAAACTGTGGGGGGGGGGTCAGATTTGGAAGGCCCTGCGGCAAATGGGAGCACATTGGAGCATCACTTGACCAAGCGACAGACAGACAGCAGTGGAGGACACTTGTTGGCGAGGCCAGGAACCGTCTTGGGTTTGAGTGGCCAAGGAGGTAAGTTAAGAGTTATTCACATCATTTTGACGTACTGCCATTTCTACAAAACAAACCCTCACATTTATATTATTGGTACAAGAACGGTAAAAAAAAATAAAAATAACGCTCGTGGTGAGTCAGAAAATGTATTAAAAACACATTTACATAAACGAAAATAATAAAACAAAGATAACTAATTTAAATACAATTCAGAAACTCACTTTGAATCAGAACAGGGATGTCGCTCTAGAATACTTTTGTAAATTTATAACTTTGTCTTGTTATTCATCAGAATTTAGAGGGAATAAATCAACATATACAATATTAACAACTATAATATTATAGAAATTATAGTAAATAAAACTTAATTTATGTAAATTTATTAATTACATCTAGTAGTACTGAATATAAATGTTAAAATTTTATTTAAATTTAAAAGTAACAGAAATATTATTTTAAATTATTCCATTAAAATTACAAAAACTATAAAGTAAAACCAATCATCGTTATTCATTGAGTCTAATAAGCTAAATAAATAAAGGTAATCTATCCTCCTACCTATTTTATTATGATTTTTATTCTTTATTAAAATGAATAATTAAATTTAATAATTTCTAATAGTTGTGTCGCAAGCTAGCCCCATATACAGGGTGTCTCAAAAGTCGACGACCAAAATTCACAGGCTTGTTATATGGACTATTTCCAACAAAAAGTTACATATAATTTTTATCGTATTCTACATAATTTAGAGCAACTGACGTTTTAAATATTATGTTATCTACGTAATGCAATATAATAAAATAATTTGTTGACAAGAAAATATGCACGTAGGATCATAAAACCCTTACAGCGAATAAAAATAAACAGTAGTTATACATAAATGCAGAATTTAGGAGTTTATTCAATTTAAAAAAATAAAGCATTTTTTATTATAATTCCTATTTTTTATACTTGAAATTAATGGCTTATTTCAGGAAAAGTGTATTAATTTATTATTAATCGTCATTACAAAAACTATGGAAATAGATATTTTAATATCTTAATAGTAATATTATTTGAAATAAAGGAGTAAGCTTTAAAGATATAGTACTAATCCCTAAGGCAGAAACTGTAAACGAAAACACCGTTTCAAAGTAAAAATTTGTACGAAATGTAAAATTTAAATATAGATCGTGTTATTTTGTGATTTATTATTGGAATAAACTCCTAAAAACTTATTTTAGTTATAAATACTGTTTATCTTTATGCAGTGTTCAAGTTTTTTGGTCCTACAGGTCTATTTTCTTGCCTGAAAATAATTGTTAAGATTGCAATTCAGAGATAACAAAAAATATTTAAAACATCAATAGTTAGTAAATTATGAAGAATATGATAAAAAATATATGACATTTCTTTGGAAATAGTCCATAAAACAAGCCTGCAAAGTGTGGTCTAGAATTTTGAGACACCCTTTTAAATTATTGTATGATTTGTAGAATTCAATACCAATAATTTAGGACTTGTATGTAGAGTCACAAATTCAGAGTGCGATGGTCATTCAACATCTCATTGTAAACACTGACGAGTCAAGACACTTGGTGTTTACAGAACTGACCAGTAAACAGTGTTGGCAACACACTGACGTTTAACAAGTGATAAAAACTGTAAAAAATATTTAACAGTTTCACCAACTGTTGCAGTTGTTAACGTTGAAGATTGTGTTGCTTACCGATTGCAAGTAAAAGGGAAAATAAACAAACAAATGCACCTTTTCTGTCCTATGGGCAGATATATCCTCAAATATTTAGCTAGTAGGCAGCAAGTCAATACATAGGAAGTATCTATATCACTTCTTGAATTAAATATATTGAAGAAACGTATGTTAATGTTGAAGAAAATATATTTTCCAACAATCATAAGTGGCTTTTTACGGTATAATAACAAATAGTAAAATATTAAAATTACGTTTTCTGTTTAGCTAGCGAAAAATTCCTTCAAACAGCTGATTGATTGTTGCTTTGAACATAAATAACTGGCATATTGTTATAAAATCTATCTCAAAAACTCATGTAACAGGGATGAAAGTGATTTATTTTATGGTTGTGGTGTCCAAAATTGAAGTTGAAGGAAAAAAGTGTGTACAATTAGAGTTTAAAGTACCTTTGTTGGTTTCGGAACAATACAACCCTAAAATACACGGTTTTTTCTCCAATGTGACACAGATCTATATTACGCTCTTAATACAAATATGACTATTGATCCCATAACCATAAGATATTGTACACATTCACGTTATATTTACGAAGATGCATATGAATTTACGAATAACTGTAAATAGAATTAAAATGTATTAAAACAAATTCAAACAATGTATATGGAACTTTTTAACTGTATTGAAACAAAATCAAGGTTTTCTCATAGTTTTGTTGGTTTTTATATCTAATAGAATTATATTTGAAAAAAATATAACTCGATTAAAAGGACTATCAACATCACTATAACACTTTAACGTGACATTTCTCCAATTAACTCAGCCCTGATTTGTAACTTTCTAATCGAAACCAAAATATACAGGATTATAAATGTTTCCAATATAACTAGCATTAATTATACTGATTACGGGATGTAATAGAAGTCGTCTTACAACACTTAAAAATATATTTACACTTATACTGATTCACATTCAGACGGTAAACATATATAAAAATGGTTCAAGGTTATCGATTTTGACCAGTCACCTCGGTCATCATCAGATCAATGACAGAACTGATCTTTTATATACATGTTTGCCATCTGTATGTGAATCATTAAAAGTGAAAAATATGTTGTTAAGTGTTGTAAGACGTATTTTATTATATCCCGTAAGTAATAACAACACGTATTATGCTAATCTAAAAGTTGTTTAGTTTAATTAATAACACAAGAAGGTTCAAAAGACAATTCCAGCAGAAACTTATTAAGCGGTGCGTATCCGAACTGCCTAATCTAGTACTATTACCGTCAGTTGATTCTTTAACCTAGCCCCTGCTAGGCATCTGCTTGATGGAACCATGACTGGACGAAGTTTGCTAGTTGACATTTTAGTAAATTGTAACTAATAAATAATTTTACCAAACAAATGTTCTTTATCTAAAGCTAATTTAAAATAAATGAGCCAAATTTATACCATAACCATATATATTTATCATTGGGATTAAACATTTTATTACATTTTACAGATATGAACAATCAATGCTACAGCTCGTTTGATTATACTTGTTTTATAACAAATTATAACTAGACTTTGGGTTATTTTTCATTTCGCTCCCTACCAACGAGTATATTTGTTTAGATTACTTACTTCTGTTCCCCATGTTAATGATCACTTCAGTTGTTTTATAGCTTTATGACCCTTAGAATAGTATTTTGAATACATGCTTAATTTATTTATTTTTTACATAATCACTCTATGTGCAATCTTCATTCATAGGTTTTAGTCACAGTTCTCTGGAAACAACACGTGATAACACGTTTGACGGTTGACTGCTTTTGTTACAGCTATTTTGTTTTGGTTTTAAACTATAGACTGCTAATTACAAAAAAATGTTCAAATATTTTCGATATAATGTTTTCTCCGGAAATGGGACCTGTCTTAAACACATGTTTAACTCAGAAATTAGTTATTTGAAAAACTTTAAGGAAACCATTGGAGCCGAAATTAAATCAGAGTAGCAGGCAAGCAAATAAATCTTGACCACATTAGCGTGTAGGATTTAATCGCCTCGTAATATTCCCGTATGTTTACTTAAGTACAGCAGCCTTGTTTATTGTTTGAATAAGCTGCAGATTATTATTGCGGTTTTCGGTTTGCGGCAGACCATAGCAAAATGGTGGCTTTACACTTCCCATCGAAGTTCGGGGAAGCGTGAACAAGTTTATGCTAAAACCATCATTGTTATTCCCAGAATATCAAATAGATCTCATTTTGTGTAAGTGTGGGTGTTCATTTAGGCTAAAATGAATTTCTTATTTTTTATTATTTAACTTAAACAAATATTAACAAGAATAGTTGCGTTATTTGATATTTTATTTTTAAAGTTTATCCACGTTATTCTGTTTTAATGATTACTGACAACAATAAGTAAATATAAAAAACAGGCGTTTGGATCATTTGACCACTCATGAGTACTAAAATGAAACAATAGTATAGTCACTTGAAATAAATTAGTCGTACTATACATTCTACCTGCAATTCAGAGATAAACTTGTTTTTTTGGTGTTTTGATACATGATCTAAATCAAAACGTTTGCGCTGTTTATCTTAAAGTCAGCCCTTTATCAAAATAATTTAATTTTATAAGTCGCAACGCGTGTCGTCAATGAGTCAGAATGGAAACGTACCTCAAATAAGCAGACTGTGTTTATCTTTTCATTATCAAAACAAAAGCACCGATTTAGGTTAAAATCTGTGTGATTTTGATGAATTAATAACTTAAGATAAAACGGAACAAATATTTGGAAGCTAAGTAGCTTATATTATAGTAACCAATATAATACCAATATGTAAGTTTGTATCCACTCCTCATTATGTTATTTTAAGGAATGAATGCAGTAATTTATATAACGAAATGAGTATTCTTTATGGTATCGTTTTGTAACCTACTTATTGAAACGGCATGGACTCTTGGGTCGGTTTTACTTGTACCTTCATATATTTTCAATTAAGCGTGAACGAATGGCTGCTAGTTCATGTTACATACGAAGATATAATTTCCGCAAAACGTAGACAATAGTTAGGAAGAAAATAGTGTTAATAATATAATTTTTTTATTTTACCAAGAAAATATTTTATATCAGGATTATTATGATGTCAACAAAATGTAATGTTTAAGAAAAACTTATGTTACAAAAACATTTAAATATGAAATATCCCCGTCGCAGCAAACCTGCGTACTCAGCGAATTTCCAATGCATTCGTTTGTTTCTCACTCCTACATAAAGCCACTTACAAAGGTCCACAAAAATACAATTATAAATAAGTGATTTTTAAAACTTTATTTATTCTCCATAAGAATTACATTAGAGCTGAGTATGCAGGATTGCTGCAACGAGGAAGATAAGAAATGAGTCTTTATGCAATTATCAATATAACTGAAACAAGTGAAGCTACATTACTAAGTTTTATTAATTTATGTTCATAATTAAGGGAGATATAACACTTTACATATTCTCCATAAGAATACCATTAAGGCTAAGTATGCAGATTAGCTGCTACGGGGACGATCAACAAAAATTTATTTTTTGTGCAAATATCAATATACCAGTATAACATGAAGCCACATACTGAATTTCATGAATATACATTAATAAATAATCGAGATATAAAATTTTATTTATTCTCCATAAGGATAACATTGGACAACGTACTGTGTTTAGCACTTTAAATATCTCTGCAACGGCTGGACGTAGAATCACAATTTGAACACCAAAATGATTGTTTTGTAGAGCTGAAGTGATTGGTAAAAGCAAAAGTTAAGATTAAAGTAAAATTAACTGAGGAAAAGCCAAAAACCTTTTTCCCATAAGATTAACATGGGAGATTTTATGAGCAGGTTTTTAGGATTTTTCCGCAACCACTTAACCTAGGTTAATAATTCAAAATACTATATTATTTATTTTTTTAAGCTCTATAATATGGTCAAAACCAAAATTGAGTGTTTTAAAAATTTAGGGTGAAAAAAGCAAAAAACTGATTTTTGTAAAATTTAAAACCTCCATAAACCCCCCTTCCCATGGTCAAATTTTTCTGGTTTTGAATGTAAAGTCATAAATGTTATTTTACACGTTTGAGCCAAATTTCATTGAAATCGGATGTTTTTTACTCAAGTTATCGCATTCACGGACATATATATATATATATATATATATATATATATATATATATATATATATATATATATATATATATATATATTAATATATATACATATATATAAATTTTAACGAATAGTGTTTTTGGCTTCTTGGGACCTCAAAACAAAAAGTTATCATGGTCTCGGGTTTAAGTCTCACCATGAGACACACGGTAATAGCTTCTTCCCTATAGGGGAAATTCACTTAAATGTACGTTATTTTACTTCTAATTGGAACCAATAACTTACAAATTCATTAAATTGAAGTACGGAAATTTCCTATTTCTATATTTTACAATTTGATCAAAATTGCAATTTGTTCAAACACTATGCCTTACACACAAACAGCTTAAGTAGTTAATAGTGTTAATGTTTTTAGCACAAAGTAACTCCTTTACATGGTCTATTTGTAGCAGTAGACATGAAAACATGTTTAATAAGTACTACCTAAAAAACTATTATTTGTATTTTTCAATGTTTGTAATGTTTGGTTAGTTAGTGTGTTTAACCACATGGCCTGGATCTAATAACACTTACTAAGACTTTTTGCCGATTAATTAGTTTAAAGGGGGAACCCCAAACGGGGGTCTGGGGGTGGAGTTATTCTCGAGCAAAGCGAGTTATTCATTACATTTCTGTGAAATAATCAGGAGTAAAATATTAACAATAATATTAATTTATCATCCAGTAATTGTGATTGCGATAACACCTAAATAGTATGTAAGTGACTCTAGCCTATACAATCCACTATCATAATAATTTAACTGTTTGTAGTATTACGTGACTAAAAATAAATATAAATAAAACATTAAACAATATATAAAGTGGAGAAAACCATCAGCTACTTTAACACATTAAAAGTGAAATCCTTTATTACAATTATATTATTCAATTTAGGTAAGCACTTTACCTCAGGTATTTAACGTAATGCCACTCTAATTGAATAAAAACTTCATTGATACATTAAATTTGTGTTTTCGCCATTAAGTTGCTGCAAATGTATTTGTGATGTGACGTTTCTAAAACCTATTATGCACGTGGTTTCTACAAATCAGACTGAAATTACTGAAGGTGACGGATAATATGCGTCTTAGATTTGGCGCCTCCCTCCACTGTAATCCAATTAGTGAGTAGCTTCTATGGCTGACTTCCCATCCTTGTAAATAACGTATTCCAATATAACTACGAATAACTATTATAATATTAGTTTTACCACTAAAATTTCTAGTTGTTTTGATCATTTACAAATGTATAAAATATTGTAACAATAGAATACCGAGGATAAATACATTTATATGATTGTGGTATAGTATTTAGCTAATCTTAGTTTTGTGGTCTGAAATATGTAGAATAGAGAACAATTATTATTTCAACTATTGCTTATTATATAGCTTAATATGCACCTATGTATGTGGATAATACGTATTGATGACAATTACCATATCATTCAAATGTAGACTATATATCAACGTATATATTAAAGGATTGCGGTTAAAATTTACATATCATAGAATTAGGTGTAGATGATTGTATCCAACATGCTTTGAATAATATTTTATAAACAAGCTAAACATAACATTGAATATATACTAATTGTATCAAGTATGTATCGAATATGTAATGTTGAATGAGTAAACTATGTACTAATGAACATATCACTTGTGTGTCATTGTTTGGATATGTTATATTTTCAATGTTCATGAATTAATAGGTGCCATTAACAAGATTTTATTACTTACGTAAATTATATTATACAGTTCCACGATATTGCTTTAGCACAGCCTAATTTTATATTCATACTCATAATTATTATTAGCAAAGAAGCATGATAAATGAGATTAACTATAGTCTAGAAAACCTATTTATCTTATTTTTATTATTATATTATTTATAAGCACATTGAGGATGCATAATGCACTAAACAGATTTTTAAATGACTGGATTGGATTTAAATTGAATTAATGTTACATGTATGAAATGCAAATACATGTATTTCATATGTATATAATTTATAATCTTAAACATATAAAACCATTTTGTGACAGGGGAGATGTCAGGTATACTATTTGTTTTACCATATGACTTCACATCTCACAGTTATTTTATACGTTAAATTAAATTGAAGATATCACATATATTATTTTAACAAATAAAAATAAACTTTAAAAAATAGATAAAATATATCTGCAATAAAATTAATTTTAAATATTTACATAATGTCGTTGTATCTTTTATTATTTTATATACTCTTTTTTTTTGTAATAAGTAAACGAAATTGTTATGTTACAATTTTTGAAGCATAAAATTTATATGTGATAAATGCGTATATCACATTTGTCTAGCGTTGTTTTCAAAGAAACCATCACTAGTATATACTAATTTTACCTTTACATTGTAAAGTGTACTTAATATGTTGGCATATTTAAACCAATTTAAATAAACGATATTCAGTGATCAGTCTGTAGCAACAAAGACACTTGGGTCTTTTGAATACGATCCCTTGGAATCTAACCCTTATAATCCCTTATCCCTTGGAATCTATCCCTTGGAATCCAATTATGAAATGTATAAATGCAGCTTAGGCAGGTTTAACAAATACCAGAGAGTGTAGCAGTTTGTGTAGGGATGTTTGAAGTTTTTTTTCCGAAACAAATATTTACCCTAATGGTTCGTTGCAATTGATTCATAAACAATGTAAATAAATTACCTAATTGTCTTTGCTAATCATTTAAAATCATTTAATTAAAGGTACGAATATTAACTTTTTTTACAATAACTAAAATTTTTAATCCCATACCATGCCTGTTAAACTAAACATATTAGCATTTGCTTGTGGTTATACTTAAAATAAACATAAAAACCCCTTTTAAAACCAAGTAATCAAGGAATGAAAACTTCCATGTTTGTAATAACTGATGTATTTTAAATAGAAGGTTGTGGAATTAAAAAGACCATTGAGTTATTACGGTTAAAGCGGATTTTAAATACATAAATTATTGTATGTTATTTGTTGTTTATGAAATCAAACATACTATAAATGATGTCACAAAAGTTTATAAATATAAAAAAAATATCCAATAAGTCCAATCGGTTGAAATTTTTAAAAGAGTTACGGGAACCAATAACAAAATATTAAATAGTCACAATTTCAAAGTACGTGTTGCATTTAGCTAACATTAATAATTTGTATTTAAACATGTTTATTTGGTGCTGCATCATTGTGGCCGAGATTCATTCTGCCCAAAACTAAATTATTCGTCCAGTGTGTCCAAAACGAATAATTTATCTTCTGCATTCTGTCCAAAACTAAATAATTATTATTAAATAGGTTGTTCATTCTGTACAAAACAGAAATAAAAAAATGCGTCAAAAATTAAAGTCATATCAGAAAACATAGTTAGTTAATATCATTTGAGGCAAATGATCTTTGACAGTATGAAAATATGTTGTATATTACCCGCTCATTCTGTCAAACAATCTTTAAACCGTTCATTCTGTCTAAATACAATAATCTTTACCCGCAAAATGTGCTTCAAAATCTATCACTTGGTACACCACTAAGAGGGTATTGGAACAGCAGTCAAGTGTTATCCATTCTGCCTAGCTCCAATGGTACTCAACGCTCATGAATGGTGTTCTAACAGACTTTACACAATAGACTCTTCATTGTACCTTACACATGCAAACATTAGTCTGTACGTGGTCATCCATTTATGAATACATAGTCAGTATTTGCCTTGAAATAATGTTAATACATACTCTATTTTTCCCTGGATATACTCATCTTTTATCTTTTTAAATTATTTAATTATTCGAATAATCAAAAAAGTATTTATCTGCATTTTTGATTATATAATATATGCATCGAAATTATAAGACCTATAATCTATAAATATATAAAAACTTATTTAATCTGTGTATCCAATATAAAACACGTATTTATCAACAACTAATGTTTAATTAGGTGTGTATTAAAAAATGTTATATATATAAATCCACACATTACATATTACAATTTTTGAGTAAGAAGGTATTAAATACAACGACGACTTAAAATAATCGTGTACTTTTTACTAAGAGTGAACATTTTATGTAGCTTTTAGGCTAACGTTTATGATTTGTATTTATGAAGATACAAGTTTTATAAATTATAATCCAACTACAAGTTTTAAAATAAAATAGTGGCTTAAAGGGGCCATAGCCCTTAACCTTGCTCTAACATTCCGATCTCTTTACTCTTTAAATGCTGAGTAAAACAGTGTAAGTAGGAATACATGTTAGTTCGTAAACAAAGTAGTCAGTCACATGTTTTAATTAAAACAAAACTGATGATTTTAAATTCCCATGTTTTTCTTACGGAGGATGTTTTACGTTATTTATCGTTTGCTATAAACATTTTGTAAATACTGCTATCCAACCCGAGTCCCTGGAATCAAGACCTTTAATTCGAGCCCTCTCCCATTATCCTGCGGATAGCCAAACACCCAAAATTTTGACTTAAACATTTCGCTTACAGAATTATATATAAAGATTTCATATCACCAAACTTGTTTATGACTCCTTTTTAGCGAATTTCTCCTATAGGGAAGAAGCTATTACCGTAGGTCTCATGGTAAGACTTAAGCCCAAGACCATGATAACTTTATGTTTTGAGGTTTCCAGATGCCAAAAACACTATTCTTTACAATAATATATGTGTATTCGTTTATATATATGTGTCCGTTAACTCAATAACTTGTGTAAAAAACATCAAATTTCTTTGAAATTTGGCGCAAACGTGTAAAGCGACATTCAAGACTTTAAGTTCAAAAACCAGAAAGATCGGACCATTGGAAGGGGGTGTTATGGGGGTTTTAAATTTCCCAAATATCATTTATTTTTTAATACAATTCCCTACAATTTTTAATACACTCAATTTTGGTTTTGAACATTTTGTGTAGCTTAATAAAACAAATAATATGGTAATTTGAATTATTATCCTAGGTTAAGTGGTTGTGGAGAAAATCCAAAAACGTGTTCATAAAATCTCCCATGTTAATTTTATGGAAAAAAGGTTTTTAGCATTTCCACAGTAATTTTACTGTAAACTTGCCATTTGATAATACCAATCGGTTCAGCTCTACAAACAATCATTTTTGTGTTTAAATTGTGATTCTACGTCCAATCGTTGCACAGTTATTCAAAGTGCTAAACACAGTACGTTGTCCAATGTTATCCTTATGGAGAATAATTAAAATTGTATATATCGATTATTTATGAATGTAAATTGATGAAACTTGGTATGTGGCTTCAACTAGTACTAGTATATTGATATTTGCACAAAAACTATTTTTTTTTGTTGATTGTCCCCTTAGCAGAAAACCTGTATACTCAACCCTAATGTTATTCTTATGGAGAATAAATAAATTGCTATGCATCACTTATTTACAGATGCATTTTTATGAAACTTGGTAAATAGCTTTATGTAGTAGTAAGAAACATATTCATACATTGGAAATTCGCTTAGTTTGCAGGTATGCTGTGACGGGGGTATTTCCTCCTCTGGGAGTAAACACACATTCCAGTTAAGAACACCATGTTGATAGAACCTCTTATTGTAAACACTGACCGGTCCATACATGCGAAGTTTTCAACACCAGCTGGTAAACAGTGTTGCCAACATACTGACGGCCAAACAGTGATACCAACTGTGAGAGATACTAAACAGTCTGACCAACTGCTTGGATTGTAAACATTCAAGATGGTGCTGCTTACAATTTACAAGAAAGCTTAAGTAATTTAACAAAGTAAGATTCACTGTTTTTAAGATGTCTCTTAATATGACTTAAACCTTTTGTAAGGGTTTGCAGTAAAACAAATATATCCGTTCAACATAGTTTATTTATAGTTTGTTGGGTTTATCTATCATTAAATAAAAAATACATTGTAAAATTATAAATTTGAGTGCGGAAAAATAAGGCAAAATGGTTTCTTAATGAAGTGGAGATGGATTAAAGCTTTAAATATGTAAATAGTTGACTATTATTTGTATTGGATAACATTTATCACAAAAATCCATTTAATCCATTTAAAATCCATAAAATCCATTTAATTAGATTAAATGCGTGTACAGATGTGTTTACATTGTAAATCAATAATGTTTAACTGTTTTAGTTAATGGTTAATTCCAAGAATAAGGCTTGTTTTAGCGAATTTCCCCTATAGGGAAGAAGCTATTACCGTAGGTCTCATGGTAAGACTTAAGCCCGAGACCATAATAACTTTTCATTTTGAGGTCCCCAGATGCCAAAAACACCATTCGTTAAAATTTTTATATATGTATATATATATATATATATATATATATATATATATATATATATATATATGTATACTAACACATTAAAACAGATAGATATAAATTATATATATATTTGTGTCCGTAAGCACGATAACTCTCGTAAAAAAGGTCCGATCTCAATGAAATTTGGTATAAATGTGTAAAGTACCATTTATTTGAACGAGTTCGAAAACCAGACGAATCGCACCATCCAAAGGGGGGTTTTGGGGGGGTTTTGTACCCCAAAAATGAGGTTTTTGGGGTTTTCACATGTAACTTTTATTAAAATCAAATTTTAATTTTGACCATTGAATTCAGCATAAAAAACAAACAATTTGGTATCTTGATCATTGCTATACGTCAATTGGTTACTGAGATATTGAAAGTGCTAAACACAGTACGTTGTCTAATGTTATTCTTATGGAGAAAAGGAAAAATTGTATATCTTGCTTATTTATGAACATAAACTGACGAAATTTGGTATATGGTTTCATCTGGTTGTGGTTTATTGTTGTTTCACAAAAAAACAATTTTTCGCCTATGGTTCCCGTAGCTGCAAACCTAGGTACTTGGTCCCCATGTTATTCTTATGGAAAATAATTAAAATGTTATATATCACTTATTTATGAATGTATATAAATGAAACTTGGTATGTGACTTCACTTATCTGAGTTCTATTGATATTTGCATAAAAACCAATTATTTTTTGTTCCTTGTTGCAGCAAACCTGTGTACTCATCCCCAGTGTTATTCTTATGGAGAATAATTAATATTTTAAATATTGAATGTTTGTGAATATATTTCCTATGAATCTTGTTGAGTGGCTTAATGTGTCATGTTATAATTCATTGGAAATTCGCTGAATTTGCAGGTTTGCTGCGACGGGGGTATTTTACTAATCCATAGATTGTGTACTCTGATCCTAACAATAGCAAGGTAATTATTCATTTTGTGGCTTTTAATGGTCACATATTTGATCACATTATACTTAAATTGTATACATTGTATATACAATTTATGAAATTGGTTAAATTTATTTCTTCGCTGCAAGTATGTGTTATATATTTTAAATAAAGGTAATGGATTTAATGGAATAAAATGAAATAATAATAATAACATAAACATGATAGAACAGGATTTAAATATTCTTAAAATTTAAAATATTAACATATAAACAAATTTACTAAAGAACAATATTTTATTTTTAAATTAATTGCAATTGACAATTGCATTACATAAAAGATTCAAGCATAAATAAATAAATAAATTGATACAATTCCCGAAAGTTTTATTCACTTCCAGGTTTTACAAAGAGAACTTGACAAAGTAAAAATTACTAAGAGAGTGTAAATATTAACTGGAGAGCAGAATGTCAAGCCTTTTGAACGAAAGACTTCATGACAATTGGATTGAAAACGAGTCGTTTGAAAAAATATTTCTAAAAAGAGTCAGCATAATTATTTTAAATGATTTGCTTATTGATTATCAAGAGAAAAGTGCCTTGCAAACCTATTTTGTATTTAAATTTATAGTGAACATTCTATAACATCATTAAATTTATGATTAAAATATATTACTTCAAATTTACGAGTTGAAATTATCCAAATAAATACAAACAAATAACGTTTATGTACTATTAGTTTATATTCCAATAATAAAGACAATATTGCAATACGATAAGTTCCAATTTTACCAAAAAAGGTTTATAAGGGTCGAAGACCTTGACCGTATTTCATAAAATTTCGGGGTTTCATACCAAAGATCTTTTAGAATTTTATAATAACGACTGATATATATAAAAAAAAAATAGTTTCATCACAAGCGGCGAAGTTTGATTTTGCGTAACGCCGTAATTTACTGATTTTATTTTTAGAACACCTTTCCCCCCAATAACCCAATCTAAAACTATAATGTTTCTTTCCATTTCATAGTATCACGATTATAAGCCAAGTACGAGTCAGGTATTATTAATACTATAAACATAATTCCTAATTCATAACATAAAATTAATTCCAAATAATTTTAAAATAAATAAAATTAATCAAATACCAATAAAAAGTAAACAATTAAAGACAAGAGAAGAAGACATTAAAACAAATACAGTAATGGGTACCGGTATTCAAATTATTAAGCGAATTTTGTTCAAAATATATATATATTATTTTAGCAAAGCTGTTTTAGACAGAAATGTTCAAACAAAGATCTTATGTAACAAATATATATTTATAATGAAACAATAGTACGTATCTATATATAAAGAGGAACAATATTTGAAACAACGAATGGTTTTCCTAAAATCTTGATATTTATTTCTACAAACGCATGTTATCATAAGAATAAATTTATGTTTATTTCTCATAACATATTTATTAGTCATATATTAAAAATATACAAAAATTGATGTACGCTGCTAAACCCTTTTTAAAAGTTCTATTCAAGTTTATGAAAGTTAAAATAAGCCAACTGGTAGTGCAGGATTTCCTAGTGAACATTCTTTGAGATTATTTTAGTTTTAAACTCATAAATGAAAGGTTCCCGCCAGTAAAGTTGTAAGCAACAAATTAAAAAAAAAATTGATATTTCTATGGAGGAAGGTTGGAAACGACATCCTAAACCAGTGTAGGGTATTTATTTGTTGATATATTTTCAGTTGGCAGTACTAGGACCGATGGAAAACCAGTGGGTGGCTCAGTGGAGCTCTATGTTATATCTAGCACCACTCCGTGGTGAAAAAGCGTGCCGCTGTGTTTATGGCTAATTTCAAGCTAAATCTTAAACTTTTATATTGTAAGTTTAAGGCAAATATTTGACTATTCCATTTTAGGACATGTTCAATATGTATTTCTTAGTGTAATAATAACATTTACTACACATATCAGCTCTTATATTTTTTTAACCAATAATGCTGCAACCGCCATTAAACCTAAAAATCGCAAAAACATTGTAAATGACTGTCATTTACGACATGAGATGTTATTGTAATATTTATTTCAATAACTATTTGTACTATTTTATATATATGTGACCAAAATAAACATATATTCCATTGTTATTTTTCCGTTATTTGTCTTTTTTTCATTTCCGGAAAAATTTACGTTTTGTCGCTTACAACGTTACTGGTGAGAGCCATTCAAATGATATCAAACTTGAATATTTATTCTGAACGAAAAATTTGATTAATGAAGTAATTCTATGACGTCATATTTTGTTGTTCACTGGGAATATTAAATTCATATATTCCTTTCCTTCTTTGTGTTTGGATGTACGCATCTTTCCCTAAGGATAACAAGTTTGTTGTAAAGATTTAAAAAGAGTTTAAGAGTCTTAAAGGTAATGTATACAACGGATTTTCCGTATGATGATATTTTACAAAGACATTTTGACAGTATAAATGTTCTTGTTTATAGGGCTCTTCCCGAGGGTTATTTGTGTTTGCTTGGAGAATGTTTAAAAGCCAAGGTTATAGTTTAGTTAAACAATATATGCAATTAAATTACATAAAATATCGTAAAATATCATTACTGCAAGATTTTAAGAACTCCTGTTATTTAAAAAGTGACAGACACATTTAACTATAGACATGAAAAAAATACTATGTGCTTTAGAATTCACAAATATAAACTTTTTATTTTATATGTACAATTTAACTTTTTACCGTAGGTACTAACTTCGATCCTTGATGTCTTTATTATGTGTCTAATTATTTTTTATTTTTACATTTAAAGTCATATTATCTAATAAAAAGTATTTTAATTTCAAAAAGCCCTTCAAATTCGACGGGTCCTTCTTCAGAAAAGCAACCGATTAAAGATAATAACATTTCTCATGCATATAATTAATTTGTAATTTTAAATTATATTACTTTTCAATAATAATAATTTATATTAATGATGAGTTCATATTAGTTCTATATTTTTAAACATCATACAACAAATATTAATACTAGAATGTCTTCTACAACATTTAGCCTCAAGGAATTTTCTTTTGGGGGTATCAAGAGTGTAATAAAACATGGCATGCCTTTAAAGGGTCGATATTGTAACTCCTTTTAAACACATATATGTATAAAACAATAATTTTGTAATGCTATACGCGAATTTCAATCATGAAAATTAAGGATGTACCTATTTTAAAGTTAGTTAACTAACTCAGAAAGGTTAAAGCTGATCACCCTACGCAGCGAGACTTTAATCATTTAACACTTAAGAAATTTAAACCCTCATTTTAACAACCCACTGTTATTACATTAACTATTATTGCGTGCCTTCCACTTAAGATTGTAAATACAATAGTATTTTTTTATTTGTTTAATGAAAAATAAACATGATTTATGATTTAAAGACAATATATTTAATCTTTATAAAAGAATCATATTTAGAACATGCTAAATCAAAATGAAAGTGGAATGGAAGTTTTAATAATAAGAGAACAGTAACAAAATTTGTTATAAAAAAAGATAATAATTTAAACTTACATTTCAGTTAGCGTAAAGACAAGATAAATCTTATTACGTGTCAATCCAATAATACTTGATGTAGCATGACTAACGCTTAAACGCATGACCAACGCATTGGTTGTTTGCTATTGTATGACTACTTGTACAACTATAAATTCAATCATATTCTTTAATATGAGTAAGTTTTGCTTGCTTGCTTGCGACACGGATCTCAAAAACGGCTCCAACGAGTTCCTTCAAATGTTCAAAATAACTAATTTCTGGGATAAAAATAAGTTCTAGACAGGCCTTATCCCCAGGCAAAATCAAATAATGTAAAAAAAAAAACTAAAATGAAAAGTAAAACAAATTAACATTGGGCTTATAGAGTTTCAAATCAAAACAAAAGAATTGTAACAGCTGTTCATAAACAAACCTGGGAACTGTCAAAGTAATACTTATGTTGTTTATGATGATTAACATGTGGTTTCCTAAGAGCAGAGATTAAAATATTTGAGTTAAGATTGTATATACATAGAGTATTAAAATAAATCAAAGGGGCATTGAGCTATAAATAACAACTGGAGGGACCTTAAAAATGTAGAAAAGAGGCAAATGAATAATACAAATCTGATTATCAGAAGGGGAAGTGGTGAAATATTACTCCGAGTCATCGAAACAAACTTACTGGCCTTCCCCCAAGCAAAGCTCGGCCCCCAGGTACTAAACTTTAATCCATGAAAATAGTATTTATTGGTTTCTGTAACATCGTATAACTTACCACCCTCCCGATATTGTTCTCAATTCGATATAAGCCGCCTAAGTCGCTTTTAACAATAGTGTAATCCGATTAGGCGGGATATGGACATTGGATTGTAGAACAGAATTTCGACACCAAAAATACTTTGCTTTAAAATGCATTTATACTGTTTTATAATAAATTAATTGTATTATAAAAGAGGTAAATTATAATACGAAAAATAACGTATACTTTATCTATTATTTACAATATTATTATCCTTTTTAATGTTAATCTATATACTAACAACAAATATTTGGTTTCATAATGATGCATACACACACCAAATAACCGAATTTGCCAAATTCATATTCACATCTCTACATTTGAGACGCAACAGTTTTTAAGGTATTTATTCCCATTAAGGTTTTCTAAAACACAATAATTACACACTCTTAGTCACTGAAAATCTTGGTAAGTTTTAATACTACCTGCAAGTTCATTAAATTAAAAATTAAATTGTAGATAATATTGAATAGCGAAACTTAAAATTAATTAATATTTACATATTATGCAAACAAAATGTTTGTTTCACCAAAGACAGATTTTCCAAGACTTTTTTAAAATATATTTATATATTATCATAAATGTTTGTATACGAACATAATAATTTAGATATTCTATCCTTTAAAAGCTTGAAACATAGGAGTCCATGCTAATTGAACATTAAATATGCATCACTGCATATGCCAAGCATCAAGTGTTTTTTAATTACACTTGTAAAGTAAATAAGGAACACTCTGTATCCGACAAGATAATGCTTGAAAATACATCGTGCCAAAGTGTCTCTTTATAATACATAGAGTAATTTTAAATTTTGTTAACAATTAATTCAGTCTCTTCTCAGCAGGAAAACTTGTTCAGTAATTATTCAACATCACTTGTGTATAGTTGAACATAATCGGGCTTTGTGCTCTTTAACGAATTGTCTTGTAAAACAGAAACAAAATAACGCCTTAACTCTTTTAACTCTTTTTCCGAACTCTCTATGGTGATTTTTTGATAAACCAAAACCCTAAAACTATTTTAATACGAATTCGATTCCCGGTTGAAAAAAAAACTGTTTAAAATAAATTACATCCCAGTTTAACCGTTGTAAAGTAAGTTGAACTGAAATTTGTCATCGAAAATTCGTTGTTACAAAACGAATTTCAACGAGTATTTATTTTCAAATACATAATATTCAGAATGATTTATAAACTTTGATTCGAAAAGGATTTTGTTTTAATTATTTCAGTAATAACTTTAATTTTTAATTACTTCTTGTAACAATGGCTGTTTGTAATAACCATGTATGATGTAATGTCATGAAATTAAAAATAAAATAAACATATATAAAAAAATTTACTTAATGAATTAAAATTTCATAATTAATAAGTTATAACTACAAAGTTAACTTATTATTAAGTTAAATCTTAAGGAACTTACTTAATTAGCCATACATTTCAAATATAATTACAGACATTTGTAATAGTTTTTTATAAAAACAAGTTTAACGTCTTTTCGGGATTTGGAAACTTATACCGTCTTCAGGCGTTGTGTCAAACTGATCAGCATGAGTGACAGCTTTTGTGTTTCTTTGTTACTTTATATTTGTATTTACTGATGTTTTATTTCTCTGTTTCATATTTCTCTTTTTTCAGCGTTGCATGTCTTGTTGCATTAAATTGTGTTATGATCTAGGTATTATTCTCACCTAAAGACGGCAGCAGATTACAGATCCCGAAACGTAGCAGGGCCTTTTTATCAGTGATGGTATATAATCGCAAAAAATAAGTAACATAAAATCAACATCATCAACAGTGATTTTCATACATATTAATGTTTTTTTATTCTTGTAATGTATGCATCAGTCTCAGAAATTGTTTCCGTTTGAAGTATGCATACTGTGTATCTTTTTCTTTTACCACATGCATGTTAGTATTCAAGAAATATTTTTGAACTGAATTCCTTATAATTGTGACTGTTAATGCTTTTTGTTTTTATTATTGCATAGTGTTGTTTGAATTGACTTTTTTAACTGTGATTTGTATAATGAGCAATTAATGATGATCCATTCGTAAGTTATTACTGATCTTTTCAATTTTGTAAACTTCACATATTATTAAGCAGGATGAATAAAATACGTCTTACAACACTATAAAGTATATTTACACTTATACTGTACTTACATACAATACGGTAAAATATACACAAAATATGGTACAAGGCGATGGATTTCAACCAGTTACACCGGTCATCATCAGGCCCGAATACTATTGCAATTATGTGATTGCAATATTATTAAGCCCTCTGTTACCGATAACTCTTGGACAAAATTACAAAATTATCTAAACCGAATATAAATAAATAAACCAATGTGATACTAGGTTAAAAAATATTGCCAAAAACCATTGAATTATCTGTTTCGGTCATGTTGAAAATGCTATCACACACCGCATCATCGTTGGTCGATTTGGTCGCTGAACCGTGAAACCAAGTCAGATGGCATTTGACTCTCCCCCAGATCTTTGAAAGGCTTCAGTTAAAAGTTAGATTTAATCGAGTTATGAAGTAAGTGAATGAAGTATTCGAGTATTCTGAAACTTTAATCTATATAACTCTAATACTTGCTATTGCATCACTATCTAGTTTCATTTCACTAACATTATAAATTTGATTATAATATTTCAATTCTTAAACTTAAGTAAGCCATTATAATTATAACTAACAATAACGCTTTTGGCAGTTTCATTTTTACTTATGTTTATTATGTAGGTGAGAATAAAAAAAGAAGTAAGATGAAACTGCCAAAAACGTTATTATTAGTATTATTATATGTTAGTTATTTTATTCCTTACTGTTTAAAATATGGGGTTTGCAATGATTTAAATCATGAATCATGAAAAACTGTACCTTCTTTTAATACAAGTGTTTATTTATGTTTTATTACCGGCCGAAGCAAATAAAATTAATTAAGAATTGAACAGAACTTAGCTTGCTGTTTAAGTGAAATACTGGATTCTAGTTAGCAAAACAACCATGATAAAATTCATATAATTGTATAATAACTTGTTTCATTAAATACACACAAATATATAATCAAACTTGTTTCCGAAACTTCCGGTAGCCAATATAATACAAGCTGTACGCCATATTGTTTTTGTCATTCTCTGATTAGGCCTGATGTTGACTGGTGTGACTGGTTGAAATTAATCGCCTTATCCCATCTGTTTTGCATATTTAGAGTTTTGTTTGTAAGTACAGTATATTTGCAAATACATTTTTGTATGCTCTGTCGCGTAGTATACTTCATCCTGTATAATTGTATTGTATTCATGTATGTACTTTTATTTTTGTATGTAGATCCACTACATAAAAGTTAATTATATTTTTTATCAAACTTAAAGGTTTTTCTTCTACCAAATGTGTTATGAGTATCACTAAGTTATTGTCAGTCTGCGTCATTTTCTTTGTAATAGATCTTCAGTTTGTTTTACAAGGTCCTATTTTCGATCTCTATCAATCGTCATTAATCCATTAAAAGGCAATTACCCTAGTTCAGTTAATAGGTTAAAAAAATGGCAAGTAAGGAATGCCAAAGTTGTAAGTTTCTTATTTTGATCAATGCTCTGTGTATTATAGATAAGTAATTGATGCATACTGGGATTTTTAATTTGCTAGTTAGTTATAATAAAATCACTGCAACATTTATGTAATAATTATCCTAAAATAAAGCTGAAAATGTTTTTTAATAATCATATGATGGTTCTCAGTTGAATAAGGATTTTAAGAAATCAAATTCTCAAATATATAAGTGATAAAATAATTTTACAATTTTTAAAATAATTATAGTTTGAAAATCAAAATCAGTTAAGGGTACGAATCTAAAGAATTTGTTTTTATAAAGTTAATCATCAAATAATTTAGAAAGTTCTTCACTCAGAAATTCTATATGGATATACGATTCTTAAAAAAAAATCTTATTTCAAAATATAACTCATATCACCGGTTTTAGAACATAATTCATTACAAATTCTACTAACCCAATAATTTATTCCTTTTATAAATTACGATGGTAATTGAATGACTTTTTAATTTAGTTTTAATATTACAAATATTATTACGAGAAGTTTGGTTGATGTACAATACAGTTATATCAGTTGCTCAAAGAGCAAAATCAAATGATCAATAATGTTATTCCAGTATGACACGTGCACTTTGATGGTTCATTTAGTGGTTCAGAGTTTGTCATCAACATATGATTACCAAAATGGATAACTTTAAATTAAGCTTTTACAATCAACATATGTGTAAAGCAACATAACAGTTCAGATGTTTCATATTAGCTCAGCCAATTAAAGTTTGTCTAAGTAAAATATTGGTAATTTCTTGTTATTTACGTACATTCTACACAATTTAATTCGCCAAAACTAATTGCTCAGCTATTTGTAAGTGATATTGACAACTTTTATACTATATTTATGTCTTAAAATCGTGTATTTGTAGTTCAATTACTCTAACATTTTTCAGTTTTAAGATATTATACTTTGAATAATTTTAATTCCGCTATTTCTATAGACGGAATAAATAGTAACGCCAAATGTAATGCCAAACTAGCACTAATCGATTACAACACACGTGTCAAATTTAGAATCAGCCAAAAGAGGTTCTTAATATATGATGTTATTACTTATTATCATAGAGACAGGTTAACGAAAAACGAAGTCATATAGGAAAAAAGTATCTATGAATTGTTTTCTTAATTTTAATGAATTCTACCAAATCTTGCATTTGTGACACTCTCTCGCAGAACACCCTGTATAGATACCGCTTATAACGAATAACCGTGATCAAAATAAATTAGTTAACAACAATTAAAACTGAAATTATTAAATTTTTTTTCGCATCGTTAATTAAACTTTTTAAACACCAGAATTATTGTGATACTATACATATTTTCTTGCATTTTAATTTACTAATTACACATTAAAGTTTCCAGATTTAGTCGCCCTTGTTTTAGTTTTTGTGAGGTATATTTATTTGAATTGGAAATTCGCTGAGTACGCAGGCAACTTACATTACTTACCTTACCTTTCCTTACCTTACCTTACTTTGTGATAACACGATTACCACTCTTATTTGCTCGATGGGAGTCAGACTATAGGGTTTCTCAAAAATTCCTGGAACTTTTCAGCTATATTTATAAATAAAGTGAATAACTCCTACGAAACTGTAAACAAAATAGCAATTATCCATCTTTCCTAATACCTCCTTTAAATTTAATTTAAAATGATATTTCATTAATGTGTGATCTCAAAGAGTATAAATACTTATCGTTTTATATGTTATGTAAATTTGTTTGTATAGGTTGGTATTTAACCAGATTTGTATACAGTAAAATCCACAAATAAGACCTCATAGTTCCAGAAACATTTGTTATATGGATTGTTATGGTTGTCATATGGTTCAAGAAGGACTTGAATGTTCCATACGAAAGGACATTTTAATTCATTAAATGGGCTCAATATAATTGTTTTTATACTTATACTAAAGTAGGAAATAAATAAATAAATAGGTAAATAAATTAACGAATAAAAAAGAGTAGGTATTTAATAAAATATTTCAAACTAACACTGTAAATTTGTTAACTATAAATTATTACTATAAAGTAAATATAGTGATGGAATATATTTATTTAAATACACCTGTAACAGTGATAACCCTCATCACCCCAATCACTGATAACCCTTATCACCCAAATCACCGCGCATCACCGCGATCATCCGGGGGTGGGGCGGATCGATCTCGGTTCCCTCCCCCACCGCCGCAGCAGCACCTCCGCCCCACCGCCTCTGCCTCCACAGTACCACTACCACAGTCGGCATGAGGACGCGGTCGTAACACCATGGGGGGCGCTCAGGCTCTCGGGGAGGCGGTGGGGTACACCCAGTGCGTGAACATGTCCGGGAACCACAGTGACATATTCGCGTCCTTCTGTCAACCGAACGCTTCCGGTAGCATTCCGGACGACATGGAGCCGGAGTTACGCGTGATGGAGCAAATAGTCAGTATCGTAGTACCGATCCTGTTCGGGATCATCATCATACTGGGGTTATTCGGGAACGCTCTAGTCGTCATCGTAGTTTCCGCCAACCAACAGATGCGAAGCACCACGAACCTACTCATTATAAACCTCGCAGTCGCCGATTTATGTTTTATCGTTTTCTGCGTCCCGTTCACAGCTACGGACTACATCCTACCGTTCTGGCCGTTCGGCGACACCTGGTGTAAGATGGTGCAGTACCTGATAGTCGTCACAGCCTACGCGAGTGTGTACACCCTTGTGCTGATGAGTTTGGACCGTTTCCTCGCCGTGGTGCATCCGATAGCGTCGATGTCAGTGAGGACTGAACACAACGCGATACTATGCATCGGGGTCACCTGGGTGGTCATTTTGGTAACGTCGATCCCAGTGTTCCTCTCCCACGGGGAAGTCAAGTATTACTACTCCTCAACGGAACACACGGCGTGCGTCTTCCTGGAAAGGGACCCTGTCAACAGACCGGATGGCTATAACAAACCAGCTTTCCAGGTGAGTTACAATTAAGTTACACCTTATGTTACACCTTAAGTTACACCTTAAGTTACAATTGAAAAATCACTTGTAAAAGTGCGGAGCTCCAAGTGGGCGCGGCACCTAACAGATGTTTCCCTCCCATTGTTCTCCTCTCGGTCCGAAACTGATTACATTCGCATCTCCCACTTATAACACCTGTAGCCAGAGTGTTTCTGTTATCATTGTAATCGCTGATCGATAAGGGTCATGGCGACGAGGGGACACCTGTTGAATGTGAACGGAATATTTAGAATTAATGGTTTAGCTAGCTTAATTGAGATGTAATTGTGTATTATTAACTAAAAAATTATTGTTTTAGTTTAAGTTTTAACGGAAATGTAATTTTTTTTTGAAATATTAAAAAATCCAACAATTTCTTTTGAATATTCAAAGTACTTATCTAATTATAATACAAACGTCTAAAGAATAATTTTAAAATTTACATTAATAAGTTAAATCACCATTAAATTACAGATCCTAAAATATCTCCTATAAGGTTGTCCAAAGTATTCATAAATTCAAATATTTATTGTGGATGGGGAACGCATTCAAAGTACTTTAACATATTGCTTTGCAACCAATCTTACGTGAAAGTAACTTGAATACATTTAAGCTTATTTATTTTTAATTTTAAAACCTAGGCCTTCTTTATTATCTTTAAACGTGTGTAGTAATATGAAAGATCATTTACTGTCCATATAACTGTATTATACATTAACAACGCATAATTTATTTATAATACTCATTGAACAATTTTACGTCATTCTAAATGGGGAGTCAAAAATATTACATGATAATATGTATTTATAAAAACTATAAACCCAAGTGCAAATGTTATATAAACAGTTAAGTATACTTGGAATCATTGCATTCAACATTAATACATTAAAGTACAGAGTCATCATCTTAACAAAATTGTAATCCACATACAAAAAAAATTCCATTTGTTAGCATTTATAACTTATACCTAGTAACTAATATCGTTTCAGATATAATGCAAATATTTTATTATTTTTATGTAATATATTTATAAACAAAAAACTCTTTTATACTGAACTTAATGTATGCCCTGAATAACTTTAAGCACTAAAATATAATATAGTTTTTCAATCGTCTTTAACCGAAGTTCCTTTCATTTTACTTAACACGCAGATTTGTTTCACGCTATTCATATAGATTTTTAATAGAATTTTAGCATTCGCAAACATTAATTTTACAGTTCAAACACCTCGGTGTTTTATAGAGTGAAAATACCATTTATAACCAACGAAGTAAAGAAGGAGGGAAGGTCGAGCAATAAATTAATCATGTTCCCGTTGTGGTTTTTGTGCACAGCTAGACGTGAAATACCCGACTTCCCCATTGTAAATCACTGGTGTGGTTTTAATTCAAACTTTCACCCGTAATTTAATTTAAAGGTTGTATAAATTTAAAACTTGTAACTGTATGGTTCAAATTATTATACATGGTAAAATACCGTAAAAAAGGTAACTCGTTATATATCGTAAAACACAGTTTAAAATCCTCTTTATAGGTGAAAGATTAATCTACATTTACAAGTATTTTTATATCAAATAGTCAACACAATTTTATATAGCGTAATATACAAAATAGTATTAATCAATTTTAACTGATGAGTAATAATAGACATTGCAACCAAAATAAATAACAACCTTCGGTATATAATGGAGTATTGTGTATATAACTCTTCATTATGATCTTAGTTACTGGAAAACTATTAAAATATTAAATTCAGAATTGCGTTACTAGACATTATCGATTAGTCAAAAATAATAAGATAATACTTTTAAAAGAAATATTTTAATGCTAGATCTTATATTAAATATTTGTTATGGGCCAGGAGGTAATTGGTGTGACATTTGCAGTGCAATTGTCTTTTACTAAGTAGCATATATTACATCTATAAACCTTCAAAGGGCGTTGTTCGTTACAACACGTTCAAAGGGAACTCAGGACTATTACGTTTTAAGCAGAACGGTTTAAGCTATTTACAAATATTAAACAATACTACAGCACAATACTAAGTATTTTAATACAGTTGTTTTTATTATCAGTTGTCTAGTTTACTTAATTTTTTTTTAAGTAAAGGAAGGAAACGAAAACTTTTAATTTCCAATGTGAGTCCTCATCGAATATATAATATGTAGAGTATTTCGACGATTAAGCTATGTACACTCTGTGTTTGTTGTCACCCAACTTGACCTTCACATTATGCAAGTCCCTATTGTTTTATATCTGTCCTTATCCTTTTCAGGGATCCGTCATTATACATTACCAATACTATTACCCGCTCATTTGTCATTGATCAACTTTTTTTGTATAGACTGTGTTAAATCTTAATTGAAATTGTAAAACTACGATCTAAACTTGACTACAGCTAAATTACTACAGCTAGGTCCTTGTCAAAGAATATCCTCTTAATCCTCACCTACTAAAATTCATACTCTCCTATCTCCGTGAGCAGGATAGAAAACAGTTGAGGGCGTGGTTTTCAGAGCTATCAGCCAATCATAGACCCGCTGAATTGCTACACTGCACATCAAGTGGACGGTTTAACCATTGGGTGAAATGTTTCCATGGAAAATGGCAACAGTGTCAGCATCGAGCCCTATTATTGGCTGAAACCCAACAGTCTTTCTTCTAGCTGCCGCTAATTGAGTCAAACCTTTGGTTTTTACCCTCGGATATATCATTCTTAAACCTTCGTATTCTCTAATGTTTTACTACCCCTCAAATTTATGTCTCCTTTGAAGTTTAACCCCTCCAACTGTGTCCTTCTACAACTTTCCTTTAAAGTGTAAAATGTTTACGGCGTAACCAAAAAACAGCCAACTATTTTAATCTGCATTATAGTATATAGAGACAATTAAACAATGCTCCCTGATTCAACAGTAATACCAAACAGTTGAAACGTTAACGGCGTTTCAAATTCAAGCGTTAAGTGAAGTATATTATTTGATAATATGGTTGTACTACTCATTTATTTCCTACGTGCCAAAATAAAGTGAAAGACAAGATCAGAGTGTAATAGGTGAATACCACGAGAGTTAAACTTACAAAAAAAAAATTGAAATCCTATTTTAAGCGTGACTTGAATGATATACATAAACTAATCTAAATCCATATTCTTAATACTTTATGTATTTACTTTGTTTGCTATTTAAGTAAACAAATCTTTAATTAATATTGTGTTTATCGTATAGAAAATAAGCTTTAATAATATTAGAATTGTTTGTAATTTAATTTTACTATTAATATGTTAAGCTGAATTCACTGAATATCAGTTTAAGATATGTCATGTTTCACTATTTTCGTATCTAAGAAATAATATTTTCCCATTCATCTATCTCCAGTACAGTACATTAATATATTTGTTACCAAGCCTAGTTCTACTTCTACCTTGTTTCAAAATTCGCTTATCTTTATAAATAACTTACTAGTTCTAGGAAATAGTACGGTAAGATTATACTCATGAATAGAAGATAATAATTAAGATGACAAAACAGAATAATCCACATTAGAATTGACCGTGGAACAACTCTGAGAGGAACTGTTTACAGAACCATTCATTGTAAATAACCTATAAGAGCATGTTTTACGTACAATCTAATGAATAAAACCTACAAGAGGATCAATTCACGTAAACATTTGTAAATAAAACCTATAAGTGCATTCACACACACATATGAAGTAGATTAAAACATTTACAGTAGAAAAACTAAAAGAGCATTAATTGACGTAAACATTTCAAGTAGCCAATCTAAGAACACTTCACTTAAACAAAGTGGAAACCCTATAAGAAGATATTGAAGAAAACCACTAAAGGGAAAAAGACTCGAGTGAATAAATTCCGATAAATAAACATGCTGAATGATGAATAGGTTTATTTGAATCCAGAAACTCAACAAGTTATCTTAGCTAAGTTGGTGGGAGCCGAGAAAACACCCTCTCCGTCCCACCCTCTCACTCACTCTCTCTCTCTCTCCCCCTGTAATTTACACTGCCAGACAAAATGTACAGGCTTCCTCCTCAGACTGAACGACGCCTTCCTCTTGTGAAAGTTTAGGCTCGAGTTGAAAATGTTGAAACTTTGCGCCTTAGCCCTTTGTTAATTCTTTGTAACGTTTCAAAACTTTTCTCAGTTTTCCTTTTGTTTGCTAGAGGTCAGTGTTTTTCGTTAAAGAGTTCATCCGGTTTTACGTGGGAACAAACGACTTAAGAAAAGTTAAATATGTTGGCTTTCAAGTCTGTGGATGTTTGTTCAAGACGGAACAAACTCATTGACTCTATGAGAAAAGAAGGAGAAAAACAAATACCCCCGTCGCAGCAAACCTGCATACTCAGCGAATTTCCAATGAATAAATGACATAACACATTAAAACACTTAACAGGACTCATCAGAAATGTATTCACAAACAAGCAATATTTCAAATATTAATTATTCTCCATAAGAATAACATTGGAGATGAGTACGCAGGTTTGCTGCAACAAGGCACACAAAATAATGGGTTTTTATGCAAATATCAATAGAACTCGTCTTAGTGAAGTCACATACCAAGTTTCATCCATATAAATTCATAAATAAGCGATATACAACATTTTAAGTATTTTCCATAAGAATAACATGGGGACCAATTACCTAGGTTTGCTGCTACAGGAACCATAGGCGAAAAATTGTTTTTTTGTGCAAACAACAATAAACCATAGCCAGATCAAGCCATGTACCAAATTTCGCCAGTTTATGTTCATAAATAAGCGAGATATACAATTTTTCTTTTTCTCCATAAGAATAACATAAGACAACGTACTGTGTTTAGCACTTTCAATATCTCGGTAACCAATTGACGTAGAGCAATGATCAAAATACCAAATTGTTTTTTTTTAAGTTTAATTCAATGGTATAAAATAAAATTAGATTTAAATTAAAACTACATGTGAAAACCCCAAAAAACACATTTTTGGGGTACAAAATCCCCCAAAAACCCCCCTTCGAAAAGTGCGAATCATCTAGATTTCGAACTCGTTCAAATAAATGGTACTTTACACATTTGTACCAAATTTCATTAAGATCGGACCATTTTTACGAGAGTTATCGTGCTTACGGACACACACACACATATATATATATATATATATATATATATATATATATATATATATATATATATATATATATATATATATATATATATATATAAATTTGAACGAATGGTTTTTTTGGCATCTGGGGACCTCAAAATGAAAAGTTATCTTGGTCTCGGGCTTAAGTCTTACCATGAGCCCTACGGTAATAGCTTCTTCCCTATAGGGGAAATTCGCTAAAACGTGCTTTGTTTAATGGAATAACAAATTGTAACACTTTGCAGCTTAATAATTCCGTACACAGTGGTGTATACATAATATTAGTTTGTTACACTATTATTTAAAAATAATTGTTTCTAATTAAAAAAAAAAATACAAATTTAACTTTACATTCACTTAATAAGTGTCACCTTAAACAACTTAGAAAAATAAACCATCTATATACAGAGATAAAGAATACTTTTTGAGAATACAATTAGTATAGGACTATTGAGTCACAAACTTGAATAAAAGATCTCGGTAGAAAATTTAAGGAACATGATAGGTTTTTTTTATAACAACACTATTAAGGCCATGAATCATGTGGTGTGTATAAAATACTTTTTTACTTTTTAACAGGTTTGCACTACTGTTTTCTAACGCAATTTTAAAATATCGATGTCCTTTTTATGCCACTGTAGTCAGACGGCTATTTCATTTCATTTATTGATACAAAAATGCTACAAAACAGGTTCTTAACCCAATTACAAAGTAGCATTATCACTAACAATCATTATTTTTAGGGATTTTTCATTCAAGTCCAGTTTCATGAAGCACTACTCAATGTCTTCCAAAATACTAATATACTATGTGTCTTCCATGCACATGACACATGCAATCTACTATACATGCATTATTTAAAGTTGTAAACTACACACTACAATTAAATAAATATATTAAATTAAATTACTCCATACCGAACATACTATTGTACATTATGTTGCCTTAAAAGTGTTCTTAACGGGAGATAAACATTGTTAACACAATTGGCCAGAGTCTTATTTAATTACAACCAATTCTATTTGCTCTCAATCACTTCACTTCGTCCTAGATTACACTCTAATGTCCACTTATTCTTTTAATGCATTAAGAAAATCCTCCCTAGCTAACAAGACAAAAGGTTTTTCCATTAATACTAACGATGGAAAGATTATTGCTTGATTTGGAATGAAGTGTCTTACCTTTTTTACACAGTTGGACAATAGTTTTCCCTGAGATTTGCATTCGATTTAAAATAATGACATTTAAATTCTAAAACACAAAGGACCTATTCATTCAACCAGTTCTTACTCTTGCCTAAGACAGAACTCGAACGGATAAAAAATATATACAGTGCTACGGTTTTAATATAAGAAGAGTACTAAAGAATAAAAAGTGTTTTAATTTACAAAATTCTAGCCGAAGAAAACATAATACAACTTTCTGTGTTAAACATAAAAAGTTCGTTTGTTCATTTATAAACATCAGCAATGAAAAACCACAGCCACCAATCAATGTCGGTTTACTTTGCACAAAAAAGTATAGTTTCTTAAAAAAAATTATAAAATATAAAATAAACGGTGTCACTTTACTTGAATGAGCGTACTTAAAATTCAAAACAAACATTACACCTAAGATATTTTCCCCTAAAGTTTATAAAAAAAAATCCTAAACTATTTTAGGCACCCTAACATACACCATATAACACGTAAAAATTACAAGCATTTTTAACAGTTCGGATAGAGCAAACACAAAAAAGAATATTCTTTATCTTCAGTTATCAATAAATAATCAATTTATATTTTACATAATGAAATAGTTTTTGCATATCAGTTTATATGATTTTATATTTCAATCAATTTTATTCTGCTTTGTTTATCATCCTAACTAATACATAACTGTTAATTATATATACAAAGTAATTACATAAATACAGCACTTCAGGTTTAGTTTGAGTGGTGGATGTAGAAACGCCAAGCGATGGTCGAAAAAGGTCAATGTATTTGTCGAATCATCGTTTCATTATTTATTGCAGGAAATTGATTCGTCCCGGTCCAAGTGCAACTACCCAGTTATTATCTGATGTGACAATTTGATTGTGTGGAATTTATGTGTATTTTGTTTTCTTTTGCAATTTACATTAAACGATATTTTAGAATAATAAATTAATAGAATAATAAATTTTGTTTTAGTTAAAATACAAAATCATAATTGTGTTAGTAGCGAATACAAATATAATCATTCGATCAAAACAAACAATTGAAATAACATTTCTTTTAGTTTAATAAACTACAGTGATTACTAAAATAAATGTATGACCAAAAATGCGACATTTTCGGAAAGGTGATAACAGCAATTTGACACAAAGATTACACATTTTACACTAATACGAGCATGACCATTATAATAGGGCGAATAAGTATGTATAAAACTGTAAAACCAAAAGTGTAATTGAAAATAAATATAATTTTAAATTGTATTCGAATAATTTTCCTTATATTTGTTTGTATGGGTTGAAAATAGTAATACAGTTTATGCTAGTAATTACAATCAATTATCTTCTGTAAAATATCTGCTTATAACTACTTAGAAGAAATCTTCTTGACAAGTCACCTAATCAGGTTTTGCAATCGTCTGGTTTTGCGATGTTTTATCGTGATAAACTAAATCAGTAATAAAACTAATTGTTTTTTTTATACATTTATAACTATTTTACAGGCATGATGCCTGTTGCTACAATTATGGTTTTTAGCTCCAACAAACCTTACAAATATATCTAAAATACTGTCGTTATTTATTTATTCATAAACTGCAAGAAGCCAATTTACAAATATCGTAACGTGCAAGGTAGCAAAAACATGTACAAGACGGTAAATAAAAATGAAATATGGTAAAAGGCAATCGACATTGATCAGTCAAACTGAATATCATGTTGTGTGAGTGACAGAATAAAAATGGATTCCCGGCTTATATTCTATCGGACTTTCCTGAAACAGGATATTAAAAGTGCAACCAGAATCAAACTGTGCATGTTCATCCATTAACAATATCCTGTCTTTTACTTTTCCTGTAAATGTACGATGTTTCATTTCAGTTCATTGCATTTCCTTACATTCCTTAAGATAATCCAGGATTAATGCTGTTTACCATAAATTATTAAAATAATTAATGACTCACATGTGGTATGACATTTTACGTATCGAAATTGTGCCCGACAGTTTTTATATTATAAGAAAAATAAGAGTTTGGATGATAGAAAAGGTTAAAACTTAAAACAGGATTGCGTTATGAAATGCGGAATGCAATTCATAAAACATATCGATTAACATATAACTTAATTTATTAATTAACAATAACTGAAAAGCGTCTATAAAATAAGTATTTTTCTATTTTTTTTACTACGACGTAGGTTAGCAAGCCTTGAACTTGTAATGCCACTCTATACCAAATAGATCATTAGAGCGGTAACGAGGTTGGTTGCAACTGTTTTAAAACTTGTTTACTCATATTTTAATAGTTGGATTTTTTTTTGAATAAAAGATACATGCTTTAAAATATGTGGTAAACAATACAGTAGAGTATTACTATTAATTCATTGTTAAATAATCGTGAAACTTTTCATTCAGTGATGGAAAGTATCCGTAATAATGTCTTATATAACATTACATGAAATACAAATTGTTTATAACTGTAATGATAGAATTAACAGAAAATAACTGCTAAATATGTTTTTGTTTTAAGTAAACTCTGAATATATATTTTTAAAAATTACGTTCCGCGAATAATAATATAATTGCAGACCGAAATGATAAACTACTTATATTTCCATCACATTTCATTTACTGATAGAAAAAGCACTGAATATTTGTTTAGATGCATAAACGTAGAATCTAGATAATGCAAAGTATATGAAAAAGTGTGACGGATCGCAGATTCCACTACTAAAAACTCAACGATGTGAGTAGTCTGTGCGGGCTAAAACTCGATCCGTAACCATAACAACATCAAAAAGTGGTAGCGAATGAAGTTTAACTAACTTCTACGTGGTAACGATTTTAATACTGTGAAACCGTTTTTTTTTTTTTTTTTTTTTTTTTTTTTTTTTTTTTTTTTGTATGGACCACTGCAGGATAAGATAATTGGATGCATTTAAAACTTCCATAAACACGAATTTGTCTAAGGTAGAACCTCAAAATATTTTCCTATATATAAGACTATTAAACTAAAGTATTATTTTTATATTTGACTAATTTTCATTCAGTTTTACATTGAAAATTGTTTTAATATCAGGAAATTACGCCACAAACCGTTAAAACTTAGGGTTTAGTTGCATTTTTGTGTTTCAACCTTAGCTTGATATCAATAGTTTATAAATACGATACTACAGAATTTATATTTTTTACACAAATTTTAAGTGAGTTTTAATTTATTGTTATGTTGCCCTATATAAATATTTCGTATATCAGGTAGTCACCATTATCCAAAAAGTAAGTAATTGTTTTATACTATTTAGTACAATGGAAATAATAAAGGACTATCTGATGGTTAATACATTCTTAATTCTCAAATAGTTGTCAACTAACGCGAAAAAATTTTGAGAAGTACATTGGAAGTACTGTCCCAAAAATTCTCAATTAGTTAGGTTTATTATTCTTCCAAATAAAAAAAGCCATTCTATGAAATAATATTTACCATCGTCTATTTTGAAAATGTGCTGTAAAATATCTCAAGAAAGTGCCTAAATCTAATGCTGATAAGTGTTTGCATATTATATTTCACTATAGTAGTTTTAATAACATATTAAACTAAGTTAGTATTTTTAAAGGAAATAGTAAGACAGAGGCTACGTACACGTCCGACGTGAGCCGCTACTGTTCACGTCCGTTCCAAATTATGCACCGTACGTTACTTTTCCTGTGATTTTTAAAACAGATTGGGAGTCAGAAAACCTCCTAACCTAACCTAACGTAACCTAACCTAACGTAATCTAACCTAACGTAACGCAACGTAACCTAACCTAAGCGGTAGCGATGTGAATTTGCCTTTACATTGGACGTGTATGAAGTCACTTCGAAATAGTAACCTAGATAGTAAGTCAATAATGTAATTGTTAAAATTCCTAGGCAAACTGAGGTTAGTAAAGCTGTTTAAATATTAAAGGATAAATATATCGTGATATTATAAATATCTATATATGTTAGAGAATTAAATGTGACTAAGCTAGAAAATAACATTTACACAAAAGATTAACGAGGAGGAAAACAATTATATCTGAATCACTTTTTATTGAAACTGATGAACATTTTCGGCTAACTTTTACATGTTCATACAACCACTAGACAAAATAAAAACATCTTCAGCTGAAGTAGAAAATTAAAATAGTTAAAGTCAATTGGGTTAAGTGCTAACTAAAATACGGGAATATTTTTTTTAATTTCGACACAAGCAGGAATCCTAAAGGAAATCCGTATGCATTATAGTGTATTTTTGTCACAAAAGAATCTTCAAATTTGTCTAAGTGGATTTTGTGCAAAATTAGCGATTTAATAATAGGTTTAACTAGGCAAAAACAATTATCCAATACAGTATTCCTACTACGGCTGACTAGTAAATTCCAAATGTATATAAACCATAATACATTATATTCTAAAAAAAGGAAATAGGAACTGCATTGTTTATCGTATTTTAAGGTGTTCTAACATTTATGTACTAAGAAATGGTTTTTAAACAAGATAAGTCCTAACGTTTTATGTTATAGTAGGCCCGTGTTTACAAGCTCTCAGGACTTGCTGGATAAACAGAACCGTTAAAGTGTTTGCTTGGTTGTTTGTAACATCTCAATTATGTCTTTGCTACGGCTGTGATTTTTCCAATTTCATTATACCTTAAACGTTTGTTATCATGCGAATAAGTAGGGGAAGGCACCGGTCAACTTTTATCAAATGACGATAAAAAAGCAATAATAGTAGACACTTGTCAATAACACAAATTGCTTGAAACCAGCCAAAAATTGGTCAATAATCCCATTACCTATTTTATAAAGATATTTGTAAATATATATATATATATATATATATATATCCATTTGGATTAGAGAATTACAAATGAACAGCTAAAATATTGCAAATTCTGTGGAGGCAAATATTTAAGTAAATTGCTGGGATAACAATAGATATGATTAAATGTTATTTCACCGAAAACTAAAGAAAACATTTTTCTTTATACATCTTTCTATGTAAGAAGAAACATTTGTACAGAAAATTATCTTTAAATGCATACTAAATGCCGTTATCTGAATTAATGATTCAATTTATTATATTGAAGTAAAATTATTCATAACCTAATTAATAAAAAACATTTCCTAAATATTCTAAGGTTAATGTTTGGAAACCCTAAAGATTATTGTTATATTTCAGATGTTAGAAAATACGTACACAAGGAACGTTACAATGTTCTCACAATTTAGACCCCGTTAAAATAGAGTTAAAAAGGCGAAAAAAACCTAAAACGCTATATAAATAGTAAATTCATTTATTAATGTCATTCCAGATAAAATGACTACGTAACAAAAATATTATCTAGTCATGAAATATTTCACTAGGTATATTGGATAGACTGTTTAACCATTCCTTAAAATTACAAATTGATGAGACCTAGTCACAAACAGCATATTTATATTATAAGTTGTATGTACTAGAAATTAAAATATTAGGAAATAAAGTGTCATTATACATTTTATAATATCCATGGTAACGTTTCCTCCTATAGCTTTATGTCGATTTTTGGTTTTAAATTTTTTGTATACACGTTTTTCCTCTCAAAGAGTTCTGAAAAGTAGACATGAACAATTTTAACAATGCAGACTCAAATGTGGAAAGGAGCGACCTACTCAAGAGCGGCTAGTAGGTCATTTCCTCTCTCTTTGCTCTTTTTAAAAGATAAAATTCACCTCGGCGATAAAGATGTAACCATGTATATATCAGGAATTTCATGAGTGTCATTGTATTTGTAAACATAAAATAAAATTGTATTAAATAAAACTTACCGGTTTTGCAATCAAATGTTTCTATTGGTTAAAGATAATATATATACAAGCTAAAAAGTGTAATCAAATAAATTAATTCAATAAATTCACCGAGTTCGTATATTAACTCAATTACTATGAAGTTGCATTAAAACAAGGTTTAAAAGTAATTATTGTTAAAAATCCGTTGTAACTATATGCTGTTTCTAGATAAAACTGTTATCAGAAAAGACAATACTTTTCAACATTCTTTTATTGAAGGTTGTCATTTCAGTTTTAGGATTGTAAACTAAACACACAATCAGACTCAAAAACGGCGGAAATAACTTTAAGTAAATAGTTTAATACGCTAAAATTACATGGAAGGATGTGACGCGATCGGCGGAAATGAAGACTAGGCTGCTGGTTTGAGTTACCCTTTATATTTGTTTTCGTTAATGTTAGTTAACTTTACATAATATTATAAGATATAAAGCTGTAGATTTAATAGCCGTTTAGCCGTTACTCAAAAATAGATAAATTTGTTATTTGCTTTTTAAAAAGCTGTAACAAATAAATAGCAGTGTTTCGTAATTTGACTCAAGTAATAACTTATATTAAATTTATTACAGTCTAAAAGGTTAATAACGTATTAGTAATTTTATACGAACACAAAAAACGTGTGTTATGTAGAATACATTCTTTAAAACTATATAGATACAAATTATTTAGAATAAAAATTTAATTTTTAAGCGGATTTTATTCACTGTCAAACTAATTTAAACTATTGTTGGATACATGCCTGGCTTGTTAATTAAACTTTTTAGACAACTTTACAGACATTTTTCAACAATGAAAATATATAGCAGGAAATCTCTAAAAGGATTTTGGAAATTTGGACAGTAGTAAAAATAGTTTCAACTTAAAAAATATGAATATAAAATGTTTATATTAAAACTAACATATCATTAATTTACATTTCATAATTTTCAATTAAAAGGAAAAATTTCGAAAATAAATAATTACAGCTAATACAATAGTAGTAATAGGTCAAAATCTGTTCATTAAATCCACACCAAATATGGTTATTCATCAATTATATTATTAAAATTACAAGCATTTCCATGCAAAACAATTCTTCGCTTAGGCTTCATTCTCTCTCGAAAAAATGCTCAATACGTAAGAGAATACATAATGTATGACTTCCCCGGGCGCGAGTGTATTACAATATTCTGCTCGGCCCCCAGGGTACTTTGTAGTTCTCGTCAGATTCACATGCCTTAAAACGTGACGAGATTATTGTTACCTTTATGTATTATTTATAAGAATTTAAGTGCTGTTTTGTAGATAGATGTCAGGGAACCTTTGACAGTTATTTTTACAGGTTAAACAGAATAAAGAAAAATACGTTACACAAATTTTCAAAATATTTATACTTTGACTGTACTTGTATGCAAGATGGTAAATTAAAAAAAACCTTTAGGTAAAAGGCGATCAGGTTAAACCAACTACAATGGTCTTCAGGCCCAATCATAAAATTACCGAATTAAAATGGCGAAGAGCTAATACAATATTGGTTACGAGGAATATCCAAAAGTGTGAATGCTCCATATGATTATTGTATAAAGAAAGCTCCGTAGAAATAAAAAAAAAGTAAATGAATAAGTTGTGATAGGTACCCCCAAATGACTCAAATGATTCATTGAAACCATTCAGTATGTTTTATGTTTTGAAATAAGCCATGCCACTACAACTAATAAAAAGCTTCATAAATTATATTCATCCACTTGACTCACAATCTTTGTAATGTTTATACCATGCATCACTTAATAGTCCTTGCAAACCATGTATCAAAATACTCTTCATGCACAAAAAAAACACAAACACAAATAAATCAAAGACATACGCGCATACCTCAGGGTCTACTTAACATTTCCAGAGTCAAAGTTCACCTGTTCATTAATTAATTTAACGCTATCCTTAAATTTTTCTTTTGCAAATAAACAACTCTTACTACTAATTTTATTTCTTACAAAAATGGATAATATTTAAATCGTCTTCAATTGTTTCAAGGTGTAGCCATTTTCAAGGAGGTGTTTTGCGACATTAATTTTTTCCATTTTGCTGTTCTTCTATCCAAAAATATTATTTGTATATATATATATATATAACAATTTACTGTTTGACTAACGTACAAACTATTACAACCATTACAGCATATTTTATTAACATGGGGCTTATTAATCTTATCACAATATTCTATCTGTGGATATAGTATTTTACTTATAGTTTTTTGTATCTTGAACGCTGCGGAGACTCCATACTTTTTGAATTATTTGTTTGTGTCAATGTTTGGAGAAAAGTATTTTATATACAAAAAAAACTGTATGAACATTTAAAAATCAATAGCTGCCTCAGGAGACTTTTCATTATTTTAATTAAGTGGATTTACAGATGTATATTTACAGTTATTTGTAAGCTAAATACCCCCGTTGCAGCAAACCTGCGTACTCAGCAAATTTCCAATGCATATATATGTGACTCACTACTACATAGAGTTATTTACCAAGTTTCACAAAAATACATCCATAAATAAGTGATATATAACATTTTATTTATTCTCCATAAGGTTAACATTAGGGTTGAGGTCGCAGGTTTGCTGCAACGAGGAAGATAAGTAATGTGTTTTTTTTTGCAATTATCAATACAACTGAACCAGGTGAAGCTACATACCAAGTTCTCTTAATGTAGGTTCATAATTAAGGTATATATACAACTTTACTTATTCTCAATATGAATAACATGGGGGCCGAGTATGCAGGTTTGCTGCTTCGGGGACTATCATCAAAAAACTTGTTGTTTGTGCTAATATCAATATACCACAACTATGTGAAGCCACATACCAAGTTTCATCAATATACATTCATAAATAATCGAGATATAGGATTTTATTTATTCTCCATAAGGATAACATTGTACAACGTACTGTGTTCAAAATAATAAATTATTAGTTTTTTTAAGATCTATAAAATGGCTATAACCAAAATTGAGTGTTTTTAACATTTTGGGACCAAATTTGCAAAAAAACCGATTTTTGGAAAATTGTAAACCCCCATAAAACCCCCTTCCCATAGTGCGATCGATCTGTTTTTCGACCTTAAAGTCATAAATGCTACTCTCCATAGTTGTGCCAAATTTCATCAAAATCGGGTGTTTCTTTCAAAAGTTATCGCGGTAACGGACACATATATTACACACATATACACATTACACATATATTTAAATTTGAACGAATAGTGTTTTTGGCATCTGAGGACCTCAAAACAAAAAGTTATCATGGTCTCGGGCTTAAGTCTTACCATGCCACCTACGTTAATAGCTTCTTCCCTATAGGGGAAATTCGCTAAAAGCTACAAGAAACCTAATGTTCATAATTTATATCATTAAATTCATTCTATATTAGTTTGCACTGTTATGAGATATAATTTATTTTTCTTTTATTAAGTTCATATACCAATAATTAATCTACACACGTGTTATTTTTATTATATATAGTGCGTGATTGAGGAAAGTGTACATTATGTAAACAATGTCATAATATTTAAATTGGGAAATAATTAATTCCATATAGAATGTATTTATTTCCATTAAAGCAGCGTAACAAACACTACAGTTTAGTTAAACAAAATTTGCACATGTTTATAATATAAGAATAATTAAAAACTAAAAAGAGCTTTAAATTCTAGGTAGTATGATTTAGGTTATATAACTATGTAGGATACTATTATAATACGTTATTGAAGACAATACATCATGAAACCAAAGATCTTTATAAATTAATTTATCTATATCTTAGTCAAAATGACAGTAAAGATTTTTTGGCACGGTGCAAAATTAATTACTTCATATTTTAGACTAGAGTTTATTAACACTTGGATTTGAAACTTGTTTATATATTTATTTTATGAGGCAGTTTCAAGCTGGCTTTCTTGCCTATAAGGCATCGAGTATACGGGCTCGATCGCTTGATTGTTGGTGGATGTTTACAAACATTCCGAACTCTTTGGAACACAGTTTGTTATGAGTCAATTTTACGAGGCGGTAAAACGGCTCTGCCTACTGTTAATGGTTCCTATTTACCGTGAGAGTGTTCATATCCTTCCGCTTGGATTAAACCACGTAAACACCGCTAAGTGTTAAATTTATAATATATTAAATATATTATTTATTTGTTATGTAGTCACAACAACAAAAAAATTTTGGATAATCAAATGAGGTTGATTTAAATAACATATTATTTTGCAATATAAGTAATATTTTTTAAATTTATCCAAGAAAACGTTTGTTAAACACTCTTAATTATTCAATGAATTGTTATTATTAATGTTAAACGTGTTTAGTAAATGTTTATAAATTCAAAATGATATTGTCGTTTTGCGGAAGTTTTGAGCGACTAACGTTTGCAATATGTTAGTTATGTGACAGCATTTTTGCAAAACTTAAGTACTAGGGCTGAACATAAATAAAATATATTGGATGGAAATTTAGCGATCATATGCATTACGGACATGCATAATCATACGAAATAAGTTATGAGTAAACATCATAAAATCTATAAAGCAGAATAAAACAAAGCAGAACCATTTGAGATAGTCAGAATAATAGGCAACAATATAATATATAAAAATCAATGTTAGTACGTCTGTTCGTCTGTCTGTTCGTATTTTATGCGCTGCTATACCGTTCAACCGACTGCTTTGAAATTTTGCATAGTAACACAAGTTAACCCTGGGAATGATATAGGCCATTAACCGAAGTCCTAGGATATCAGGGCTGTATCCCACTGGAATTCAAAGTTTCAACGTTAATGTTATTGAAGAAATATTTATTTTTATTTGATCAGATGATATCATCTATAACTTAAAATATTGTAAATAGCTGTTTATCATTGTGTATATAAATATACCCCGTAGCAGCAAACCTGCGTACTCAGCGAATTTCCAAAGCATATATATGTATCTTAATACCACATAAAGCCACATACCAAGTTTCATCAATATACATTCATAAATAAACGATTTATGACATTTTAATTATTCTCCATAAGAATAACATGGCAGCTGAGTATGCAGGTTTGCTGAAGCAAGGAACACAAAAAATTGGGTTTTATACAAATATCAATATAACTCATGTAGGTAAAGCCACATACCAAATTTCATTAATTTATTTTCATAATGAAGGCAGATAACACGTTACTTATTCTCTATAAGAATAACATGGGGCTGAGTACGCAGGTTTGCTGCTACGGGAGCCTTGGGTAAAAAGTGTCTTTTTGAGCAAATATCAATGGTCCACAACCAGATGAAGCCGTATACCAAGTTTCGTCAGTACACGTTCATAAATAAGCGAGATATAAAATTTTTATTTTTCTCCATAAGAATAACATTAGACAACGTACTGTGTTTAGCACTTTCAATATCTTGGTAACCAATTGACGTAGAGAAATGATCAAAATACCAAATTGTGTGTTTTTTTAAGCTGAATCCAATGGGAAAAAATAAAATTTGACTATTTCCAAAATTATATGTAAAAAATTCGAAAAACCCATTTTTGGGGTACAAAACCCCCCCAAAATACCCTTTCGGATAGAGCGATCTGGCTGGTTTTCGAACTTAAAGTCATAAATGTTGTTTTACACGTTTATACCAAATTTCATCAAAATCGGATAATTTTTACGAGAGTTATCGTGCTCACGGACACACATATATATATATATATATATATATATATATATATATATATATATATATATATATATATACAGTTTCGAACGAATGGTGTTTTTGGGGTCTGGGGACCTCAAAACGAAAATTTATCATGGTCCCGGGCCTAGGTCTTACCATGCCGACTACGGTAATAGCTTCTTCCCTATAGGGGAAATTCGCTAAAACATTCTTGAAAGTCAACCCTCATAATAAAAATAAAAAAACTTCTTGAATGACAACTCAAAAGATTTTTACCAATAGGCAAGTGGGCAATGGGAATAAAATATTAAAATAAAATTCGCTAAAACAATTAGGAAGGCAAAAATAAATATAGCCAACAACTGTAAGACGACACACTTATAATAATATAACGATTAATCGTCGCCTTTAGGATGGCATAAATTTAGTATTATTTAAAATTTAACTACTTATTTTTTTAAGTATTTTACAAGACACACGTAAAATAATTCTTTAGTTTTAATTTTCAGGACCTAAAAAATATATGTAAAATAATGAAACTGCAAAATAATGCATATCGTTATAGAATCAGCTTCCACCACACATCATTAAAAACATTATTCTTTCAGATTCCTTTTAGGAAATATGTATTTTACCAGTTGTCTTTTAAAAAAGAAAATTACCAGCAGTTACCGTAAAAAATAAAACCTAAACGATAATTTGTATCTGCGTTTTCTCAGTTAACAAACGAGTTCCCATTGAAACGAGTTCGCACGCAGCACGCTGACGTGAGGAGGTGAATTTCCACATAACAACTTTAAAAACTAAAAATCAGTGTAAGAACCAACATTTATTCAAATTTTTATTGAAACTGAAAACATTGATTTTTTTGGCTGTTCTGATGCTTCTGGTTTTATTTACCTACAAAGCTGGGAATATAATTTTCCGCATTATAATGTTAGGAGAAGATTCAGACAGGCTTGAAAGTAGGCTTGAGTTGCTGGGGATGATAAAAGTACCCTAGTAAAGGAATAACAGGCTTTTCTAGTGTAAAACCACCATAAGACAACGTACTGTGTTTAGTCGAAACACATTTTCTTTAATAACTCGGCAAATATTTATGCTTCAATGACGAGAGAGGGCTTAAAACTTTCACCTCACTAATTCCCATCTTTTCACATGCATTAATTTTACATCTGGGGCTTTTCTGACCCATTTTGGGCCCAAAAACTCTAAATGTGAAAGATTAATTCCAAAAAAGGGGGTTTGGAGTTGTCCGATTGTTTTGCCCAACGAACTTGTCCAACTGATTACAGAAAGGAATGTCCCTACCAAATTTTAAGTAAATCGGACAAAAATGTGACTGCTAGAGTGCAAACACACTTATGTATATAGGTCTATATATATATATATATATATATATATATATATATATGTCTATATATATATATATATATATATATGTCTATATATATAGCCATATATATATATTTATATATTTTATATATATATAACATTTTGAACGACCCCCCAAAACGTGTTCAGAAGGTTCACGTTAGGAACTTCTATGGTGGTCCCAGGCTTAAGTTTCACCGTGCGGGTCATGCTAATAGTTCACTTTCCAAAGTAAATTCACTAACAAGTGTTTTTTGAAATGTCGCTAGTCTAACGAGTCCTATACTAGGAGATGTTAATGATTTTATATTGCTGCGGGTTGTGCTTGAATGTGTATGTTACTTACATCCTTACAAGTAGGGATAGCTGAATATACTAGTATTACCTTTTAGTATTATATTTTCAAAAGTAACTAATACAGAGAGTATATAATATGTGATACAGCCTAGTATCAATACTTCTGTTTACATGCTTTGAGGCCATCTGTTACCTGGAACTAGCTATCTGTTTATCTATCGACATGTGTGTTCCTAATATATCATCGCTCAGTAATGTTAAAATGCTGAAGGTTGGTATTACCTAACACTCTGCTCCTTATTCATGTAGTAACTGCATTAAAGTATTTGAAACATGAATTGATTAAACTAATAAACGGAATATGTCATATTCTAGGCCGAGTCCAAACAGAAAACAGAGTATGAAACTAGTATCAGATATTAGGTTTATACAATTAACATTGTTCCGTGACTAATATTAATGCAATTAATCCTGAACTCTAATATGAGTTATATGTTGTTAAAAAAATTGGAATTAATTAGTTTCTGGGATAAATGTAACTTCTAGACAGGTCTGATCACCAGGAAAAATTCTAATATTGTAAAATTGTTAAAATAATTTTAAAAGTAAAAAATAAAAATACTTATATAGTTAAGTATATAAACAAAATAATCTTAAAATCGGTTTATAGTCAGTGATAACTATAAAAGTAATTCTAATTTGGTTTATATATTATCATGTTGTTTTCTAAGAATAGTTATTATAATCATTGAATAAAATATTCATATAGAGTGGTCATATTAATGATTAATATAATATGCGTAATATTATCAAAATTAGTGTCTGAAAATACAGTGAGCTATTGACAACTGAAGTGAACTTAAACATGCAGAAAATAGGAAAATAATGAAAATAAATCTGTCCGTTAGTAAGGGGACGTGGTGAAAATTCCTTCAAGTAAGTAAAGAAATTGACTGATCTCTCATGAACGCTCCGTTCCCCAAGATACTATACAAAAGAATATTAACAACTGTTTATAATCAGTGATAACTGTAAAATTAATACTTATTTGGTTTAAATAATTACATATGGTTTTCAAAGAACCGTGACTATAACCAAAACAAAAATTCATGTATGGAGTGGAAATACAAAAATCATTCTAATGTGCATAGTATATTAAAAATACTACCTGAAGGGATAATGAGGTATAAAAAAACTGGAGTGACCTTAAACAAGCAGAAAATAGGCAAGTGAGTAAAGTAAATCTGCTCTTCAGTAAAAGGACGGGTTGAAAAATTCATCCAGGTAATGAAAACATAGCTAACCTTTCCTGAGCAAAGCTTTGTCCCCCAGATAATATCGTAAGATGTATAATGTACTTGCAATCAGGGTGATGACGGCTAAGGTGTAATCCAGTAATTCAGTCAGCGGGTAGACGTTCGTTTACAGACGCAAACTATTTGGTGTAAACACGGCTGTTATCTTGTTTACCCCTCCGTGAGAGACGTCTCAGAACTTTGTTTATGGTTGTTTGGCCTTGGTGGAACCGGGTTGTCCTCGTCTTTGAGAGATATATTGACAAATTATAAATTTGTTTAAAAAGTTAAATTTAAAAATGAGTGTAACATGTTAAAACAAACATTTGTGTTTTAAATTATTGAAAAATATACGATTTGTTATTACCGTTTTTTTATAAATTAATTTCCTTGGTTTAAAATTACTATTTAGTAATAAATATTAGTATAAACTATATATTATAGCCGTATAACTATTATCCAAAATTTAGCACAAAATTGGAAAAGTTCATATAGTTATCTGTATTACATAAAAATTAATATTTGTCTACTTGTCTACTTATCATTTATGCACTCCTATACCACTCATCTTCATGCAATGAAGCTTTGCATAGCATTCAAATTAACCCTAGGAAGGTTTTCAGCTACAACCAAAAGAGGACTTAAGGTCTTCGCCCCACTGGACTTTCAAAATGATCAATGATATCCTTATGGAGTATGGAGTAAATATCTCATTTAAGTTTCCGTGGTAACAATATTTTGAGAATGGAAAAACAAAAGGGAATCAACTGTAGTAAAGACAAACCAAGCGAACGAAGTTGCACCTGGTACTTGCTAGTATAAAGGGAAACAATTTTACAATGTGATCAAATTTGCCTTTCGTCAACTACTAAAACTTTGTTATAGTCACGCCTCGTACCAGTTAGTTGTGCATGAAATCAACCAATATGAAAACATTACGTTTACTTTAATTTTAATGATTCATATCATGATAAGTAAAACTAATTAATGTTTGAATATAAAACTGAATTTAAAGGTTCAAATTTTTTTGAAAAAAACAAATTAACTTTTTTATTTTTGTATATAATTTTCTGTACTGTAATAATTACTTCATAAAAATTTTTTCCAAACAACTTAAATTATATTTCCATGACATCGTTAATTTTATAACAATTCACTAATGTTGTTCTCTAAACATAAACGCAATTCATCACTTTGAAAATGTATATTATGTAATTTGAAATGCTATCACGCTAAGTAAAAAAAGTATTTAATTGCTGTGGGTCTGAAAAGTCGTTTTCCAGCGTCACGTGCAATGTGTTTCAATCAACCTAAACAACATGTCAACATTGAAGGACAGGTTGACAGCTAAACCGCTTTATTTCCATTGAAGAAAGGTCAATGAAACTTAACTTTATATTCTGTACATAAAAATTGGCCAACGTTATGGATAGCAAGTTTTTTTTTAGATCAGATGTTTCCTGGAATGTTTAAATAATGAAATTAACTTTATTTAACAAACTCTATTGTCCATGGCAAACAATACACAGGTTACTTAACCACTCATGCTTCAAGCCGCAACAATGCGCCACGTTTTGCTGATTTGTGTATACAAATTGTAGTTTTGTCCTCACGTACAATGTAATTTGAACTTTTGATTAGTTTTATATTAGATAAATCGGGTAAGATTATAATCCTATTTATTTCTGTCTTCCTGTTACACATGGCACTGAATTTGTTCACTTTCTTGGGAAAATAGAATTTACGACGTTTCATAAAACCTTTCCTCATTGACGTGTAGATCTTTGGGAACCTATACGATTTTTTGGAACATCGTTTTTAACTATAGCACCTATTAAAGCTCCACTTTTAATCTTATGGTTTGAAATATACTGTATGTAATAACAAATAAAATATAAAAATCTTGATTTTTTATGACTGCTACGTTCAATTTTTAAGAACGTATCACTTGCTAGTTAAATCATTAAGTATTTCCTTATTCTGTAGTAAATTTTTAAATATAAAATTGTATAGCTTCTTTTGTTTGATGATGTCAACTCAACCTTTATCGCATAAAAGTATAGTTTTAAGATGTCTAAATGAAACAGAGTTTACAACTTATAATTAATTTGAGTATTATAGTTGTTCAGGAAGCGTTTAGACATTTGTTAAATGCTAATATAATTGTCAAGCTAAAGAGTCAAAAGGTTTTTATATATTCTATAGGTACTTTTTTAGCTTATATATTGTTGGATATCAAATCAATAAATTAAAACCTTTAAGCAGGCTAACAGGGATACCTGGCTCTCTACTGTAATTGTTACTACAACCTGTATGCAATACAAAAGCGTAGTTTTTGCGTATTTGCTTAAAAACGTAGTAGATAATGTGCTTTTAATATCTTCCGTAATGTATCATCAAATAAACATTTACAATTTTACTGTCCGGGTCTGCAGTATTTACTCTATTTATAACTTCAAACAATGTAAAAGTTTTTAAATGGAAATATGTTCTGTAATTACCTTATGAATAATGCTATTTCATTTGTTATTGTACCAAACAATATTTTTCTTAGAAGTGGTACATTTGTTTAAAGGTACATCAAATAATATTGTAAAATGGTTTAATGTTTTCAATACATCTAAACAAAAACCTTTAATACTAAACTTTATAATATTATATTTTGATTTTATTGATTTTAAATTAAAAGGTTGGCCAAAATTTTAATGTTTTAATTTAAAATTATTTTATAACCAATATTATCCTCATTGAACATTGTATTTAATTTTTTATTTACGGATTTTTCCATTTTACAATGTGTTACATTTATATGGACGTACCAGATTTCCATCTAGTTTTTTACATAATATGACTGGGTACTTAAATATGCCTAATCCTGTCATGAGCTAAATATTAACCATTTTGGATTATGGTGTGATATTAAATTATTTTAATCAAGGTTCAGTATTGGATCATTGACGTAAACTCTAAAGCATGACATTGACATAAACTATACTATAATATAGGGTAAAATAATTTTAAAAGCAGTAATAGTACAAAAATACGAAAGAAGCATATTTTTAGTTATTACCAAGTCAAAATTTAGTTTTCAAACCAGGGAGCACAGCTGGTTCAAACCCATTAAGGATGTTTAATATTAAAATGATCCAAAGATTATTAACTTTATTTACAGGACCAGTTTATAACCACCAAAACGTTTTGCAAGGGTAGAAGCAAAACACATAAACAGCGATGGTCTTATCTAGTTTACAATGTAGCAGGGTTGTCTAAAGAAATGTTATATGACTTCAAAACATTTTATATATTTTTTCTACAAAATAAAAAAGCTAAGCATAATTATGTAAAGTATTGCCTGAAATATCTATTTTATGTACTTTAAAAGTCTTACCTGTGAATAATCGTTGAAGTACGTAGAATAGTTATATGAACAAAGCTCCTTTTTCGATATTATTATGTGTCACATAATCAAAATAATCAAAAATACATTGTAATGTTTATATAATAATATGTAATGCATATAACATTTAAAGGGTACATCTTAAGAACGGTTTTAATGTAGAAGATTTAATAAATACTTACTTTTGTTTAATCAATAAAAGTAGGAGAAAATATAATAAAACAAAATCGTTGTAAGCCAATCATAATACTTGTTTTATTCGTTTATCACGCTCAGGTAAAACCTCTTAAACAAATCGAAGATTTATAGTCAGTTAAAATAAATACATAATAATATATTATGATTGGAAGAACAATGCAACTTTATTATTTTTTTAATAAAACGGATATAAACCTTTTAAATTTAAGCCTGGTTTTGGTATTTAATAAATTTGTATCCAAAATTAGGATGCCAGAATTTGTTTCTAATACACTTTTTATAATAAACCGAAATGTTTAAACTTGTCATTTATATATTTGTTTACATTTATCTGCGTAACAGTTTTAATGCAGGGGGAAAATATATAGCCAGAATATCCAGTTGAAATAAAAACCTTTTTCATAAAACGTCTTGAAGAGAAAGGTAATAAGATATTAGGTAAACATGTTTGCAATATGGAAAAATACCAAATCGGGTTGGACTTAGTATAAATAGGATTATTTTATATACTGTATACAGAGTAAATCAGACCACCCGTCCAGCATGAATAACGGGAGAACTGTTAGGTCTAAAGTCATCAAACAAAATTCTTCTCCACCAAAACGCATATGGGCTATCTATTAAATGTATTTTCATCAAATTCTATGTACAGAATGTTCCAAAACTAAAGGTCACGGGTTCGAATCTCAACATGTTTGTATGTAAATATAGGGAATATTATGCATCATTTTAAAGTTATCGTTAAAATAAACATTCTGGCGGAAACAGAAATCCCTTATCTTTATTCGTTTCAAGATGGCGGGTATTTTTGTGTAAAATATTGACATTTACGGAACACTCTGTATTTTCTAAAACCACTACTCGTATCTTTTATCTGACTTAAAATTCTTACTCGTGATAAACACAGCTTTACTCTGATATGCCACAAGGCAGACCTTTTTGAGATAATCTATATTTCAAAAAAATATTCATTTTCAAAATGCCTATTTGCCTAAAATTCAAAAAAGTCAAATGGCACCGTGTGTCAAAAAGCGTACCATTGCAAATGTCTTGTGAATGCTAGCAAATTTCTTATTTACACCAACCATGTATTTCTTTTAGTTTTTCTTCAATTATAAAAAAACATTGTTTTTCCATATTAAATGCATGTTAATATGCATAACACTTGCATGTATTCTGTTGTCACATTCGTTTTATGTGTTATGTACAATTAACATGCATTTCATATGTGAAAATAATGTTTTTTTTTTCTTATTGCAGAAAAACGAACAGAGATACAAGGTTAATGTAAATTATAAAGTTGCTACGATTGACAAGAACTTTTCAATGTACGCTTTTAGACATATGCTACCATTTAACTTTTTGAATTTTGGGTAAATAGGCATTTTGAAAATAAATATTTTTTATATACAGATTTTCTAAAAAAAAACTGTCTTGTAGCATATCAGAGTAAAGCTGAGTATATCACAAAAATAAATTTATATCGGTAAAAAAGATACAAGTAGTGGTTTAGAAAATACAGGATAATCCGTAAATGTCAATATTTCATACAAAAATGGACACCAATTTGAAACGGATAAAGATAAGTGAATTCAGTTTTCGCCAATTTTTTTTTTAACAGGACCTTTAAAATGATGTATAATATTCCCTATGTTTAATTAAGAAAATTTGAAATTTGAACCCGTGACCTTCAGTTTTGGAACGTACTGTAAATATATTTTGATTAAAATATGTTTAATAGATAGCCCATATGCGTTTTAGTGAAGAATTTTGTTCGATGACTTTAGACCAACCCGTTCTCCCGTAATACATGCTGGACGGGTGATCTGACTCACTCTGTATATATTGAAGATTAACGTATTTGAACCATTATAAAACACTTACTCTCTAGGTAAAATAGTTGTTCATGTAACATATTTACAAATAAAACTTTAATTTAGAACGACCACAATGAAATGTGTATCAAATAACAGGAATGAAAGGAGTTATTCAGGTAATTTGAGAAGAAACAAATAAAGTATTTGAGAAGAAAATAATAAAGTATATTATATCCACACAGATTGCAAAGCTCGTGAAGGGTACTCCACTATCACTAAGTTAATATTACACAGGGCCTAAAATAAATATATGTGGACATAATGATTAATGAGTTAATCATAGTCACCAATGGTGTATGTTGATAGATGTCACATTTTTATTCTCAACTGATGAATATTGAAGGAAATCATAAAATATAATTCCGTCATAAGGTTATACCTGATTTATGCAGTTTAAAATATTTAAATTGTGTTATTGCCTAATATAATAAAACTTGTGGTACCATTCAGAAGTTGTAAAGTTATTTATACAAATGAATTTCTTTGGTTTACGTGTCTTGATGACATCTCGTGTTTCATACTAAAGTAAGTCTTGTGGTAGGATTGACGTTTGTATAATTAGATTATAATAATTAATTGCAATCCTATCAGTAAACATAATTTACTTTTTATACAGATACAGTATTTATATTTTATTTTGTTAGTAGTCTTTACTGTTACCTTCTAAAAACAACATTAGGGTCCATGTAGTCCAAAATAACATCTAGGTTACGGAAGCCCTAACTATAAGTCAACAAAATACATTGCCCATGATATTAAATACTAACTAACGTAGCTGGGAGTCATTTAATAAAATATGTAATTTAATAACCTTTGAAAATTACCAATCAAAGAAGAAAATCCAATTTGTTGAACCGGGTTTTCCGCTTTATGAAGTTTAATAAAGGGAATTATTAATCAATTTCTGGCTACTCCCAAGTTTAAATTAAATATACTTCTTTGTGTTATATAGATTCCGTACCAAGGCGAAAGTGTTTAATTAACTCACCTTTCAAGTTAGGTTCTCTCTTAACGTTTCTGTACATTTTAATTACAATTTATTGATTTAAAATTACTTCTTAGGCAGTTGGTCTGTTAAATACTATAACCTTATTTATGCATATTTTATCAGCATTAGATGACAAAGAGATGTGTCAATGCATCGATTACGACTGAAAAATAATTTGAAGGTCATGAAACCTGATTCGATAGGGTTCCCAAGAACAACGTTTTTATTGTTTTACTGAACAAAAGCTTTATTTTAATCTGCATAATTCCGTATGCAATACTCAAACGTAACTAATACAAGTATAACATTACAAAATCAGCAAACCAATTCATAGCTCATCTCTTTTAAACAATTTCATTCAAATTTAATATTATAGAAAATTAACTTAATTTTTCATTTCAAATATAAAATATGGTGGAAGGTACGTAGAACATTCTAGTATTAATTTTTTACAGAAATATTCATCACATTTCCTTAATTGGAGGCACCGAGAAGTCATTCGCTACCCACATAGGTTTTTAGAGGGGAAATCTCCCACTCCATTAACAAAAATACACCGTTACTCAAACTCAAAAGTATTGACAAAGCTTATACTTTGTCGCCATTCATATTAATAGGAGGGTAAAAAAACAGCTATTACACAAGGTGTTTATACCGTGTATCATAGATTAAGTCACATGTGTTGTTGATAGTAAATTAAATGTGTTAAGCAACATTTAAATACTAGACTAAAAATATAATTTTTTTATTACATACTAGAGTTATAAAACATCAGTTGTTATCTACTTATGGTTACATATTCAGGTTACCTTTATCTGAACGATAATGGGTCCATCTCGATATCATTCAGTATTACGATGTTGCGTGTTGGTCTCCGATAAGCAAATCCTATAAGAATGAAAAGCATAATATCAAAAATCATATTTATAACACGACTATTGGCATCACTAGCTATTGCATTCCCGATTGTTGGCTGTTAAAACCTTACCATAACAGGGTTATTAAAGGAAATAGACAACCATAACTATTATTCATTTGCAAAACATTCGTTTAGTAACAAATAGAATACAAAATAATTTTGATATGAAACTAAAACCACAAGGAATTGAAAGACATTTACAGATAATATTCGTGTAATACTGGAGTCAGATTTTAGCATAATAATGATTAGTAACTTAGTATTGATCTACTTTACGAAAATTATAACCATCAAAATAATTGTATTATAAAGTAAATTTCGAAAATGTATGTACATAATACATTTAAAATTCCCAACCAATCTATTTTATTATCCATTCTCTTTTATAGTGAGTATAAGTCGTTTAATAAATTGTTGCGGACAGTTTCCATTACTGATTAATAAATAAAATTAGCCGTAAAATATGATTTTATAAAAATCGGTGATGGAAAATGTCCGTAATAACTTCCTAAATAACAAAAATAAATTAGCTTTAAACAATTCACTTGACTAAAGTCTTTACAACCCGTTAGGAAAGACCTTAAAACAATTTGTAAATTCATTTAGTTTAAATATTATTCGACTGATTGCTTTACAACATCTAAAATACAACACACTAAATAATATATTTTCTCTTGGTTTTTCATAATTAATTTACTACATTCATCAATAATATATTAAACACCATTGATAGTTTGTGTCTTCCTTATAATAGGCTTTATCTAGTTATTTTTCGGGTGTTAAACCTGTATATTCCAGTTTAGAAGACAACATGAGTAAAACATATTAAGTTGTCATAGCCAAAGGAAAAACATATATTTGTTTAATATTCAATGGCACCTGCAGGGTGATGGGGATACCTACAAAAAATATCCTTTCCAGGTGGTTTTAGTCTAAGGTGTAAACCAGTCTGTGAGAAAGATCTTCCACTGGGCTTTTGAGACCAGGCTGGAGGACAAGGGGTTGGAGGCCTTTCCCATAATTTTCCATCCAAGTATATTTGTTCTTTTCTGACCTCATTTGGATATTCCCCTTTATAACTGTACCCTATTTCACGAGATACATTAATTTTCTCCGTGACCCGTACTTTTACTCCTCTTTTACCATCGACTTCTACCTCAAGCCAGATTTCCTCCACATTCTTCCTCTATCTCTCTAATCTCTAACCATCCTAGTCATACATTATGTTTAATTTACTATTCTACATGAAAACTTTTCACTTATCTATACATTTTTTTCTACATAACAATTTTTAGATATTCTGTGCTTGCTAGTGTTCTACACTTTACAACCTCCCCCATGACTGTTCCAGATAACGTTTTTCGCCACCTCCTACGTCATCCCCCTGGCCCTCATCTGCGGCCTTTACCTCTGCATGTTGATGAGGCTGTGGCGAGGAGTAGCTCCTGGTGGACATTGCTCAGCGGAGAGTCGCAGGGGCAAGAAGAGGGTTACCAGGATGGTTGTCGTGGTCGTAGCCATATTTGCGATTTGCTGGTGTCCCATACAGGTAAGTGTAGTTTACGTTTTACAACTAGTGGTTATACCTATTATTTGTATATGCATAAGTAACACGTTTAAATTTTAATCTGGTGTCCCGTAATAGTGAGTGAAATCCTATGCTGTTATATGAGTAAGGTTTGCTTGTATGTTTGCTTGCTTGCTTGCTTGCGACACTGATCTCAAAAACATTTCCAACAATTTCCGTCAAATGTTCAAAAAAACTAATTTTTGGGATAAAAATAAGTTCTAGACAGGCCTCATCCCCAGGAAAAATCAAATAACGTAAAAAAAAAATAAAATGAAAAGTTAAAAAATTAACATTGGGCTTATGGAGTTTCAAATCAAAACAAATGAGTTTTAACAACTGTTCATAATCAACAAGGGAACTGTCAAAATAATGCTCATGTTGTTTATGATTATTAACATGTGGTTTCCTGAGAGCGGAGATTAAAAGATTCGAGTGAAGATTGCATATAGAGTAGTAAAATAAATCAAAGGGACATTGAGCTATAAATAACAACTGGAGGGACCTTAAAAATGTAGAAAAGGCAAATAAATTATACAAAGCTGATTATCAGTATGGGGAAGTGGTGAAATATTACTCCCAGTAATCTAAACAGTCTGACCTTCCCCGAGCAAAGCTCGACCCCCTGGTACTAGAGGTAATATAGTGAAGTCAAGTGTCAAAAGTATAATTATATCCGTATAAATCCCATGCTTTATCACTACTGGGTTGATGGATCAAAAAGGGAAAGCATAAGCACATAACATCAAATACGAAATACGTTTTGTATTAACATAATTGCGGCAATTTTTTCAAAATATGAGGCTAATATATAAACTTTTTTGTACCAGTTATTGATTTCATATATGTTTACACATTTATGTTATGTAATTTCATATATGTTAGTGTTAAAATTATTCATGTAATAGTGTAATTATTCATGAATTTATCTCTGTCTGACAGAGCTCGGTGGTAGAATACAGCTTTCATAGGTTTTTTTTTTTGGGGGGGGTGAGACATAATACATTTTTTTTAATTAGCTATTTTCTCTATAAAATTAAACATATACCTTTGATAAAGATTGATTAATTGATTGATATGAGGCTATCGAAAGGTTTTTTTGTATATAATTGTTGATGAGCAATGCAGTATACCGTCTCGTATTATTACAAATACATTTAAAACAATTAGGCTAGTATCAAAGTTCAAGAAGTGGTTCCAATTTAAAAAATAAATTTTATAAATATTGGTAACACATCAAATGTCTTATTGTTATTATTTAATTGATTTGCATGCAGGTTCCACAAAATCTGAAATATTATTAATTACATATAAATACAAATATGAAACAATATTTTGCATAAAAGTATAACTATGTTTGCATAAAAAGGGAACATTGTGTCAAATAGCATTGTAGTTTCCCATTTAAAATATATGCAATGTATTTGTTCCTCGCCTTGTAATTCCTCTTGCTTACCAAAATTCAGATTTGCCCTTTTTGCTTATCTCGTTCTGCAGTCCTATAACTCCTATGATATTCAGAATTTTGAAAAGGAAAACATGTATTGCTGGATTTACATAACGATATTTGATATTAAATTAATCGCTGTTAGTATTTTATTTCTTGTCTGGCATACAATAGATTATATATGTTATGTGATTTCCATGTTACGTAAATTAACCAAATATTTCCATGAATATAAAAAAAAAACTCCGGTTCAATTACAAGAGTACTATCATAACATTTCGTGAATGCAGTGATTTATTTAAAAAAATTAAATAAATTCAAATAAAATATTCATATTGATAAATGAACTGCCGTTGATTCATAACTACGCTAATTGTATTGTGAGTTTGCATACTAAATTTTAATTTTGTAATAATTTCAATATGTTTAAAAAATGTATATTATCCTTGGAACAATTTAAAGTAACATATCAACCGAGAAATTTGAATAAGGACACCTTAATTTAAATACGAAATTTAAAAATCAAAACAAGTGTTTATTGATAATATTCAATGCCAGTTCATATCACTACTTTAATTTATATATAGACAAAATAAATTGTTATATGATAGTAGATTGATGCGTACAAAGAAATTATTTGTTGTAGGGAAAAGTTTTTTTTTGTTTTCATTGATATCATATAAACTACGTCTTCAAAAGCGCGCTTTCCCCGGTTGTTATTTTCAAAGGCGGGGCCGCATATAGCTCATCTTCACTTTAATATAGATCCTATCCTCTCCACGGCACTTTCAATATTGAAGTCGACTCCAGTGTTTCTTTGTAAGGGAATATTATGTTTAGCTCTGAAATGAATTTTCATATGTTAAAAATAAGTTGGGTTTTGTAATTAAATAAAGTTAACTGCCCCTTTTTCGCAAAATATTACAATTTAACAACATAAACCGTATAGAGTCTGCTTGTAAATACAACTTTTGTTATATGTAATCAAATACGAGTTTGTTTTGGTAAAAAATATTTACACTCCTAACTACACTAATATACTCATTTTTAAAGTAAAATTAACAATTATATAAGTTAATTATTGTTGTGTTCTATAAATCACTATGAATAGCTTTACTTCGATATAAATATTAGGCCTTGTTAAAATAATAGTATTGTAGCTCATGCATACTTGTATATATTTGGATAACGAATAAGTTTTAATTCATCATTTATATTTGATAGTATTTCTTACGAAATTTTTTGTAATGGGTTGTATTATTTGAAGTATTAAGAAAAATATTTAAAATATTACGTCTGTAAAAGTTATACTTATATTAATCAACAATTATGGAGTTCAATAAAATACTTTGCAGGCCTGATATTGACCTTTTACGATGGCCCTAATATAATAAACATTTATTACTTAAATATATATAATATAATACATATGATATACTTTGAGCCCCAAGAATACTAATTCTTATAGTCGTAGCACTTAATTAATCAAAAGGACATGGAGCTATAGTAACAACTAGAGTGAGCTTAAACGTGCATAAAATAAGCAAATAAGCTAAGTAAATCGGATCGTAAGTAAGGGGCCGTGGTAAACATTTACTCCATGTCATCTATTCAAGCTGGCTCTTCCTCACTGAGCAAAGCTCGGCCCCCAATGTTATGATAAAGCATACTAATTAAGTTCTAACAACCGACTCTTTTTGTTCCAGGTTATTCTGGTGCTGAAGAGCGTCGATCGCTACGAGATTACCAACACTTCCGTGATGATACAGATAGTCAGCCATGTCCTAGCCTACATGAACTCCTGCGTGAACCCCATCCTGTACGCCTTCCTGTCGGAGAACTTCCGTAAGGCGTTCCGGAAGGTGATCTACTGCGGCCCAGACCGAGGCCATCTGCCGGGCCACATCAATGGGAGGCCAGACCAGGAGAAGTCTGCGCTCACCAAGACCACCCGGAGCAACGACATATTATGAGCCGCTGGGCCGGTGAGTGTAGTAGAGTTAGGTTTGGTTAGGTTAGGTTAGGTTTAGTTGGGTTAGGTTATGTTAGATCAGTTAATGTCAGTCGGCACCCACGTCGATCATCCGGAGTAACGAGAAGTTATGAGCCGCTGGGCCGTTGAGTGTAGTAGAGTTAGGTTTGGTTAGGTTAGGTTAGGCTTAGTTGGGTTAGGTTATGTTAGATCAGTTCATGTCAGTCGGCACCCACGTAGATCACCCGGAGCGACGAGAAATTATGAGCCGCTGGGCCGGTGATTGTAGTAGACTTAGGTTTGGTTAGGTTAGGCTTAGTTGGGTTAGAATAGGTCAGGTCATGTCAGTCGGCGCCCACGAAGACCACCCGGAGCAACAACAATATTATGAGCAGCTGGGCCGGTGAGTGTAGTAGACTTAGGTTTGGTTAGGTTAGGCTTAGTTTGGTTAGAATAGGTCAGGTCATGTCAGTCGGCACCCACGTAGATCACCCGGAGCAACGAGAAATTATGAGCCGCTGGGCCGGTGATTGTAGTAGACTTAGGTTTGGTTAGGTTAGGCTTAGTTTGGTTAGAATAGGTCAGGTCATGTCAGTCGGCGCCCACGAAGACCACGCGAAGCAACAACAATATTATGAGCAGCTGGGCCGGTGAGTGTAGTAGACTTAGGTTTGGTTAGGTTAGGTTAGGCTTAGTTGGGTTAGGTTAGGTTTCGTTAGGTCATGTTAGTCCGCGCTTACCAAGACCACCCGGAGCAACGGCATAATATGAGCTCTGGGCTGGTGAGTGATGTGGAGTTAGGTTTGGTCAGGTTAGGTTAGGCTTAGTTGGGATGGGTTTGGTTAGATTTTGTTAGGTCAATTCAGTCCGCGCTGACCAAGACAACCCGGAGCAACGATATATTATGAGCCGCTGGGCCGGTGAGTGGAATCAGGTTATGTAGGTCTGACTAGATTGGGTTTGTTTACGTTGGATTGGGTTGAGTAAGATTGGATGGCATTTATTTGGTTCGATTTAGTTAGGTTAGGTTAGTGAAAGTTATGTTAGGTCAGGTCAGGACACATTCGGATATTTCTGGTGGTGATTGAAGGAACTACTCTCGTCCATTGTTTTTCCCCTGATTCACACGGTATTTTTGGTTAAATTAGGAAATTTTGGGTTGCCTGCGTAGTTTACCTTTACTTGTCCCGTATATTTGAGTTTTAGACCTGTGAGTGTAACAAATCAATAAAATTACAGATTAAGCCAGTACAGTATAAGTTATACGGTTCTGATACAATTAAAAGTTAGAATTTGGACTCAAAACCACAACAAGGCCTCTGCAATGGTTTCTTGCCCACTACCATATTGATTAACCTATATCTAAGTCGCCAATGGGTATAATGTCGGTTGAATGACTAAATTCATTAGTTGAGATTAGTGTGTGTAAATTAAAATTTGAATACTTTTTTGCAATACCAAATATTGGGGTTTGATTATTTTAAAGTACGTTTTAATGATTATTTTGTCTTTTTAAGGCACGTTTTTAAAGATTGTATGACTTAAAATGTTACATATAGTTTATTTCGTATACGATAAGATGGGTTGGGTTAGATTACTTCAGTTCGAAACATTGTTTAAGTTTATGCACAATTTTTTTCTTTAATAGATTTTTCATGACAGTTTGACATGACAGTCAATCCAAACAAGTTGTGTAGTAGATTTTTTTTGTTACAATTTAAACAGGTGTAGTGGTAAACGAAATTTAAACAGAGTGTAAATTAACTAGGACTCACATTAGTTATATAGAGTTAATAGGTTAACAATTAGAATGTCAGGCTTTGTATGGCTTGCCTATGTTAAAGTAATTATTTATATATGATTTGCTTATTTAGTAAGATTTGGTTAGGTGCTCATGTGGATTAGTATTTTTTTTATAGTTGGTTTTGGTTTATGGTCTCTGGTTTTTCCAAATATCAATTAATTATTAAGGCTAGACGAAATTACATGCTGCAATAGAGGCTGGTTATGTTGTATTTGATTATGTATAAAATTCCTGCATCTATTCTGTTGTTAGGTTAGACAAGCTTAGCGATTTAAGAATAGGTAATATGTTAGTACAAATTTCATAAATAGCATAAATTTTGTAATGTTTAATCCATTATAAACTCATAATTTTAGACCACGAAATGTTGTAAAACCTTATTTCTTCTTTTTGGGCCATAACTTAATAGACAGATCATATTAACAATACTGGGTTCTTAAATGTACCTCCAAACGTTATATGCTACTTGTATACAATAATACTTAAACAATTTCCTTTTTTCTGTTTCAGGTCTAATACTCATTCGCCGTATTATCCCCTTGTATATAAGACTTGGCTGATTTTATACTTTCGCTCCAATTTAGTATGTTAATTAATTTTTAAATATAGTTGTACCTTTCCAAACGATATATCAAGTACGTTTCAATAATTATCTTTTGCTATCAACTTACGTGTCTTGTCATTCACTGTCAATCTGCTCATTATTGTTCAGTGTTTCAAGAGCAACGTTACATTCTTTGTGTTATAACTTACATGTTTAAGTGTTACGTTGTTAATATTGTTATTCGTTGTATAGGCTGTAATTTTATATTGTTTGTTAAGTGTTTTACATATAAAACCCGAACGTTTAAAAATTAAAAATATTAATAATTAAGTTTATTTGTTGTTGTATATTTATATAATTTATGTTTTCCTAATTTATTTGTAAATAATTAATAGACAGATGGTACGATAAACATCAGTTATATTCCGTTTGCTAAAACTAAATATCAATTGTAACTTTAAGAATAGATATGTAAAATAAATATATTTTAAATAAACATAAGTATCAACAAAACGCTTAACCTATCCAAAGATTCGTTATTTTTATATCATCTACGTATATAATGCCTTTACGTCAATAGACTTATTTTGTAAATTATTTAAATCAACCATTCGCGTTATGGGACTAAAACGTTAGTTTTGTTCGGTTTCGATTGTATACGTATCTCTGTGACTTGTATATTTAGTGTCGACAGTGGCAGCACTGGTTCCCAGTGTCACGGTTGGCAACATTGCTCAATGACGTCATCATGTTCTCGCCCTCCCCCTCGGACTGAGCCCCTGTAGTCGGAGGACGACACCATATGACGTCACCATAGGACATCACCATTGGTCTCTCTTGTACACATCACTGGTCGTCTCTTGTAATGGAGAAGCGAAATAAACATGTACATTTGTTTTAGAATGATTCATTGTTTTGAGCCCAATCCCGATTGGTTATAGAGTTATCCAGAAAATTAAGAACGTTCGCGCATCATGCCTACCACAGCTCCACGCTGTTAAATTTTGAGTGCTGTGCCTCCTTAAGTGCGTTATATAAAATGTGTATGGCCCAAATTGTTAAGTTTGAATGTCTAATTTAAAATAGTCACGTGTCCATGACCTGCCAACCATCCATCGTGGTGGACGTGCCCATTGTGAGTTTACTATCCCGCTAACATACCACAACCAACACGTGCTGCTCCGATAGACTAATAAGCAACCACTGGTATTAATTTTTCCCGTAAATTATTTAATATTTGTTTATTCGTATATATTTTACTTAGAGTAAGTTATTAATTAATGAATAGAACATTAAATTAATTCTGAACTTATTTGGAAAGAACTACGCTGCATCATCTCTATAACATTATTTAACAAATGTTTATATGTCTCAGTAATGTGTTAAATAGTGTGCAAAGTATATTAACGTGATTACACCATGAATATGGACTTGCGACTGTTCAATGTTTGATATTCATACTTGCAAATGTTTATATACAATTATTAAGCAATTTTAGTCTTTCATCTGAAACGGTTTATTTGACAGAACAGGTTGTTTAAACCTTATAATGGTCGAACTTGCTTGACAAAGTCCGTATTTTAATTTTTGTACATTTTTATATAAACATGTTTTACCCGTGTAAATATGTTTACACATAACAACGAGTTCGCACGCAGCACGCTGACGTGAGGGAAGTGAATTTCCACATAAAAACTTTTAAAACTCAAAATCAGTGTAAAAACATACATTTGTCCAATTTTTATTGAAATCTGAAAACATTGATTTTTTGGCTGTTCTGATACTCCTGGTTTCATTTACTTGCAAAGCTGGGAATACAATTTTACGCATTATAAGGTTAGGAGAAGGTCCAGACAGGCTTGAAAGTAGGCGAGAGGTTGCTGGGGATAATAAAAGTACTTTAACAAAGGAATAACAGGCTTTTCTAGTGTAAAACCCCCATAAGACAACGTACTGTGTTTAGCCGATACACATTTTCTTTAATAACTCGGTAAATATTTATGCTAGAATGACGAGAGAGGGCTTAAAACTTTCCCCTCGCTAATTCCCATCTTTTTACATGCATTAATTTTACATCTGGGGCTTTTCTGCCCCTTTTTGGGCTCAAAAACTCTAAATTTGAAAGATTAATCCCAAAAAAAAGGGTTTAGAGTTTTTCGATTGTTTTGCCCAACGAACTTGTCCAACAGATTATAGAAAGGAACGTCCCTACCAAATTTGAAGTAAATCGGACAAAAAATGCGACCGCTAGAGTGCATACACACACATATATATATATGTGTCTATATATATATAAAATTTTGAACGACCCCCCAAAACGTGTTCAGGGGGTCACGTTAGGAACTTCTATGGTGGTCCCGGGCTTAAGTTTCACCGTGCGGGTCATGCTAATAGTTCACTTTCCAAAGGAAATTCACTAATAATAAACTAAATGAAGACTAAGACAGTTTAGGGTTTTATCTGAGGCAAATAACAATTCCTTTTTATAACATATAAACAACAAATTGAACACAAATTACATTTGAACAAACTTTCAAAACTTTATCTCTTAATCAATAAATCACTTATTAAGACACTGACGCAACTAGAGCGTAATTTAAGACGAATATGAATAAATGGTGAGTATAGAACGTGTGATGCATTGTGTAGCCTTGATACTGACTATGACTGAATGATTATTTAGCTAGGATCAGTAATTAATATCCCAATGACAAATTACAGCTGGATCCAGTACCGAAGCTTGTCATCATTGCCTCAGGATTTTGCCCAGGCTCGATCTCGCGATCACCAGATTATACGTTAGAGCGCTAATCCTTGTGCTTCTGAGTTATCCTTAGCTCTTTAAATAAACATTCTGTAAACTACTGAGCCTATAATTACAAACTCATAACCTAGTTAGTTTTAATTATAACGCAAATAACATGATTTTTAAACTTTGCTTGGTTAAATAATTAAATTAAATACCAAGAGGTCCTGTGATACTTAATATGAACGCTTTTATCGACCTACTTCTCATTTTCGTCCAAAGGATAAATTCCATCAAAGTTTTTCAAAGTTTTACTTCAACTCTATACTTCCTCAACCTAATAACATCCCTCCAACTTTATTACTTTGAAAAGTTCCTTTGCTGTGATGACACTTTTTATAATAGGTTTAAAAATATTGTACTCAATGGATTGATAAATGTGTTTTGTTTTAATAAAATTTTACAAAATTTTTAGTTTTAAACTTATTTGCGCTACATGATTATATCAAATTAACTTTTATATCATAAAACGTATTATGAATAGTTTAATTATACAAAATAATTGTAAAAACGTAATTCATAAAATCATACTTGGTTTTGCATTATTCTTATATTTCATGTTTAAAAAAGCTACATATGTTTAGCACTACAATAACTTAGCTAATTATATGTTTGCCAAAAAATATGCCCAACAGCCAAACACATTACTGGTCATCCCTGGCATTGCAATTTGGACGAGGCCCGGTGCAGGTTCAATACCAGCTGAATGCTAATATACTTTCACTAGGGGTCACAACTGGCTTAACCGGTTGTGTGACCAATGCCGTTACGGTATCTCACTGCCCCATAATCGCTGCAAATGGCAAGTGGCAGTTGAGGTTGTTACAAAGATATATAAAGCTAAATAATGTGGTAAAATAACTTTCGTTCCTTTACATCGCCGAGAGTTGTGTCGGAAGTGAGGTAAGTAAATAGTGTAAATTTACTTCCTATTCTTATATACATCACTTCACTGAGTAATAATGGGTCATATATAATTTAAATGTGGTATTCTTTATGTAGTGTGGTGCAAATGAAAGTTATTAGGTCCTGTTATTGCGTTATCACTAATAATAATTTAAGTTATATATTATTTTATCGTCGGCCAAAAAATAGCACTTACATAAAAACAAAAATACAATGCACCGTTAGATTACACATACATTTACAAATACGAAGTGACGTACATCAACATTGATATGTACAAAATTAGGGTTACAAACATTACAGTAAGTCTACTAACAAATATATTGTTATTCCTTATTGCAGCTATCGATTTACATCATATTAGTGATGGATTGCTGATGATGAAGTTGAAATAATCAGTCCTATGTAAGGTTTTATTTAAATGAATGAATCCAATATGCAACAAATTGAATCGCAGCCAAGACGTAAATCTGAATCTGGGTCAAGTAACACCAAACTGCTCACCTTGATAGTGCCACCTTAGCCCCTAATCGATTTTATATTGAATATATTCTCTCTGAAAAGATTTCCAGAGTACCTCATATGGAGCAGCTACTTTCTATCATATTATTTGTTGTCTTTCACCAATTTCTTTTAGTTATATTCAGTAATTTGAAAAAAATAGATATACTAAATTTATATCACCAATTTACTACGAAAAATCTAAATAACCATCACAACTGTGTTAGTTATTCATCTGTTTTAGATATTTGTGTACTTAGTTTTCTTGGTAACTTGAATAAATACTCCCTAAAACTAACTTTACAAAAATATATTTTATCACTTAAGGCATAAATAAATAAAGGTTGAACTTTAAAATATTTAATGTGTATTAAGTTACTAAAAATCATTGCAAATATATCTGTATAAGTTTTAAACTATTACCTGGTACTCAAATAAATTATAATTTAAAATCTCAAAGTGGACATTATTGAATAATTTAAAACAAATTGCAGCGCTCATTTAGTTATTGTAAGTATAACAATAATACCCCCGTCCCAGCAAACCTGCGTACTCAGCGAATTCCCAATGCATAATAATATCGTAATACCACATAAAGTTGGATAGTAAGTTTCAAAAAAGACATATTCACAAATAAGCGATAAAGCCCTTCGCAACACATTTATACAAATCTGAAATCTTTTATTAACCATATTACTCGATTTATTTTTTTAAACTTATATTTGTTAAATAATAAATATAGTGTGATATGATTATTTCAAATGTGTTTGTAACTCATTGAAACGGTAGGATTGGATATACGTTATTAAACCATAAACAAATAAACTTGGCAGATAATCTTTTCACGCCTTTAAAAGCAAGAACTCGTACATTGCAAACCAGACGCTCAACAAGTTCCTATATAACCGGTAAGAGCGATACCCTCTCTGCGTCTGTTTTCCTCTCCCTCTTAACGCATCCCACCATTTTGTAATATACTTTTAAAGATATGCATTTAGACCATTTCTTTTTTCCAAGAAAAAGGAGTTCCTTACGATTGTATTGTTCTACTTTACCTTTACTTAAGTGAAATAAAACATGATTGTGTCACTTATATATTTTAAATATTTAGTATTGATTTAGAACACAAAAGATTATCCATTTATATATTCAATTCATCCAAGTTTAATTTTTATTATAGTTTTACATTTCTACAAATGAATTTTGGTCCAATACATTTAACTGAAACAAAAGTACACAGTTAAATTCTTTCATATTGGATTTCTTCAATTTAAATGCACCACAAATATGTTAGAGTTGGAATTTGTATTAAAAACTTAGACTTTTAACGTATTTATTTATTTCATCCAACGGATACAACATTATAATACCGTATATACAGCATCAGGTACAGATGAAAAGCAGAGAAGGCAATAGTAATAACAAAGGCAACAAGCAATAATGAATAAACTGCAACGATGAAAGATATGGTGACAAAACACAATTACGTAAACCTGTACAAACAATAAATAACTACAACTAACCATAAGATTTAGCAGCCACAATGATAAACGAGTTCGCACGCAGCACGCTGACGTGAGGGAAGTGAATTTCCATTTAAAAAACTATAAAAACTCAAAATCAGTTAAAAACATACAATTATTCCAACTTTTATTCAAATCTGAAAACATTGATTTTTTGGCTGTTCTGATGCTCCTGGTTCTATTTACCTGCAATGCTGGGAATACAATTTTGCGCATTATAAGGTTAGGAGAAGGTCCAGTCAGGCGTTAAAGTAGGCGTGAGGTTGTTGGGGATGATAATAGTACACCAACAAATGAATAACAGGCTTTTCTAATGTAAAATCCCCATAAGACAACGTACTGTGTTTGGTCGATACACATTTTCTTTAATAACTCGGTAAATATTTATGCTAGAATGACGAGAGAGGGCTTAAAACTTTCGCCTCTCCAATTCCCATCTTTTTACATGAATTTATTTTACATACAGGGCTTTTCTGACCCTTTTTGGGCCCAAAAACTCAAAATTTGCAAGATTAATCCCAAAAAAGGGGGTTTAGAGTTGTCCGATTGTTTTGCCCAACGAACTTGTCCAACTGATTACAGAAAGGAACGTCCCTACGAAATTTGAAGTAAATCGGACAAAAAATGCGACCGCTAGAGTGCAAACACATATATATATATATATGTCTATATATATATATATATATATATGTCTATATATATATATGTCTATATATATATATATATATATATATATATATATATATAATTTTGAACGACCCCCCAAAACGTGTTCAGGGGGTCACGTTAGGAACTTCTATGGTGGTCCCGGGCTTAAGTTTCACCGTGCGGGTCATGCTAATAGTTCACTTTCCAAAGGAAATTTACTAATGATAAATAGAAAACCGAATAATTTTATTCTCCCTTGGTATTTAACTGCTTACCATTGCAAATTGTAAACAATTCCTATTTGAGTTTAATAAATTTTAATAATTTTAATTGGATTTTACAGCTATGTGTTGATAATTGACAATTTAGTTGTTCATAAACGATAATTTTGTGAAATGTATCATAAACAAAACAGGATTACATATTATTAGAGACATTCGTGTGTTGTCTTGTAAACAAGTCTTACTTTATTAATAGTAATTTTATTCTATTCGCAATAGCCTATAACGGGATTTGATTGTTGCTGCACTCTAGTAGCAAAGTATGTAACTAATGACCGCGGGTGACTACGGTTATATCCGCTAGGGGCGCGGACTGACTTAAAAAAACTTAAAATCGCCGCTAGGCCCTTGGTCATGTTAGCTGAGTTGGCTACGTCGTGGAAACACCTTGACCAGGTCTGGATAATGTTCGTGGGTTCGATTCCCGCACACGACCAAAACTGGCCAGTTGTGCAACTCACAATGAGTTAACCGGTCCGTGGCAATGTTGGTGTGGGGGCCCAAGTAAAATAAACGGTTGCAGGCTTGCTTCGAAGTTGACGGGATCGGTTAATTCTTTGTGAGATGCACATGTTGAACAGTGGTTTTACTAATTTTTTTTATGTCTACTGTGTGTGTGCCAATGCGACTCTAAAAACTGAATGAAAACAGTATTTTAATGAACATAAACTATTAATCCATTTAAAAACACAAATTTCTATTCCAATTCATAGGTTTAAAAATTACAAGTAAGGAACGAGACCAGCTCGTATTTCTACGCCAATGGGTTAATTAACCTGAAATTGTTTTATATTTTAATTGTAATATGAAATATGTTTGGACTGTACTGTCTATTAAATTTAACTCATAATACATAACCTGAAACAATATAATAACGACTTAAATAGTTTTGCTTACCGGTAATGTATACCATCCCTAAAGTGAGATAGTTAAAACTTATGCAGGTGCTTTTTATTTCATAAAGTAATTTTTTAAATATCAAGTTAAGATAATGAACTGATGTTATCATTATGCTCATCAACGACCAACTTCCAAATTATTACATCTATTTTCAAAGGGTAACTTTTAACCAACTTTCGTCTGAACTTTACTATTGACTCGAAACTTTCCAAACCCAATAACATTACATTAAAAGTTTAAGTGAGCATTGACATTTAGATAAGGTTAGATTATGGGAACTAAAGTAACATCAAATCAAATTAAAAAATGATTTTATAATTTAATCAAATCACCTCAGTGCGTAATTTATTATCAGAGAAGAAGGGAAAATTATTATAATTGGCCTTTTAATTATTTACAAACCGGACATAATAATAACTAGTAATAAAAAAAATGGTATAAACATATAAAAAATGTAAAACACCTATCAATGTTAGTTGGATACCTGTAATTAGTGTAAATAAATAAATACAATATAGACGCTGGAAATAAAATTAAATACGAAAATATTTCTAAACAAATTATTAAATTTACTGACTATATTATTTGTACAAGGTAAAAATATCGTTTTTATTAGCATGGTACATGTAGTTATAATTGCGGGACGTAAATCGTCTTCAAAAACTAAAAAAAGTATTTACTTTTACACTATACCTTCATACAAGTCGGCAAGCATTTACATAGATGCTACAAAACGCTCGATTTAGACCAGTCACACCGGTCATGATCAGGCCCAATGAAATAATGGTTTGGGTATGACATGTTTGACTGGTCGAAATCGATACCTTGTACCATATTTGATACATGCTTACTGAGTTATATATAAGTACAGTGTAAAGGAAAAATGCACTAGGATGTGTTGTAAGACGTTTATATTTACATCCCGTGACTTAAGAAACATTATTACTAAAAAACAATAATGAAAATATTTAATGTCAGAATTAAATCTAATATAGAATTAAAGTCAACTAATTACTTTCAGTCAACAGTGATAAGCCACTTTATAAGGCATTATCTTGGTTATTTGTAGTCGAACAAAAGTAAGTACAGAGAAAGGAACATTTAATTTCCTGACGTATGAAATCACGTACTCCAATTAAGTCGGTAGCTGCTACGATGTTCTTCCACTACCAGATTCTTCCAGCTTCTTTGAAAAAACCCCTTTCCTTTCCCTGTAATTTATCCACCGAAAAACCATTACCACAATTTAAATATGTCTATGCAAAATATGGATATATCTGTTAAATAGTTTCTTGTGAGTACCTCGTACAAAAAGGAATGGAAAGTAACAAATTTAAACTCAGTAAGAGTTAAAATAGTTTATGGTTTGTGCTAGATTGGTGAGTAGTACTTGGATTATATATATTTTGATATAAAATTTAAGTTCGTGGGTTTAGCATGACTACATTGTTTTAAAATGATTTATCTTATTGCCATCATTACATTGTTGTTACATATTACCAATATTGATGGTAAGAAAACTTAAATAAATATTATTTAGTGGGTTTGTTGTAACCACTCTTTATAGTCTGGTTGTGAATTAAACGTGTGCGCTATGAAAGTGATTAGTGAAAATAACAACAATAGTTGTTATGCTTTTGAATAAATATATGGACTATATAAAACAGGGTAATTATAAAAAAATTACACCACTTTAACCCTCTCCTATTTTTAATATATTGGAGATAAGTTATTTTACTGTCAATAAATGAAAGAGTTACTCAAAAACTTTCATAAGCTATATTTTTCAGCTTATAGGTTTATTATTTTTTGATTAAAATAAAAAAAATAATGATACACAATCTGGTAGCAACAGACACTTAGTAAAAAGCATAGGGGATTGATTGGATTATTGAAACTAAATATTTCACATTGTTTATTATAACAGAGCCACTTCAATAAACCTCATTTAAAGACTACAAGTAAATCTATGTACTATAAACTCTTTTAGTATAAAATCACGTATAGTTTATTTAAACTCATGTTTGTGAAGCGTTTGCTAAAATTGATGTCAGTAATATTTTGTGTATGGGTATAATACAACTAGTCGAATCGTGTGAACTACATTTTGTCAGCTGATCAGATGTTCTTTCGTTTAAATTGTCGCTCCTGTCAAAACAAACTATTCCCTTTATTTATCTTTCATATTATTAAAATTTTCGAGAAGCGGTATATATTTAGACCGTGGGTCTCTTTGTCGTCGATAGCCGGCAGGATAAGCTTTAAAATGAGGGGTAAACCATGGAGTTTGGTAAAGGAATAAGGAAGATCATGCGGACTGATAGAAAACAGGCTAGAGATATAATATATAAGATAGTAATAGTGAATTTTATTGTAGATTCTGAACCATAAATACAATTGGTTTACTTACATTAAATCATCCTGTTTGTTGTTCTTTCGAAATACTTAGATACCAGAATAAGACAAATTATTGTTTTGACTTTAGTAGACAAGTTGTACACGATTTGTATTATGAAGGTGCCAGTTATGAATAACGCATTGAGAGGAGGTTAAGTAGGAATGGGGATCAATACTTCTTTCTTCCGTTTGATTATAGCATTAAGTAATTACGTCAGAGAAGTCAATTTTATTGGTGTTGGAAATGTACAGTTTTCGTGTAAACACCCTGCATATATATTTATATTTTGGTTTATTGTAATAGATATATCCTTGTTGTTTATATTTTGATATATGTATAAATATTAGGATAGCTAACTGTATATAACAATCCTCCTGTAACAACCATTTTCCTTCAAATGAGATTATTTTAAATATAGTAATATAAGTCATAGAAATTGTGTAACTAACGTGTCATCATCTCCTTAGAGAATTCCATAACTCTGTTATTGTATAATACTGTAAAAGGTAATCCCTTCTTTTTGTTGAGTTCATTAACACACAAATGAAACTTTAGTTTAGTGCAGCATGATCAAAGGTAAGTATCCCACAAGCATATTACGTTTCATCAATGGAATTGGATTTTAACTGGCGTGAGGTCCTCTATGTTTTTTTGTGTTTTGCATTTTTATAAAACAAATTATGTTTTTACTATGATTTATATAAGTTAGTAAATTATATTTAACGAGATAAGGGGTCTATGAAGATGGCTTTTCAATGGTAAAATGTAATACTTATTATTACTGTTGAATACAATTATTAACTCCAATGGCTTCAATCGTTATAAGGCAAATTATTATTATTTTAAATATAGTGCATGAAATTAAATCATTTATTAGATTTTTTTTATGATTTCTAACCTTTTTCTGAAAAGAGCTAAATGAAAAACATTAGGCTGAGGCATAATTTTTTAGGTAAAAAATACCCTTGTAGGTAATACATATTAGCCTGCAATCGTATCGGCCTACAACTACTTCGGAAGCCTTTACCAGATATTTGAGACAGTAAACTCTGACCTCACGTCCAACGTGAAGTGAAACGTGAATGGTTATTATAAAATAAACCATTTCATTTTAGTTTTTAATTTGTCATACTTTATTTACTTAGATATGACGTGAATTATTTGAGGCTGTATGGTTAACTTTATAATACAATTAATTTATATATTTGTTTAAACCGAATTAAACCTAGTCCTCACTATTATAGGTACTATCTATAAAATTAAAATTTATAAAATTATTCAACCGATTTTCAAAATCCTTTTTCTAATGTAATATAATGATTAATCCGAATTTGTTAAACAAAAAGTTTAATACATATATGTATAAATTGCGTATTTGTTACAGTTCAAAGGATATTATAAAGAGAGGAACCGGATAATAATTAATTGAATACTCTATTTTACATACTCTAATAGTGTAACTACCCATATTGCAATTTAGAACTCTTAGTTTAGCTATGGTGTCAGGGGTGGTGAGGGTGAACTTTACTCCTGGGGTCGGACCCTCAATGGCTCTCTAGGATTTATTACGTGGCCGGTATCAGCAGGTCTCTCAGTGATATTAAAGTGCGGTGATATAATGTGCTTGCTTTATGTTAATAATTTAAATTTATTTTTTGCTAAGATATATATTTTAAAACACCGCTCCCCAATAAAAACCGAATTTCTAACCAGTTATTTTTAAACGATTATAGCATTTAACTGAAAACTGCATTCAATGCTTCAGTGACAAATATGTAACCTCCTTCTCAATGATGTAAATAAAAACAAGCCCTTTATCTGTAATATATAAAATTTTCGTTAAAATAAGCAGATTAATAATAAACTAGTATGCCTTTTAGGAGATTTTTGGATGTTAAGATAATGCGATAGTGTTTATTTAAAACATGTTTTTAAAATAAACGCTAAATGAGCCAAATTAAAATTGTAAGAGTTGAAATAATATTAAACTTTTAAAATTTTAATTCACAATACTAAATCAACAACAACTTACTACTTACAACTTATTCTAGAGATTTCTGTACAATAATATATGATTTTCAACATAATTTAATTCCAAAGTGAGTCTTTATTTTGGAAAACCCAGGTAATTAAAAAAAAATTAACCAATCTAATGAAAATACGTTTAAAGCATGCCGCAAAGTGTAAAATTCAGATAAAGTTTAAATAAACAGTATGTAAACATGTCTAAATATGATTTTCTTTAACTCTACCATTTCGTTTAAAGTCAAACTAACAAATAATAAAACCAAAGAGTGTATAATTTCCTGACCACCATCCAACATGTGGATCCATCAAGTCGGAAGCTGCAGTTAACTCTTTCACCACCACATCCACTAAACCTTTAAACGAAATTAGTGTTTAAAAACCTCGTGATTTTTCATCTACCACCTAAACTAAAATACTATTCAAGGTTACAAATGTTTTATTCCTTCGTTCAACGTGATGTTAACAATTGAATTCAAAAATGGGCTTAACCCTCAGTTGAAACCCCCATATACATGTTATTTGCGTAACTCCTTCTAAAAATGTGTAATCAAAACGGGTGAGTATATTTAGGCATTTTATAGTATATAAAAGGATACACATGAGGTAACAGTTTAGTGGTACGTTCAATAGGAGCATGAGGCACAAGCATATTATAGTCCATCAACCACACTTGATGTTAATAGGTGTAATATTCTCTACGAGCACACGTCATCAAAATTAATTTAATGAATACTCTAATGCAAACCATTTACTATTATTAATACATAATTAGTTATGCATGCGTAATTTGTAAAATATAAAAATAACAATGAAGACTGGTATAAAGGTCATAATTCTGCTTAAAACGTATTGCAGAGTACATCTGAGTATATATACCTATTTTATATTAAAGGCAAGGGTGCATACGATGGAATATTGTGGTACTGTAGGATGAAAAGGCGCTGATATCACAAGCATATTATGTTCTATCAAAGTCACTTGGAACTAATTGGTGGAATATTATCTATGACTCGTGTTGCATAATAAACATCTTCAATATACATATTACTACTTAAATACACTTGTTTATTCATAAACGTTAACAGTGGGTATATCAAGTGTATATAAAGTCCATTCTTGATAACACTCTTATTATTCGGCCGTAATTTTTAAGAATATTGAATTACTTTTTTGTGAATTGTGTTTAAAAAACCCCGTCACAGCAAACCTGCGTCCTCAGCGAATTTCCAATGTCTTAATATCACATAAATCCGCAAACCAAGTTTCAAATAAACGGTATCAGGAAACTGACACATACTTTCTCCCTTTTAGCCCAACTTTAATGAATAAATTACTTTTTATTTACTAAATATTGAATACAAAGCACGGTCGAATGTACAGAAAATCTTGTAAACAAGTTGTTTTAAAAAACATCCACCCAAATCCCTGCTTTGGAGGCACTACAGAATCCATTGCTACACTCGTGGTTTTAAGAGGGGAAATGCCCCCTATTCCCCCCAGGGTTATTAAGGGGCAACATATTTCGAATTTCCTCTGTTGGTCAATGCTAACTTGACAAGCATATCAAGTTTGAATGAAATTGATCAGTAAATAAGAGAGAAATAGTAATTTTTGTATCCCCATAAGAATAACATGGGAACAACGTACTGCATTTACCGCAAAACGAAAATTTCAATTTTCTCTGAAACCAGCAATCGTAGAATAGTAATTAAAAATACTAAATTATTTAGTTTTTTGAGCTCTTTTTAATGGAGAATAGTAATATTTTGTTATATTTATGTCTCATTATGAAAAATCCAAAAAACTGAATTTTTGATGTTTTAAGTCCTGTAATTTCTGAACCCGAATTTTTACAGGAATGCGGGTGGTGTCATTTTGTTGGAAAACCAAAATTCTGCAAACTATTAAAGTTTAATCAAAATCGTTTGAGCCGTTTTTGTGAAATTTGGATATTTCATGTTTTTTGGTGGTTTTGGGGGGATAATTACCCTTAAAAATAAAAATTTAAAAAAATGGAAAAATGCTTGGAGATATTGTGGATTAGTACCTACATACCAAATTTCATAAAAATCGGCCCATTGGTTAAGGCTCTAGCTCTGTACAGATCCACACAGACACACACACACACACACACACACACACACACACACACACAAACACACACACACAAACACACACACACACACACACACACACACACACACACACACACACACACACACACACACACACACACACACACACACACACACACACACACACACACACACACACACACACACACACACACACACACACACACACACACAGACCGACATCACGTAAAAACCACTTTTTTGGGTTCAGGGAGCACCAAAACGAATATTTTCACTAACAACTCAAATTCGAAAATTTTGACGAAAACAATACTTTCTCCATATACTATGTATAGAGGGAGAAAGTAAAAATATATTCACAAACAAGCCAAAAATATAATTTTAATTATTATCCAAAAGAATAACATTGGGGATGAGTACGCAGGTTTGCTGCAACAAGGAACACAAAATAATGGGTTTTTAAGCAAATATCAATAAAAATCATCTTAGTAACGTCACATACAAAGTTTCATTAAAATACAATTATAAGTAAGCGATATATATATCATGTTAATTATTCTCCATAAGAATAAATAGGGACCGAGTACCTAGGTTTGCTGCTACGGGAATCATACGTGAAAATTTGTTTTTTGTGCAAATTACAACAAACCACAACCAGATGAAGCCATATACCAAGTTTCGTTAGTTTATATTAATAAATAAGCGAGATATGAAATTTTTATTTTTCTCCATAAGAAAAGCATTAAACAACGTACTGTGTTTAGCACTTGCAGTATCTTAGTAACCAATTGATGTAGAGCGATAATCAAAATACGATATTGTTTTTTAACTGAATTCAATGGTATAATTTAAAATATGATTTAAATACAAATTATATGAGAAACCCGCCAAAAACACCATTTTTGGGATGCAAACCCCCCCACCCCTTCAGATGGTGCTATTCATCTGGTTTTCGAACTCGTTCAAATAAATGGTACTTTACACATTTTTACCAAATTACAGTAAATTCGGATATTTTTAACGATGGTTATCTATATATATAGTTAAATATATATATATATGTATATATATATACAAATTTGAACGAATGGTGTTGGCATCTGGGGACCACAATACAAAAAGTTATTACTGTATCGGGCTTAAGTCTTACCATGAGACCTATGGCAATAGCTTCTTCCCTATAGGGGAAATTCGCTAAAATCTGATTAATTAATATCATTATGCAGCAGCCCATTGTAATAATTTAAAATCAACTTTACAATAACAAACTTACGAATAACTAAAAAAACTTGGAAAAAAGCCTGAAGACAGAAGAGTAAAATGAAGAAATTCAGAACTCAGCCCCTTAACCGTTAATGAAAGAGTTTTATTTTAGTGGATGAGGTTAGGTTCTTAATTAAAACTCTCCAAAAAAGCCTTACTCCAATACTCTTCGACAAGCTGTTAATGGGTTCACAAAGACACATTTCCTTAGTGAACGTAATTGTAAGCCATCCTAACTGTTCGATTTCGCTAAAGTGTTTTATTTTTCGGAGATAAAATTATTTATTGCAGTAGTTGTTATTAAATCCTATAAAACAGGGTGTCCTGCTTCCATTTACCGGGTTGATTTGCAGATCAAAATGAAAATAATTCATTAAACATGTGTCCTGTATTGATCCTGTCTTGAGTTAGAATGTATTTTTGAACACACACAAATATAAAAAATACAAAATAAATAACAAAATAATTACACAATTTTAATCTAAATCGAACGGTTTGTCATATTAAATACCAGACAGTGAATAACTGAGAAATCTTTGATTTAGTACACAAAAAGAGAGGGTAGTAGTGGAAAGTAGACCATTTTGAGTATAAAAAAGGCACATTTTGAGAAAAAAGTAATATTACATAGTTATCTATCCTTTAATTTGTAAATGAAACAAATACTTTGATTTTGCTTGAAATCTCCAAATGTTTGATTACTAATAATTTTTGCAGATTCATCCGGCCTTATAGATATTTTAAACCCTACTTATTTTGAAACAAGATTTGGCAGGGTATTGCTATTTCAATTACATTTGTAAATTTTACATGTTATTGCCTAGTTTAATTTTTTTATAACTAGCCGCTTCTGATAAACTAAACTGTATTATTAAACTCATAAACACTCACAAATATAAAATAAATCAGGGTAGGGCATATGTTGCATTAATATTTGGTTGTTTTACCAGCAGTTGTAGTGCAGTGGAAGCGGAACACCCTGTAAATTAAGAATACCAAACGTTTTAAACAAAACACAATTATACGTTTTTCAAATAAAATTGAAGTAATAAAGTGGCTAATTTTATACATGAAACTACCATCTATGCATTTACCCGTGTGTTATGTAAGCAGGATTCCCTATTTATAATGCTAGAGGTTGAGCCACTATGCCCCACACCTTGGGTCAGCTGGGCCAAGATTTATAACTTGGCCGAAATAATAGATTGTCTTCGTTGTCTTTTACTTTCAAAATCAATGTCATGATTTATCAATATTGTTACATCTTGTATAGGTATTAGTTTATCTATGAAAATGAATAACGTGTTTTGCACGCAGCACGCTGTCGTAATTTATTTTTTATTACAGAACATATACTTATTTAATTTTATATTCAACCCAAATATATATAAAAATCATTTTTAATTCTGAGTATCTTTAAACTCATAATTTTATTAGTTTTATTTTGTCAATACTGTATATCTTTCTAAAAATTCTCCTTGTATATTACCAGCATATTATATAAAATGCTTATCATAATATGGAGTGCTGATGTTTCCTCTTCGTCAATAAATACATGTTTCCTTCTTCCAGGAAATAATCTTATAACTCAGACAACATGCTGTAAAAACTCTATTAGGCAGGTTTTCAAAGAAATATTTGCAGAATTATTTCAAAACTGGCTAGAGGAAAACCAACATTACAACATAGTAGGAATTCCAACTTTGTTATAATATAAATATTCTTATCAACTGAAGACCTGATTTGTTATCATATCCCTTAAAGGTTTAAGCCTTTTTTTGTTCTCTAATTATTAATAACAAAACTTCAAAAATATTTTGAATTTGTCATAAAATAACCATTGAAAACAATAAAATTGTATCAAATGATCTATTTGACATGTTGTATATGTTGTTATATCTCAGACAACCAAGTGTAAAAACTCTATTGATCAGTAAACAAAAAAAAATTGCAGAATTATTTAAAAACTGAATAAAAATATATACCCCTAATATATTATTTATATTTATCTAATGTCTTTTGGAATCAATGGCTGAGTATGAAGTTTGTCCTTGATATTTTTTACACAATTAATTGCAATCAATGTTTTTATTCATATAAAAACACACTTTAGGTAACATTATCGTCTTAACATGTTGAAATATATTATTGATACATGGCTGGTTAACGTTAAAACCCAATTTCATTAAAACGTTTAAAATTGAGTAGATTACAAAACTAAGGGATTTAAAATAAAATATTTATTATAAGCTTTCCTTAAAAATATACGGCAAATTCAAAACATAGTTCTAATTAATGATATCAATTGCAATGGAATTTAATTACAAAGTATCATACAACTGAAAAAAGAACGTTACCTTGAAATTAATTATAAAAACAGAATCATACATTTATATATTATTAAAGGGATTAATATATCTATAAAATAACTATACGGAGAAAAACTTCATAGGGGTATGTAACAATTTGTAAGTTATTTACAAAACTTATGAATGCATATAAATCGTTTTAAATATTTACAATTTTATATCATAATTGTGTGTTTGACATAATCCCGCAAAAGTCTTTCACTCCACAACAGGTGACAACAAAAACTCAGTTGGGGTTGAAGAGGTGTCAACAGCGGAAAATGGAGCGTCGTGATTGGTTGCGGATTTAGCGATGAAAAGTCAGCTTTATTATCGTTGTTTTAAAAACAAGTTTTAGAGGCAACGGCCCAACTTAATGTGTTTATGAAATTTTAATATATATTTTAGGGCCTTATATTTCAGTTCAAAATATGACATAAAGATATGACATAAAGTAAAATTGTCTGACATTTTTTGTAAGGGTTATAGGTCTAAAATGCGTTATCAGTATAAAATGGAAAACCGTTGTTATTATTTGTATTTTTTTTTTGTAAAAAATGACAGATTGAAACTCTTCAGTCAGTGTTATGTAAATCTACCATAGAATTACAATGTTTAATTCAGATTTTTTTTTTATTTTCTAGTTTAGGTAATTTGTAATTAATTTACTATATGTCCCTTAAAAATGTAGTAATCCTTGAAAACGATATTTATCATTTTGCTTACATATATTTTTTAATATAAGGATGAAGTTGTGTTTTTTAATCTTCTCCTTAATTTATTTAATGTTTTTGGATTGTGCGTCATTGTGCCACATGCTTCACAGTTTTGACCTACACTGATCAAATAAAAAGAGAACTAAAATTATAATTCAGATTAAAAACCAAAAATAAATATACACCTACATAAGAAAACAAACTCATATAAAAAAGTAATTTAAAAATTAAGAGGAAATTTTGGCGGTTGTCAGAAGCAAAGGTGTTAAAAGTTGGTAATTTAATTTGTTCGTTATCGATAACAAATTCGATGTGGTAGATACCATTAACTGTTGTATAACATTACTGACTCCAAAACTCTGCTACTAGACTGGAAGTTTAATTGTAATGTTTAATTTATTTTCCGTGATATCACAAATGAATTAGACAAGATAATGGAATATTATACAAAAAAAAATAAAAAATAAAAAAAAACAGTTATATCAATACACAGACTAAATTAGGAGGTGGACAGTGTGATAACGGCACGATAAAACAGAGTCATATTTATTATGGCATAATTTTATGGGGTAACAGTGTAGGTTCTTTAGATGTTTTTATTCTTCAAAAAAGAGTCATTAGATTGATTGCAGGAATTAAAAAAATTGTGTCATGCAAAAGTTTCTTCATAAGATATAAAATATTAACTGTTTAAAGTTTTTACATACTGAATAATTTGATTCATGTAAAAAGCCATATAAGTAAGAACGATCTTTGCAGTCATTGTCATTCTTATAAAACAAGACATTGCACGGACTTTAATTTACCTGCCAATAAATTTCAAAAGGTTTTAAGGAGGCACAGTGCTATCCAGATTAGGCTCTATAACAAACTGTCGAAACGCAAAAAAAAACTTGCCTTAAAAAGAATTTAAATCTTCTTTGACCATTATTCTTTTTAAATAATGCTCCATACACTCTTGACGATTTTTTTAGATGTAATTTATCTTAAGTGTTGAGGTAACTTGTTTTATATATATATATATATATATATATATATATATATATATATATATATATATGCATACTTTAGTTATATTTGCTTAACACCATTGAACTGTATCTGCATATTGACTGAACCTATTGTCCATGTTGACCTAACGGTGTAAATAAATAAATGAAATTAAATTAAATTTGTTAAACAATAACAGATGGATTTAATTTAATTTTAGTTTAAAAACCATGTTTAAACAATTTAGACACATTATATATAATTACAGTAATACATTGTAAGAAATAATTTATCAAATTTAAATAGCTTAAAATTACATGTTTTTTATTTAACTTAAAAATAAAGATATTATCAATTCTTAAAACACATTATTCTAATTATGTAGATTTGTAAATTGGCAAAAATTAGGAGATTATTATTATAAATAAAGGATATCAATATTTATGTCAAAAATGGCACTCCAAACAGAAGAAAGGAAATGAGTATCGGGAAACTGCAATATCCTGAGTGCACCAATACTGCTAAAGTTCCCGCCTTGAGATCTTTTCTGTTTGTTATAACGGCAAGTCTTTAGTTTATGTAAAATATTTAATTTTATTTTAGAATATATTGTAAATGCAAAAATATATCATAACAAGGTATTCACACTGTACAATAGTTAATTTAGTCCTGAATATTTGATGTATTTAAGCTATGGAAGTAATATTTTGTAAAAATTGTATATTTTGTATTGTGACTTAAACACAAGTTCATCACTAATATTTTGTATTACGTAGAAGTCCTTTAATTGTTACTCTAATAAATGTATTACATACATGTTTAAGATCTGTTTAACTTTCTTTTAAACATACATCATTCCCATAAACCCTTTCTAAGCTACGTGATATAAAGCATGTAAAATACTAATGTTACATTAAATAATGGCTGTATTTTTAGTATTTGGGTTATAAGAGAATATCACAACGAAAAAATCAAACACGTGATGCTACACATTGGTATTTGGACCTCTTATTAATCACTAGCCTCATCTAGTCATGATATTCACTCTAAACTTTCATTATTTTGTTACTTGTCATTAATGTTTACGTACATTTTGAAATATAAAAGAAGATTCGATTATCAATAGAACTTAAAGACTTATATTACAATATATGAACCTATAAGAGCCTATGATATGATTAGCCGAGGTCTTCTACTCTTCTATTGTAGAATGTTGCAAAATTATGAAAACCTTTGGTAATCATAAACATGTTCAACGTTGTTATTTATATTGTACTAATTCTAGACTTTCCTGATAATTTGGCCAAATAAAAGCCCAAAAAAGGTATGACGAAATAGCCTAGGTTTAAATACGTAATAAGATCCTGTATTTTTCGTTTTTTTTTTGTTTTTTTTTTGTGGAGGGTATGTTACACATAAGTATTACCCCTACACAACTTGACTGAAATATATGATTGATATTACAATTTAAATAAGTAGAATAGTTTAAAACTAGTCATTTATTTTCAAACTTAAGTAAAAGTAACCAATGCATGATTGTGGACTTTTTTAAATTAGTGCGCTTTGTAATGTTTATTAAGAACTTGTTGAATTTCACACTAAGTTAAGCTTAAAATAGACACATCTGAGTGAAAGTTTTTGGGGGGAGAAGTTAGAGGGGGTGATAAAAAGGGGGGATGTACAAGAGGTTCTTCAATGCTATGGACCACCTTCACTTTCCTTCTCTCGTTAATTCAGTTCTTCCGAAATATTTCCTTTATTAAGAAAATTTAAGAGGTATATTTTAATTATCACAGCTGAAGACTTAGTATGTCGACAATATATATATATTTGTATAATATATGTCATACATAATATATTTAAATATATTTGAACTATGTTTTACAGATGAAATTATAATCTGAGTTTTTAGAAAATTAAATAAAAACACTAAATGTGACGTAATGCAAGGTTATTCGTTACAAATAGATACATTGCGAGTGTTAAAAAACTAACAATCAACTATGTTAATTACGAAATCATTTATAGTTTTAGTTAATTAACTATTTAGGATGTCTATGATAATTTGTGAATAATTAATAACGTATATGAATAAGTAACTAACCAAAGATTTGCTTTAATAGTTTATTATATGTACAACTCATTAACAGAAATGGAAATTTCGCCATCCTAGTGGTAGCGACTTGGACCTCAGTTCAAGGGGGCACGGGTTCACTGGGTGTCCACAAGAGTTTGAGGGGTTTGGACCGCTTTTCTTGAAACCATTTTGGTGTACTCATAATAGAAAAACCGTTGCATTGAAATCAAGAAATATAAAAATGTTGTTTGTGCTTTGATAAAACTTGTCTCATGATTGCATGAAGGCAACTACAGTATATAGCAAGTTTTAAATTTTACTAAAAAATACTGATAATTTACTACTAGGGACATACGTAAATTGTTTTGTGTAACATTTTAAACTTTAGAAAACAATTTGTCCAGGCCTTTCAGAAGTAGTAATATTAAACAAATTATTTCTAATTTACAACATTTTGAACACAATATTATATTAGATATGTTAACAAAATTATTGATACGATTTTCTCTTTAGAGAAAGATTCATGCAAAAATTTATTTTAGCCAGAAAAAAAACTATTTGATTAACGACTTCCACAATAAAAACAGACTGACTATGTAAAAGACAAACTATATGGTTTAGAGACAACAATAATTAGAAAAGAACTTTTAAAACTCTGAGCCACTTTAGTTTTTGTCGTCATTTCCACTTAACTATCTCAACTCTTTCCTCACAATTTTTATCTTACTTTTCAAGTAGTATTTATAATGTATTACACGCTAAAATACAATCACGATATATATTTATGTATTCAGTATACATTCATTCAATACAATACAAATCAATACAACCCAATGCAATTCATTCAATAATTGTTAATTCATTAACGAATAAATATACATAAAAATATTGCGAAAAATATTATATTTTAGGATTTATTAATGAATAAAAGTGTCAAATTTATTATTTTTAGAAAAATTAATAAAGCTATTTTGATTGTACTGCATTTTGAGCGAAAAATGCTATCAATTATAAACAGTTGACTACTGTGGTTTTGAAGTGTATTCGTTTAGAATAATAACATTCTGTAACAACATAAACCTTTTTTACTCGATCAATTTAACTAAATATTTTCAAAGTGGTTAAATGCGTAATTATATGGTCTAACACAAGATTAATTTTGTAAAAAGTGTTTTAATTTTGCATTATGTATACTTAACAATAAGTTAAACTCATGTGGTCTTCTCTCTTGTGATTAATCAAGATACCGAACAGACTTGTTAATAAAATAATCAATCTAAAACACTTATTTAAATTAAAATCAATACAAACCAGGAGCGTTAAACTGTGGCTATACCCTTATATTAATTCGGGCCAAACTCAGTGGCGATAAATCAACCCCTGAGACTGGCCAAGGAAGTGTTTTACGGGGGATCTAGAATCTCTTACAAACCCAACCTTACAATTTTATATTTCAAAATATTTTATTTATTTGAACCGTTAAAGATACAACTATAGCTAATGTAGTCTCTAAAACTAAGTTAGTAATCTAGTGGTTAGTAAATGTGTATATTTTGAATATAAAATATGTGAAGTTGTTAATGAAGTCCTCCATCCTGAGAGTAAACAATTAGAATACTTTCTGATATTTTTTATACGTATTACAATACAGAATTTAAATTAGTAAATTTACCTTAGATAAATATAAATACAATTTATAATCTAATTTATCTATAAAAATTAACAACCGATTGTACTGTCCACTAATTTTACTTGACTAATATTAAGTAATTAAATTATCTCTTAGTTATATATATTGGCAGTAGTTTTTGGTAAAACTAAAAGAGTTGTATTTACTTTTAAACTTGAGTTTTAAAATGTCACTTGTACTTTTTGGATATTCTACAATATACATGTTAAAATAATGTTGTGCTTACCCTGGTAAAACAACATTAAATGTTCCTAAAAGATGACCTAAAAGCGGGGTTAAAGTTAAAACATGTTTTTCTTTAAATAAATAATATTGACAGTTATTTAAAGCAATTATTTATTTATGCTCACGTCAATTAATTATTTTACCTTTAAAATTGGCAATGATTGTTATCTCATAGTTATTTTCAATAATAAAACAACGTTATTTATCATAGTTGTGCTCAATACAGCTTTTGATCTATGTATTATTAAAATATATTTATTATTAATAACTGCACACCTCTAAAACCTTACAATAAAAAAATGGCGAAACATTTTTCACTTAATGAACGATCACATATCACACGTTATCTTAGCTCGACTCGACTTTTCATTTTTGTGCTCGTTGTGTCCCTAAAAAAATCTGAACAATTTTTCAGATGAAAGTCAAAATAGTATAAAACAAAATTACACATGAGAAGGAAGGAATTGAAATTTGAACTTTCAAACTTCATTACATTTAAAATCTTTTACCATCTACACAAAATAAACATTTAAAAATTTAATCTGCTATAAAATACTTGCGTAATGAAATTTTACTAATCATTTTAAAATCATCAAACCCAAAATTTATAGTATTCAAACTTATTTGGATTTTAAACAGCTATTAGTCGCTCTGTTCAATCTTAAAATCTATACTATCTAATCCCACTATAGCCTTGGCATTCTTATCAGTATGACATAGTCTAGTTTAGAGATAGAAAATACTATCATATTGTAATAAGTCGAACAAAGAAAGATATAATGAGGTTTTCGGTTAAATATTACTATAAATTATAGACAGTTGACTACTGTTGTTTTGAAATGGATTCATTTTGAATAATAACATTCTGTTACCACATACAATTTTATTGCTCGATCAACTAAGCTCTAAATCTATTCAAAGTGGTTAAATGTAAAGTGATTTCAAAGTCGATAATTTAAATTTTCAAATATCATAAATTTATAAATATTTTACCATTCACACAAAATCATAAGATCAATATTATCTAATAACACTATAACCCTGGCATTATTATCATTATGGCATGGTCTAGTTTACAGACAGGTAATCCTATAATATTGTAATAAGATGAACAAAGGAAAGTGTAATGAGGTTTTTGGGTCCGAAGTCCCACCGATTCTTTGTTATCGCTAGAATGGCAATTACCCCAGATTGCGGTCATTGTCGCCATTGCTATTGTGGTTGGTAATATGCACACGTCATTGTTAAAATGCTTTATTTTATGGCCTTTTACTTTTCGAGGTTTTACTGCGTAACTCAAGGTTTATAGTTAAAACTGTTTCTGGTTCGCATTATATATATATATATATATATATATACAAAAATACATATTTTATTTACATATTTATATTTAGTAAACAATTTATAATCTGTTATGGTTGTTCAACACCTTTTGTCGTAAATTAATCATGGTGTTAAACATAAATGTGAAACTACTATTATTTAAAGTAGCGTTATAAATAATGTAACAAAAATCACTTATTAGCAACGTTATTTATTTAATTTGTAAAATGGAATCCAGTTGCTGCAATGAAAATAAGTATCTTTATTTTGTAATTACCCATCTTATATACGGGTGGATTACTTTATATAGTGTTGCCATTCTAGATGATAACTTTCAACAGCTGTGTTTTTTTCTTGATTCTTATAAGAACTTTAAAAGACCGGGATTGGTGATCAATCCCGGTGAATATATTATTAGAAGGAGATTTTAGACCCTATTTGCTTTCAAATAGTACAAGATACATATTTTAGAAGTAATAGTTGTTATAAGACATATAGAATAAACAATTTACACTAATTTAAAAAATTGGAAGATATTATATTTATCAATTGTTATAACTCTTATCTTAAAATCTCAAAAAAATAATAAACCGTATGATATTTGATTATTTAATACCAATTGATTTTATTTATAGAAAACATTGGCCAAAACTAAAACTTATTGTAGACAGTAACAACTTTTGAGAAATGTAAACTGTTATTTAAATCAGATAAAAAGCAAAATACTATAAAAATATACAGTATAACCTTATTTATGTTAATAGGTGGATTATTATCCATATTTAAGGGTAAAATATAAAAATTAGAGCCCTGTTAATATTAAATCAACGTATTATATGTTATTTCGATTTATATTATAATAACTCTCGATAGTAAAGTTCTCAAATACATACACAGTCATAATTTATACGTAAAGTTGTCAATATAAATTAAAGAAATAGTTTCTCACCTTGGTCATGTAAGAAGTAAACAGTATTTGTATCGGGTTAGTAAGAAGAAATGGTAAAATGAGGTATAGTGATACAGTTGTGTGTGATTTATGTGTGATATTAATCTGGAACAACGAAGCAGTTCCCGTCTCGTCTTTCTATCCACAAACAATTTGTAAAGCTATATAAAAGTGTATAGGTCTTTCATTTTATTATATTTTGATTAACCTAAAAACTAGTTACAATACATGCACAAACTATTATTTTTAACTAGTATTAATAACCTTAACCCCTGAAATGTTTTCATATGAAAGTTTTGTAACATAATTTTTCCGACGACAGTTTACATAATGCACGTAACAACTATCTACACGTTTTGTTTAACGGAACTATCGTCCAAACGCAGTATTTGGCTTCGCTATATAGTTACAATAAATCTATAACACTATATACGCCGACACGTTCGCATGACACATTACATTTAACAAAATTATAATCCTATTACATATATGTCGGACGCATCGTCTCGGTCACGGTTAGGTTGCAGACCCTGATGAGTATGTTTTGTTGATTTATTTTAACTTTATGACATCGGGAGTGTACTGCGTTCTGCAGATGGTTTAGACATGGACTGAAACATGCAATAGTTATTACATGCTCAAATTTTAACTGTTGTCGGAAAATGTACGGAACAAAATGTTCAATATTTTACGATTTTAAAATTATGTTAAAGGAACCGTTTGTTTTATATTTCTTGATTTCTTGATAAACTATCTGTATCAGAATAAGTATGTATATTATAATTTTGCTTACGAGATTATTTTATTATTATGTGACTGTTAAATGGACTATTCTGTTGCAATTTGTTATTTATAAACACATAATTCATTTCTAAAATGAGTACATTAATTAGTAATTTAAAGTTGGAAGTTTAAATTAAAGACAATTTCAATTTAAACAGTGTATTTGAGTTAAGATATCAGATAAATGTAGGAAGAGAAAGTCAAATAAACAGTTCCTCTTATAACTGCTCCCTGAGGAATACTCGATAGTCTGGAATAGTTGTCCTAATAGACTTGAAATGTTTTATTTATTCATTTATCTACTTTGATAATCATTATATTGGTGTACAACTCATATAATACCTCAGTTCATACCTAATTAAAGGATTGTTTTATTAATTAATAATAGTCTTATCTTATCACCTTAATTTTTGGGGTTTACAATAACTGAATGTGTTATGTATTTATTACAGAGTATAATGGCACTTTGCTCAGTTTTATTAAAGTAACGAGAAACCAGTCTCCATTTGTTTTTCTTGGTTTAAACTTTTAAGGCTAAGATTACTCTACGTGGATATAGCGTGACTCTGGTGGCCTAATAATAATAAATATGTAAATATGAGAATTCCTTAATTGATATTGACAGTCCTGTAAGTAGGTCCTCGTAGGTAAGTAATATAACTATTATCACTATCGACTTTGTACATTGAAACGACAATTTTAATGTTCTCTTATTTATAACACAAGTAAGTGTTTTTTAAACAAACAATTATAAATTTATTTGTAAATTTTCATTTTTACTACTATACAATTTTATCGAATTTCCCCTATAGGGAAGAAGCTATTACCGTAGGTCTCATGGTAATACTTAAGCCCGAGACCATGGTAACTTTTCATTTTGAGGTCCCCAGATGCCAAAAACACCATTCGTTCAAATTTTTATATATGTATATATTTATATATATATATATGTGTCCGTAAGCACGATAACTCTCGTAAAAAAGGTCCGATCTTAATTAAATTTGGTACAAACGTGTAAAGTACCATTTATTTGAATGAGTTCGAAAACCAGACAAATCGCACCATCCGAAGGGGGGTTTTGGGGTGTTTTGTACCCCAAAAATGGGGTTTTCGGGGTTTTCCACATGTAATTTTTATTAAAATCAAATATTAATTTTCACCATTGAATTCAGCATAAAAAACAAACAATTCGGTATTTTGATCATTGCTCTAAAATAATTGGTTATTGAGATATACAAGTGCTAAACACAGTACGTTGTCTAATGTTATTCTTATGGAGAAAAAGAAAAATTGTATATCTCGCTTATTTATGAACATAAACTGACTAAATTTGTTAGAAGGCTTCATCTGATTGTGGTTTATTATTGTTTGTACAAAAAAATTTTCACGTGTTCCCGTATCGGCAAACCTAGGTACTCGGTCCCCATGTTATTCGTATGGAGAATAATTTAAATGTTATATATCGCTTATTTATGAATGTATATGAATGAAAATTAGATGAGTTCTATTGATATTTGCATAAAAATCCATAATTTTGTTCCTTGTTGCAGCAAACCTGCATTCTCATCCCCAATTTTATTCTTGGATGTAGAATAATTAAAATGATATTTATTGCTTATTTATGAATATGCTTTTATGAAACTTGGTATGCGGCTTTATGTGGTATAAAGACATTGAAAATTCGCTGAGTACGCAGGTTTGCTGCGATGGGGGTATTTTAATATAATTATATAATTTCTTTTCATGAATAAATGAAGAAAATGTGCAAATAACAGAGCATTACACTTAAACTTGGAACGGTAAGTCTATGTGACATGTGATTCAGGACTGTTGAAAATATAAGTTAATTTATTGTAAATATTATTATAACCTATTTAGTCACTCATCACTATTATATTTATTATATAATGTTATGATACTGAATTTAAAACAACACTAAACAGTAAGAACAGATTATTAATCTTGTTTACCTATAACTAACTGGTATAATAAGTGTTAAGGTGAACACTTCAAAACAAAAATCACCTGTAGCTATTTGCAATAATTGTCTGTAGCCTTTTAAAGGAAACCCTGCTAGGCTTTTACAAAACCACGACATTGTCTGTTAACTATAAACCTTTTCCTGCCAATCAACCTGTCTGGGTATCCTACGATAGCCTGAACACAACGGATCAGAAAATATTGGCAAACTATACATCTCAACACACTTTCACTTTAAGTGAACTTCCCCTATAGGGAAGAAGCTATTACCGTAGTCGGCATGGTAAGACCTAGGCCCAGGACCATGATAACTTTTCGTTTTGAGGTCCCCAGACCCCAAAAACACCATTCGTTCGAAACTGTATATATATATATATATGTGTGTGTGTATGTGTCCGTGAGCACGATAACTCTCGCAAAAAATATCCGATTTTGATGAAATTTGGTATAAACGTGTAAAGCAACATTTATGACTTTGAGTTCGAAAACCAGCCAGATCGTTCTATCCGAAGGGGTATTTTGGGGGTGTTTTGTAGCCAAAAAATGTTTTTTTTGAATTTTTTACATATAATTTTGAAAATAGTCAAAATTTAGTTTTTAACATTGGATTCAGCTTAAAAAAACACACAATTTGGTATTTTGATCATTTCTCTATGCCAATTGTTTACCGAGATATTAAAAGTGCTAAACACAATTCGTTGTCTAATGTTATTCTTATGGAGGAAAAGAAAAATTTTATATCTCACTTATTTATGAACATATACTGACGAAACCTGGTATGCGGCTTCATCTGGTTGTGGACCATTGATATTTGCTCAAAAAAAAATTTTTCCAAAGGCTCCCGTAGCAGCAAACCTGTGTACTCAGCCCCATGTTATTCTTATGGAGAATAAGTAACGTGCTATCTCCCTTAATTATGGAAATAAATTAATTAAATTTGGTATGTGGCTTTACCTAAATGAGTTATATTGATATTTGTATAAAACCCCATTTTTTGTGTTCCTTCCTTCAGCAAACCTGCATACTCAGCAGCCATGTTATTCTTATGGAGAATAATTAAAATGTCATAAATCGTTTATTTATTAATGTATATTGATGAAACTTGGTATGTGGCTTTATGTGGTATTAAGAAAACGTATATATGCATTGGAAATTCGCTGAGTACGCAGGTTTGCTGCTACGGGGGTATATTTAAGTCGTCAATCTAAAGTCAAATTTCCTATTTGTTAAATCCAAAAATATAAATTGGGTCCCAGACGAAGTTAGATCACCTGTAAAGTCTTGTCATATAGTTAAGATTAACCTGTGCATCCTGATGCCCATGTTACAACAAAACATTCCAATCTATTTGTGACTGTACTTTCATTTGTTAAACCTTTTAGGTCGCTCTAAAACCAGAAAAACTATGCAATGATTATTATTTCTTCCGGTTTATTAATTATCTCGCTGCGTGTAGCGTTGTGGAGTAAGATGGTGGGACATTGGTTTGTAAGTTCCCCGGTTATATTCCTGCCAATTACCAGTGGCGTCTAGCTATTTGAAAATTCTTTGATTGCCCTCAGTTTTTGAATTAAATAATGATACCGTGTCCTCCTTCCCACACTATTACAACAACATACAAACAGACGTAATTTGAGAAATGGATTTCAAAGTTAATGTTCGTTCACTTCTTATACGCTGATAAAACTTCAGGATATATAAAACAACGCAATTCATGAAATATAAGACAGCCACGACAACAAAGGTTGTATAAACAGGGAATTTGTCCATCGGAATATTGACCATTGTACTCCAGCCACAACAAAGGTCTCAGCCAAAACAGATTCAGTTTAACTGTGTCTTCCCCATTAGGGCCCAGGGCAGAGATAACAATGTTTATTTTTAAATTTTTCTGTTATTATAGATAAATTTATATCGTATAATAAGTAAGATGTTACTTCATTACCAATAAAACCACTTGAAATTTAGTTGGATAAATATTATATGAAAATTTGTATTGTAAATATATCAATGAAATATGATTATAAATATTGTTATTACTGTATACACGAATTTTATAGGTTAAAACAAGTTTTTTCAGTATATAAAAAGACTTGGTGAATATAAAACAAACCATTAATAAAAAAATTAAACTTTTAGTTATAACATGACAGTAAAAATGCACCTCTAATTCTTTTTTGGCTTGTTAATGCACCTTTAATTTCGTATTAAAGATTGTTAAAACCTCTCAAAAGCCATATATCACTGGGTTTCAAACCAGTGACACGCTGTACCAAAACCCTAGACGTTAACTGTTATGCTATGGAGACTCAATAATACCATGAAAATCATGCGAATAGACAGCAAACACAACCTTATATAAAAGTAGTTATACCCCAACCTAGTAGGTTCAGCAGGAAACTGTTATTCTACTTGACAATCTTAATAAATTCTTTCACTGGTCTGTTTTGTGCAGCAAACTATTAGATCGTTAGGTTTTCAGATTGGGTTTTCCATCAGTCAGAATAGCCTTTTCACATTAATTTATCCTTCTAATACAGGATCGCTAATGAGCATGGAGACAAATTGGCATACTTTAATATTTCTTACCGTCTACCCTATTTGTTATACTAGAATTTGGTTTTACTTACTACTTCAAAAGACTCAATACCAAGAGTACAGTTGATAATAACCGTTAGAATGATCACGATCTCAAGGGCTGTGGTTGAAAATGATGCCATAACATAAAATAAATGTTTTGAATATGAATAAATCGAGGTAAAACCTTGGGTACATCTTAAAGCCTATCAAGAAACAACAAGTAACGTTTTAAAGAAAATAAATAAATCTTCATTTACTTAAGAATCGGAAAATTATTGATATTATTTTCTGAACCAATATGACGACATTATATTAACACAGACTATTCAGTAAATAAGTTGTAACGAGCTGCATTACTGTTATAGTAAATAAAATAAAGCAACGAATCATGAACTTAGCAATATACGAAGTTTTATATTTGAAGTGAATTAAATGTTCAATATTAATGTCGATATGAAAAAAAAATACTACCCGCCAGAAAAGAGTTATCAGATCGTTATCACGCCATGCTATATGAGGGAAACTGATAATATACTGACTCGAAACGTCTCCCTGAGGATTTCCATAGCGCGGATTCAGCACTAATTGCACACATTCACTCTCTAATAGTCCTTGTTCTCATTTTAACGATACCCAGGAGCATTATGCATACGTTGAAAATTTTCATTGACTAGAAAAGAGAAATAAATTTTATTTTAGGTTTTATGTTTGTTTGATGTGTTTGATGTGTGTTTTATGCTTTATTGATATAAGACACTAGGACAATTTTATTACTTTTTTAAAATCATTTTGTTGGTAACAAATTTCACGTCAAAATTAATTATTTATATTCCCACGTCTTTGAAAAATTAATTGTTAAATTATTTAAAAGTGTTTTAAATACACAAAGCTTAAAATATAATTTAAAACCAGGTTTTCATACCTTTTTCGACCAAACGGTTCAAATTGGCCCCGTCACATATTATGACATGTTTTCGAAATTTATAATTCCATCATCTGTTGACACAAAAACGTAAAATTTATTACAGATCGTCCCTTAAAATATAACACTTTTAATGGTTATTGTATATATAAACATATTTTATAAGGTATATTTTTTCAAATAAAATTGTGATTGTTAATTTAATAAAAACGATCAATGTTTACAATTTATAATGTTTTCAACAAAATAGTATTAATAATTGTAATTTAAATATAAATCGACTTATTTGATTTTTGGCCCCGGATTTTAAAGGTATATTATCTTTTATTTTTACTACTACTTATTTAAAAACAGTAATGTAATTTCTACCATAAAAGAATTTAGTCGGAGCGAGTCTTGGAAGTTAATTCCAACAAGTTGATCATAAACATCGACCCAGGATCCAAACACTCAGAGTTTACAGTACTGGGGGGCAAACAGCGCTACCAACTTTAAAGCCTACACACAGCGTTTCCAACTACATGTCTTACAAACAGTGCTACCAACTTGATAGCCTACAAACAGTGATACCAGCTTGATCACTTACCAACAGTGACACCACCTTGAGGTAGTAAATATAATTATAATCGCAATAATTAACTCTCTTAATGTTTAGTGAAATAAAATTAAAAAACTAATGCCAAGAGTATCATTATATAAAAATGTAAAACGATGTGTTTTAATCTTCCAGTAGCGGTGTTTCATTAATTACAAAATGTATAGCTGTGGTAACTACAATGTTAACAAATAAGATGGTATTAGTGGCAGAAGTACCACATAAACTGGCAAACTGTTAATCTATTGCAAACATAGTTTTAGAGGAATGTGATAGTTTGTTATGGTATTTATTTTTTCAATAAACTCTACGCATAATGCAAATCCAGACTTTCTAAAATCCTACGTAAAAAAATTAAAATCGTCATAATTATTGGGTTTTAAAAGTATTTTGTATTTACAAAGGTATATTTTACAAAATAAGCTATGTTAGTATTATTTAACTCTTACCTTGTTTTAAATCCTAATATATAATTTAAATTTAAAAAAAGAAACAAATTAAATATCGGTAAAGACGACAACAATAAATAACTATGTATGAACATTACAATTTGTAATTCATATAAAAATACTAAAAAGGACAAAATCTGGAAAATAACATAGTGTTTTTAAAACTTTATAATAAAACAATGATTGTAAAATACGGCTTGGAATATATTCAGGTGTATTCAAGTCTCATATTGTGCTCAAGTAAATGCATATTTGATAAACATCTTAACTGCAGAAAGTATGTGGAATGTCACATACAGTGACAGAGAGGCTGAAGCGTGAACGTGATGAATACAAAGAATAACGCTGAGAAAATATCAATGTTGATGATTGGTACGGCCAATAGTAGACGTACCGTGTGTATTGTAACATGAGGTTGTGTTTATATTTCAAAATTTAGGTATTTAGTTGGCATACAGTTAATTAATTTATTATTATATGGCAAACACAATTTTAAAATTGAAATCATTACATACACAAGGACCATTAGAAGTTATCCGTTTGGCTCCGGGATATAACTGACCACAGGAAACCTTGCTTGACGTAAGTCGTAAGAGGCGACTAGAAGAGGGACGACCGGTGCATGCTGGGGAGTCCTAGGAGTGCCCCGTTGTGTCGCAGGGGCTGATGTGTGCCTGGCACTGCCGAAGGGCTTTCCCTGGGAACTGTAGGGGCTGTGCCCCCGAGGGTGTACCCGTTCCTGGAATTTGGCCCGTTTACTCGAAGAATTGGCAAAGTTTATTTGATTTGATATAATTCTATAATATATTAACGTGTATTTTAAAACCGACTTGCACTTCACGAGTGCATACAATTTACGTTTACATTGTGTAATGTATGTTCTGTAGCTCATTATATATGATACAAAAACTTAAAACTGTATATTGGAATACGTTATCCATTTAACACTATGTAATATTGCATGCATATGATACTCTAATAGTAAGTCCTACTCAGTCATTATCTTATATATTAATTCGCAAAGGAAATTCGTATTCGGCCCTATTTGTCGTTATTTCTCAACCGATTTGAACAATCGATGTGTCATTTTAAATTGATCACAAAGCAGATTAGCAGACAAATTTAAAATTCAAAAATACTGCCTTAGTTATTAAAATAGTGATATTTAAAAAAATGTTCTATGTTATTTAAATGGGAGATTATTTTTGAAAGAGCTCGAACTTAATTTAAGAATTTACCACACTAGCAACCTGTGAACGTGTGAATTTGAACCAATTGTAAGTTTAAACATTGCGATACTCCCCGATATTGTAAGATTTAACATATTATCCCTTTATGTTTGTTTAATGATACAAACTAAACAAAAAAAAAAACTTGGTAAAACACAAAGTTCTAAAGCTTATATAAGTTAATAGTATCGAATAATCGTTATGTAGGATTTTAAGGAACTCGGCCAACAATCGAATACGCTCCAAAATTTTCAGATTTATCATCTTATATTTTTAAGTTTCTTAAATGATATGATGTATAAGGTCCTCACATGTCTCCTGCTTATTCATATGGGAGAATCGTTGTCCAGGAACTCGGCCTTAGTTTGAGAAAACTACGAAATGAGTATTCATGATATTTGTACAAATGTGAAGCTTAAACATTCCGATACCCTCCAAATTTTCAAATTGATGATTTTCGCTTGTTTAGTTTGTGAAATGATACAAAATATAATTTCCTACAAATAGTTTTAGTGGAATTTATAGTCCGTTGTGTTTACTACAAATAGCTGGTTATAATCCTAACTGTGATATTTATTGGATATCTGTTCAGTTCATCAAGCTTTTGATTTAGTTTCGTTTATTACTAAACGAAACTAAATAGTAAACATAGTAAACATTAAGGTAATAATATAATTTAACCTTTAAAAAGTAATTTATTTTTTAAGTATTTGTTTTAGATTTGTGATTTTCTTATTAACGGCTGTTTAGCCGTATTGTGCCACGATTAAAAAGTGCATTAAATTCAGGATTTGTCATATTTTAAGTCAGGTATTTCATTGATGTTGATTTGTTCTACAGGTTACCGTAGGATTACTCAAACATAATGCATTGTATGCGTAGAATTTCGACGGGCATCTACTAGTATGTCTTTAACTATTTATTAACTCACCAACTTCTTACCTGTCTTATCTATTTCTTACTATTTAGTTTTTCCACTATTTTACTTGTTTAGATAGAACAGCACAAACTTGGCTACAAAGACTTCGTTAACAAGACGGAAACCTAGAAATTCTGGTTATAATTGAGTCTGAGTTAGTTAAAGTCAGTTTACCTTTAGAGAGCATTCTGTTCCTCTGGTGAAATCTGATATTATGTTGTTATAGAACAACATGTTTTTTGGTTGTTTGTATATTTCCATAATCAGGTAAAAGATATTTCGTAAAAATATGTTTCATAAGACTTAGTTATAAGAAATAAGAAATACATATAACTGACTAGTTGTTAATTATTTGTAATCAGTTTTATTTGATTAAGTTTTACACAAAATAAAATACTCGTTCGTTGCTGTTTAGACTTTTAGAAATTTATATTTTTAAGCTTTACACAAAAAAAATATTAAAACATTTAAAGTTTTGTTTAAATAGAATTCATGGAAAAATTCAACAATCTTCATCCAGGAATTATATCATATATTGATTAATTTACAATTTTTTTACCTTATCTGAAGGGTAAAGCCTAATAATTAGGCGTTATATTTTTCGAGTTTAACATGACCTCTTGATTAACCAATCAGGTGTAGTGGATTTAAGAACAGTTAGGTTATTTATAAAAAAAAATTTCGTCATACTGCTTCAAACACAACTGTTTTTGACAGATGCGTTGAGATTCAAAAGTTCTTCTTTTTAGTCTTTGGATAATAACATATGTTTTTATGATCATTATCGTACTAGTACTAAAAAGATCATTGTTGATGATACTTTTGATTCGAGGTTGTCATAAATCGATTAAAATTCATTCGATTATAAATAATTGAAACATTCATTGTTGTATTGTTATTATTTTTGCGTTCGTTTCCCGTACACCACTGGTGAGTGACAATTGTGAGTGACACGATGGACGAGGTTAGTAGGCCTAACGTTTCGTATCGAAATATAATAGAAAAAGCCCAAACAATCATATTTCCATGACAACCGTGCCCAAATCTAATGTTTTTTTTGAAGAACAACCGATTGATTCGAACCACAATGATTGGTTTGAAGTGATCGACTCAACAACCGATAGATATGAATGAACCGAAGTTATGAATGTGCAACAGCTGATTGTTTCAAGAGACAAGCTAAAAGAAACATTTGAGGTTATGAAGACACAGTACGTAAATTTTACTTTTGTTTTGATTTAAACCTTAAGTTTTTTGGCAGTATGACGAAAAATATAGTTCGTCACTAGGATCAAAAGTGTCTTTTTAATACTCGCTCATTTCCCAGCCTCGGCTTCGCCTCGGCAGTTAAAATGGAGCTCGTATTAAAAAGATCCACTTTTGATCCTAGTGACGAAATATACTATTCTCAACCCAAAACATTATTATCACGTAAAATGATATAAGTACGAGTAACATAAAACCAGGTCATACCTTACTACTGTACAAGACTCAATAATAATATATTAGTATCATTTCAGGTGTATTTCATTACAGTCTAAAGAACTATTCAATTTTCCAAAAACAAAGGATATTGCTATTTAATAAGTTCGTTTGTGTTAGTGATATATCTCAGGTGCAGGTAGGCTGTACCTGTCAGAGTATCGTTCATCATTGTCTTTTCAAGAGTATCCTTGGCGATATTTTAGGTTTAATTACTTTATTGGCGTGAGTTTTTTTAACAATTTTAATAATTCAAATTTGTTTATATATACAATTTTTATTTTTTTACAAAGGTGTTTTGGGCGTTTTTTAGGTGTTTTATTAGCGAATTTCCCCTATAGGGAATAAGCTATTACCGTAGTCGGCATGGTAAGACCTAGGACCGGGACCATGATAACTTTTCGTTTTGAGGTCCCCAGACCCCAAAAACACCATTCGTTCGAAACTGTATATATATATATATATATATATATATATATATATATATATATAGACTTTAAGTTCGAAAACCAGCCAGATCGCTCTATCCAAAGGGGTATTTTGGGGGGGTTTTGTACCCCAAAAATGGGTTTTTTGAATTTTTTACATATAATTTTGGAAATAGTCAAATTTTATTTTTTCCATTGGTTTCAGCTTAAAAAAACACACAATTTGGTATTTTGATCATTTCTCTACGTCAATTGGTTAACGAGATATTGAAAGTGCTAAACATAGTACGTTGTCTAATGTTATTCTTATGGAGGAAAATAAAAATTGTTTATCTTGCTTATTTACGAACGTAAACGGCGAAACTTACGCCGCCGCCGCCGCCGCTTGTTATTGACGAAACTTGGTATACGGCTTCATTTGGTTGTGGACCATTGATATTTGCTAAAAAAAACAATTTTTTACCCAAGGCTCCCGTAGCAGCAAACCTGCGTACTCAGCCCCATGTTATTCTTATGGAGAATAAGTAACGTGTTATCTGCCTTCATTATGAAAATAAATTAATGAAATTTGGTATGTGTCTTTACCTACATGAGTTATATTGATATTTGTATAAAACCCCATTTTTTGTGTTCCTTACTTCAGCAAACCTGCATACTCAGCTGCCATGTTATTCTTATTGAGAATAATTAAAATGTCATATATCGTTTATTTATGAATGTATATTGATGAAACTTGGTATGTGGCTTTATTTGGTATTAAGATACATATATATGCATTGGAAATTCGCTGAGTAGGCAGGTTTGCTGCTACGGGGGTATTTTTATATTCAAATAACACACGGATGATTATATAAAGATTAATTAACTTGTCAGTAAAATCTGAAAGCATCCTTTGAAAAATCAATATTACATATAGTAACCGTATTTACATTTTAACGTGTTCCTAATAATACCATCTAAGTGTAAAATCAAATGTTTTAACAACAATATTCACAAATTAAAAAGGAGGTTGGTATATACATGTATCGTACATTAACAAAACAATCTGTGAAATGTTTTTATCATAGCGTAAACAATTTAAACCTGAATTTCTTCCTTTGCTTGTCAAACATTAAACATCCTCCAAGAAAACTGTTTGCGACTGACGTGTGCTTACACCTCGGAACTTCTTGGAATCTCGAACAACGTATTACAACTTTGAAGTTGGTTTAGTCTTAAACCCATATTAGAAGCTAAGGTTAACATAGGTTACTCAAACAGGTACTAATAATTGACAAATGATACATTTAACTATTACAAAATTAATAAATGATTTTTTTTAAGTTCAGTTATACGTTTATATAAGTTTAAAATATTCTACAATAAAAGTTACACATCTAGTACCAACTGTATACCTACACTACTGTTCTAATGTTCAAAAGGTACTATCCACCTCTATTGTAACGGCACTCTTTCTGAATGGTCCGCACTGTGTTTACAAAAATAAAACCCTGCCATTTAACACATAATGTTTCAGAACATATGTAATTTATTAATTTTTAGTAGCTTATAATTTACTATGTAATGTAATTTTATCAATAACCTTGTAATCTATGTGTTATCATAATAATAAATTAAGATCATACATCAATGACCATATAAACATTTAACAAATTTGAAAAACTGTTGTTCGAAAATGCCTACTTGTTGAAGTCCTTCTCTTTATAAATTTAGCATATTACTCATTAACATAAATAACTATTGGATCTTATAAAGCTTTGAACACAACTTTTGAGTACAAAAATACAAAAAAAATCATTACAAATTACTTTTAACAGGGAACAACAAGAAACACAATTATATAAATATCAAAACGGAAATTTTAAAACTTTCAGGAAATTAATATTTGTCAGCGAAGGGAAACGGTTTTTCATTTTTTACTTACTCTAACGGTACTTCCGTATTGAAAGTAAACATCCGGTTGTTTAAGTTGAAGTTGTGTGACGAGATGTGTTTGGGCACTTATCGCCTACGTTAATACATTATTACTAAAGTTATATCCAATATGTATCCAAACAGTACAGATTTACTTTATTAACATTAAACCAATTTACTTTATTATATATCTAAACTCTTTTTTATCAATTCTTAATATTATGAGGAAGACAATGAGCCGCCTTTTGAACATTGAATTTGTTTAACAGTTAAAGCTTTTTATAATTAAAAAATAGTAGTTAAAAGATAGTTTGTAAGAAGTTTATTTTCAAAATTACCGATCGTATAAGCATACGATAGAACTAAGAGCATTTCATGTTTTATGACGTGCTTATCACCAACACCTTTAGTTATACATACAGGACCTAATGTATGTTACCCTTATTCCGCCACCTCTTCACCCAAACAAGGCCTAGTGTAAGAGAGTACTCAGTTCCATTCCTGCGATACCATTCCTGATAATAGATAGCAAATTGTGAGGTATGGACGGCTTTACCTTAAAATGTTTTACTAGGAGTTTTTATCCCAGAAATATTTTCTGGTTTTAAAGTTACTCCCATTATGACCATTCTTCATTGAACATATAACGCATATAGAGTGGACATCTTTATCCTGCACAAAACTAATCAAATATCACAGGGTATAGTTCAGCCTCCTCGGTACTAAACAAACAAACAGAACAACATCTTTAGCAAAACTCCTTACTAAACTGAAATAAAAAACAACATTATTGTATACAAAAATCCTTATTACAAAACAAACAACTGCCACTGGAGTAGAGCCCACTGGAGCCCCGATTTCAAAGAGCCTCGACATAATGGGCGTCAACTTAGTTCCAGATTTCTCCAACGTGTCGCTAGCGGTTCCGATGCTGTTATTTAAGAGGTTTAAGGTACGTCACGCGAATACGAACGCGATAAAGCACTAGGCCACCTGGAGGTTGGAGTTCGACAAATGATACCTTAACCACTAGTACCACATAGGAGAAATCTGAAACTAAGATCAAAGTCAGAGTACGAGTGAAGCAAGGCAGGATTCGAACCCTCTCCTGCGAACGCTTTGGCCGAAGCGCCACGATTTAAACCACTGGAAAACCTAAGCTGGAGGCTAGAGTGTAACAAACGTCATCTTAAGCGCTAGCACCACGGTGGAGAAATCTGAAAACAGTTTAATGGCAGATTAATAGTTAGGCTAGACGAGTAGCTTAGAATTTCTAAACCATGCTTAGTATATTTTTGATTTGTAATTACTTATGAAAAAGCCTCTCAAAATGTGACTGAGATATACGTTAAGAGTGTTTAAACCAAACAAATAATAGACCTATGCTATAAGTCTAATCTATATCTATAATCTATATCTATAAAAAGTAAAATCCAATCTTTCCCCAGGCCAAACCTCTACACCTATAACCACGAAATTTGACACGTATACTCTTTTCGTTGGTTTCCTCTAAGAAAGGATTTTAAGAAATTTCCATGGGGCTCCACCCTACGGGGAGTCAAAGTTCTAATACTGTGTTGTTCTTATGGACACATCGTTGGTCCAACAACGATGGGGAATTGTTGGAATGGTTAGAAGTGGTTGGATAATGGTCGGTAGGCAAATCCAACCATAGCAGACGTTGCGCCATGAAAAGCTGGTGTTGGCAAATCATATTATTTTATATTTGTATTAATTATATATTAATATTATTGGATACATTATATATTATACCGCATTAACATCACATATTTTATTATTATAATTATATTAAATATATATTAATTTGCTCGTAGTTTAGTTTATCATATTTCATACCTATATATATAGTCACACATATATATATATATATATATATATATATATATATATATATACACATATATCAAAAGAACCAAGTTATATATTTCCTACTTGTATTACCCTTATTACAGTGATTCGCGCAATTAAATTAATTTATAGAAGAATTGAAGGATAGTATTGTCCTAGTCGTGTAGGTGTAGACTATTGGTAATTTTTATATGCTAGTTCTTCCATACACCTTCGTATGTCAGAATGGCCGTGGAGTTTAAGGCGTATGTACAGTAATTAAAAGGTCGTGTAGGTTCAAGACACAATGTGTTAGCAATACAATTTTTTAAATTATTTTATTGGTTTACAAAACCAATTCAATTGTAAATTGTGTTTTTTTATAAACTATGACCTATAATATAAAAAACTATGAACAGTTGTCATTTTGTTAGGTATTAGTAGGCATTGTTGTCATTTGGTTGGCAAATAAAACGTTGGCCCAACGGTGTACCAACGGACATTTAACCGTTGGCCAACGAACTGTGCCAACCATTGCCCAACGTTGGCCCAACGATTTGTGCTACATAGAATTGATAATTATGAAAAACTGATCATCCCCAAGCCAAACCTCTACCACGACATTTTGCACGTGTAGGACCCCCCCATGTAAATAATTTTGCTCAGGCCTGATTAAAAATAATCAGATATGATCAAACTGGACCAAATTTGACCAAGTTTGATCAATCCTGAACAAATAGCTTTGATTAGGTTCATCAAATTTGATCAAAAGGTCCTGATCAGGCCAGACTAATATGTTCAAATTTGATCAAAGTTTTTTTGATCAGTCCTGATAAAGAATGCCAAACTTGATCAGGCCTAATTTAGAATGTCAAACTTCATCAGGCCTAATTTAGAATGTGAAACTTGATCAGGCCTAATTTAAAATTTCAAACTTGGTCAAATTTAATCAAGTGACTCGATCAGGGCTAATAAAGAATGTGAGACTTGATTAAATTCTATATCCCTGTTAACAATTTCAAATTTTACCAGAATTAGACTGTCTCACCATATAATAAATAAATAAAATACCCCAGACAGCACATTTTGTTCTTAGCAGATTCTTAGTAAATGCCATAAGTGCTCACAATGTAATGGAAATTAAAATTACTCTAAGAATGTCCCTTGAATAGTATATTAAGATTATTATTTTTTCGTCCTGAAAGTACATACTCAGAATATATGTTTATCCTTAGTTTTATCTCAGAATCCTGATGGACTATTTTAATGTGCGTTGGTTATTGGTTTCCCTTGGCGTCTTGATTTAGGCTTCAAAATATAACAACATAACCTACAATTGTGTTAGCTGGCAACAACTTGAGGTGAGGTAAGTTTACTTCAATGAGCTTTATGTCATTAGTGGTTTAATCAGACAGTTTTGTCTTACATTCATCATCAGCATTGATAGCATAACAGTAATTTACTGATGTTATTGTCTGTGTTAAATAGCTCACACTCTACAAACATTATGAGCCTTTAGCTTTAAGGAAATCGGTTGTAACGTGTTTGGGATTAGGACATTGGACTACTTTAAGTGAGTTATTAATGTTATTGAATTTTTCAAACAATATGACTTCTACCATTTATAGCACATGTTTAGGGCGAATAATAGCCAATTATTGAGGCTAACAGGCTATGATCTGGACCTGGAAACTTATATATTTGCTTTGTTTGAACATGGTGAGATTTGAGCTAATTTGCTCACTATTTTTCATGGAATAATGTTGTCAAATACTTGCTCACAATAGTTTTACCTTTGTTTTTTAATGACAGTCAATCCAGAAGTATACAAAATATGAATTTTCATATCCCTTCAAATGTGAGTACTAGGTCTTAAAAAAGAAACCCACCGTTGTTAGGCCAGGTAAATTCAGTCTTAAAATCGTCATTACTGTTATAGGTAACTGCTTGGAAAATTTTGAACTTGTTTTAAAAATGTTAACCTTGAGAAGGCCTTTTTAAGTTTGTTACTCCTGTTAGGATCAGTTGTTATTTGTTAAATTTGTTCATTGATTTTATAATTTTTGTTTACATGTTAAGTAATTGTTAAGGAACTAGTTTTAAGAGTCCGTGTGTCCACCTACCACTGCCACTGCCCACTATAACTTCAGACATGCTGCCTTCGTCACACAAGCTGTACAGAGCTCTGGATCGTCCTCCCACCTCCGTCTCACCTGGAGATCCGGGAACTGCAAGTCGCTGCGCAGCGCAAATTTAATATCGGCCTGGGTGAGACCCATCCATGGTTTTTTAAGAAGAAAAGAAAGACGAGAGGCATCAGCAAATGGTTGTTGCAAAGAAGCAGAGCTCTTTTTGGAGGGGGGGGGGTGTAGCCTAGGGTTGGATTTGAAAACTGATGGCTGTGATGTGTGGAATGTAATATTTTATCTTAAATTTTTTTTTATTTATTCGTCCTTGTGTCTTCAATTTTAAGCGTTGTTAGTTGTTATTTATTTGTTACGCTATTGTTATTTAGGTTTAAGTGTTGCATTTTAGGACTTTATTATAACATCTTCTGTTACTCTCAGATGTGAAATATGTTTTTATTCTGCGATGATTAGCCTATATCAAAGAAGATAAATTTATAGTTAGGGCTAATGATTTTTCACTTAAACAGAATTTGTTTAGTTGTAAAAAAATATGAGAAAGTCACTTAAATCAGATTATATTTAGAATTTGCTACATTATCTGAGTAAAGGATCTGGGCCCAGAAATTAAAAGCCATATTATTGCATGCAAGTCAAGTTTAGTTGAATATTGTTGTGCTCGGGGCAGTGATGCCACTATATGGCTTATTTGTCTCATAGATTTTGTATTTAATAAACTGTTCTTTTAATAAAAAGCTTTGTTTCGTTGGATTTTGACTTAGTTTTATTATCTACCTAGTGTGTTTTTGTTATATCTTCATATTATTATTATATATATATATATATATATATATATATATATATATATATACACACGAATCAACTTAAAAAAAACAGGCAAACAGGGTTTCCCAGCTGTATTTTATGTGTGTGTGTGTGTGTGTGTGAGAGAGAGAGAGAGAGAGAGAGAGAGAGAGAGAGAGAGAGAGAGAGAGAGAGAGAGAGAGAGAGAGAGAGAGAGAGAGTAAGCATGTGTTCTAGGTCAATCCCTCGAGGAAAACACTTTTTAAACTATGGATATATATTGGACACATATGAACGGAGCCAGGCCGAAGCTTCCCCCTAAATCTAATCTGATCTAATGTAGACTGACTAAATAAGACTAAAATAAGCTATCTGATTAAATCAGTTGAAATCTGATCGAATCAGTTTAAATATGAATAAATCTATTTAAACCTTAACAAATCTTAATACGCCTGAACAAATCTCATAATGTTCCCTGATAAAATCTGACAGGCTCTGAACAAAGTTGATCAGGTGCCTGATCAAATCTGAACAAGTGTCTGGTAAAATTTTAACACTAGCTTGATCATGCTAGAACAAGTTGTGATCAAAACTAATTAGTTTAATTAACCTGAACAAATATGATCAGAATTGGTCAAACATGTGAGGTCTGATCAAGATCCTGTTGAAATTTGATCTGGTAAGTTCCCATAATTCATATGAATCTGATCAGATTTGATCAAGCCTTGTTCAGGTTCTGATATTTTTTAATCAGATCTGACTTTTTTGCATATGGGGCTACTCGCATAACTTTTTCATATGCACAACGTAGGTAACCACAAAGAAAGAATTTTGATAAATCCCCATAGGGCTCCACCAGACGGGTAGTCAAAGTTCAAATTATGTGTTATTCTTATAGACAATTTATAAGTACGAAAAAATGGTTATCCCCCAGGCCAAACTTCTACACCAACAACTGCGAAGTTTGGCACGTGTAATCTTTGCATAACGTAGGTCCACTAAGAAAGCATTTTAAGAAATTCCCATAGGGCTCCACCCCACGGGGAGTCAAAATTCCAATCCTGTCCTATAATTCAGTTTGAGCTTATAAGAATTCAAACAGATGATCATGTTTCTTAGTAGTTTCAAAGGTGAACCACGGAATGCCGCACACACAGTCAACTGCTGTATTCCCGGGTACGATATCAGCTAGTTACTTCAAGGAACATTAAACCTCTTAAATCATAGGAGATTAAAAGGATATTATCAAAGGTATGCGCCAACACATGAAACATTGCGAGTTCAGTATTGATAAGATTATCTTGAATCATAGAGATAATGGCTTAACCTAACTGATTTACCGGTATCCAAAAGGAAGGGTATTTGAATCAGATTGTAAAATATATAGTTTATAAGATTGTAATGTCTTATGAGCTTTTACTCAGAAGTGACATAGCACTCATACTTGTAGACAGACGCAGTAGGACTAATGAATTGATGTTAGTACCACAGTTCTTTAGGAGTCACGTTGCTGCAAGTAGTCCTTAAGTTTTTTGATAGAAACTGGCACATGCTGGGATGTTTATCATTTCGCCGAACACCAAGTCTTAATATACTGTAGTTTTTTTATTTGGTTGTGTTTGTTTTTATAGTTGTTTTAGATGTTACTAGTGGTTTGGAGGGGCCAACCTTGCTCTAGTACTCTACCTCTTCCGATTTTATTTACTGTTTATATGCTGAGGAAATCAAAACACAGAAGCAGGAACACATGCGGTAGTTCACAAACAAAGTAGACACTTAAATCCAATGTTTCAATGCAAAAAAACAGACGGTTTTAAATCCCATGCTATTTAAATAGGAGTTATTTTAATCCGTTACAAAATTTAGGTAAGTAATTAAGATAATTAAATGATTTCCCCAATAACTTCATGCCCATGCCTTTAAAATTAGACCCCTCCCAGCTTTGTACAACCTCCCGTTTGGTCACAATTTCACTATTATATTTGGGCTTATGGACTTATATATACTGTATATATGTTGCTAAGCTTCATGCTTATATGACTCCTCGGTTCCAACGTTACCAAAAGATTACAATAATAATTGGAAATCGTTGTACACTTTTTTGTTCTGTCGTAGTCACATCGGTGCAAGTAGTTCAAGCTTTCTCCGCTAGTCACCAGCACATACTGGGTTATTCTTCATCTAACCAACTCAAGAGATTGGTGTTCACATCAGACATCAGATCGTGACATTAAATCTGACCATACCAATCTGCTACGATATTTTAGTTTTATACTATTTAAAACCCCGCGATGACACTACATTGGAATAGATTCCTACGATTTGTCTCTGTGTCTTCAATGTTTTTGTTTTACTTAATCCATTAGTTTGTTAAACTATAAGTCAGCTAGGACATGTCTTGGTCAAAAGTGACATCAGAGGCTTTCACAATATAACACTAATATAACCAAGTCCAACAAACGGGTCCGTGTCAAAAAGTCAAGGTTAATAACGTAAAGTTCTATTAATTAAAGCAGCACTTCACAACGTAAACTTTTATAAAGTACAGTTGTCATTTAATTCAATGCAAAAAAAAAACTGTTGTCAAAACGTAAAGTTTCAAAAGGTAAAGTGACTGATGTAATACAATTAAAATTTATATGTGTTTCAAAACTTAAAGTGTCATAACGTAAAGTGAAGGAATTATAATTTAGTAAATATGTAGTTTTGCACAAAGTAAAGTGGCATAAAGTAAAGATGTTATTTTGTTGAATTTAATCTAAAGGAGTTGTAATAACGTAAAGTTTCAAAAGGCAAAGTTTTGATTTAAAAAAATTTAATAATTAGTTGTTTAACAAAGCAAAGTTTAATATTGTAAAGCTATAACCGTAAACGCCAAAGATGGTTCACTCCTGTCCGTTGTTGAATCGAATTCAACAATAAAACATCTGAAAACATTTTTAAAATATACTGTTTCATAACGTAAAATTGCAATAAGTCAAGTACAGTCCAACTCAGAAACTCGTAGGGCTGACGGCAACATACAATATATTGATGTATCGCTTGCTGTATCACATATTTTGAAGGCATACAAGCTGCGGCTAATTTCAGCACTACAAAGTAGTTACATGTTTAAACTGTGATGTATTGATCACAGTTACAGTTAATAGTTTATATAATTACTTACATTATTAATAAATAAAAATTAAATTAATAATAGCTTTAATTATTAAGTTATATATACAAATTTATAAGCAAACCAAATTGAAAATTCTTTCTAAGTAAATAGAGCCTTTTCTCCTTCCCGTTGTACACATAATGGTTGCTTAAATTTATAATGTAATTCATATATAATATCGGAAATAGATTTATTTGAATAGTAAACTGATAAAGTTACCAATACCTTCAATAGAGTTGTAATGTGTTGATTTCTTGCACATTTTATAGTTATAGTTATAGAGAACCAGCTCATCCCCATGTTTGATCTTGAAACTAAAGACGCAAACAAACACAATAATATTATCAGTTATTTTAGATTTCTTTTGCAATATGTTAGTTTCTGTTAGTGCTTCAAGTATAAGTACTTGAGTATTTAAGTAGTGTTCTATGTTCTTTTTTGTTTTGGTGAATAGAGACACGTTTTAACTAAAGATGTTTGTTATAATATATCATCACCAGTATTTTTTTCCGACATCCGGATGCATATTTCTCGGTAACCATAAGTACCCCAAGTACAAGATTTGAAACAAAAAATAGTTTGTAGGTCGTAGGGGTGCAGTAACATATTTTAAAGTTTATTATCTAAGGCTCCGTAAGGTAAAATCTTGATATATAATTCTGTAAGCGAACATATTGTGGACGTTTGGAAAATCGCAGGATGATGGAAGGCGGCTCAAGTTAAAGGTCTCAATCTCAAGGACTCGGAAAAAACAGCAGTATATCTAAAAATTTACCAGCAAACGAGAAATAACGTAAAACATCCCCCATAAGAAAAGCATAGGAAATTAAAAACGTCTGCTTTGTTTACACTAAAACATCAGATTAAGAATCTATTTTATTTACGAACAGACATGTGATAAAATCAGATTAGGCAGAGTATTGGGGAAATGTTAGGGGCTTTGGACCCTTCAAGGTACTAGTATTAATTAAAGGTCGAAATTTCACCATTAAGAATCACAAGAAGCATATATTTTTTATGCCACTTTCGTTTGTTGATTGTCATAAACAAATACGTCTATCAATATTTAGAATATACTTTCCCTTTAAAGGAAGCAGCTGATTTGTGTCACAAAAAGTTCATAGCAGTAATTTTCATCAACAATATGACATTAACAAAAAAAATCACACGTATATAGGATTTTTATCTCGCCACACTACCTCCAACTTTTGAGGCTTGTCGGGAACATTCGTGAAAATATTTTTTCCAAATTCAAAAATGGTTAGGGAACAATCTAATTGCCACAAATCGGAGTTGCAAGATAGAAAAAGTTAAAGACAATGGAGGGTACAAAAGAACATTGAAACCAATCGCTTCAACAAAGCTGTTTGATGAACTAACTTTATACAGAGTAATGTTCATGTAAACATACTGTGGATGAAAAAAACCAACCTAAACAGTATTATTGTCTATAGACAATAGACAACAAACTTTATTAATGATTTATTTAAGAAGTACATAAGCGATACAAATATTTTATAAATTCTTGCTTTTTTATTGCATTGTAATGTGTGAGTACTGAAATGGCTTATATTGCCTCTCCTCACAGTTCTATTCTGATGAAGAAACAGATGAATCATCTCTAGATTAATTTGTAAGTAGTAACTAACCGGTCGAATAATTTTAATATATTTAGTATATAAGTATTATGCTTACCTCGATGAAACACTGGCATTGGTCATGTATATATGTAATGAATGTACTTACCATCTGTGGTGGGTGTGTTTTCCGTGAAGCTGTTTTTAAATAAGCATAAAATAAATATGCAACTTATAATTTACGATAGCTAGCTGGTGGTTCAGCTGGTCCGGGACATGGCGGATCCATAATAGGTGGATAGTGAAAAGGCCCAAGGCCTGATTTATAACCCCGAAGTTAAATTGGTATTAACAAATGTTATATTAACTATAACATGTTTAACATTTAAGGGGCTCGATTAAAAAATATCGCATTCAAATCTTTGAACATATCGTATTTGGAGTTTTATTATATTAATAATAAAGTTTTACACATTAATAATAAAGTAAAATCTACTTTATCATATTATTATAGGTTGGTATAAAAATAATAAACTATAAAACACCACTACATTTTGTAAGTGCAGAAATGTTTAGACATAAGGGATTTAAAACATACGAAGATAATGTATCTCGCACTAGCCCAGCCTCTACCGCCCTCGTGCTTCAAACATAGTTAATAGTTATGGTATGTTCCTCATTTCATAAAAACATTAAACACTAATATTAATTTATACATGTGTTTAGAAATGTATGTATAAATGGTTTTAGAGGAAGTGTTTTTAATTTATTATACGTATAACCAAAATAAAACGCCAAAAACCTAAATTTGAAACAACAAAAACAACTTTTTTAGATGTATTTGGTTAATTTGGAAAATTCTCGTGTATTGAAATTGGATCGATCTGGATTGAGTTTTTTAACTGGTCGTTATGAAACTTTACGTTTTGGAACATGTGTTTTTTTAAGAATACCAACTTTATATTTTGAAACTTTACCTTATGAAACTCTATCTCCGAATAGAAATAAAAATTAAATACTGGACGTTATGGTACTTAAGTTACTTAAAATCAATTTTACTCGATAGCACATATCGACAGCAGTATAAAACTGTTTAGCATAAAAACACTGGTCCTAGTATAACATTTATGGGAAGTTACACATGTTACTTTTCTTTATTAGTACCTCATTGTCTTGGTAAACATCAAATAGCCACATCATGTCATTTTTAAAAGTGTACAGTGCTTTAGCAAGATTTATTCATACTTATTCTTTAAAACAGTTTAAACATATGTTTCATAAATGCTTATTGTGTTACACTCGATATCCTCTAAATGATTCTTTATTTTATTTTGGAGATATGTTTATTTTTTTCGTCAATTTAACATTTTTACCAAACACTAATTTGGAAATAGATAAATCGTAGTTATAGTTTTTATATGTATACATTTCCGTACTTATTGAGTTTGTTGCTTCGTTTTGTCTTAATTAATTATTTAAACTTGGCAGTTTTACTAGAACTCTGACTACGTCCATATGTTTGAATCCATATTACAAATAAAATTATATAATTAATTTCCTGAAGGGTAAGTAAATCTAATGATCAACTACTATAGACGATCATCTCACAAACTTTTTTATTATATATTTTTCATCATGCTATATAGTCAGCAATACAAGATATAATCATAAACCACTGTTGTCCTAACCAGACCAGGGGGGTATGTCTGTAGGAAGAACACAAGTTGGCGGAATACCACTGAATCCTTTTGGGGGGAATTGGCACTTTAGTCCTTTGCAGCAAGATCGAAGTTGGGAACAAAACTGAAAAATAATCAAATGCATTTAATATCATTTCACCTATTATAGGTTAAATTATTTGTATGATACATTACTTTCACTCTTAACATAATGTGACATAATTAATACAAGGAAAACAAATACAACCTTAAACAATCTGTGGCATGCTATAAATAATAAATATAAATAAAAACGCATTTTAAATATCAAATAAAACCACTATTAAAACATATTGTACCCTTTGTGCCAACTCGCCCATATATTAATCTACTTTTGATTTTTTTAATTCTCTTATTTTAAAAAACATTCGGAATGTAATCAAATTAAAATTGGTTCCTCCATAAGTTTAATGGATGACGATTGGTTATTTATTTTCTTACCTTCCAAAACCTAATGTGAACCCCCCTCCCCAATGTGTTCCCTATGTGTGTGTTAACCTTTCATTGTTTGTTCTCCCGATACAAACAGTGGAAAAAATATTAAGTTTTACTATTGATGCAGTTAATAACCAGATGACATTTGTGTATAAATTTTAACACCAGTTTCATTCTAGTAATGAGTACATTATAAGCACCCTCAAGGGAAAACTGACCTACTGCTAACATATTCGTGGACGCCCTTGGAATTGAGCCCTTGCCATCTTAAGCTGCTTTTGAAAACGCTAAATGTTAAGGTATCGTAATGCAAGATCTGTAACATTAATTATTACATTTTTAACTGTAAAGGTCAATTCGAGGGCAGGTATATAATATAGATACTTACGACTGTTATTATGACAGTTCTTTTTTATAATTAAATTGAGAGAAAATGTAAGTTTTATATGCATTTTAACGTAATTTGTCCAGCCTTCCTATGAAACTTACTTCATTATGTATCGAACAATTATTATTATGTTTATTGTGTGTATTGTTGTTGCAGTCAACATAAATCCATAAGGTCAACAGGATGAGCAACATAACAGTCATGATTGTCTTGAACATGTTGCAACAACCTGTAGGGGACAGAACAGCTGTTGTTATGGTAGTAGATGTACAACTGAACATGAGATATATTTATAGTTTACGTCCTTTAGTGTAGAAAACCGCGAGACTGTGTCACTAGACTGAGTATATAACTTTTAAAATTTATTGTGACTGAATGCAAGATATGTATATGTTCTTCAATATTAGAAACATAACCGTAAAAAGTTAAAACTGGCTGAACAATGTAGACCCAAATCGGAGTTAAGATGCTACCCACAGTTGTTTTTTTTTTTTTTTTTTTTTTTTTTAGATTGACTATGAATTAATCCAATATTTATTGGCAAGTGTGTACATTGACATACAGCCATTCCTCCAACACTGATGGTGAAGTTGAGAATGATGCCAGAGGTAACGAGAACTGTAAATGTGTCTCCAAGTCAATTGTTTAAAACTCAACATCTGTAGTGTGTGTTTTTTTATCTAGTATTAATCGTTTGTTTCCTACGTGTTTTACCCTATACTTAATCTTTCTTTAAACTTTCTTCATATTTTTTAAGCTTACGTTAACTTAGATATAATCTTTGTAAAGCAAGTGAGGAGTATACGGTGGTTAAAGAATGATTCGCTTTTCATATAAATATGCGATGATAATCAACAAACAATTATTTAATTAACGATTAAGTTTGTTTTTATCTTAGGAACACTTTTCCTAAATATCATGTACATTTAATAGATCCTCAATACAAGTTTGAATACAAATAAGACGGATTACTCAAAACATAAACTTTACTGTTCGTATGATTTGTTTAAGTAAACAACAAACGATAACGTATAGACTTTTAATGAAATGTGAAGTCGCTGGAAACGTTTGTCGTTCAGTTCAAAATGCAGTACACTGTACTGATTTTTGATAATAAAATTTCATTATTCTAGAAATAGCATTATTTTAGATAGAATTAATTTAAATCAAATTCAAATGTATAATTAAATTCATATAACTGATTCATTATTGTTAATTAATTATAAGTATTTCATTTTACCTGTTGGCATCACTGAAGTAACAGGTGTTATGATTATAATTAAACTCAATTAGAATAAATTAGTTCATTAAATGGCTGATTCCCAACATGAAACTATCTCGTTGACATATTAAGTTTCAAATTTAAATTATTATATTTAAATGAATTTGTATGTATTTGTATGTAAATAATTTCATTGCCAGATATATTATTATTGTTTGTATAATCAATCCTTGCTAATTTCATATTAATAATGATGCAAATGTAAAGTAACCAATTATGAATATTCCTGTCACTTTCATGTATAATTATGCTCAAAAAAGCACATTGTTGCAAGATTTCATAAACTTCAAGATTTAATGTTACAATGATTTTAAATGCTACCAAAGACGTTACAATATGTTACATAATTAGTTTACCTGTTATTATTTAGTTTGGATTTGTTCCAGACGAGTTCAAGTAGTACGGATGGGAATCAGGCCGATAATCACCAGAAAGTAAGATATAATATACTGATATAGTATTATAATTAAAGTTTATAATTGCAAAAAGGAAATAGAATATTTTTATTAAATAAAACACGATCTTACAACGGAAATGAACGTCTTCTACTCTAATCATTTGCTCAATCACCATATTTGTAATGTTGCATAAAATCTGATGGACCACTCTATAGGTTATTAAAATAGCGCAGTTTTTTAAATTGAATATATAAGTGCAGCGTTCCTGAAATCGGCCATACTGTGTAGGGGATGTTGTACAACACATAATAATAAAGTACTTACGATTTTTGACGTTAAGAATATTGACTTAAATTATTTAATAGTATTTATTCACAATGAAAAATGGTTTAAAGTTATGTTAAGTAATTATGTTAAGTACATATTTTTTTGTTATTTGAATGATCTTTCTGCCAATTATTGTACGATAAAGGTCTTAGTTTTCATATTATCATTTTGCTATATCGGCCAATATGTATTAATTTATAGAGATTTTTTATAACACCAATATCCAATGTAATAAATCCAACCATAAAATTTAAAAGTTTATAAAATAAATAAGAAAGTTAATAAGCTACTTTATCTGTATTCTAAGAATGCCAACAATAACGCAAATGTCCAGTAATACTTACTATAGCTGCATCAGGCGGGAAAGAAATACCGTTCCTTATATACTCAGATAAACTAATTAATTTATAACTACTATTCTTCTTTAATTGAATTAATTCGACCAAATAAAGTAATCAAGTAAACAGTGGGTGCCTTGTTAAAACTAGCGCGACTAATAATACTATTTTATATTAAATAATTAAATTAAAATTTTTAAGTACTAATTTTTAATCAGTACAGTTTTGCAATTAGTGATGCTTCCTGTTATCAGTAATAATAAGAATTTGCTAACAGGATGCACGTTTCACGGTGACACCGGATGTAAAATATGCGTATTGTAACCTGCAATATACAGCATTTACATGATATTAAATATTGTAGCTGACTACACAAGAATTTGAAAAAAACTGACAGCCATCCCATTATAAAATAATTACACTATTCAAAACACAGTATAAAATGTCCATTACATTTCCCATTATAACAGCTGTTAGAATTTTAAAGTTTAATAGATAACTCCTACGTTATGCTCACCTTTTAGCAAATAAACTTGTATACAACATTACAGTAGAAGAAAATATTGTTTATTTTTGTGATCTTAAACTCATCCCAACAGATCCCATATAAGATTTAGATGGATACATCTTCCCGATGTTTGGTTGCGTGGTTGTGGAGTATGGTGTCCGACCGTTTTGTTGAGGTAGTGCCTCCAATAAGGTGGTCCCACACTTCTGACGAACACGCCGGAACATTCGGCCGAATTCCCAATGTTTGGAGTATTTCCAAGAAGATGGGAGCTGCACGAACTTTTGAATACACACAGGACCGAACATACGGGACAGAATGTTCAGTGAACATTCGGGAGAATGTTCGGCCGAATACGTATCTATCAGTCTCCGTTGTTTAAAAAACAACCCATTTCTACCAACTAACAAACCATCACTCATTATTTGATGTACATATTTTTTGGTAAATATGGCTCTCCATCTAAAGTCTTAAATCCGCTTAAATATGTAGAGTCTGCAACTAACAATTTAGGATTATACATCATCAAATCGATTACATTATTGTCTTGTATAAATTTCTTACTTTTATCGTTAAGCCTGTGGTGTTAAGCAAATATAAAATTTAACTTGTCAAAATGTTTTATTTGTAGTGTCATACATCAAAGCATGTTACATTAAACAAATATCAGTCCTATCTTTGCCTTTGGGTACATTCTTTATTAGTTTTGCTTTGGCATCCCATACATTAATTATTTAATGTCAATACGTTAAACTTGTTATCCCCCTGTGTTATTATACTTTTCTCACCTTTTGCTAATATATTATTGACAACAGCCACATCATTTGTCAATGTGCCAGGTAAAATGTTTGTTAACTGCTTATTTTTACCAACAAACTTAAGACAATCCAATGTTATAGTTTGATGTTTTGATACACAATCATTATCATTGACAGCGCCAGCGGGTTCAACACAAACTAGTCTTTTATTTCCAAAATCCCAATATCCTCTAATCTTTGTTGGTACATGAGAAACATTTACAGCATCTCCGTTTTCTTCGCCTTTCCCCAGGTTGCTAATTGTATGGAGATTAGCATTCCATTTGTTTTTTTTAGTTCTAAAAATTCATATTTATTATTGTCTTGTCCAAAGCACCATCTTTTCTTATTAAAGTCTTTCTTATTAAATTCTTTGGTATTCGTCAAAACCCACTATCTAAGCAAGAAATTGAACAAGTTTTCGTACAAGTTAGCCCCAAGATATATTGGAAGCTACAAGATTATTTATTGGCTACCCGATGTAACATGCCTAGTACAACGAACGACCGACACCAGTGATGTGAGATAAGTGCATATCATCGACTTGAAGTTATATCAACCCCCATAAACAATAATCAAGATCAGAATATATGTACTCTGTAAATAATTTATATTTTAAAATGGTTATATTATTGTATTTTAAGGTTATTTTTATTTTTTTGAATTTTAAGGTTATGTTATTGTATTGGTTAAGTGACACTCAATGAAATATTTTGCTGGAAAAAACTTGAGTGAAATATGCACGCAAAAAACTTGAGAATTTTGAGCCTAGTCTGTAACCGAAAGAGATGAATTTATGATTTAGTTATATAAAATTACAATGTATAGACAATAAATTTATTTATTTGTTAGTTTTAAAGATTTGTGAATTTAGAAAAGTGATGTCAAATGAAAGGGAAATTCAGATTCCACCAAAAACACAAAATAGTATGATTAAATCGTATGGTTGTAGCATGAGAGTCGAATATATGGGAAACGCAAGGTGTACGATTGATTTTGATGCGAGACGAATGAATTTTAGTTATAAGGAACACGACACACTGCACTGCACACATAAATTAACACTCAAAACACATAAAAAACACGACAAATAGGGACAAGAAACACAAGACAAACACCACACAAGCTCACATGAAGGAAAACTAGAACATAATAGTGGACATTTTGAGGAATGTAGATAACAAAATTCACTTTGACCAACGCAAATTGAAAAATGGGAGAGTTTGAAAAGAGTTGTATCTCATTATAACAGATTTTATTTCCTTTTTAGCATAAAAAAACATGTAAGGTAACGAAGTGTCAATTTAATTTGAGTATATTGTTAGTTATAGAAATACTTTTCAGTTATTATTTAATCATATTTCTTGATAAATGTCAATGTAAATGAAATATCACAAATTTTGTTTTAAGAGGTTGGCTATTTAAAAGAAAGTTCTCTGGAACGTGCTGAACTCAGGCGAAAAAGTTAGTACTACGACGCCACTTCAGCTACCACAGTACTATTGTAACGCGCTGAAATTTAATTGTGAATTTGTAAATTTTGAAAATATATTGTAGGAAATGGTAAATTGAATTTTCTTCGAATGTAAATGTTTAAAATAAGTGAAATTTTAAAGGCCCTGGGATATTTTGGTCTGATTTTTGATGATAAAATTTCATTATTTAAGAAATAACACTATTTTAGATAGAATGAATTCAAATGTAATTCAAATGTATAGTTAAATTCATATAACTGATTCATTATTGTTAATTAATTATAAGTATTACATTTTACCTGTTGGCATCACTTAAGTAACAGGTGTTATGATTATAATTAAACTCAATTAGAATAAATTAGTTCATTAGATGGCTGATTCCCAACATGAAACTATCTCGTTGACATATTAAGTTTCAAATTTAAATTATTATATTTAAATGAATTTGTATGTATTTGTATGTAAATAATTTCATTGCCAGATATATTATTATTGTTTGTATAATCAATCCTTGCTAATTTCATATTAATAATTTTGCAAATGTAAAGTAACCAATTATGAATATTCCTGTCACTTTCATGTATAATTATGCTCAAAAAATCACATTGTTGCAAGATTTCATAAACTTCAAGATTTAATGTTACAATGATTTTAAATGCTACCAAAGACGTTTCAGTATGTTAAATAATTAGTTTACCTGTTATTATTTAGTTTGGATTTGTTCCAGACGAGTTCAAGTAGTACGGATGGGAATCAGGCCGATAATCACCAGAAAGTAAGATATAATATACTGATATAGTATTACAATTAAAGTTTATAATTGCAAAAAGGAAATAGAATATTTTTTATTAAATAAAACACGATCTTACAACGGCAATGAACGTCTTCTACTCTAATCATTTGCTCAATTACCATATTTGTAATGTTGCATAAAATCTGATGGACCACTCTATAGGTTATTAAAATAGCGCAGTTTTTAAAATTAAATATATAAGTGCAGCGTTCCTGAAATTGGCCATACTGTGTAGGGGGTGTTGTACAACACATAATAATAAAGTACTTAAGATTTTTGACGTTAAGAATATTGACTTAAATTATTTAATAGTATTTATTCACAATGAAAAATGGTTTAAAGTTATGTTAAGTAATTATGTTAAGTACATATTTTTTTGTTATTTGAATGATCTTTCTGCCAATTATTGTACGATAAAGGTCTTAGTTTTCATATTATTACTTTGCTATATCGGCCAATATGTATTAATTTATAGAGATTTTTTATAACACCAATATCCAACGTAATAAATCCAACGATAAAATTTAAAAGTTTATAAAATAAATAAGAAAGTTAATAAGCTACCTTATCTGTATTCTAAGAATGCCAACAATAACGCAAATGTCCAGTAATACTTACTATAGCTGCATCAGGCAGGAAAGAAATACCGTTCCTTATATACTCAGATAAACTAATTAATTTATAACTACTATTCTTCTTTAATTGAATTAATTCGACCAAATAAAGTAATCAAGTAAACAGTGGGTGCCTTGTTAAAACTAGCGCGACTAATAATACTATTTTATATTAAATAATTAAATTAGAATTTTTAAGTACTATTTTTTTATCAGTACAGTTTTGCAATTATTAGTGATGCTTCCTGTTATCAGTAATAATAAGAATTTGCTAACAGGATGCACGTTTCACGGTGACACCGGATGTAAAATATGCGTATTATAACCTGCAATATACAGCATTTACATGATATTAAATATTGTAGCTGACTACACAAGAATTTGAAAAAAACTGACAGCCATCTCATTATAAAATAATTACACTATTCAAAACACAGTATAAAATGTCCATTACATTTCCCATTATAACAGCTGTTAGAATTTTAAAGTTTAATAGATAACTCATACGTTATGCTCACCTTTTAGCAAATAAACTTGTATACAACATTACAGTAGAAGAAAATATTGTTTATTTTTGTGATCTTAAACTCATCCCAACAGATCCCATATAAGATTTAGATGGATACATCTTCCCGATGTTTGGTTGCGTGGTTGTGGAGTATGGTGTCCGACCGTTTTGTTGAGATAGTGCCTCCATTAAGGTGGTCCCACACTTCTGACGAACACGCCGGAACATTCGGCCGAATTCCGAATGTTTGGATTATTTCCAAGAAGATGGGAGCTGCACGAACTTTTGAATACACACAGGACCGAACATACGGGACAGAATGTTCAGTGAACATTCGGGAGAATGTTCGGCCGAATACGTATCTATCAGTCTCCGTCGTTTAAAAAACAACCCATTTCTACCAACTAACAAACCATCACTCATTATTTGATGTACATATTTTTTGGTAAATATGGCTCTCCATCTAAAGTCTTAAATCCGCTTAAATATGTAGAGTCTGCAACTAACAATTTAGGATTATACATCATCAAATCGATTACATTATTGTCTTTTATAAATTTCTTACTTTTATCGTTAAGCCTGTGGTGTTAAGCAAATATAAAATTTAACTTGTCAAAATGTTTTATTTGTAGTGTCATACATCAAAGCATGTTACATTAAACAAATATCAGTCCTATCTTTGCCTTTGGGTACATTCTTTATTAGTTTTGCTTTGGCATCCCATACATTAATTATTTAATGTCAATACGTTAAACTTGTTATCCCCCTGTGTTATTATACTTTTCTCACCTTTTGCTAATATATTATTGACAACAGCCACATCATTTGTCAATGTGCCAGGTAAAATGTTTGTTAACTGCTTATTTTTACCAACAAACTTAAGACAATCCAATGTTATAGTTTGATGTTTTGATACACAATCATTATCATTGACAGCGCCAGCGGGTTCAACACGAACTAGTCTTTTATTTCCAAAATCCCAATATCCTCTAATCTTTGTTGGTACATGAGAAACATTTACAGCATCTCCGTTTTCTTCGCCTTTCCCCAGGTTGCTAATTGTATGGAGATTAGCATTCCATTTGTTTTTTTTAGTTCTAAAAATTCATATTTATTATTGTCTTGTCCAAAGCACCATCTTTTCTTATTAAAGTCTTTCTTATTAAATTCTTTGGTATTCGTCAAAACCCACTATCTAAGCAAGAAATTGAACAAGTTTTCGTACAAGTTAGCCCCAAGATATATTGGAAGCTACAAGATTATTTATTGGCTAACCGATGTAACATGCCTAGTACAACGAACGACCGACACCAGTGATGTGAGATAAGTGCATATCATCGACTTGAAGTTATATCAACCCCCATAAACAATAATCAAGATCAGAATATATGTACTCTGTAAATAATTTATATTTTAAAATGGTTATATTATTGTATTTTAAGGTTATTTTTATTTTTTGAATTTTAAGGTTATGTTATTGTATTGGTTAAGTGACACTCAATGAAATATTTTGCAGGAAAAAACTTGAGTGAAATATGCACGCAAAAAACTTGAGAATTTTGAGCCTAGTCTGTAACCGAAAGAGATGAATTTATGATTTAGTTATATAAAATTACAATGTATAGACAATAAATTTATTTATTTGTTAGTTTTAAAGATTTGTGAATTTAGAAAAGTGATGTCAAATGAAAGGGAAATTCAGATTCCACCAAAAACACAAAATAGTATGATTAAATCGTATGGTTGTAGCATGAGAGTCGAATATATGGGAAACGCAAGGTGTACGATTGATTTTGATGCGAGACGAATGAATTTTAGTTATAAGGAACACGACACACTGCACTGCACACATAAATTAACACTCAAAACACATAAAAAACACGACAAATAGGGACAAGAAACACAAGACAAACACCACACAAGCTCACATGAAGGAAAACTAGAACATAATAGTGGACATTTTGAGGAATGTAGATAACAAAATTCACTTTGACCAACGCAAATTGAAAAATGGGTGAGTTTGAAAAGAGTTGTATCTCATTATAACAGATTTTATTTCCTTTTTAGCATAAAAAACATGTAAGGTAACAAAGTGTCAATTTAATTTGAGTATATTGTTAGTTATAGAAATACTTTTCAGTTATTATTTAATCATATTTCTTGATAAATGTCAATGTAAATGAAATATCACAAATTTTGTTTTAAGAGGTTGGCTATTTAAAAGAAAGTTCTCTGGAACGTGCTGAACTCAGGCGAAAAAGTTAGTACTACGACGCCACTTCAGCTACCACAGTACTATTGTAACGCGCTGAAATTTAATTGTGAATTTGTAAATTTTGAAAATATATTGTAGGAAATGGTAAATTGAATTTTCTTCGAATGTAAATGTTTAAAATAAGTGAAATTTTAAAGGCCCTGGGATATTTTGGTCTGATTTTTGATGATAAAATTTCATTATTTTAGAAATAACATTATTTTAGATAGAATGAATTCAGATGTAATTCAAATGTATAATTAAATTCATATAACTGATTCATTATTGTTAATTAATTATAAGTATTACATTTTACCTGTTGGCATCACTTAAGTAACAGGTGTTATGATTATAATTAAACTCAATTAGAATAAATTAGTTCATTAGATGGCTGATTCCCAACATGAAACTATCTCGTTGACATATTAAGTTTCAAATTTAAATTATTATATTTAAATGAATTTGTATGTATTTGTATGTAAATAATTTCATTGCCAGATATATTATTATTGTTTGTATAATCAATCCTTGCTAATTTCATATTAATAATTTTGCAAATGTAAAGTAACCAATTATGAATATTCCTGTCACTTTCATGTATAATTATGCTCAAAAAAGCACATTGTTGCAAGATTTCATAAACTTCAAGATTTAATGTTACAATGATTTTAAATGCTACCAAAGACGTTTCAGTATGTTAAATAATTAGTTTACCTGTTATTATTTAGTTTGGATTTGTTCCAGACGAGTTCAAATAGTACGGATGGGAATCAGGCCGATAATCACCAGAAAGTAAGATATAATATACTGATATAGTATTACAATTAAAGTTTATAATTGCAAAAAGGAAATAGAATATTTTTTATTAAATAAAACACGATCTTACAACGGCAATGAACGTCTTCTACTCTAATCATTTGCTCAATCACCATATTTGTAATGTTGCATAAAATCTGATGGACCACTCTATAGGTTATTAAAATAGCGCAGTTTTTTAAATTAAATATATAAGTGCAGCGTTCCTGAAATTGGCCATACTGTGTAGGGGGTGTTGTACAACACATAATAATAAAGTACTTAAGATTTTTGACGTGAAGAATATTGACTTAAATTATTTAATCGTATTTATTCACAATGAAAAATGGTTTAAAGTTATGTTAAGTAATTATGTTAAGTACATTTTTTTTGTTATTTGAATGATCTTTCTGCCAATTATTGTACGATAAAGGTCTTAGTTTCCATATTATCATTTTGCTATATCGGCCAATATGTATTCATTTATAGAGATTTTTTATAACACCAATATCCAATGTAATAAATCCAACCATAACTTTTAAAAGTTTATAAAATAAATAAGAAAGTTAATAAGCTACCTTATCTGTATTCTAAGAATGCCAACAATAACTCAAATGTCCAGTAATACTTACTATAGCTGCATCAGGCGGGAAAGAAATACCGTTCCTTATATACTCAGATAAACTAATTAATTTATAACTACTATTCTTCTTTAATTGAATTAATTTGACCAAATAAAGTAATCAAGTAAACAGTGGGTGCCTTGTTAAAACTAGCGCGACTAATAATACTATTTTATATTAAATAATTAAATTAGAATTTTTAAGTACTATTTTTTTATCAGTACAGTTTTGCAATTATTAGTGATGCTTCCTGTTATCAGTAATAATAAGAATTTGCTAACAGGATGCACGTTTCACGGTGACACCGGATGTAAAATATGCGTATTATAACCTGCAATATACAGCATTTACATGATATTAAATATTGTAGCTGACTACACAAGAATTTGAAAAAAACTGACAGCCATCTCATTATAAAATAATTACACTATTCAAAACACAGTATAAAATGTCCATTACATTTCCCATTATAACAGCTGTTAGAATTTTAAAGTTTAATAGATAACTCATACGTTATGCTCACCTTTTAGCAAATAAACTTGTATACAACATTACAGTAGAAGAAAATATTGTTTATTTTTGTGATCTTAAACTCATCCCAACAGATTCCATATAAGATTTAGATGGATACATCTTCCCGATGTTTGGTTGCGTGGTTGTGGAGTATGGTGTCCGACCGCTTTGTTGAGATAGTGCCTCCATTAAGGTGGTCCCACACTTCTGACGAACACTCCGGAACATTCGGCCGAATTCCGAATGTTTGGAGTATTTCCAAGAAGATGGGAGCTGCACGAACTTTTGAATACACACAGGACCGAACATACGGGACAGAATGTTCAGTGAACATTCGGGAGAATGTTCGGCCGAATACGTATCTATCAGTCTCCGTCGTTTAAAAAACAACCCATTTCTACCAACTAACAAACCATCACTCATTATTTGATGTACATATTTTTTGGTAAATATGGCTCTCCATCTAAAGTCTTAAATCCGCTTAAATATGTAGAGTCTGCAACTAACAATTTAGGATTATACATCATCAAATCGATTACATTATTGTCTTTTATAAATTTCTTACTTTTATCGTTAAGCCTGTGGTGTTAAGCAAATATAAAATTTAACTTGTCAAAATGTTTTATTTGTAGTGTCATACATCAAAGCATGTTACATTAAACAAATATCAGTCCTATCTTTGCCTTTGGGTACATTCTTTATTAGTTTTGCTTTGGCATCCCATACATTAATTATTTAATGTCAATACGTTAAACTTGTTATCCCCCTGTGTTATTATACTTTTCTCACCTTTTGCTAATATATTATTGACAACAGCCACATCATTTGTCAATGTGCCAGGTAAAATGTTTGTTAACTGCTTATTTTTACCAACAAACTAAAGACAATCCAATGTTATAGTTTGATGTTTTGATACACAATCATTATCATTGACAGCGCCAGCGGGTTCAACACGAACTAGTCTTTTATTTCCAAAATCCCAATATCCTCTAATCTTTGTTGGTACATGAGAAACATTTACAGCATCTCCGTTTTCTTCGCCTTTCCCCAGGTTGCTAATTGTATGGAGATTAGCATTCCATTTGTTTTTTTTTTTAGTTCTAAAAATTCATATTTATTATTGTCTTGTCCAAAGCACCATCTTTTCTTATTAAAGTCTGTTGTAAAGTTGGGATTTCATCTAAATTTTCAGCATTCTTAACATTTCCAGTCTTTCGCTTTTTGGCATTCCAAAAATTTGTCTCCGATTCTAAATATCCATATTTATTATCACCCTGTACAAAGGCAGCATCTTTTCTTATTAAATTCTGCTCTGATGTGGGTAAATCGTCTGAACTTTCACCCCTTTTCACATTCCCAATTTTTCGCTTTTTGCAATTCCAAACATATTTTTCCGATTCTAAAAATTCATATTTATTATCGCCCTGTACATAAGCATCGGATTTTCTGGTTAACGTCTGGCCCAAAGTCGATACATCATCAATAAACTCCCCATCTTTAACACTACTAATTTTACAATTTAAAGCTTTACAACTATTATTTTTTAATTTTAAAGTAGCTTTATTAGATGCTCTATCTTCTGATTTACTGTATGGATTCTATACGCGATAAAATGAATCTATAAACATATTTTTATTTAATAAATAATTTCATTTTCTCTCAATTATTCTACGATAGAATCTATCTCATTTCCCACACCCGTATTTCCAGCTTGTTGAATTAACCAAAGCAGTCCCAATAAACATAACCTTTTTATTACCAGTTACCCGCCTTAAACCCTCACCAGCAGTATTAAAAGTGGGTTTAATTATAATGAGATATTTAGTGTGTTTTTTACTTGACATCGACCCACCTGTTTTATAACACTTTAAATTTACATGTTTAGCTTCCAAAATTTCTTTATAATTTTTCAAATCAGCCTGACTATAGTTTACGGGTTCTTTTAAAGTTAACAATTACCACAGACCCTTTGTCACTTTATAAATCGGGGACAGTGTTGTATTAACTCTCTCTATACCTCACAAATATTTCATAAGCTTTAGAAGCATCTCAATTTGCAAAGTCGAGATTTAAATCACTATAAGGGGCCTATATCAAGGATGATAAATTTATAGGTAGGCCTAATGATTTTGCACTTAAACAGAATTTGTTTAATTGTAAAAAATATGAGAAAGTCGCTGAAATAAGTTTATTTTAAGAAGTAGCTACACTGTCTGAGTAAAGGGATCTTGATTGCTTTTTGTCTGGTCCCATAAATTAAAAGACAATTTATTGCATGCAAGTAAAGTTTAGTTAAATATTGTTGTTCTTGGTGCAAAGGTAACACTCTAGGGCTAATTTGTCTAATAGATTTCGTATTTAATAAATTGTTCTTTTAATAAAAAGTTTGTTTTTTTATCAACCTAGTGCGTTAATGTTATATCTTAAATTTATTATTATAATTAATTACTTATGTCATATACTTGTGTCTGAACAAGCATGATTATATATATATATATACATATACAAGTAAACTGAACAAAAACAGGCAATCAGATTTTCCCAGATTAATTATATGAGTGTGTGTGTGTGTGTGTGTGTGTGTGTGTGTGTGTGTGTGTGTGTGTGTGTGTGTGTGTGTGTGTGTGTGTGTGTGTGTGTGTGTGTGTGTAAGTGCGCATGTCTTCTAGGTCAATTCTCCGAGGAAAAAACCTTGAAACTATGAAAATATATTGGACATTATATGTCGGGAGCCAGGCCCCCTAACAGCTCCCCCCTAAATCTAATCTGATCTAATGTAGACTGACTAAGTAAGACTAAAATAACCTACCTGATTGAATCAGTTTAAATCAGAACAAATCAGTTTAAATATGATTAAATCTATTTAATCCTTAACAAATCTTAATACACCTAAAAAAATATAAAATAATGTTCCCTGATCAAATCTGACAGGCTCTGAACAAAGTTGATCAGGTGTCTGATTAAATCTGAACAAGGGTCTGGTCAAATTTGAACAAGAGCCTTATCATACCTGAACAAGACTGATCAAACCTGATTAATATGATTAACCTGAACAAGTATGATCAGAATTGCTTAAAAATGTCGGGTCTAATCCTGTCCCTGATGAAATTTTATCTGGTAAGGTCTCATAATTTACATGAATCTGATCAAGTTTGATCAAGTCTTGTTCAGGTTCTGATATTTTTTATCTTATCTGACATAATTTTTTTCATTTGGACCTAGTCTTTGCATAACATAAGTAACCACTAAGAAATAATTGTAATAAATCCCCATAGAGATCTGCCCCACGGGGAGTCAAAGTTCAAATCCTGTGTTATTCTTATAGACAATTTATAAGTGCGAAAAACTTATCACCTTCCAGGCCAAACCACTACACATACAACTGCGAAGTGTGGCACGTGTAATCTTTGCATAACGTAGGTCCACTGAAAAGGATTTTAAGAAATTCCTATAGGGATCTGCCCCACGGGGATTCAAAGTACTTTAGTTTGAGCTGATGACAATTAAAACAGCTGATCATGTTTCTTAGTTGTTTCACGGGTTAACCACAGAATGCTACACACACAGTCAACTGTTGTATTACCGGGTGTAACTGGGTACGATAACAGCTATTTAAATATATTACTTTATGGAACCTTAAACCACTTAGGAGGTTAAAAGGATATTATCAAAGGTACACGTCAACACATTATAGCGTCCCAATCGCCTTTGAAACACTATATATATTTAATATACTATTTATGATATGTAAAAAAGAAATAATGTATATAATATAAAAGAAGTTTTGTGAATAATTGCTGACAGTTGCAAATAAGAATTGCTGGTGCTACTTGCTTATGCAAGTCTAGAAAAAACTCGCGATTTTCTTGTTCGGGGATGTCGGAAAGAGTTGGAGACAATGATTTAAAGTCTTGCTTGGCCTGAAGGAACTGGAGCCGGGTCACGTGATGGCCGGCGTACACGGGTTCGAGAACTTTATGAACCAAGCTTATATATTCACGGTCGCTGGGGGGCTACGACATTTTTACGTATACCACTGGTGTAGTGAGTTTGTTGTGAGTCTACCCAGCGAAACGTGAATTTCTTCAGATTGGAAGGTACAAAATTTGTTTTAAAATTTAGAGTCTTAATTTAAATCACTGCTCGATTTCTTATTTTGTTGTTTTTTTAAAAGGGGAACAGTCTGTAGAACAATTAATTTCTTTTTCAGGGTTCGAAGCGTTTCTTTCTTCTTTTCGATACTTGGGTTGAAGATAAACTAAAAACCAGACTGTTAAAATACAGAAAGAAGAATTATAATTAAAGTTCTGTAATATCAAATATCGAAGAATTAACTTTATTTTGAAACATTGAAGTGATAAGCAAAACCAAGTTTAATTTTATTTTGAATTTTGAATTATTTTATTTGAGAAGAATGATTTTAATTTGTTTGCTTAAATAAATACAAGAAGATTTTATTTAGTTCATTTTCATTTATGACCACTTCTTAACCTCAAGAAATATTATAGCCTGCCAGTCAGCGCTATAACATGTAAAATTGCGAGTTCAGTATTGATAAGATTATCTTGAATCATAGAGATAATGGCTTAACCTAACTTGTTTACCGGTATCCAAAAGGAAAGGAATTTGAATCAGATTGTAAAATATATAGTTTATAAGATTGTAATGTCTTATTAGCTTTTACTCAGAAGTGGCATAGCACTCATACTTGTAGACAGACGCAGTAGGACTAATGAATTGATGTTAGTAACACAGTTATTTAGGAGTCACGTTGCTGCAAGTAGTCCTGAAGTTTTTCGTTAGAAACTGGCACGTGCTGGGATGTTTATCATTTCGCCGAACACCAAGTCTTAATATACTGTAGTTTTTTATTTGGTTGTGTTTGTTTTTATAGCTGTTTTAGATTTTACTAGTGGTTTGGAGGGGCCAACCTTGCTCTAGTACTCTACCTCTTCCGATTTTATTTACTGTTTATATGCTGAGGAAATCAAAACCCATAGGCAGGAACACATGCGGTAGTTCACAAACAAAGTAGACACTTAAATCCAATGTTTCAATGCAAAAAAACAGACTTTTTAAAATCCAATGCTATTTGAATAGGAGTTATTTTAATCCGTTAACAAAGTTAAGCACGTAATTAAGATAATTAAATAAATTCCCCAAAAACTTCATGCCCTCGCCTCTAAAATTAGACCCCTCCCAGCTTTGTACGACCTCCCATTTGGTCACAATTTCACTATTATATTTGGGCTTATGGAACTAGATATACTGTATAGATGTTGCTAAGCTTTATGCTTATATGACTCCTCGGTTCCAACGTTACCAAAAGGTTACGACAACAATTGGAAATTGTTGTACACTTTTCTGTTCTGTCGTAGTCACATCGGTGCAAGTAGTTCCAGCTTTCCCCGCTAGAGACCAGCACGTACCGGGATATTCTTCATCTAACCAACTCCAGACTAGTGTTCACATCAGACATCAGATCGTGACATGAAATCTGACCATACCAATCTGCTACGATATTTTAGTTTTATACTATTTAAAACCCCGGCGATGACACTACATTGGAATAGATTCCTACGATTTGTCTCTGTGTCTTCAATGTTTTTGTTTTACTTAATCCATTAGTTTGTTAAACTATAAGTCAGCTAGGACATGTCTTAGTCAAAAGTGACATCAGAGGCTTTCACAACATAACTCTAATATAACCAAGTCAAACAAACGGGTCCGTTGCAAAACGTCAAGGTTTATAACGTAAAGTTCTATTATTTAAAGCAGCATTTCACAACGTAAAATTTTATAAAGTACAGTTGTCATTTAATACAATGCAAAAAAGCTGTTGTCAATACGTAAAGTTTCAAAAGGTAAAGTGACTGATGTAATATAATTTAAATTTATATGTGTTTCAAAAATTAAAGTGTCATAACGTAAAGTGAAGGAATTACAATTTAGTAAATATGTAGTGTTGCACAAAGTAAAGTGGCATAAAGTAAAGATGTTATTTTGTTGAATTTAATCTAAAGGAGTTGTAATAACGTAAAGTTTCAAAAGGCAAAGCGTTGATTTAAAAACAAATTTAATAATTGGTTGTATAACAAAGCAAAGTTTCATATTGTAAAGCTATAACCGTAAACGCCAAAGATGGTTCACTCCAGTCCGTTGTTGAATCGAATTCAACAATAAAACATCTGAAAACATTTTTGAAACATACTATTTCATAACGTAAAATTTCAATAAGTCAAATACAGTCCAACTCAGAAACTCGTAGGGCTGACGGCAACAAACAATATATTGATGTATCGCTTGCTGTATCACATATTTTGAAGGCATAAAAGCTGCGGATAATTTCAGCCCTACAAAGTAGTTACATGAATAAACTGTGTTTTATTGATCACCGTTACAGTTAATAGTTTATATAATTACTTATATTATTAATAAATAAACATTATATTAATAATAGCTTTAATTATTAAGTTATATATACAAATTTATAAGCAAACCAATATTAAAATGCTTTCTAAGTAAATAGAGCCTTTTCTCCTTCCCGTTGTACACATAACAGTTGCTTAAATTTATAATGTAATTCATATATAATATCGGAAATAGATTTATTTGAATAGTAAACTGATACAGTTACCAATACCTTCAATAGTGTTGTAATGTGTTGATTTCTTGCACATTTTATAGTTATAGTTATAGAGAACCAGCTCATCCTCATGTTTGATCTTGAAACTAAAGACGCAAACAAACACAATATTATTATCAGTTAGTTTAGATTTCTTTTGCAATATGTTAGTTTCTGTTAGTGCTTCATTTATAAGTACTCGAGTAGTCAAGTAGTGTTCTATATTATTTTTTGTTTGGTGAATAGAGACACGTTTTAACTAAAGATGTTTGTCATAATATAACATCACCAGTATTTTTTCCGACATCCGGATGAATATTTCTCAGTAACCATAAGTGCCCCAAGTACATTATTTGAAACAAAAAATAGTTTGTAGCTCGTAGGGGTGCAGTAACATATTTTAAAGTTTATTATCTAAGGCTCCATAAGGTAAAATCTTGATATATAATTCTGTAAGCGAACATATTGCGGACGTTTGGAAAATCGCAGGATGATGTGAGACGGCTCAGATTAAAGGTCTCAATCTGAGGGACTCGGAACAAATAGCAGTATTTCCAAAAAGTTACCAGCAAACGAGAAATAACTTAAAACATCCCCCATAAGAAAAGCATAGGAAATTAAAAACGTCTGCTTTGTTTACACTAAAACATCAGATTAAGAATCTATTTTATTTACGAACAGACATGTGATAAAATCAGATTAGGCAGAGTATTGGAAAAACGTTAGGGGCTTTGACTCCTTCAAGCCCCTAACCTTTAGTATTAATTAAAGGTCGAAATTTCACCATTAAGAATCACAAGAAGCACATATTTTTTCATACCACTTTCGTTTGTTGGTTGTCATAAACAAATACGTCTATCTATCTTTAGAATATACTTTCCCTTTAAAGAAGCAGCTGATTTGTGTCATAAAAAGTTCATAGCAGTAATTTACATCAACAATATTACTTTAACAAAAAAAATCACACGTATATAGGATTTTTATCTCGCCACACTACCTCCAACTTTTGAGGCTTGTCGGGAACATTCGTGAATATATTTTTTTCAAAATCAAAAATGGTTAGGGAACAATCTAATTGCCACAAATCGGAGTTGCAAGATAGAAAAAGTTAAAGACAATGGAGGGTACAAAAGAACATTGCAACCAATCACTTCAACAAAGCTATTTGATGAACTAACTTTATACAGAGTAATGTTTATGTAAACATACTGTGGATGAAAAAAGCCAACCTAAACAGTATTATTGTCTATAGACATTAGACAACAAACTTTATTAATGATTTATTTAAGAAGTACATAAGCGATACAAATATTTTATAAATTCTAGATTTTTTATTGCATTGTAATGTGTGAGTACTGTAATGGCTTATATTTCCTCTCCTCACAGTTTTGTTCTGATGAAGAAACAGATGAATCATCTCTAGATTAATTTGTAAGTAGTAACTAACTGGTCGAATAATTTTAATATATTTAGTATACAAGTATTATGCTTACCTCGATGAAACACTGGCATTGGTCATGTATATATGTAATGAATGTACTTACCATCTGTGGTGGGTGCGTTTTCCGTGAAGCTGTTTTTAAATAAGCAGAAAATAAATATGCAACTTATAATGTACGATAGCTAGCTGGCGGCTGAGCTGGTCCGGGACACGGCGGATCCATAATAGGTGGATAGTGAAAAGGCCCAAGGCCTGATTTATAACCCCGAAGTAAAATTGGTATTAACCATTTTTATATTAACAATAACATGTTTAAAATTTAAGGGGCTCGATTAAAGAATATCGCATTCAAATCATTGAACATATCGTATTTGGAGTTTTATTACATTAATAATAAAGTTTTACACATTAATAATAAAGTAAAATCTACTTTATCATATTATTATAGGTTGGTATAAAAATAATAAACTATAAAACACCACTACATTTTGTAAGTGCAGAAATGTTTAGACATAAGGGATATAAAAACATACGAAGATAATGTATCTCGCACTAGCCCAGCCTCTACCGCCCTCGTGCCTCAAACATAGTTAATAGTTATGGTATGTTCCTCACTTCATAAAAACATTAAACACTAATATTTATGTATAAATGTGTTTAGAAATGTATGTATAAATGGTTTTAGAGGAAGTTTTTTTAATTTATTATACGTATAACCAAAATAAAACGCCAAAAACCTAAATTTGAAACAACAAAAACAACTTTGTTAGATATATTTTGTTAATTAATGGAGAAACTATTAGAATTAACGGAAATAATATTCTTATAAAAAATATAGCACATTTATCGACAAACAGAACTGTAAAAAGTCAACACTAAATAATCTTTTGTTAAAAAGTTATACTCGATACAGATTAAGTCTACATTTTCGAGCTTTGAGGGGGGATAGTAGGGAGGCTCAATGGGATTTTAGGGGAATTTTGAGATAACATGGTCTTCTTTCAATATGGTCTATCAACTGAGAAAAATCAGCTTTACCAAAAAGAGTTCCGACACAAAACATTTATTGGACTGCGACGCCGTGGTCGTCGCGCTGTGTCGACAGATCTCCCAACTTGCTCAGGACCGCCTGAAACTTGTGGAAGGCAACACGTAGTACAATGTATGGAGAGGACTGAACTTTACCTTGTGTCTCTTTACGTTATGAAATAGTCCACTAAATTAAATTCAATGTTTTAAAACTAGACTTTTTGGAAAATTCTCGTGTATTGAAATTGGATCGAACTGGAGTGAGTTTTTTAACTGGTCGTTATGAAACTTTACATTTTGAAACATGTGTTTTTTAAGAATACCAACTTTATATTTTTTGAAACTTTACCTTATCAAACTCTATCTCCGAATAGAAATAAAAATTAAATACTGGACGTTATGGTACTTAAGTTACTTAAAATCAATTTTACTCGATAGCACATATCGACAGCAGTTTAAAACAACTGTTTAGCATAAAAACACTGGTCCTAGTATAACATTTATGAGAAGTTACACATGTTACTTTTTCTTTATTAGTACCTCATTGTCTTGGTAAACATCAAATAGCCACATCATGTCATTTTTAAAAGTGTACAGTGCTTTAGCAAGATTTATTCATACTTATTCTTCAAAATAGTTTAAACATATGTTTCATAAATGCTTATTGTGTTACACTCGTTATCCTCTAAATGATTCTTTATTTTATTTTGGAAATATGTTTAGTTTTTTCGTTAATTTAACATTTTTACCAAACACTAATTTGGAAATAGATAAATCGTAGTTATAGTTTTTTATTTGTATACATTTCTGTACTTTTTGAGTTTGTTGCTTCGTTTTGTCTTAATTAATTATTTAAACTTGGCAGTTTTACTATAAAACTGACTAAGTCCATATGTTTGAACCCATATTACAAATAAAATTGATGATTAATTTCCTGTAGGGTAAGTAACTGTAATGACCAACTACTATAGACCATCTTCTCACAAACTTGTTTATTAAATTTTTTCACCATGCTATATACTCAGCAATACAAGATATGGCCATAAACCACTGTTGTCCTAACCAGACTTGGGGGGCATCTCTATATCTCTATAGGAAGAACGCAAACTGGCTGTAAACCAATGAACCACTTTGGGGCGATTTTGCACTTTAGTCCTTTGCAGCAAGATCGATGTGGCGAACAAAACTGAAAAACAATCAAATGCATTTAATATCATTTCACTTATCATAGGTTAAATTATTTGTATGATACATTACTTTCACTCTTAACATAATGTGACATAGTTAATAAAAGGAAAACAAATACAACCTTAAACAATCTGTGGCATGCTATAAATAATAAATAAAAATAAAAATACATTTTAAATACCAAATAAAACCACCATTAAAAAATATTATACCCTTTGTGCCAACTCGCCCATATATTAATCTACTTTTGATTTTTTAATTCTCTTATTTTAAAACACATTCGGAATGTAATCAAATTAAAATTGGTTCCTCCATAAGTTTAATGGATGACGATTGATTTTTTATTTTCTTACCTTCCAAAACCTAATGTGAACCCCCCTCCCCAATGTGTTCCCTAAGTGTGTGTTAACTTATCATTGTTTGTTCTCCCGATACAAACAGTGGAACAAATATTAAGTTTTACTATTGATGCAGTTAATAACCAGATGACATTTGTCCATGAATTTGAACACCAGTTTCATTCTAGTAATGAGTACACTATAAGCGCCCTCAAAGGAAGTCTCACCTAGGTACCGCAAACATATTCGTGGATGCCCTTGGAATTGAGCCCTTGCCGTCTTAAACTGCATTTGAAAACGCTAAATGTTAGGGTATCGTAATCTGTAACATTAATTATTACATTTTTAACTGTAAGGTCAATTCAAGGATAGGAATATATTATGTATACTTACGGCTGTTATTATGACAGTTCTAGTTTATAATTAAATTGAGAGAAAATATAAGTTTTATATGTATTTCAACGTATTTTACCAGCCTTCCTATGAAACTTACTTCATGATATATCGAACAATTTTTATTATGTTTATTGTCCGTATTGTTGTTGCAGTCAACAGATATCCATAAGGTCAACACGATGAGCAACATAACAGTCATGATTGTCTTGAACATGTTGCAACAACCTGTAGGGGACAGAACAGCTGTTGTTATGGTAATAGATGTACAACTGAACATGAGATATATTTATAGTTTACGTCCTTTAGTGTAGAAAACCGCGAGACTGTGTCACTAGACTGAGTATATAACTTTTAAAATTAATTGTGATTGAATGCATGATATGTGTATGTTCTACAAGTAGTGTGGGTTTGCGGGTTTTACGCCGAAAGTGACGTCACATCCGGTCAGTGACCGGATGAGCTGAGTGAATAAATACGTCATCTGAGGCTGAGCCAGTGACGTATGCGGTTTTGTGACGTAGTGAGTGAAAGTTCAAAGTTCAAGGTCACGGTGAAGTTTTTTAAAAAAAATCTACCTCGCACTCGTAAAATCCGATTGTGATTCGATAGTTAATCGATAAGAAATATCGAATGAAACAATCGAATGAAGCAATCGAATGATACGAGTGCGAGGTAGTACTATTACAAATATTACTTTTTTTTATTTACAATGTTTGTTCTTAATTACAATACGAATCTTCCGCCGTTGTTGGTTATAATCGAAGTTGATGATCCCGGCGAGTCGCGGTCATCGTGTTTTTTCCTGATGAAAGAAGGTAGATACTTTGATCCCTGCGCAGAGTCCATGTTGTTTTTTTTTTGACACCGATCTGTTCTGATAGCCATTTCCATTTCATTACCGTCAGGTAGAACGACTACCTGACGGTAATGAAGTAGAAACATCTATCAGACCTTGAGTGACATAATATTATTATTATTGTATGAAGAGCGTCTCGGAGAGCTCGATGTTCACCGGTCGAGAGCCGGAGGTAAACTGACTATTCGCTAGCTAGCGTTCTGGTATCAAACAAAACGGTGGGGGTAAAAGTGAGGTGGGGCGGATCAGATGGCGGACGGCAGATGGCAGGCGGCAGGTGGCAAGTGCGCGGCAGATGGCAGTCCCCCCACTACACCAGTCCCCCACTACATTAGTCTCCCCACCAAGTTTTACATCGCACAATAACTAGTTTACATGTGTTAGTTAGGGTTTAGCTCTTAGACTGTCAAGACCTTAGCTTCGTAACTGAAAACTTTAATAATGTTTGCTCAACACTGTATAAGTATAACAGCTACTATGATCTAAACCGGTGCATGTATTCATATGGTGCTTTTTGCGTAGCAAACAACTGGCTAAAAGTGTTTCAACCCCGATTATTCTTCGACGAAACCGCTCATTGTCCATTAAAAGCGTAGACCTTCTGTCTTCATTGTCAGGGAAGTAGAAGTAGTGTCAAGGGGACTACTGAAGGTCACCTTCCTCATGTTCCTGTAAAACTGCGATATTTTTCAGACCCTCTAGGTAGATGTTCATCCGTCAAGAGCTGGAAGATTAATGATGTAGCGTTATTGTGTATGATAGCCACCTACCCCCCACCACAACGTTACCTTGTCCTTCAAACCATTGTTTTACGCTACGGATGCTATACTGTTGGTTAGATTTAAATTTAGATTGCACCTTCGTGTTCGTCTTGTCAAGCCGCGTAATTGAAGTACCCACATGTTATACTTTGAACCAAAAACAAAGAAGTTATTTAGGTTTGTCCTTGAAAATAGTTGTTTTTTCGCTGTTGCTGCTACACCCTTTGGTCGGATCTGAATTCTGATTGCATTTGTTTGCTTGGCTTGCTGAGCCGCGTCAGTAGAGTACCCACATGTTATACCTTAAACCAAAAATAAAGACATTATATAGGGTTGTCCTTGAAAATAGTTGTTTTTTAGCTATTACTGCTATACCCTTGGTCAGATCTGAATTCTGTTTGCACCAACTTGTTCGTCTGATCAATCCGCGTAATTTGAGTACCCACTTAATATATTTTAAACCGTAAGTAAAGAAGTTATTTAGGTTTGACCCTCGAATTAGTTGTTTTTAGCTATTACCGCTATACCCTTGGTCGGATCTGAATTCTGTTTGCACCAACTTGTTCGTCTGATCAATCCGCGTAATTTGAGTACCCTGTAACGAGTCGTTTAGTTAGGGGGGTGGAAGAATGCTTGATTTCGTCGTCGTAGCGGGCAGCCAAGCGACAGGTAGCAGGTGGCGGCGGCGAGCAGCCGGTCGCACTTTGACCCGGCCTTATCAGTGCTTATCGGCCTGGGTATCCAGCCGCTTCGGCGAGGCAGTATGTCCTAAGCTCCGACTGCGTTCGCGTCGGGAGAGTTTTCGTTCGTACTGTTTCGAGTTCGTTGGTGGCGTGAGTGCCTGTGCAGTGAGATCTGCGTGGAGTTGGGTCGTGACCCGCTATTTGGTGAGTCTCGACTAAATAGTATTATTAGTATTATTGTCGTTATTAATATACTGTTCGAGTCTAAAACTTGTGAGGAATATTTCTGCCACGTGATCCGTCAAGACACGCTTGGGTCAGAGTGGCGTATACTGTCTAGGCAGGGCTGAAATAAATAGTATATTTATTCAGACATACTTCGCTAAGCCTCAAACTCACTGACTATTTTAATTTTGAAGTAGGATATATATATATATATATATATATATATATATATATATATATATATATATATATATATATATATATATATATCGAGGCACGACGGTTTGAGAAACCTGTTGAGGCCTGACAGGGCAGAGCAAGTACTGAGACGCTCTGTCACAACGTGTGGTATTCCTGGAAATAAGTCCGGCCAAAGTAGTTAGTTTGGATTATTCTACGGTTGTCATCGTGTTGTGATTTAATTTTAATTAAATTGTAGTAAGTTTATTAAGATGGCGTATTTTATTTGCAAGTGCCTGTGCTTGGTAGTCTGAGACCAGCTACTTGGTATTTCAGTTTGAGCGTGAGATTACCCAATTTTATTGGCAACATAGTGATTGGCCTGGGCACTACCCGAATACTTTAATTAAATTTAGACAACTGTGCCAAGTATTCTGTGCAGATAGCCGTAGTGTACACGTTAGATCCTGTCGGTATCAGCCGAGCCGGCCCCGATTACTCGACTAGGAGTCGTGGGCGTTGTTACCGATAAGGTTGAGTGACACACGGTGTTGCAGGGACTCTGGGCTTTTTTCGGCCGGTGCGAGTGGTCGCTGCTGGTTGTTTCAACTCCTCGTAGTAAAGTCCCCCCCCACCGGGTCTGGCTGTGATTATAAGCTACTTCTGTGGTGAACTTGTTTCACGTCTGATTGTATGAGCCAGGCCCAAGCCAGCGTTGAGGTGCGGTCCACATACCCCTGAGTGCCAGTGGAACCCTGGAGTAACCCAGCCATCACAGGCTGAGCTGTCCGCGGCGAAATTAAATAACTTCTCTTGCGGATATTTTCTTACAGGGGGAAAATACGTCGCAAGAAAACGGCGCCCGAACCGGAGACTGAAAATTGGCAGTTGTGCTGCGGACTTGTGCTGTGGACCAGTGGACCTGCGCTGACCTGTTGGCTGAGTGATAGACCCGCTGTTTGGGGAACAGCTGGTGTACATATCTTAATTTCTTCTGTTCCAGAGTTATTTATTGAGAACCCTGATTATTTTCAGTGGTTGAAGAAATATTTAATTGATTTTAGAAATTTATTTATTAGTTTTAATATTTTGTTGGCACGTTTGGGACTTAGATTTTTTTGTCGTTGGTAATTGACGTTGAGTTTTATTTCTTTGTATTAATTTGGGATTAGTACAAAATGGTCCTTACCACGACTACGACGTCCGTACTGGGGAGTACGCCCCTTATGTCGACGGCAGTGACGTCTAGTTCTGGGGCTGGCCCCGAACCGACGGTTACGACAACTGTACCTGTGTGGCCAGCGATTTCTTCGGTCGTTACGACAAGCACGGTGACTTCATTGACTTATACCGCTCCTACTACCATGTCTTTGGGGGCGCGGCCCCGAGACACTCGAGTAGGTTGGATTTATGACCTCTCAAAAGATGATTTGATAAGGTCCATGGCGCAGTATGATTTAGACACCAGAGGGAGGTCTGCCGACTTGAGGCAGAGATTTTTGGCGTTTTGGAAAAAACAGGCCGTCTCAAGTGCTGAAGAGCCATCATGGATGGGTGGGGCAAAGTCCCCGGTGTTCTTGCTGACTACATCAGTGAGCCTGGGACTTCCAACTCACCTGGCACCCGTACCACAGATTATTGTCACATCTGCGGTAGATCAAGGTGTGGTTGCGCTCTCAGAACTTAGCAAGGAGCTGGAACATGTTAAGGAGATCCTGGGACTTTCGCCTAACGCCGATTCCCGGACTCTCAGAGAGACACTGGTTTCCGTAGTGCAGCACACGAGAGGTACTCCAGCCAGCGAGATCAGTCCTGACTTCCCTGAGCCGTTGGCCTATGCTCCCACCCGTAGGGTATCCTACAGACCTGGGGTACCAGAGCGACCTGTGGTTGGTCATGAGAAGCCTCTCCGCCCTATGACCCTTGAACTTGGGCAGGAGGTGAGGACCACTAGGAGTGCGGCGCCACCACTTGATTGTCTCTCAGTGTGCAATATGGTCAGGAAATGGGTACTTAAATTCGATGGGCGACGAGATCCGGTGTCCTTCCTTGAGCGGCTAGAGGAGTTAATGACTTCGTACTCCGTGCAGCCAGAGGACTTGCTGAAGGCCTTGCCAGAGCTTCTACACGGTTCAGCGCTACTCTGGTACCGGAACCACAAGGATATCTTGTACTCATATGAGGCTTTTCGGCGGCACTTTGAGACCCAGTTTCTCCCGCCAGGTTATAGGAGAAACTTGGATGAGGAGATCCGAAAGCGGACACAGGGGGAACATGAAGCGTTTAGAGATTTTGTCATCGCCATCATGACCTTGATCAGGCGTAGCGGAACGTTGTCTGAGCAAGGAAAACTGGACCTGATTTACAGCAACATGAGGCCGGATTACAAACTGATGGTTAGGCGTCAAGATTTTAGTTCTCTGGCTGAGATGATGGAGAGAGCCGAGGACTATGAGGCCTACCTTCGTGAGAAGTCGAGCTTCCGCCCTCCACCCCCTCTGACCGTAGTGCTGGTTCCGGAAACCGCATACACTTACAAGAGGAAAGCGAAAGACAATTCGATGCGGCTGTGGTCGATAGGCGACCTGAAATATGTCAGGAGTCCCCTAAGAAGGAGCGGCAAACTCCTGCTGTGTGTTCTGGGCTTCGCGTGGGTTTCAACTCTAGCAGGCCCCGCGGAGAAAGGTCCGTGGCCACCAATGGCAAGTCTGGCAGTCCTAGGGGCACCCTTCGTTGTTTTAGGTGCCAGGAGGTAGGCCACTTTGCCAGAGGTTGCAAGAAGCCGAGGGTTGTCACGTGTTTTGGGTGTGGTAGACCCGGGGTGACGATAAACCAGTGTGGCTGCAGGGCGGGAAACGAGAAGCCAGCTCCGACGTCAGGAGGTCATCTGAGCGTGGCGGCCCGCAACGAACAACCTCCGCGGAATGGACCGAGTGGCTCGGAAAAATAAATAGCCTAGTAGGAGGCGTTGACAAAGGCTTGCCACCCGGGGACGCTAGGCCCTTTGTTGAAGTAGAGCTGATGGGCAGCGTGTTCGTGGCGTTGTTGGATACAGGGTCCGTTGTCAACCTGGTTGGGCAGAAGGTGGCCGATCATCTTCGCAGACAGGGTGTAGACTCTGTTGAACAGGTGACCCCTTTGAGAATGGCGGATGTTTCGAGGTCTAGGGCCGAATTTTCTTTTCTGTTGACGGGAGATGTCGGCGGAAAATGGTGGACAGGAAATGTCTTGTATATTCCCACTCTCACCACAGACATGATTCTCGGCATGGATGCTATCCGAGAGTTAGGACTGGTGACGGTTGGGACAGAGACGATCCGCATGGGCGTGGGTGCTGTTTGTTCTGGCCATAAGGGCTATTCGAACATTGTCAGCGTGGGTGACGAAGACCCCGAAGGCCATGAAGTGGAAGGTCTCAGTTTGACTTCTGACTTAGACATGGCGAGTAGGTTGGGCAACCTACGTTAAGTAGGTTGGAGGCGTAGGTACGGACCCCACCTGTGTTGATACCACTGGAAAGCGGGCGCTTACCCCTTTGTCTGAGCCACAGATCCGGGAACTCAAAAGTTTCTTGGATCGCAAACTGTCAAGATTTGACGAAGTGCCAGGGAAGACCCACCTCTTAGAACACGTCATACGTCTGAAAGAGGGAGCAGTCCCGGCGCAGCAGAGGGGAGAGACGGCAGGGAACGGACCACGGAGTGGCATTTGAAGGACGTGCTTGGGAGCGGGATCACGGGGAGCGGCGACCCGCCCGACCTGATCGCCGACACTCTGAACGCCCGGTCCGAGAGGAGTCCCGGCGCCCTCCTCAGCTGAATCTGAGGCACAAGCTGGTCGCCCAGCGGTGCGAGATACTCCACGCATCTTCGCATTCTGGGCGAAGGGAGAACTTGACGCTGGCGCTGGAGCACCGGCTTGGACGAGCGAAGGCACCACGGAGCGAGCGACCGACATCACACTTCCGTGATTCCGAGCGGACTACCAAGGCCAGCGGACGGAAGCATTTCAAGGTCCCGAAGCATCTCCATGACCGCTTGGCAGAGTTGGAGACGCAAGACTGGTCGAGGAAGGACCGCCGAAACAAACGCTGGGTCGTGACCCGCGAGGACGGCTCAACATTCAAGATCCGTGCGGCCAAGCTCCGTACCCTCGAGGAGCTCCACTGACGGTCTTCATTTTTTTCGTTTTGTTTTAAGTTTGGAGGTATTTTATTTCTTTCTTTTGACAGCCTGAAGGAGGCGTAGTAGTGGAAGGAGTTTGGGAGAGGCCCATGGACGAGAACTGTCCATTGGACGTTGGACAATTTCAGTTCCCTCGTTTTGAGTGGAAGCATTAGATTTTTTTTTCTTTTTACCATTTTTTCTTTTTTTTCACCCCGATGTTGGTCGGGGGTGTAACGAGTCGTTTAGTTGGGGGGGGGGGTGGAAGAATGTTTGATTTCGTCGTCGTGGCGGGCAGCCAAGTGACAGCTAGCAGGTGGCGGCGGCGAGCGGCCGGTCGCACTTTGACCCGGCCTTATCAGTGCTTATCGGCCTGGGTATCCAGCCGCTTCGGCGAGGCAGTATGTCCTAAGCTCCGACTGCGTTCGCGTCGGGAGAGTTTTCGTTCGTACTGTTTCGAGTTCGTTGGTGGCGTGAGTGCCTGTGCAGTGAGATCTGCGTGGAGTTGGGTCGTGACCCGCTATTTGGTGAGTCTCGACTAAATAGTATTATTAGTATTATTGTCGTTATTAATATACTGTTTGAGTCTAAAACTTGTGAGGAATATTTCTGCCACGTGATCCGTCAAGACACGCTTGGGTCAGAGTGGCGTTTACTGTCTAGGCAGGGCTGAAATAAATAGTATATTTATTCAGACATACTTCGCTAAGCCTCAAACTCACTGACTATTTTAATTTGGAAGTAGGATATATATATATATATATATATATATATATATATATATATATATCGAGGCACGACGGTTTGAGAACCTGTTGAGGCCTGACAGGGCAGAGCAAGTACTGAGACGCTCTGTCACCACGTGTGGTATTCCTGGAAATAAGTCCGGCCAAAGTAGTTAGTTTGGATTATTCTACGGTTGTCATCGTGTTGTGATTTAATTTTAATTAAATTGTAGTAAGTTTATTAAGATGGCGTATTTTATTTGCAAGTGCCTGTGCTTGGTAGTCTGAGACCAGCTACTTGGTATTTCAGTTTGAGCGTGAGATTACCCAATTTTATTGGCAACATAGTGATTGGCCTGGGCACTGCCCGAATACTTTAATTAAATTTAGACAACTGTGTCAAGTATTCTGTGCAGATAGCCGTAGTGTACACGTTAGATCCTGTCGGTATCAGCCGAGCCGGCCCCGATTACTCGACTAGGAGTCGTGGGCGTTGTTACCGATAAGGTTGAGTGACACACGGTGTTGCAGGGACTCTGGGCTTTTTTCGGCTGGTGCGAGTGGTCGCTGTGGAGGACGTGGCCCGAGCTGCTGGGTGTGTCAACTCCTCGTAGTAAAGTCCCCCCCCACCGGGTCTGGCTGTGATTATAAGCTACTTCTGTGGTGAACTTGTTTCACGTCTGATTGTATGAGCCAGGCCCAAGCCAGCGTTGAGGTGCGGTCCACATACCCCTAAGTGCCAGTGGAACCCTGGAGTAACCCAGCCATCACAGGCTGAGCCGTCCGCGGCGAAATTAAATAACTTCTCTTGCGGATATTTTCTTACAGGGGGAAAATACGTCGCAACCCACATGACTTACTTTGCAAAAACTTTTTAACCCCCCCACTCTCTTGGGTCATGTTCAAGGTCAAGGTCAAGTTCAAGGACCTTGGAACTTATAAATTTTCACAAAGTGGGCTGCACACAAACATAAGACTAACAGTCTCCTGCCTATGTACAGGCCAAGTCCCTAATTTGAAATGCTTAGGGTGATCCTGAAAAGCACTGTTTGCGTGCTGAGGGATGGTTTGGTTAGGAATGGTTGGTCTAGGGATCGCTGCTCGGTTTAAACTTTATTTTTTAAAACCCACTTTACCCTCCCATCTTGTCTCATGAAGTACAACTCCTGGGTATCGGATATCAGAGGGGTTGGTGGTGGACAAGTCTGCGGCAGATGCACCTCGACGTAGTAGTCGGTGTGTTGGAAGAGGAACACGTGGTCCCCGTTCCTAGCCACAAACTTGTACTCCGTCAACCGCTTCAGATTCCGGAACTCGGCCTTGGAGGTGTCGATCGGCGTCACCAAATCATCGATCCCCATCACTCTTGTCCGCTCCATCACCTCATCTACAGTTAGTGGTGGAGTTGAAGGTCGAGCTGTGGACGTAGAAGGCTGAGGCTGAGTTGAGGTGGGTCATGTTCAAGGTCACCTCCCCCCTTTTTGGGTCATGTTCAAGGTCACCCCCCTCCCCCCGTTTAGGGTCATGTTCAAGGTCACCCCCCCCCTTTTTCGGGTCAAGTTCAAGGTCAAGATCAAGGTCGAGGGATAAACCTTTTGGAAGAGAGGGACAAATTCCCGACAAAATCCCGCAACGAAGTAGGGTTATCCCTTATCCCGCTTTCCCTTAAATATCCCTATTTCCCATTCTCCGTCTATATAAGCCGAGATTTCGAGTGTCTCCTCACAGTAGCCTGCCGCCCTTTAGGATGAACGTCCCACTGGGTTGCAGTGCCTGCTGCAGCATAGGTCTCTTGAGTGTGTGTGGGCCCAACGCGCAATTGAGAGACCATGCGCATTTGCATGTGTAGTTAATATATGTAAGGGGATCTTGGTCAGGGGATTATTGTACTTCGGTTCGTAGTATTCTGAAGCCTACACAGTGATGAACGTCCTTGCAGTTTCAGAGTGCACGACTGTTGTAAACTGACCATATATTGATGCTTTATAACACCTAATGCTTTATAATAACATTGTAGATTGAATGTGTTTCCTTAACACTTAATGTTTTGTAGTTTGCTTAACACTTAATGCTTTTATTTTCAACGTGACCTTGACCCAGATTAGGACTTAGAAAATATTTAAGAAACATTCAATGTACACAACCACGTTTTAGCACAAAATTTATGAAAGGGGAAATTTAATATATACTGCAACAGCGTGGTAAAAATCATCATATCGCTATGGAAGCTGTAGGTGTAAACACTTGGATTGTTCCTTCCGAGCTTGCTATTTCAGAAGCCTTTCTGTCTATCCTTACTTATGAGTTCCGAGGCATTAAATTAAAAGTAAAAATAGAGCTGAGACCGTTGCATAGAAATGATATGCATTGTATTTTGGTGGAATGGGAATCGCCCTCCGGCATTAATCGTTTCCATTTTATCAAAAGATCGTGCAAGGAGTTTTGTGTAAAACGGATAACAGTCTCCCTTGTTTAAACGTAGTGCAGCTTGCTTCCAAAGTAAAATAGCAAAGGTAACACCTTTGCTATTTTACAAAATATTTTTACGTGTCCTTGACCCAGTTACCGGACTTGGAGCAATTCAGAGTATATGATACAGCGTTGCAACAAACTACTTTCGAAGTCCTTGCCCCCCTCCCCCCCTCCCCTTGAATATTCCTATAAAGCGGGAGCAGCCCGCAGAGGTTTCGCAGTCGCAGACCGACAGCCTAGCTAGCTGTTTGCCTGCGCTGTCCCTAATAGTATCTCTACTATAGAGTTGGTACCACTGTATATTAGAGATGCTACCTTAGCTTAAGGCATGTCTGTTTATTATTAAGCATGTTAGAATAACGCTTGTAGTTTGCTGCTAGTAAATGTAGTTAGTTTAACTGTAGTTAGTTTGGTGTTGGTTTTAAAGTGTCTTTGAAGTGTTTTTATTTACTAATGAAATATGTACTTTTCTTTCACGCTCCCATTCAAAAAGGTATGGCACAAAAACCGACCTTATGTCTTTAAATATCTCAGGGGGATTATGTTTCTCAAATAAACACCTTTCCTAACCCCTTACAAAAAGGTATGGCATGAAAACCGACCTTAAGTCATTACGGCGCGAAAACCGGATGACTTTACCTATCTTAGCCCTTACTCACGAGAAACAGATTCAGTCAGTTTGCTTATTTTTGGTTAAATTTAAGGGGACCTTGGTCAGGTAATTATTGTACTTCGGTTCGTAAAACTCTGACGCCTACACAGTGACGAACGTCCTAGCGGTTTCAGAGTGCGCGACTGTTGTAAACTGACCATATTGCTTATCTTAGGGGGATACATCTTCGGGGAAATAAACTTAAGGGGACCTTGGTCAGGTATTATTGTACTTTGGTTCGTAAAACTCTGACGCCTACACAGTGATGAACGTCCTTGCGGTTTCAGAGTGCGCAACTGTTGTTAACTGACCATTTTGCTTGTATTTTGGGGGAGGGGTAACTTGTCGGGGGAGAGGTTAGCGTTCCGTTATTAGGTTTATGCCTATAATTGCGAGCATTAAACTAGACCTCTTTTTCTAATACAGAGCGGGGAATAAAGCAGTTTGTGGTCCAAGTGAGAATCACTTACTGCCTTATTCCCCGTTTTGGTGACACCTTCAGATGAACTTGACCCACTTCGGGACTTAGAAAATTTTCGTTTAGTAAAACATTACAACAATATTCCTTCCCTAACCTCTAAAGCCCCCCCTTCCTACAACTGGGTATAAAAGGAGGGTTTCCACCAGTGGTAAAATCATTCTGCTGCTTACACATCACGAGTGCAGTTCAGTTCCCGAGATGTCTGACCGTAGGAAGCAACTTTTGCCGAGGTAGGTTGAGCACTCTTCACCTGCTCCGTCATCTGCTCCGCCAGCTCCTTCCATCCTTCGGCAGGTGTTAATATTATCGTGTATTGTTCCTGAGGAGCCTGCACCACGACCGCAACCACTTCAGGAAAACCTCGTTGCTCCCCCGTCCGCTTCTTCATCTTCTTCATCGTCTTCGTCGTCTTCATCTTCTTTGGCTACTTCTCGCTCACCTTCTCCATCACCGAGGAAGGATGAGCAAACAACTGCACCATCTTTGGCTTCACCAGCTCCTTCGCTTCTTCAGCAGGCGCTGGCAAGCATTCTTCCACCTTCTACACCAGGCTCTTCAACACCATCTGCAAGTCTACATCCTTCTTCTCCCACCAAACCTTCTACACCTTCTTTAAGTGTCCTTTCCCGTCCTTCAGTAATCTGCATTAACAACGAATCTCCTTCAGAGAAATTTCAACAATTAAAAACCTTGAGAAGGCAGTCTATACTTCCTGCACCAAGATGCAGCCACAGTTTTAAAAAAGGTGCAAGGAAAGGGGAACGTTGTGCTAAGTCTTGTGTTTTAAGTGAAGAAGTATGCAGACCACATTTAACACAAAATCGCAAGGGCACCGTTTCTCTTTCTACACCGCATCCAACAGTGAGACCAACCAAAATTCGAATTAATAGGCTTTGTAGAAATAAACGATACATTTTTGTTAAATCAAAGGGCTTTGCAAAGGTGGTGGTTCAATGTGAAGGTAAATTGTACTCTGTAGAGTTGCCTAGAGGCATGGAACTCCACGTCAAAGAACTTACCAAACAGAACTATTTAATTCGAAATGATACAGGTTTCACTGTGTGGAAAACATTAAAATAACAAAGATCAAAAAGTGTATTCCAAATTAAAAATAGTTTTTTCCAAATTAAAAAAAAAGTGTGGACAACCTATTTACAATTTGTAGCATATGCTGCAGAGTGTAAATAGGTTGTCCACACTTTTTTTTACAAAGTTACAACGACCTTGACCTAAATAACGGACTTAGATATATTACACTAAGTCAAAGATAAAACTTAAATAGAAAAAGGAGAAATATTATACTAAAGACATTATTCAACAATAAAGAGGGGAGGGGGTGAACAAGTATTTAAGCGAGCGATTCGGAATATAATTATTAGTTGTATCATCATGAGCGTCAACAGCAACACATGGGGAAAGGAAATTAGCGAAGAGGAGTTGTACGCGATTGCTGAGGCTGCTGAAATGACTGTGATTTCCAAGATTGATAAGGTTGTGAAAAATGATGCTCAGTCACAACCGCAACAAACTACATCATCGATGCAGTCTATAACGCAGCAACCAAGACCCTATCATGTTATCCTGAAGGAGTATAACGAGGCGATAAGGTACGCCTTTACAAAGTGGTGTGGACAGCCGCGTTCTCCTGAACAATGGGAGGAGCACGATGCAGACTTTTGCCTAGTTGCAGACTTAGAACTTGAGCTTCAAAAAGCAAAGGCTGCTCAGTAGTGAGAAGATTTATTGTTTACTTTAAAATACAAAGCGGGGAATAGATCAGTTTGAGGTCAAAGTGAAACCGCTTACTGCTCTATTCCCCGTTTTGGCAATATGTTCAAGTGACCGTGAACCACTGACGAGACTTGGAAAAAAATTGCGGATAGTAATTGTTAAATAACATATCCTTTCCCTATCACTTACACCCCCACCATCTAAATCCTTTGACTTTAATAGTGGGGGTAAACATATATAAGGCGTACAGCTTCAGAGTATAGTTATTCAGCTATGAACAGCCCAGCAGAGTTGATGCAGCCTACAACATCGACGCAGCCTACAACATCGATGCAGCCTACAACAAATCACAAGGAAAAGAATGATGAAGCGAGAAGAAGGAATGCTAGAGAAAGAGGAAGGATTGAAAATATAAATCAAACATATAAGTTATTATAATCAAAATTACCGTTTATGGATACAAAAGGTTCAAGGCAAGCCATTTTGATACAGGCGATAAAATACATTAATGTGTTAGAAACGTTGTTAGAAGGTGCATCACTTCAACAAGATCTTCCTGAAGACCTTCTAACATTCGAATTTGACTAAAAATGTTTTGGAAATACTGATCGGGGGAATACAGAACGGGGAATAGATCAGTTTGCGGTCAAAGTGAGAATCGCTTACTGCTCTATTCCCCGTTCTGGTAATAAGTTAAGATGACCTTGACCTACTTACAGGACTTAATCATCCTTGTTTCATAAACATTGTTACATATAGTTGATACAATAATACCCATTTCCTATCACTAGCCCCCCCCACTTAAATCGGGGATTATAAAAAGAGGTTTCTCATCATTGCTTATCTCATTCTGCAACTTGTGTTAGCACTAGGATATATAGCAGCTATGTCACCAAAGGATAATATATTTCCTTCTGCAAAATCAATCGTGGGAATTATAAAACATATTGTGATTGAAAGTGAGGATGAAAATGAAGAGGAATTGGGAGATGTTGAATTATTAATTAATATGGATGCAATGGAAGATCTTGAATTATTAAGTGATATGGACAGTGATGATCTTGAAGCAGGATATATGGAACAAATTGAACTGTTAAGTGACGTGGAATATGAAACCTATAGAATCTATCAGCATCTTCTCTGTTCTGAAGAAATACATGATGAAACTCCAACCACTAGTAGCAGTAGTTTGGATGGGTTATTTTTAGATAGCGCACGAGGGGTATATCATATTTGTCGACGACTATTTCTTTCCGATGCTTCTGATACAACTGATTCCGATTCATCAAATGAGTCTGATTAAGTGTTGTTTTTTTCTTGTCAACTGTCAAACTTTAATAACAGAGCGGGGAATAGATCAGTTTGTAGTCAAAGTGAGAACTACTTACTGCTCTATTCCCCGTTTTGGTAATATTGTTGTATAACCTTGACCCATTTACAAGACAGAAAATATTTAACAGCTGTAAATTTTTGTTGAAAAAGTGGGGGTAACTTCCACATTTAATGGTGGGGGAACGTCTATTTAATGTCGATGCAACAGTGTATATTTATCATATCGCCATGACGAACGCACCAGCAAACTCCGTTTGTTACAGCTTTCCCCTCCTCGATATCGATGATGTGATAAAACTTACATCAATAACAAAACGGTTTGAAATCGAAAGGCGACTAATAAAAGTCGATGTAATTCCACATGATCTTCGTTCGGCAATGTTGACCATTGAATATGTTAAAGATCAATCTACAACTGAAGATCCCTATTGTTTTATGAAATTTTTAGTTGATCGAGATGCAATGTGTACAATCTGACTTCACATCCGAGTTTAAAATCTATCAAATGTTCATGTTGGAGAAAATTGTCCTAGTTAAATACAGAGCTGGGAATAGATCAGTTTATGGTTTAGTATGAAATCATTTACTGCTCTATTCCCCGTTTTGGCAAATATGTTCAATGACCTTGACCTAAATACAGAACTTTGTAGCCTCCAGCTACAATAGTAAATATAAAATATAAAAAAAATAGTAAACTTAACGTAATACGTACCCCCCACCACTTTTGCTAGGGTATAAATAGAGGGGCATTTGCAGTGTTGTTCATTATTGCCTTGACCCTTGTGGAGATAACACCTACATTATGTATCGCTGCGATATTTGCTAGTCTTCATTTAAGGATGAATTTATTTTAATGATTCATAAAGAACTAAAACATAACAACAATCAAGATGAAGAATATGAAGAAGAAGAATTGAAAGAAATAGATCAAATGTTAGGTCAACACCAAAATTCCAGACCAAGTGTTATTAAATATGCACCATCAACATCGACTTCTACCTCTGCTCTGTCTACACTTCACCGTCCTTCAACATCATCAGCTGCATCGACTTCTACGCCTGCTCTCTACACTTCATCATCCTTCAACATCATCAGCTGCATTGACTTCTACGCATGCTCTGTCTACATTTCACCGTCCTTCAGCATCAACAGCAGTAAATGTGGAACTACACGCCCGAGCACTTCCGGGTAATGTTGTAACCCACTTTAAAATTGACAATACAAAATTGAAACACGAAGAATTTTTAAATAACGCAAAATGATTGGTTAGCAAAACTCTGAAAAATGAATTAAAAAGATTAAATTTTATTAAATTTGGACTATTACTAGATGCTTTATTTACAAACATTCAAAATGAAACCTCACCGAGAGGTTTCTTAACAAAAAACCGAACTATTATGTTTTCATCAGATATTGATTCAATCGTATCTGAATGTTTTGAAGAGCTAATGATAAAAATACAAGAACATGAAGGAAGAGGCTCTGGATGGAGTTTGTTAAGCATCACAGGGCTAGACTTAAGAGTACACAAACACGGCTATGGAATTCGAGGAAGTAGCTACATCCCTCTACCAATAAAGATTAGAAATACCTTATCCTGCGTCAACGTACAAAATCAAGATACTGAGTGTTTTAAATATGCTATGTTGGCCAAATATGTAACAATTCATCCGGAAAGACCAAGTTACTATTATGAAGAAGTACAAAATCGATATAATTTTCAAGGGATGACTTACCCTGTTGCTATAACAGACGTTTAAAAATTTGAAAAACAAAATCCTTCAGCTTCTGTCAACCTATTCGGATTGGATTCGTCAAACAATGTGTACCCCTTGGTATAACACCAAATGAGCGCAGAGATCATACCGATTTGTTATTGATTACTAAAGGTGATATTTCACACTTTGTGTATATCAAAAAATTTGAAAGTCTTGTTTCTAATCAATTATCTAAGCATAAAAGAAAGATGACAATTTGCAAAAGATGTTTTTGTCACGTGAACAAAGAACTAAGAAGGGGAGTGTCTGATTGGCTAGTAGAACACCAGCGGTTATGTAATGGAAACTATGAAGTAAGAATTAAATTGCCGCATCCTAGCAGAGCGCAGATAAAATTTGACAAAGTAATACAACAATACCGTGTACCTGTTGCTGTTTATGCTGATTTCGAGTCTTCTTTACATCCGCTTGAACAACAAGAAGAGGACGTTACAAGAAGAAGCAAATACCAACTTCATTCACCAAACAGTTATTGCATACTAATTAAATCCACGTTGACTGAAGACCATCTTCAAAAATATGGACTATCATCTTCTCCAAAGATTTATCGTGGTGAAGAAGCAGCCAAATACTTTGTCGATGATCTGTATGACATAGCTGCAAAGGTAGAAGAACTTTATGGAACAAAGGTACCCATGTCACTTATGGAAGAAGAAGAGCTTCAACATTATGATTCAACAACAACGTGTTATCTGTGTAATAACACCTTTACACTGGATAACGTTAAAGTTCGTGACCACGATCATCTTACGGGAGCGTACATAGGTGCACTCTGTAACGCTTGCAACTTACAAACTACCATATTTCATCCCCGTAGTTCTGCACAATCTGAGTGGTTATAATTCTCACTTCATAATCCCCGAACTAGGAAGAGATAATGGAGCAATAGCGTTTTGGCTACTACAATGAAAAAATTTATAAGCTTTTCAAAAAAGGTGGGTAAAATTAAATTAAGGTTTGTTGATTCATTTAGATTTATGCCTTCAAGCCTCATGAAATTATCTGAAAATCTAAGAAGAACAGATTTGATAGAAACAAGCAAAATTGTACCCAATAGTAAAATTGATTTGGTTCTTCGAAAAGGAGTCTTCCCCTATGATTACATCGATGGACTGCATAGATTTGATGAAACATCACTACCTTCACCAGAACACTTCAAAAACAAACTTAATGATTCGGAAATATCACTTGAGGACTATTAACACGCACGTCGAGTATGGAACGAGTTAGATATGAAGACCTTAGGAGATTACTTGGACTTTTATGTCAAACTAGATGTAAATCTTCTTTGTGATGTAATGGAAGAATTCCGAAACACCTGTTTTGCTGCATACGGTTTGGACCCTCTACATTCGTGTACTTCACCAGGATTAGCTTGGCAAGCCATGTTAAAAGAAACAAAATGCAAACTCCAACTTTTAACAGACATTGACATGGTTTTAATGGTTGAAGCTGGAGTAAGAGGCGGATTGACCCAAAGTTTTGCCAGACATGTCAAAGCCAACAACAAATACCTACCCGATTACGATGAAACAAAACTGTCAACCTATTTAGGATATTTCGGTGCAAATAACCTGTACGGATTGGCAATGTCAAACCCACTTCCTTTTGATAACTTTAAATGGATTAATCCCGACTCTATTGGCGATATTTTACAAATTCCGAAACATGGTGACACTGGATATATTTTGGATTGCGATTTTGAATACCCAGAAAATTTACATGATCTTCATTATGACCTTCCACTTCTTGCTAAAACAGAAATTTCACCAATTGGAAAACACCCCAAATTAATGATGACATTAAATAATAAACAACGCTACGTGGCTCACTTTTGGGTGGTTCAACAATCTATTGAATTAGGACTACGTCTAACAAAAATTAATAGAGTTTTGGAATTTTCTCAATCATGCTGGTTGAAACCCTACATTGATTCAAATACCATCAGAAAAGCAGCAGCTACATCAGACTTTCAAAAAGATTTCTTTAAATTAATGAATAATGCGATATTTGGAAAAACATTGGAAAACAAAAGAAGACATAAAAATGTTAAACTTGTTACCGACGCAAAAAAATTACAGAAACTAGTACAGCAGCCAAATTTTGGAACATCTATAATTATTAATGAAAAGCTTGTAGCAGTGTCCATGAAGAAGACGAGTGTGAATATGGATCGTCCTTTGTATATAGGCATGTCAATCTTGGACATCTCAAAAACACACATGTACGATTTTCACTACAACAAAATGGTGGCGTTCTACGGAAGAGAAAATATATCTATTACATATATGGACACTGACGCTTTCATATATCGCATAGTAACATTGGACATGTATAAATATTTACGTACATTTATTTACAAGAACGACTTTGATTTCTCCTATTATCCAAAAGATCATCCAAACTACGACAATGACAGACACAAAAAAGTACTAGGCAAATTCAAGGATGAGGCTAATGGTGTTCTGCTTGAAGAGATTGTTGCACTGATGTCTAAACAATATTCTTTGAAACCCTATAATGAAAAAGAAGAAGAAAAGAAAAGAAGAATAGCTATATTAAGAAAGCTAAAGGTGTAAAGAGTTTATATTTAAAGAAGAAAGTGCATTTTGAACACTACACGCAATGCTTATTTGAGGATAACATCATTACAGCTAAATTCAACACCATCAGAAGTTTGAACCATCAGCTGTACAGCGTGACTGAAGTTAAAAAGGCGCTATCCTGTAATGACGACAAAAGACAAACCCTTCCAGACAAAATCAACACATTGCCATTCGGCCACTACTCCCTCAACCCTATTGACGAGTAACCTTTTCATCGTCCTAGATCCTTTATCCTTTTCCTTTCCGTAAAAAAGGGGAAACACAGCAATGTTAAGCTGTGTTTCCCCTTTTTTACACAAGTTTTGAATGACCTTGAACTAAATGTATATATATATAAGCAGATTTATACAAAAGAATATTTAATACCTTATCAGCTGCCTTCGTGAAACCGTCATGTCAGACCTGAAGGAGAAGATTATTAATGAACTACACAAACCTGCAAGAATAAAGTTTCCAAGAAGAAATACTGTTATAAAAGGGATAAATGATCTATATCAAGCGGATTTAATTGAAATGCGACCGCATAGCAGAATAAACAAAGGATTTAAATATATACTCACAATTATTAATTGTTTTACAAAAGTTGCAGACGCTTTGCCTCTAAAGGACAAGACTGGTAAAAGCGTAACAGAAGCCATGGAAATAGCCATAAAAAGAGATAAAAACAAAATTAAACATTAACAAACTGATGATGGAACAGAATACTTTAATACAAACTTTGCACAGTTAATGAATAAATATAAAATAAATCATTATTCTACAAATTCAGAGAAAAAAGCAGCTATTGTAGAAAGATTTAATAGAACCTTAAAATGAGCACTGTATAAACAATTTTCAAAAAGAGGTTCTTATGTATGGTATGATGTTTTACCACAATTAATAAATGATTATAACAACAGGTTTCATAGAACTATTGGTATGATACCTAACAAAGTAAATAGAAGACATGTAAAAGATGTATTAAAACGCATACAGAAAAATACAAAGCATAAAGTAGAATAAATGCAGCCAAGAAAATTTAATATAAGTGATAAAGTACGGATTAGTAAATATAAGGGAGTGTTTACCAAGAAATACCTTCCCAATTGGACGAATGAAGTTTTTTACAGTGTATAAAGTGCAACCGACTTTACCTGAAACGTATATTCTAAAAGATAACAAAGGAGATTTGTTGCAAGGTGCATTTTATGGACATGAAATGTTAAAGTCAACAGTAGGTGATGTATATCTTGTTGAAAAAGTGTTACAAAGAAAAAAGGACGCAGTTAAAGTGTGGTGGTTATGGTTTAACAAAACTGAGGATTCATGGATACCTATAAAGGACTTGGTTTAATGCAAGCAACTCGTATCATCGTTAATCTTTGAGCAGGATGGAGATTATTCACCATAAAGATCGACTCAGTATTAATAACATAGATGATTTAACTGTGGATAACGTTAAAATCAACAATGGTAAACACGGTAGTTTACTTCCAAACACTGTTCGATGTATAGTAATTGGCCCCTCAAACTGCGGAAAGACCAATGTTGTCTTTAATTTGATCAATAATCCGCAGGGATTAAGGTTTAATAACCTATATTTTTTTTCAAAGTCTCTACATCAACCAAAGTATCAATTGCTGGATAAAATCCTATCTGATGTGTCTGATGTTAATTTTTACAAATTTAACGCTAGTGATAGCATTATGCAACCAAACGAAGCGAAACCGTATTCTGTATTTATATTTGACGATGTATCTTGTGAAAATCAGGAAGACATAATAACATCGACAGCATATATATACGACAAACTTATAGCAAAATCCCAAAACAACTTATCAGAGATAATGCAAATATTCTAATTGTATTTAAACAAGATGATACTAACCTAAAACGTATATATAACGATCATGTGAATGCGGATATGCCATTTGAAAAGTTTAAAGAGCTTTGCGGAAAAGCATGGGCGGAAAAGTATGGATTTTTAGTTATTATGAAAGATCAAGCTATAAAAGATGGTCGTTATAGAATAGGTTTTGATAAATTTGTTTTAATACACTGATTAGCGGTATTACTGTACAAGTCGTCAAGGTGTGAAGATGGTTAACCAGGAAAAGCTATTAAAGGAAATAAAATCACTTAGTGATTCTATTAGACAAAAAAACGAGCTTTAAAATCAGGTATAAATGAAAGAGAGCAATTTTTAGAAACAACATTCAAACCTGTTACTGAACCTTTAAAGCGATTAGCACAAAATATGGAAAAACCTTCAATTCGCTTCGAAGGAGACAAAATGCTAACAAATTCCAAATATGATGAAGAGTTTCAGAATGATGAAAGTTTTGGACAGTTACAAACATCTGAAGAAAGAGACAAGTATGAAGAAAGCGGAGATATAGAGGATTTAAAGGAAAAGGACATTGCAGAAGATACAAGTACAGAAGATACAAGTGTAGAAGATACAAAAGCAGAAGAAGAGGATATTAACCCATCCAACTTAAGCAAATTAGGCACGGATATTATGTTTAAAGGAACTCTTGGAAGAACATATACGTTAAAAATGCTACACGCTGCACATGCTAATCGAAATTTTCATACCTATGGAGCTATAATAGAGGATAAAGGATTAATGATTGGAGATAGCAAGTTAGATATAAACGAAAATGATGATATAGTTATTGGAGATAAGAAATATAAAGGTACAAAAGGTTTGTTTGAACTTATCTTTAAAAATAATACTGGTAAATATACTAAAAGGGATTTACAATTGTTTAAAAATATATTAGAGTATACAAATGCACATAGAAAGAAGTATTCCAAAGACCTACCTATTCATAGAAATCTGTCAATAAAATATACAAGTATTATATCTAGTCGTTTCTCCTCGAAATCAAAAAAAGCTCAAATTAAAAGAAGAGCTTTATCTTCTGCTGAATTAAATGTTTTGCATAAAAAGAGAAAAACAACGGATCCTACCACATCTGGAAGGGGATTATTGAAAAATTTGTATAAAACTAATATAATATATTACAACGATATAAATAAGTTTGTTGATCGAATGAGGTTAATACATGAAGCTATGGAAGCCGGGCACACTGGTTTAGAAAACGAATGGGTAGCTTTGGTTGATGAACTACGAAAACAAGGAATAATTGTTCAGTAGACGTACATATATAATAAGAACCTAAACGATAGCGATTCAGTTATATCATAAGTGTGGACAAGTTTGGACAGTATTCCGAGTTTGGAGTAAAATCTGGATATAGTGAAAAAAGAGCTGGGTTTCCGTTAACACCTGACGGCAACTATAATTTTGAAGGAAAAGTAATTCAAAATGTTGGTGATCCGCTTATGTAGTCTGATGCGGTTACGGTACTGTACATGAAAAAAGAACCCCAACTGTACAAGAAGATCATTGGGGGTTTTCCGGTAAAAGGTTAAGCGATATACAATATCCCGTTTATGATGGTGAAGCAGTAAATTTAGCTACTCTAAAATTGTTAACGATTTACAAAAGGAATGAAACTGACACAAGCTATGATGTAAAAAAATTAAAATTATCAAATGTAAGTGATTGTGAGCAGGATGGAGACGCTGTAAATAAGAAAATGTTTGATATTGTACACAAGAAATGGACTACGGAATACGAAAAACATTTGGAAAGGTTTGGTGCAGCTATATTCCATTATATCCATCGGGCTTCAGGAAGAGATGCAGCTTCAGATGTTGACAGTCACAATTATTTAGACTGAAAAAATATACACAATCCAGAGAAACCTAATCAACGAGATAAACCGTCTGAGCCTTCTAAAGTCAAGACATTAGGAAAGGGGGATAATGTGAATGTGATTAATGAACCAACAGAAAACAATGAAGATTACATAAGAGAAAAAAGAATTTAAAATACCCTCATGATAAGGGATAAAGCATCAGTCATATTCGAGAGACGATACAAAGAGGATGATGGAATCCAATATTACTGCGTGGAGTTTAATATCTCAAGAGCCGAGATTTCCCCAAGGAGTGTTGACAGATGGTTTTGTTCAACGGTTTGATAGATATATGGATTGGGAACAACTTTCCATACATAACCTCTTCACAATGACTATGTTAAGAATTTATTTTCACAGAGTTAACTGGATCCATATTTTACAAAGACAACAGTTTTCAGAAGAATTCCTCGTAGAGATGACATCAAATTTTAATAACCGTTGGGAAGTAATAAGTAAATTTCAAAATCTCTCTGAGAATTACATTGAAAATTTTAAAGATAAACTAGACTGGGATGTGTTATTCAATTACGAACGATTAAGTGGCGAGTTTCTAAGGAAACATGACAACTATTTAAAGTTTATTCATTTTACCGAAGACAACGATACCATCACCAGCGGAGAAACATCTGGAACATCTTCAAATACACCTTATTTAAATTTTTACTACTTCTATTTAATATGTCTACATTTAATTAATAAATCCATTTCTATATAATAAATGGATTTTAAACAGTATATAATACAAGAAACCAAAACTGATATTACATTCACTGTAAAACATTTATAGAGTGCACTTACTGATTGTAGGTTTTGCTATAAATATTCATGTCGAGGGTTAAACGCATCAGTCATAATCGAGAGAGATTACAGAGAGGAAGGGGAATACCATCAACAGCATTTTCACTATTGAGTAAACCGGTTGGAGCTATAGTTAACAAAGCGATTGATTTATTACCTGTGGAATTACATTTACCTGGAGGATATCAATATTGTGGTCCTGGAACCAAATTAGAGAAACGTCTTGCTAGAGGAGATCCTGGAATAAATAAGCTCGATCAGGCTTGTAAACAGCACGATATAGCGTATTCCAAATTTGGTGATACTAAAAATAGATCAATAGCAGATAGAGCACTTGCTGAGAAAGCTTGGCAAAGAGTAAAATCTAGTGACGCGAGTATTGGTGAAAAAGCATCGTCTTTAGCAGTAACAGCAGCAATGAAAGCAAAAACTACGTTTGGAGGAGGAAAGAGAAGAAGGTGTGGGAAAAAGCCCGCTAAGAAACAAGGAGGTAATATCAGAAGAAAACGTCGATCTACCAGTGGTAAAGCTAAAAAGAAACCAACAATATGGTCAATGATAAAAAAGGGAGGAGGATTAAACCTAAAACCATATCGTGTGTATTAAATAAGAAAGAGCAGTTAATAATTAAAAACAAAGAATTGACATATGAAGAACTGATTACATATGCTTCTTGTTTGAAAATCCCATTTTTTAGAGGAGTATTTGTGAAAGATGAATTACCGGTTAAAATGTGGAAAAATGAGACTGGTATTGTAAATTTCGATAATAGTGAAGGATTAGTCACTCATTGGGTGTGTTACAAGAAACTTGGTAAAACCATTTATTATTTCGACAGTTTTGGAGACCTTCCACCACCGAAAGAACTTCAAAGATACTTTCGTGCGGCAGAAAATGTTTTTTACAATCATACAAGAAAACAACCTGATGATACATCCATTTGCGGTCATTTATGTTTAGACCTTTGAGCTAAAAGTGTTAGTCAACTTTAAGATGTCCTCGTATACAGTGTCATTAACCGGTAACTCATGTACTTTGCGCAGTATTCTGTTTCCAGCGCTACGTTTGCAAAAAGGAAGACTATGGGAAGCCGCATTATTGGATTTAACAACATATAACTCTATTCCAAACGTTAGTGAAGGAATTAATAACAAAATACATTATTACAAGACAAAAGATGATAAAGGAAAGTATTCAGCTTTGGAAGAATTCAGTTTACCAACAGGAGCTTATGAAATTGATAATATAAATGAAGTTATACAAAAACATATGGGAAAAGAAAATATAACGATAAAAGGCAATAACAATACAATAAAAGCCGAAATTACTTCTAAGTATTATATTGATTTTAGTCAAGAACATTCAATTGGTAGTTTATTGGGGTTTTCTAAGGAAACAAAAGTATTAGAACCTAATAAAACTCATTCTGGGAATAAAACTGTGACGATCATCAAAGTTAATAGCATAGACATTACATGTAACATTATACAAGGATCCTACAGAGATGGAGAAAATAGTCATATATTACAAACATTCTACCCATCAGTTGCACCGGGTTTCAAGATAGTAGAAAAGCCTCAAAACCTTGTGTACCAACCGTTAAACACCAGTTTCATTTCAGACATCGTGCTGAACATAGTGGATTAAGACGGAAACCTTATGGACTTTAGAGGAGAAGCTATTACTGTAAGAATGCATATAAAATCATCCGCTTAGACGATGGGGTTATCATTTAAAAAGAGAGAGCCAACCAGCAAAGAGGTCAGTAGCTCATCAGTTGTAGAAGGATTAACAAGTGACAACATTCGTTTTCTAGAAGAAATTGGATTAAAGGTCATTAACAATGGATATACTGGATATAGCGCAGGGTCCAACATTCGACGAGACCTTATGGGAAAAGGAATATCACACGCACAACCCTTACGCTTCGTCCAAATTAAACAATAACGATGAAATTAGGATTCCTATACAACAACAAGACATTTATACTCTTCCATGCGAAAGCTATTTATATATTGAAGGAAAAGTAACAAAAACTGATGGTACTGCTGGAACCATTGTTCCGTTCATAAATAATCCTATGGCATTTTTGTTTGACGAGATTAGATATGAAATTTCAGGAGTTACAGTCGATTCAACAAAAAAGGTTGGAATTTCCAGTACATTGAAAGGATTAGCGTCTTTAACACCAAATGAGAAGAATCTGTTAGCTGTTGCAGGATGGATTGCACCAGACAAAAGTACAATCGCTCCTGACTCTTCGGGAAACTTTGATTTCTACGTACCTTTAAGATTACTCCTAGGATTTGCTGAAGACTACAGAAGATAACAAATAAATGTAAAACAAGAACTAGTTTTATTAAGATCATCAAACGATAATGATATTATTAAAGCAGCTGCTGGAACAACTGATGCCAATTCAGACTGGAAATTAACATTAGACAAGATTTTTTGGAGAGTACCACATGTGCGACTAAATGATGAACACAGGATTACATTATTAGGAAAGTTAAAATCAGATCGAGACATTGTAATGCCATTCAGAAGCTGGGAGTTTCATGAATACCCCGTTTTACCTACAACACAACGGCATACATGGACTGTAAAAACTTCCACTCATTTGGAAAAAGCTAGATATGTAATATTTGGATTACAAACGAAGATGAAAAGTATAATAACTGAAAATGCTGGTGAATTTGACCATTGAAAATTAACTAACTGTAAAGTGTTCCTGAATTCACAATTCTTTCCCTTCGAAAACTTTAATATTTCTTTTGATAAAAAAAGTTACAGTGTTTTATACGATATGTACGCTAGGTTCCAAAATTCATATTACGGCAAAACAAATACACCTCTACTATCTCCCGTACAGTTTGAATCGAAAGCTCCGATTGTTGTAATTGATTGTTCCAAACAAAATGAATCTGTAAAATCGTCTAGTGTTGATATAAAAATAGAAATGGAATTTCAAGAAAACGTACCTGCAAATACATCTGCGTATTGTTTAATTTTGCACGATAAAATTGTTACATACACACCGTTGACCGGTATTGTAAAGACAGTATTGTAAAACGTTGTACCATCACCAGCACCGCCACTGTCGCTAACCTATAAATAGCGGAGCACAAATGCAGGTCTTCAGTTGATCGTCTATCGTCGCATGGGTAACATCTTCTACAAAATGAGTTCTCCATCTGTTGTACAAGGTGATGCAGAGGTAGTACCGTTATTGGAACGTGATAATACTAGTGAAGCAGAAATCATCAAGGAAATAACTGCATTTTTAAAGTTTGGTAAAAGAGATAGAGATGAGGAAAGTAATGCAGACCAATCAAAGGTAGTACCAAAGAGGAAGAAGAAAGTTGAAGAAAATATTCCTCCTCACATTTTAACTGAAGTTTTTTTGCGAATCTTTTACGCCCCATCTCAGCATGCATCAGCAAAAGTGTATCAGTTGGATTGATGAAGTCATTGGATTATTCCCCTACAGTAATACTACACCATGGAACAAAAAAGGTTTTATTTTCGCAAAATGCTTGGGAGTCTTTTTTGAAACATGTACATTTAATAGAATGTTATTTAACTAACAGTTTGTGTGGAAGGAAAACACATATTCGACTTTTGGATTGTGACAATGAAATCGATATTGTTAAACATCGCGGACAACTACAAGTGCGAATTAGAGACTTGACTCAACATGAAAATAAGATTCTACTGTCACGTGAAGAATTCTACGTTTTAAACTACGCAACAGAACCTATTACAAGGTACATGAGACAGTTGGTATTTGCAAGCGCTATTATTAAAGAATATTTGGTCGATACTTTGGAAAAACAACCTGAGAGCACCATCGTGTACGGACCTGTGGATACATCTATTTTTAATAGAATACCTCATGAAGTTTGCATGTGGAGAAGGTTAAAGGATTTTGAACCACTTGTAGAAATCGCTAAAGAAGCTACAGAAGAAACAACACAGGAAGAAGAAACGGAGAAACAACAAGAAGAAGAGGAAAAACGGAACACAAGAAGAAGAAGTTAAAAAAGACTAAAGTTTGACTTAGTAAAGAAGAACACACGTGGGGTAGGCCTATTGGGGACAGTGCCCACGTTAAATATACACCATCGCGCCTGCAACTGTACGGCCTGGTATTTAACCTACCGTGATGTGGAAAACAGTTTAGTTGATCGCTAGGTGCCATGACGAGCGGAGGGGATGAAGAAGTGAGTGTAAAGCCTTGTGTAATAGAATTTCAAGCATTTCGAAATAATGATGATAGGTTTATTATCAAGGAATTAGTAATTTTAGACTTGATTACATTTGTAGCCTACCCATTATCGTTTGAAGCTCCTTTTTCTTTTAACAAACTTAACACCAAAGCAAAAAGTACAAACAAATGGATAACAAACTACTTTCATCACATACATTGGAATGAAGGATTTATAAGCTACAGTAATCTGCACAGTATTATGTTTAACTTTTGCAAACAATATTCACATATATACACAAAAGGATTAGAAAAAAAGAACTGGATACAAAAGTACACGGACGGTGATGTTTTCGATATAACTATCAGTAAGGACTTTAACATTAATCTCGGTAATATTTGTGTCGCTGCAAAAGATCTTAAACACGGTCAAACAATCTGTGCAATGTACAACGCATATCGTTTGGCTGCTTACTTAAAACAAACGCAGGAATGTGGTGGGGGTAATGGAGAACAGAAATGTGGTAGGGGTAGCGGGGCCTATAAATACGAGGAGACAGCACCGCTCCAGCACGAGTATTATTTGAGACTCCGAAGAGGCAACATCACAGAAGACACCACAACCACCACTGACGAAGATGGCATCAAAACAGTTTCTACAAACACTGGTTGATCAATTCAACACTCATTCAAAATCCGACCTTCTGCTAACTAAAAAGTGTTCAGAACTAAAAGAACAAAACACTACATTATTCATAACATCAAGAAAGTGGAAACCACACATGGAGAAGCAATTCTAGTTTCATTGAGCGAAGGACCTTTCACTCCAGGAGATGAGCCGAAGTTTTAAGTATTTCTTCCAAAACGATTTGTTCAACTTCTACAAAATGAAGATTTGCGAGATATTCAACCGGGGACGTTGTATTTGGTAACACATGGTGTAAGCGGCAACAACTCTACGGAACTCACTCTGCACATCACGCATATTTGTACATAATGTCTCTGTTTTAATTTCTCTGTTTGTATTTCTAGTCATTAATGTTAGACTTAAGCTTATTGTATTGTAAGATGTTTGTTTAATAAAGAAAAGAAAAAAAGAAAAAAAAAGTAAAAAAAGTTAAACAGCAACACAGCAGTATATTATTTTATATACTGCTGTGTTGCTTTTTTTTAAATTCAAACGGATGACCCTGAACTTTCATTCAGGGTTAACTTATGAAGAGGTATAAAAGAGAAGGGAGCAGTGAAGTTAGCCTCAGTCTTGTCTAACACACGCTGCAGCTAACATGTCGGTGCCACCGATGAACAATTTATCATTCGATAACAATTTGAATACATATTGTTGCGAGTTACAATGTTTTAAAATACCAGGCGATCAAGTTGACGGGAAAGCTTGTCGTAAGTGCAGGTGTTTCAGCTATTGCATATGTAGATGTAAAACGTATCAAATGAACCGACAAGATAAATTACAAGAATTACGCCGACGGATTGCATTACTGTGGCGGCGAATGTAGTAGTAACCATCTACCTCGCACCAGCTACCACCTGCCGCCTGCCATCTGCCGTCCGCCATCTGCTCCGCCCCACCACACTTTTATCCCCACCATTTTGTTTGATACCAAAACGCTAGCTAGCGAATAGTCAGTACACCTCCGGCTCTTGACCAGTGTACATCGAGCTCTCTGTTGAAATGTCCATCAAAATTAGGTGTATTCATTATGACTCTATTCATCTGGCGACTTTCCAAGACCTCGAGGTTTTTATTGAAGAGTTAAGACTTCTCATTGCGTCCGGTTACGATTTATCTTTGGAACTTTACGCATCAAAAAACAACATGGACTCTGCGCAGGAATCGAAGTATCTACCGTCTTTCATCAGAAAGCTAAGTGATGGCCGCATCTCGTCCGGATCAACAACATCGATGACAACGAACAACGGGGAACTATTGTAAACATGAATTATTATAAATAAAATAAAGTAATATTTGTAATATGAATTATTGTAAATAAAATAAAGTAATATCTGTAGTAGTACTACCTCGCACTCGTATCATTTGATTGTGATTCGATAATTTTCATTCGATATTTCTTATCGATTAACTATCGAATCACAATCGGATTTTACGAGTGCGAGGTAGATTTTTTTTAAAAAACTTCACCGTGACCTTGAACTTTGAACTTTCACTCATTACGTCACAAAACAGCCTACGTCACTGGCTCAGCCTCAGATGACGTATTTATTCACTCAGCGCATCCGGTCACTGACCGGATGTGACGTCACTTCCGGCGCAAAACCCGCAAACCCACACTACTTCTACAATATTAGAAACAGAACCGTAAAAATTTAAAACTAGCTGAACAATGTAGACCCAAATCGGAGTTAAGCAGGCTTAAGGTGCTAACCATAGTTTTTTAGCAAATTTCTCCTATAGGGAAGAAGCTATTGCCGTAGGTCTCATGTTAAGACTTAAGCCCCAGACCATGATAACTTTTTGTTTTCAGGTCCCCAGATGCCAAAAACACTATTCGTTCAAATTTATATATATGTATATAAATATACATTTATATTATTAACCTCCTCCCGGACGACCAATAGTGTCAAGTTATGGATCTCCGACAGAGCGTATCTCGGCACTGGTGGATGAAAACCTGCAACCACTCGTAAAACGTTTACCATCTTATGTCAAAGACAGTCAAAACCTTATTTCACGACTGCAGGATATTCATCAGCCTCTACCTCAGGGAACGCTACTTGTAACGATAGATGTTGAATCACTCTATACTAATATCCCCTATCAAGGTGGTCTAGACGCTGCTAAACACTTCCTTGACACCAGACCTCCTCAAACTAAACCTTCCAAATTTCTGTCTACTCTTATACATATGGTTCTTACAATGAACAATTTTAAATTCTAGGAAACAACTATTTGCAAATTAATGGGACGGCGACGGGTACCCGAATGGCACCATCGTACGCAAATCTTTTCATGGGTCTAGTGGAACAAAATTTTCTTTCAAGTCAAAATTTGAAACCTACAGCCTGGTTTCGGTTTATCGATGATATCTTTATGGTTTGGCAGTATGGTTTTGAAAGTCTTCAAAACTTTATGGCTGATTTAAACAATTTTTCATGTATTGAATTTCACGTGGAAATCTTCACAAGGATCTATAACATATTTGGATTTAGATATTTTTCTGGATAAAAGTTTTCTTAAAACCAAAATTCACGTCAAAGACACTAATAAAATGCAATATCTTCATTACAGCAGTTGTCACCCAGCACATGTCAAAAAGTCTATCCCCAAAAGCCTGTCAGTTAAAGCCAAATCATTATGTACCGATTCTAAAGATTACAATTCTTACTTATCTAAATTAAATAATGCTTTTATCCAACGAGGTTATCCTCATAAAATAATAAAAAAACAGTTTAAGAAGCGCAAAAACACGCTTAGTTCCACCAATTTTAAAGACGATCCCAAGTTTGTAACATCCTATTCCCTGGCCTTCACAGAATAAATTCAATAATGAAAACAGGATTTGAACTCTTAAAAAACTCTTCCTGAACCGAAACCATTTTTTCTAGACCACCTAGAATGGTTTTTAAAAGACCTCCAAATTTAAAGAACATGCTTGTAAGGCTCAAGCTTGAAAATAGAAATCTCAATTTGGCCCATGGATGTGAACCATGTAATAAACCACGTTGCGGTATATGCAAAATTATGTGTAAGGCAGACCGCTTTCGAAGCACAGTAACGGACAAAGTTTACCCGATAGCTGGACACATGGATTGTTCATCCAACCATGCGATTTAACAGCTAACGAGTAAACTTTGTCCTAAGGAGTACATTGGACAAACATCCAACTCCTTACGTGTTCGGATGACAGGACATCGGTTTTCTCTCAACCATAAAGACAAACACAAGCCGGTGGCCTTACACGCTGTTCAACATAATGCTGAGTTTGAAGATTGTTTCAATCTTAAAGCTATACACAAAATCCAAAGTGTTGAAAACAAAGAATTAAATGACATGAATTTGAGAACAGTCGAATTGGCTCACCAGTTAGTTTTAAGAACGAAACAACCACATGGACTCAACATTCGTTAATTTGATAATTTTTGGTTACTTATTCTTTCTACAGTATCAAAATAGTTTTATTCCACATCATCTGATCTTAACCAAATGTGTAAATAACATATGATCTGTTGTTTTTTTTGTCATTCATTTTTTGTGCTTGATAAATAGAATACCTCGAAATATTGCAACAAAATGGTGTTAATTTCTTAAATGTATATACATATATATATGTGTGTGTGTGTGTGTGTGTGTGTGTGTGTGTGTGTCCGTTACCACGATAACTTTTGAAAGAAACACCCGATTTTTATGAAATTTGGCACAAATGTGGAGAGTAGAATTTATGACTAAGATCGAAAACCAGATCGATCGCACTAAAGGAAGGGGGTTTTATGGGAGTTTACAATTTTCCAAAAATCGGTTTTTTGCTAATTTGACCCCAAAATATTAAAAACACTCAATTTTGGTTATAGCCATTTTATAGAGCTTAAAAAACAAATAATTTAGTATTTTGAATCATTAACCTAAGTTAAGTGGTTGCGGAGAAAATCCAAAAAAACGTGTCCAATGTTAATCTTATGGGAAAAAGGTTTTTAGATTTTTCTCAGATAATTTTACTAAAAACTTCACATTTATGTTTATTAATGAGTTTAGCTCAACAAAACAATCATTTTGGTGTTTTAATCGTTGTTCTACGTCCAACCATTGCAGAGATATTCAAAGTACTAAACACAGTACGTTGTCCAATGTTATCCTTATGGAGAATAAATAAAATTCTATATCTGGATTATTTTTGAATGTATATTGATGAAACTTGGTATGTGGCTTCAACTAGTTGTGGTACATTGATATTAGCACAAAAACAAGTTTTTTGTTGATAGTCCCCGTAGCAGCAAACCTGCATACTCGGCCCCCATGTTATTCATATGGAGAACAAGTAAAGTTGTGTATCTCCCTTAATTATGAACCTAAATTAATAAAACTTGGTATATAGCTTCACCTGGTTCAGTTATATTGATAATTGCAAAACAAATTTAACTTATCTTCCTCGTTGCAGCAAACCTGCGTCCTCAACCCTAATGTTATTCTTATGGAGAATGCATAAAATGCTATATATTACTTATTTATGGATGCATTTTTGTGAAACTTGGTAAGTAGCTCTTTGTAGTAGTAAGTCACATATATATGCATTGGAAATTCGCTGAGTACGCAGGTTTGCTGCGACGGGGGTATCATTATTTATTTTTAGCGAATTTCCCCTATAGGGAAGAAGCTATTACCGTAGGTCTCATAGTAAGACTTAAGTCCGAGACCATGATAATTTTTTGTTTTGAGGTCCCCAGATGACAAAAACACTATTCGTTAAAATTTTATATATATATATATATATATATATATATATATATATATATATATATATATATGTGTGTGTGTGTGTGTGTCCGTGAATGCGATAACTTGAGTAAAAAACGTCCGATTTCGTTGAAATTTGGCTCAAATGTGTAAAATGACATTCATGACTTTAAGTTCGAAAACCAGAAAAATCGAACCATGGGAAGGGGGATTTATTGGGGTTTTAAATTTTCCAAAAATCAGTTTTTTGCATTTTTCACCCTACAATTTTTAAAAAACTTAATTTTGGTTTTGACCATGTTATAGAGCTTAAAAAAAATAATATAGTATTTTGAATTATTAACCTGGGTTAAGTGGTTGCGGAGAAAATCCAAAAAAACCTACTCATAAAATCTCCCATGTTAATCTTAAGGGAAAAAGGTTTTTGGCATTTCCTCAGTTTATTTTAATTTAAACTTCATATTTGCTTTTAGAAATCTGTTCAGTTCCACAAAACAATCATTTTGGTGTTTAAACTGTGATTCTACGTCCAACCGTTGCTGAGATATTCAAAGTGCTAAACACAGTACATTGTCCAATGTTATCCTTATGGAGAATAAATAAAATTTGATATCTCGATTACTTATGAATGTATGTTGATGAAACTTGGGATGTGGCTTCACGTAGTACTGGTATATTGATATTTGCACAAAAAATTGATTTTTTATTGGTTATTCCCGTAGCAGCATACCTACATACTCAGCCCCCATGTTATTCTTATGGAGAATAAGTAAAATGTAATGACTCCTTTAATTTTGAACATAAATTAATAAAACTTGGTATGTAGCTTCACTTGGTTGAGTTATATTCATAATTGCATAAAAACCCATTTTTTGTTCCTTGTTGCAGCAAACCTGCTTACTCAGCCCCCATGTTATTCTTATGGAGAATAACTAAAATGTTATATAGAGCATATTTATGATTGAATATTGATAAAACTTGGTATGTGGCTTCGCCTAGTTAAATTATATTTATATTAGCATAAAAATTAATTGTTTGTGTTCCTCGTTTCAGCAAACCTACGTACTAATTACCAATGCTATTCTTATGGAGAATAATTAAAATCGCTTATATGTGAATATATATTTACGAAACTTGGTACACGGCTTTAAGTGGAATTCAGACAAATATTATGCATTGGAAATTCGCTGAGTACGCAGTTTTGCTGTGACGGGGGTATTTTTTTTTTAGATTGACTATGACTAAATCCAATATTTAATTGCAAGTGAGTAAATCTACATACAGCCATGCCTCCAACACAGACGGTGAAGTTGAGAATGATGCCAGAGGTAACGAGAGCTGTAAATGTGTCTCCAAGTCAATTGTTTAAAACTCAACATCTGTAGTGTGTGTTTTTTTATCTAGTATTAATGGTTTGTTTCCAACGTGTTTTACCCTATTTTTAATCTTTCTTTAAACTGTCCTCATATTTTTTAAGCTTACGTTAACTTAGCTATAATCTTTGTAAAGCAAGTGAGGAGTATACGGTGGTTAAAGAATGATTTGTTTACCATACAAATATGTGATGATAATCAACAAACAATTATTTATCTAACGATTAAGTTTGATTTTATCTTAGGAACACATTTTATAAAAATCATATACATTTAATACATCTTCAATAAAAGGTTGAATACATATAAGACGGTTTACTCAAAACATAAAGTTTACTGTTCGTATGATTTGTTTAACTAAACAACAAACGATAACGAATAGACTTTTAATGAAATTTGAAGACGGTGGAAATGTTTGTCGTTCATTTCAAAATGCAGTATACATAATATTAATGTACTTAAGTTTTTTTGACATTAAGAATATTGACATAATATTTAATAGTATTTATTCACAAGGAAAAATGGTTTAATATTACGTTAAGTACATACTTTTGTTTAAGTTGTACGATCTTTCTGCCAATCTTAAAGCTATACACAAAATCCAAAGTGTTGAAAACAAAGAATTAAATGACATGAATTTGAGAACAGTCGAATTGGCTCACCAGTTAGTTTTAAGAACGAAACAACCACATGGACTCAACATTCGTTAATTTGATAATTTTTGGTTACTTATTCTTTCTACAGTATCAAAATAGTTTTATTCCACATCATCTGATCTTAACCAAATGTGTAAATAACATATGATCTGTTGTTTTTTTTGTCATTCATTTTTTGTGCTTGATAAATAGAATACCTCGAAATATTGCAACAAAATGGTGTTAATTTCTTAAATGTATATATATATATGTGTGTGTGTGTGTGTGTGTGTGTGTCCGTTACCACGATAACTTTTGAAAGAAACACCCGATTTTTATGAAATTTGGCACAAATGTGGAGAGTAGAATTTATGACTAAGATCGAAAACCAGATCGATCGCACTATAGGAAGGGGGTTTTATGGGAGTTTACAATTTTCCAAAAATCGGTTTTTTGCTAATTTGACCCCAAAATATTAAAAACACTCAATTTTGGTTATAGCCATTTTATAGAGCTTAAAAAACAAATAATTTAGTATTTTGAATCATTAACCTAAGTTAAGTGGTTGCGGAGAAAATCCAAAAAAACGTGTCCAATGTTAATCTTATGGGAAAAAGGTTTTTAGATTTTTCTCAGATAATTTTACTAAAAACTTCACATTTATGTTTATTAATGAGTTTAGCTCAACAAAACAATCATTTTGGTGTTTTAATCGTTGTTCTACGTCCAACCATTGCAGAGATATTCAAAGTACTAAACACAGTACGTTGTCCAATGTTATCCTTATGGAGAATAAATAAAATTCTATATCTGGATTATTTTTGAATGTATATTGATGAAACTTGGTATGTGGCTTCAACTAGTTGTGGTACATTGATATTAGCACAAAAACAAGTTTTTTGTTGATAGTCCCCGTAGCAGCAAACCTGCATACTCGGCCCCCATGTTATTCATATGGAGAATAAGTAAAGTTGTGTATCTCCCTTAATTATGAACCTAAATTAATAAAACTTGGTATATAGCTTCACCTGGTTCAGTTATATTGATAATTGCAAAACAAATTTAACTTATCTTCCTCGTTGCAGCAAACCTGCGTCCTCAACCCTAATGTTATTCTTATGGAGAATGCATAAAATGCTATATATTACTTATTTATGGATGCATTTTTGTGAAACTTGGTAAGTAGCTCTTTGTAGTAGTAAGTCACATATATATGCATTGGAAATTCGCTGAGTACGCAGGTTTGCTGCGACGGGGGTATCATTATTTATTTTTAGCGAATTTCCCCTATAGGGAAGAAGCTATTACCGTAGGTCTCATAGTAAGACTTAAGTCCGAGACCATGATAATTTTTTGTTTTGAGGTCCCCAGATGACAAAAACACTATTCGTTAAAATTTTTATATATATATATATATATATATATATATATATATATGTGTGTGTGTCCGTGAATGCGATAACTTGAGTAAAAAACGTCCGATTTCGTTGAAATTTGGCTCAAATGTGTAAAATGACATTCATGACTTTAAGTTCGAAAACCAGAAAAATCGAACCATGGGAAGGGGGATTTATGGGGGTTTTAAATTTTCCAAAAATCAGTTTTTTGCATTTTTCACCCTACAATTTTTAAAAAACTTATTTTTGGTTTTGACCATGTTATAGAGCTTAAAAAAAAATAATATAGTATTTTGAATTATTAACCTGGGTTAAGTGGTTGCGGAGAAAATCCAAAAAAACCTACTCATAAAATCTCCCATGTTAATCTTAAGGGAAAAAGGTTTTTGGCATTTCCTCAGTTTATTTTAATTTAAACTTCATATTTGCTTTTAGAAATCTGTTCAGTTCCACAAAACAATCATTTTGGTGTTTAAACTGTGATTCTACGTCCAACCGTTGCTGAGATATTCAAAGTGCTAAACACAGTACATTGTCCAATGTTATCCTTATGGAGAATAAATAAAATTTGATATCTCGATTACTTATGAATGTATGTTGATGAAACTTGGGATGTGGCTTCACGTAGTACTGGTATATTGATATTTGCACAAAAAATTGATTTTTTATTGGTTATTCCCGTAGCAGCATACCTACATACTCAGCCCCCATGTTATTCTTATGGAGAATAAGTAAAATGTAATGACTCCTTTAATTTTGAACATAAATTAATAAAACTTGGTATGTAGCTTCACTTGGTTGAGTTATATTCATAATTGCATAAAAACCCATTTTTTGTTCCTTGTTGCAGCAAACCTGCTTACTCAGCCCCCATGTTATTCTTATGGAGAATAACTAAAATGTTATATAGAGCATATTTATGATTGAATATTGATAAAACTTGGTATGTGGCTTCGCCTAGTTAAATTATATTTATATTAGCATAAAAATTAATTGTTTGTGTTCCTCGTTTCAGCAAACCTACGTACTAATTACCAATGCTATTCTTATGGAGAATAATTAAAATCGCTTATATGTGAATATATATTTACGAAACTTGGTACACGGCTTTAAGTGGAATTCAGACAAATATTATGCATTGGAAATTCGCTGAGTACGCAGTTTTGCTGTGACGGGGGTATTTTTTTTTTAGATTGACTATGACTAAATCCAATATTTAATTGCAAGTGAGTACATCTACATACAGCCATGCCTCCAACACTGACGGTGATGTTGAGAATGATGCCAGAGGTAACCAGAACTGTAAATGTGTCTCCAAGTCAATTGTTTAAAACTCAACATCTGTAGTGTGTGTTTTTTTATCTAGTATTAATGGTTTGTTTCCAACGTGTTTTACCCTATTTTTAATCTTTCTTTAAACTGTCCTCATATTTTTTAAGCTTACGTTAACTTAGCTATAATCTTTGTAAAGCAAGTGAGGAGTATACGGTGGTTAAAGAATGATTTGTTTACCATACAAATATGTGATGATAATCAACAAACAATTATTTATCTAACGATTAAGTTTGATTTTATCTTAGGAACACATTTTATAAAAATCATATACATTTAATACATCTTCAATAAAAGGTTGAATACATATAAGACGGTTTACTCAAAACATAAAGTTTACTGTTCGTATGATTTGTTTAACTAAACAACAAACGATAACGAATAGACTTTTAATGAAATTTGAAGACGGTGGAAATGTTTGTCGTTCATTTCAAAATGCAGTATACATAATATTAATGTACTTAAGTTTTTTTGACATTAAGAATATTGACATAATATTTAATAGTATTTATTCACAAGGAAAAATGGTTTAATATTACGTTAAGTACATACTTTTGTTTAAGTTGTACGATCTTTCTGCCAATCTTAAAGCTATACACAAAATCCAAAGTGTTGAAAACAAAGAATTAAATGACATGAATTTGAGAACAGTCGAATTGGCTCACCAGTTAGTTTTAAGAACGAAACAACCACATGGACTCAACATTCGTTAATTTGATAATTTTTGGTTACTTATTCTTTCTACAGTATCAAAATAGTTTTATTCCACATCATCTGATCTTAACCAAATGTGTAAATAACATATGATCTGTTGTTTTTTTTGTCATTCATTTTTTGTGCTTGATAAATAGAATACCTCGAAATATTGCAACAAAATGGTGTTAATTTCTTAAATGTATATATATATGTGTGTGTGTGTGTGTGTGTGTGTGTGTCCGTTACCACGATAACTTTTGAAAGAAACACCCGATTTTTATGAAATTTGGCACAAATGTGGAGAGTAGAATTTATGACTAAGATCGAAAACCAGATCGATCGCACTATAGGAAGGGGGTTTTATGGGAGTTTACAATTTTCCAAAAATCGGTTTTATGCTAATTTGACCCCAAAATATTAAAAACACTCAATTTTGGTTATAGCCATTTTATAGAGCTTAAAAAACAAATAATTTAGTATTTTGAATCATTAACCTAAGTTAAGTGGTTGCGGAGAAAATCCAAAAAAACGTGTCCAATGTTAATCTTATGGGAAAAAGGTTTTTAGATTTTTCTCAGATAATTTTACTAAAAACTTCACATTTATGTTTATTAATGAGTTTAGCTCAACAAAACAATCATTTTGGTGTTTTAATCGTTGTTCTACGTCCAACCATTGCAGAGATATTCAAAGTACTAAACACAGTACGTTGTCCAATGTTATCCTTATGGAGAATAAATAAAATTCTATATCTGGATTATTTTTGAATGTATATTGATGAAACTTGGTATGTGGCTCCAACTAGTTGTGGTACATTGATATTAGCACAAAAACAAGTTTTTTGTTGATAGTCCCCGTAGCAGCAAACCTGCATACTCGGCCCCCATGTTATTCATATGGAGAATAAGTAAAGTTGTGTATCTCCCTTAATTATGAACCTAAATTAATAAAACTTGGTATATAGCTTCACCTGGTTCAGTTATATTGATAATTGCAAAACAAATTTAACTTATCTTCCTCGTTGCAGCAAACCTGCGTCCTCAACCCTAATGTTATTCTTATGGAGAATGCATAAAATGCTATATATTACTTATTTATGGATGCATTTTTGTGAAACTTGGTAAGTAGCTCTTTGTAGTAGTAAGTCACATATATATGCATTGGAAATTCGCTGAGTACGCAGGTTTGCTGCGACGGGGGTATCATTATTTATTTTTAGCGAATTTCCCCTATAGGGAAGAAGCTATTACCGTAGGTCTCATAGTAAGACTTAAGTCCGAGACCATGATAATTTTTTGTTTTGAGGTCCCCAGATGACAAAAACACTATTCGTTAAAATTTTTTTATATATATATATATATATATATGTGTGTGTGTGTCCGTGAATGCGATAACTTGAGTAAAAAACGTCCGATTTCGTTGAAATTTGGCTCAAATGTGTAAAATGACATTCATGACTTTAAGTTCGAAAACCAGAAAAATCGAACCATGGGAAGGGGGATTTATGGGGGTTTTAAATTTTCCAAAAATCAGTTTTTTGCATTTTTCACCCTACAATTTTTAAAAAACTTATTTTTGGTTTTGACCATGTTATAGAGCTTAAAAAAAAATAATATAGTATTTTGAATTATTAACCTGGGTTAAGTGGTTGCGGAGAAAATCCAAAAAAACCTACTCATAAAATCTCCCATGTTAATCTTAAGGGAAAAAGGTTTTTGGCATTTCCTCAGTTTATTTTAATTTAAACTTCATATTTGCTTTTAGAAATCTGTTCAGTTCCACAAAACAATCATTTTGGTGTTTAAACTGTGATTCTACGTCCAACCGTTGCTGAGATATTCAAAGTGCTAAACACAGTACATTGTCCAATGTTATCCTTATGGAGAATAAATAAAATTTGATATCTCGATTACTTATGAATGTATGTTGATGAAACTTGGGATGTGGCTTCACGTAGTACTGGTATATTGATATTTGCACAAAAAATTGATTTTTTATTGGTTATTCCCGTAGCAGCATACCTACATACTCAGCCCCCATGTTATTCTTATGGAGAATAAGTAAAATGTAATGACTCCTTTAATTTTGAACATAAATTAATAAAACTTGGTATGTAGCTTCACTTGGTTGAGTTATATTCATAATTGCATAAAAACCCATTTTTTGTTCCTTGTTGCAGCAAACCTGCTTACTCAGCCCCCATGTTATTCTTATGGAGAATAACTAAAATGTTATATAGAGCATATGTATGATTGAATATTGATAAAACTTGGTATGTGGCTTCGCCTAGTTAAATTATATTTATATTAGCATAAAAATTAATTGTTTGTGTTCCTCGTTTCAGCAAACCTACGTACTAATTACCAATGCTATTCTTATGGAGAATAATTAAAATCGCTTATATGTGAATATATATTTACGAAACTTGGTACACGGCTTTAAGTGGAATTCAGACAAATATTATGCATTGGAAATTCGCTGAGTACGCAGTTTTGCTGTGACGGGGGTATTTTTTTTTTAGATTGACTATGACTAAATCCAATATTTAATTGCAAGTGAGTACATCTACATACAGCCATGCCTCCAACACAGACGGTGAAGTTGAGAATTATGCCAGAGGTAACGAGAGCTGTAAATGTGTCTCCAAGTCAATTGTTTAAAACTCAACATCTGTAGTGTGTGTTTTTTTATCTAGTATTAATGGTTTGTTTCCAACGTGTTTTACCCTATTTTTAATCTTTCTTTAAACTGTCCTCATATTTTTTAAGCTTACGTTAACTTAGCTATAATCTTTGTAAAGCAAGTGAGGAGTATACGGTGGTTAAAGAATGATTTGTTTACCATACAAATATGTGATGATAATCAACAAACAATTATTTATCTAACGATTAAGTTTGATTTTATCTTAGGAACACATTTTATAAAAATCATATACATTTAATACATCTTCAATAAAAGGTTGAATACATATAAGACGGTTTACTCAAAACATAAAGTTTACTGTTCGTATGATTTGTTTAACTAAACAACAAACGATAACGAATAGACTTTTAATGAAATTTGAAGACGGTGGAAATGTTTGTCGTTCATTTCAAAATGCAGTATACATAATATTAATGTACTTAAGTTTTTTTGACATTAAGAATATTGACATAATATTTAATAGTATTTATTCACAAGGAAAAATGGTTTAATATTACGTTAAGTACATACTTTTGTTTAAGTTGTACGATCTTTCTGCCAATTAGTATACGATAAAAGTCTTAGTTTTCATATTATCACTTTGCTACATCGGCAAATATGTATTAATTTATAGAGATTATTTATGACACCAATATACAATGTAATAATTCCAACCATAAGATTAAAAAGTTAATAAAATAAATAAGAAAGTTAATAAGCTAGCTTATCTGTATTCTAAGAATGCCAACAATAACTCAAATGTCCAGTAATACTTACTATATCTGCATTAGGTGGGAAGGAATAACCGTTCCTTTTATACCCAGCAAAAATAATTAGTTTATAACTTGTATTTCTCTTTCATTGAATTAATTCGACCAAATAAAGTAATCAAGTAAACAGTGAATGCCTTGTTATAACTAGTGCGACTGATAAGACATATCTATGATATGACTGATGACTGATAAGACTGATATCTATGACATATTTGAATTTGACTTTTTAAGTAATACTTTTTAATCAGTACAGTTTTAATTAGTCATGCTTCCTGTTATCAGTAATGATATCAGAATTTGGTAACAGGATGCACGTTTCACAGTGACACTGGATGTAAAATATGCGTCATAAAACCTGCAAGATAAATTATCTATATTATATTGAATATTGTAGCTGACTACAAAAGAATTTGAAATAACTGATAGCTATCCCTTATAAAATAATTACATTCTTCAAAACACAGTATTTGTTGTCCATTACATTTCCCATTATAACAGCTATTTATCATAATGTTTAATAGATAAATCACACGATTTGCTCACCTTTTAGCAAATAAACTTGTATACAACATTATAGTAGATGCACATATTGTTTATTTTTGTGATCTAAAACTCATCCCAACAGTTCCCATATAAGATGTAGATGGATAAATCTTCCCGATGTTTGGTTGCGTGGTTTTGGAGTATGGTGTCCGACCGCCTTGTTGAGGTAGTGCTTCCATTAAGGTGGTCCCACACTTCTCGCGAACACGCCGGAACTTTCGGCCGAATTCTGAATGTTTGGAGTATTTCCAAGAAGGTGGGAGCTGCACGAACTTTTGAATACATACAGGACCGAACATACGGGACTGAATGTTCAGTGAACATTGGGGAGAATGTTTGGTTTGAATGTTCAGGCCTGTTCGCGAGAATAGTGGCACCACCTTTACAGTTTTTAACAAAAGAATTATGAGGCACAAATAAATAAAGGTTGAACTTTATAATGTTCAAAATGGATTGCTTTAAGTAAACTCGTTCAAATATATATATATATAAGAATTTTTAAATATTACGAAGAAAAATACTAATTAAACGCAAAGTGGGTCTCATATTTTTTACAGTAATTTTTATAAATCCATAAGCGGCTATTACAATTATAATAGTAACAAAACAAAAGCACAACATTGTGAGGGTACAGTTAAGAACGAATTTAACGAATTAAAAATTTCGAATAAATGAAGATGATTAAACTAACTTCTTCATAAATAATTTAAACAATGTATAAGGTAATTCTCTTGTTAAGCAAAAGTAACATTTGCTTTGTACACATTTCTAGTTTTTCTACTTCAATCATAGTTGAAAGATCTCCCACCAGACATTTGGAAAATTACAAATAGTTTTAAAATGCCACGATTAAATTATTTGAAACATATTATTGTAAAATAATAAATATAGAGTGATATAATTCTCTCAAAGTGTTTGTGACTAATTCAAAAAGTAGGATAGGATATGATTTATTAAAACATGTAAATATATATTTAAAAGTTAAATATTTCAAGCCTTCTACGCGAGAACTGTACAGTGGAAACCAGATGCTCAACAAGTTCCTGGAAACAAGTAAGAACGATACCTTCTGGGTGTCCATTCCCCTTTCTAATCTTCTCACTCTCCCTCTCAATCACTCTCTATCACCACATCCCACCATTTTGTTATTTTATTTTAAATCTATGCTTTTGACCCTATCCGCTTCTCAGTAAAGTATAGCGGTCTCTTTTGATTGCAATCTCCTAATGTACCTTTGCTTGAAGTAAAATAACATCTCATGTTTTTGTTTTTGTAAATCAGAACAATCGTAAATTATTTTAAATATGTTACTCGAAGAATACTAATCAATTGTTAGTCTTTAAGTTATGTATTAGATATATTAGACTAAATATGTTATTTGTACATTTTTAAAGTATAACTGAAGGTAATATCATGATATGTACAGTAAATTTTTAAAATCTCAACAATACTTGAGGAATTGAATATTGGCAGGAAACACACATTATATTTAGTTGTTGTGATCATTTATACACAATACGTGTTTAATTAAAACGCAAAGTTATTTATTTATCATTAATACATATAATCTATTTGTTATTATTAGAATCAAACTTTTGAATTTGTAATTGGGCTAAAGTAAACCAGTATTAAATTTTAGTTACTTAGCATTGTTGAGAGCATAACAAAACATTGCCTTCGTACGTTCAATTTATAATTTTTTTTTCTATTTAGTTATATACTACCGCAAATGGATTTTGTAAATTAAGAAATCACAAATGCATAGTTAAATAATCCCTGCATAGTATTGTCATATATATAGTTTTAAAAATATAACAAATTTCAATTTAAAATGTACTTAAAATTTGTTTCAGGAAGACGTATATTACTAAAGTAGGGTAGAACATATTTTTGTACACCCCTTTAGTATTTGATCACCTATTTATCGGAATTTTAAATGAGTTCCAATTTGAGATTTATATTTTGAATTTATGTTTTTATTTATCTATCTTGAATTTCCAAATTATTTTTTTAAAGATCGAATTAATAAAATATCGAAAATGGTAATTATTTTCTATATAAATGATTGTGTATTATTAGTGTATTTTAATGCTGTCTTTAAACGTTTGTTCTTAAATATAAACCTAATTTTTTATTAAAATATTAAACAGAAATAAGTTTGTACTACACCGTCTATTATACTACACACAAAAACCTGAAAAATATTATTAAAGAATTAAAACGTAGTCTATGCTAATAAAAATTATTTTATCGTCAATATAATCAGGACCCAAAGTGAAGCAGTTAGAACAGCTGAGAGTGTTTATTTTATAATATAACTAGAGAAAATAAAAGAAAACGACGACATAATGTTTATTATCACCTCTCCACTTCCAATCTATTACTTTTATTTTCACAGCCTAACTTTCATCCAACTTTTATCTGAACTTAGCCATTAACTCGATACTCTGTAAACCTAATAACATTTCAGTGAAAGATTCAGAAACATTTATGTAAGGGAACGTAACTTATAATAATAAAGCTAAAGATATTAAAGTATACAAATTATTGTACGTTTTAACCAAATCACTATATCATAATAAAAACGTAGTATGGTTATTTGTTTATATATTCGCGATACTAAAAAGAATAGTCATGCCAAATAATAATTAAATACCCCCGTAGCAGCAAACCTGCGTACTCAGCGAATTTCCAATGCATATATATGTATCTTAATACCACATAAAGCCCCATCAATATACATTCATAAATAAACTATTTATGAAATTTTAATTATTCTTCATAAGAATATCATGGCGGCTGAGTATGCAGGTTTGCTGAAGCAAGGAACACAGAAATGGGGTTTTATACACATATCAATATAACTCATGTAGGTAAAGCCACATACCAAATTTCATGAATTTATTTTCATAATGAAGGCAGATAACACGGTTACTTATTCTCCATAAGAATAACATGGGGCTGAGTATGCAGGTTTGCTGCTACGGGAGCCTTTGTCAAAAAATTGTTTTTTGAGGAAATGTCAATGGTCGACAACCAGATAAAGCCGTAAACCAAGTTTTGTCAGTATATGTTCATAAATAAGCGAGATATAAAATTTTTATTTTCCTCCATAAGATTAACATTAGACAACGTACTGTGTTTAGCACTTTCAATATCTCGGAAACCAATTGACGTAGAGAAATGATCAAAATACCAAATTGTGTGTGTTTTTAAGCTGAATCCAATGGTGAAAAATAAAATTTGACTATTTCCAAAATTATATGTAAAAAATTCCAAAAAAACATTTTTGGGGTACAAAACCCCCCCAAAATACCCCTTCGGATAGAGCGATCTGGCTGGTTTTCGATCTTAAAGTCATAAATGTTGCTTTACACGTTTATACCAAATTTCATCAAAATCGGATAATTTTTACGAGAGTTATCGTGCTCACGGACACACACACACACATATATATATATATATATATATATATATACAGTTTCGAACGAATGGTGTTTTTGGGGTCTGGGGACCTCAAAACGAAAAGTTATCATGGTCCCGGGCCTAGGTCTTACCATGCCGACTACGGTAATAGCTTCTTCCCTATAGGGGAAATTCGCTAAAAAATGTAAAAGATAAAAGTAAAATAAATAAATAATAAACCTGGTATGGTTGATTTAATCTTATAACAAGAAATATTTTGCAAATGCCTATCATCAAATAATACCTCTAAATAGTGATATAACCAACAAAGAGTGGATGAAATCATAATTTTTCAGATCATAAGAACAAAACTACTAGATAAATATTTTAATACCAGGTAGAAAGTATGTCCCATTTACTGCTGTGACATTTCAATTGTGCGTGTTATTTAAATAATTAGTATCAAACCTAGTTGAGCTAAACCTATACACTACATTTAATAAACAGTATTATGAAAAATTATAAGCACTTTAAAAATTTGTAATTACTGAATTAAATGAAACAAAATTAACTGAAATAAATACATCCAATCATCACGGTTAAGCGACTTGATACAGATCTACTTTTATTATTTGTAATAAACCAGTTCAAAATAAAGAAAGGAAAATTTTAATTTCCTGACGGACATATGCCGAGTACTCAAATTAAGTCCCTAGCTACAACCAACTTCTTCCACTACAACATTCTGCCAGCCCTTTTTAAAATAAAACCCGCCTTACCATCCCCATGTTGTTTATATAACAAAGTAATTTCCAAACATGTATTACGTCTATCTAAATATGGAAATTATCGAAGTTGTAAAACAGTTTCATATGAGTGCCTAGGACAAAAAGGATATTATGGGGCAAATTTGAAATCTGTAGGACTTACAATGGTTTGTGGGTTGTGGTGGATTGTTGAGTGGTAATTGTATTATATATATATATATATATATATATATATATATATATATATAAGTGTGTGTGTGTGTGTGTGTGTGTGTGTGTGTGTGTGTGTGTGTGTAATTTTCAGTAAAAATGGCTACTAATATAATTATTATTTTAAGCTTTAAACACAGTACCCTGGTTTAAATTATTTTATTTCAAGACCGACATGTTTCGGACCTTAAGGCCATAGTCATGGTCGTAAACAAAACTTAACCTTACAATTATTAAAAAGAAATGTAAATGTAAACAATAAATTGCTGATAATATAATCATATGACTTTTTCCACAGTTCTTTTAACATGCTTTATAAAAGAACTGTGGAAAAAGTCATATGATTATATTATCAGAAATTTATTGTTTACATTTAGATTTATTTTTAATAATTGTGAGGGTATCTTTTGTTTACGACTATGACTATGGCCTTAAGGTCCGAAACATGTCGGTCTTGAAATAAAATAATTTAAACCAGGGTGCTGTGTTTAAAATGTTTAAAATAATAATAATATATATATATATATATATATATATATATATATATATATATATATATATATATTATCATAAAATGTATATTCATGGGTTTTCCGTTACTACATTGTTTATACGTGAGTATCATAACCGTATGTGAACAGCAACAAAAAAATTCTTATGATTATTTATCTTATTGCCAACACTACACCGACCTGTTGTTACATATTGACCAATATTCGCGGTAAATAGACTTACGAAATATATAAAATGTTTTGATTTAACTATTCCTTGTAGTCTCGGCCAAACTTGGTGTGAAAACCTGTTTTTGAAATGAATGTAATTTGCTCAGAAATCAATGCTTTTGAATAGGGTTACATAAAAATGGGAAATTATAAATACAATTGGGCTACTTTAAACCTATCATATTTATGATTCATAATTATAAGATATGATTGTTTTACGGACATTAAATGAAAGAGTGACTCAAAAGGTTTCCTTCACCCGTAGGTTGTTTATCTTATTGATATGTTATTGTTGTAATCAAAAACAAATAATTAATGATACACAATCTGATAGCAATGGATACTTAGCACAGGGGGTTGAATGGTTTATTGAAACTAAATCAGGTAAAGTTGTTAATGGTATATTCTAACAGAAATACCAAAATACACCTCCTTTAAGGACTACAAGAAGTTGAGTTGTACTATAAACTCATGTTTACCGAAGCGTTTAATGAGATGAATGTCATAATATTAAACGTTAAGTGTTATATAAGACAAAATTACGAACCTTCTTTCTTATATGTGGTTATAGTTTTAAGTAATTTTGAAAGAAATTAAAATTTATCGGGGTTGAAAATTATACTGTTTTTTATAAACAACCGTTATATATATTTATATTACGGTTTATTATACTAGATCAATCCTAATGGTTTATATATATATATGTTAGGATAACAAACTGTATATAAACATTTTAGTAAAAAGAATTGTCTTTCTTATGGGATGAATATAAATATAGTAATATAAGTCTTAGAAAGTGTACAACCAAAGTGTCATCATGTGTTTAGAGATTTCCATAAACCTGTTACTGTATAATACCGTAAAAGGTAATCCCTTAGTAGTTGGGGTTTGTAGGTTCTGGGCCAAGTGATTGACAGCTTCCGGTCACGTGACCGGAAGCTGTCAATCACTTGGCCCAGAACCTACAAACCCCCACTACTTCCCTTCTTTATGTTAGGTTCATTACCATACAACTTACACTGTAGTTTAGTGCAGTATGATCAAAGGTAAGTATCCCACTAGCATATTACGTTTCATCAAAGTAAATTGATTTTAATTAGCTTGATATGCTCTCTGCTTTTTGGGTATTACATTACTATAAACAAATTTAGGTTTTACTATGATTTCTCTAAGTTAGTAAGTAATAAGGTGTTTAACGAGATATGGGGTCTATGAAGATGGTTTTTCAATTGTGAAATGGAATTAATTATTAATGTTGTATATAATTATTTACTCTTAAGTCTTCCAATAGCTTCAATTATTATAAGGTGAATTATTAATATTTTAAATATAATGCGTGAAATTAAGCCTTTTTTGTGTTTGTTGTTATATTTTTAATAAATTTTTCTCTGGGAAGATCTGGGAGGAAAACATTAAGCAATTGCCTCTGTAAGTAAATATTAGCCTGCAAACTAATTGGTCAGCAACTACTTTGGAATCCTTGACCAGATATTTGAAACATAGCACCACGACCTTACGGAAAAATTGCCTAACATGAAGTAAAAATATGAAATAAGCCCATTTCATGTTGGTTTTCAAAGTGTCACTCTTGGCATCCTTTGGTGTGATATGAATTATTTAATGCTGTATCACTAATATTTATACGTATAATTTATATATTTATGTAAAATTAATTTAGTTAAGTCTTAGACCTATTCCTCAATAAAGGTAATGTCTATAAAATTATAAAGTTTTAAATTAATTACCCGTTTTGTAACATTATTTTAATAAGGTAAAATATAACGACTAATACGAATTTCTTTAACCAAATTATATAAGAGGTATGTACAAATTGCGTATTTTTTATGTTAAAGCTTTTTACAAAGAGACGAACCGGACGATTATCAATTTAATAGCCTAACATTTTTACAAAATGTAATAGTATAACTACCCATATTGGAAGTTAGCAGACTTAGCCTAGCTATGGTGTCAGGGGTGGTGAGGGCGAACTTTATACGCGGGTTTGGACCCTCACTGCTTCCCCATGATTTATTACGTGACCGGTATCAGCAGGTCTCTCAGTGATCTCAAGGAAAAACCAGCATAGTAAAGGTTTTGGGTTGTAATATGTTATTTAGTTGTTTTTAAGATGTATCTTTTAAAACAACACTCTCATAGAAAAACGTGTTGAATTAAGTTAATTCTTTAAATATTATATATAGCTTAAATCTGTATTTAATGACTCAGTGACAAATTTATAACCCCTTTTTCAATGAAGTTTATGCAAGCTCTTATTTCTATTATATATACAATTTATACTATAGTATAAAGATTAAGCTAAAGTAAAATTAAGCTAAAGATATTTTATTACTTGAAGAATGTAAAGTCTTAATAATATTTTAACTTGTAATTTCAACGATACTACATACACCATATTCTAGAGGATGAGTTAAAATTAAATGAATAGTCAACACTATAAACCTCTAAGGGATTCTTTAATTTCCCGACTACCATCCAACGTGTGGTTCCATCAAGTCGGCAGCTGCAGTAAACTCTTCCACCACCACATCCACTAAACCTTTAATTGAAATTAGTCTTTAAAAACCCCCTATTTTTTACATCTACCACCTCTACGTCAATAATATTCAAGGTCACAAATGTTTCATTCCTTCGTTCAACGTGATGTTAACAATTCAATTCAAAAATGGGCTTAACCCTCAGTTGAAACCCCCACATACATGTTATTTGCGTACCTCCTTCTAAAAACGTGTAATCAAAATATCTGAGTATATTCAGGCATTTTATAGTATATAAAAGGATACACATGAGGTAACAGTTTAGTGGTACGTTCAACAGGAGCATGAGGCACAAGCTTATTATAGTCCATCAACCACACTTGATGTTAATAGGTGTAATATACTCTACGAGCACACGTCATCAAAATTAATTTAATGAATACTCTAATGTAAACCATTTACTATGTGTAATTTGTAAAATATAAAAATAACAATCAAGAGTGGTATGAAGGTCATAATTCTGCTTAAAACTTATCCTAGAGAACATCTGAGTATATATACCTATTTTATATTAAAGGGAAGGTTGCATACGATGGAATATTGTGGTACTGTAGGATCAAAAGGTGCTAATATCACATGCATATTATGTTCTATCAAAGTTACTCGGAACTAATTGGTGGAATATTATCTAAGACTCGTGTTGCATAATATAAAACTAGATTTAATAACGTCTTCTATTAACATTTTACTACTTAAATACACTTTTTTACTAATAAAATTTAACAGTGGGTATATCAAGTATTATATAATGTCCATTCTTGATAATACTTATTTTATTTGACCATAATCTTTAAGAATATTGAATTCCGTTTTTGTGAATTATGTTTAAAACATCAGATTAATTAATATCCTTTTGCAGCTGCCCTTTGTAGTAAGTTAAAGTCAGTATGGATGATTAGTTTTACAATAAAAAACTTACGAATAAGTAAAAAAACTTAGAAAAAATTGTAAACAGAAGAGTAAAATGAACAAATTCAGAATTCAGCCCCTGAATTGAAAGAGTTTTAATTAAGTGGATAAGTTTAGCCTCTTAATTAAATTCTCCAAAAAAGCCTTCCTCAAATACTCTTCAACAAGCAAATAACGGCTTTACAAAGACACATTTTCCTTAGTGAACGTAATTGTAAACCATCCTAACTGTTCGACTTCGCTAAAGTGTTTTATTTTTCGGAGATAATAGTAGTTGTTATGAAATCCTATAAAACATGGTGTCCCGCTTCTATTTCACCAACATTTACTATGTTGGTTTGCAGGTCAAAACGAAACAATAATGCATTAACTATGTTATCTCTCTTTGAGATAGAATGTATTTTTGTGCAAAACAGTTCTCTGAAGAAATGTAAAAACAAATTAAGAAACCAAATATGTACACAATTCTAAGTCAAATCGAACGGTTTTTCACATTAATGACACGTTTTGAGAACAAATTTAGTATTACTTAGTTAGCTATCATTTGGAAAATTAAACAAATTGTTCGAGTTTACTTAAAACCTACATATACTTAGATATTAGGCAGTGGCTACGTACACGTTCGACGTGAGCCGCTATTGTTCACGTCCGTTCCAAATTATGCACCGTTAGTTACTTCTCTGTGATTTTTAAAACAAATTGAGAGCCAGAAAACCTCCTAACCTAACCTAACGTATCCTAACCTATCCTAACCTAACGTAACATAACGTAACGTAACCTAACCCAACCTAACCTAAGCGGTAGCGAAGTGAATTTGCCCTGACATTGGACGTGTACGCAGTCACTTCGTAGATATTAACTATTTTAGTAGATTCATCCAGCCTCATGGTTTTTAAAGTGTCACTCTTAGCATACTTTTCTGAGATATGAATTATTGTTGCTGTATCGCTAATATGTATACGTATAATTTATATATTTATGTTCGTGTTTAATGAGATAAATGTCATAATAATAAACGTTAAGGGTTATATAAGACAAAATTATCAACCTTCGTTCTTACATTTGGTTATATATTTAAGTAATTTTCAATGAAATTAACATTTTTCGGTGTTAAAATCTATACTGTTTTTATAAACAACCGTTATATAGGCTATATATATTGGTTTATTATCCTAGATCAATCCTTATTGTATACATATATATATATATATATATATATATCCATTTTAGGTATACAGATCAATTAATAAAATAGTGTTTAGACGTTTCTATTTAATATTCCTTTTAGCTCTAATGTTTTGTTTAAAAGTCAAACTGAGAAAAGTAACAGATCCAGGGAGTATTTAATTCCCCGGCGGCCATTCCACACGTAGTCCCATCAAGCCCAAAGCTGCAATAAACCCTTAGCTACAACCACCGCATCCCCTAAACCCTTAAACAAAATTCGCCTTACAAAACCCTGTGGTTTTTATACCTACCTCTTCGTCAATACTACCCAAAGTCACAACTGTTTCATTCCTTCGTTAAATATTATGTTAAAATGTTATTTAAACAGGGCTTAGCCCTCAGTTGAACTGACATGTAAGTTATAAGACTTCCCATGAATATTTTTGCGTACCTTCTCTTTAAAACGTTAAATTAAAAGTTTTGGGTATATTTAATCATTTTATACTAAGGAGCAGGATTCATACTGAGTAACAGTTTAGAGCGATCAGTAGGTGAATAAGTCACTAACATACTGTATAATATTCCGCCAAAGCCTCAAGATGACAATTTGGGTAATATTCTCTGAGACTCTAATATTCATTAAACCATAAGATTTTCATCAAATCTAAATCAATTTCATTACATCTCTTAAGTAAACATTATTACTATTATGAATATATTATTGATTTTCCAGTTTTAAACTATGGTAATAACCATGAAAAATGTTAGATTGGTCATAATCCTACTCAAAACCTATACTAAAGAACATATGAGTAATTTTAGCCATTTTATATCAGAGGAAAGGATGCATTCGATGGAATAGTGGTGTCCTGTACGAACAAAAGGCGCCCATGTCACAAAATTATTGTTTTCCATCAACGTTACTTGGGATTAATTGGTGTAATACTATCTAAAACTTCACGTGTTGCATCATATAAAAATTCATGTAATTTCTCATTCAATATAAATATTTTAACTATTATGTAAACTATATTTTTGACATTTCTAATTTAAAACTTTGGAACATTGAAAATATCAAGTAGATAAAATTATCATTCTCGCATTGAATAGAATCAAATGTATTATAAAATACAGACACAGTTTAATTCTCATATTTATTCTTTATAATACTATGTTTTTTATTCGACCATAATCTTGAGTTCTTTCACGTAAATCGTAATCGCGTAATGGTTAACCAATCAGATAAAATAATATCATTATAGAACAGACCCTAACCGACTAAATAGAGTGTTACTAGACAAATAAACACAGATTAAGGTCCTACAAAACCAAATAAATACATTATTTTGGCCGAATTGTTTTAACATTAAAACAGGTTTAATGGCTAAAATACACGATAGACAAATATTTTGTTAATAAAAAAGCTAGAATTAAAAAAAGTACGTAAAGACAGGTACTAGTAAAACAGAAATAAATCCATAGCTTAACCCTTTAAAGGTTATTGAACGAGTTTTAATTACGTGGATCAGGTTGGGCTCTTAATTAAAACTCTCTAATAAAGCTTCACGTCAATATTCTTCAGCAAGCTATTAATTGGTTTACGAAGAAACTTTCTCCTTGACGGTATTAGAAACCATCTTTACTGTTTGAATTTGATTAATTATATTATTTTTCGAAGATATTAATTAGTAGTGAATACAATAGTTGTTATGTAATCCTATAATACAAGTTGTCACGCTTCCACTCCACCGAACTTCACGGGGATATTTTGCAGGTCAAAACAAAAATATAATGCATAATCATGTATCCTGCATAAACCCTTTAGCTGTCTTTGAGTTAGAATGTATTTATGTACAAAAGCCTTTCTGATGAAATGTAAATACAAATTAAGTAATCAAATATTTACACAATTATAAGCCTAATCAAACGGTTTGTCATATTTCAGGACCATATTAACTTAGAACTTTAAAGAAAACTTTCATTTAGTGCCCAATAATATAAGATAGTAGTGGAAAGTAGACCGTATTTAGTATACAAAAGGGCCATTTTGAGAAACAAATTTATTACTTAGTTATCTACCCTTTAAATAGGAAATTAAAAAATGAAAATCTATCAATTTAGCGTATAATCTAAAAAAAAAATATTATTAACACTTTTTGTAGACTCATCCAGTTTTGTAGATATTTAAAACCAGTCTTGTCATCCAGTCTTGTAAGATCTAAACAAGATTTAGCAGACAAATTCAATTTCAACTTCAAATTCAACTTGACAATTTTCACATATGAACACTAAAGCCTCGTTTAGTTATTGCATAACTAGTCGCTTCTGAGGAACTAAGCTGTATGTATACAAATCATATATACTCACCGATAAAAAATAAATCATTATAAATAACTCTACAGAAAGGAAATTGCATCCCTCACTCTAGTCTTGCAACGTCATAAAACAGCTGTTGGTTTAGGGTCATTGCGATCACTTAGTTTGTAAAACATTTAATACCATCTGACATGGCGTAATGGCTCAGTGGTTAAGGTGAGATTTGGTACGGTGAAGGTTCCCACTTAGAAACTGCTCATTTTGGTTATCTTTTTGAAGACGAAAGATTTTAATTGTAGTTTTTTACCAGAACAGTAACATGTTAGTTTATTTATTTAATGTTGTTTAGTATGACATTGTGTTGCAAATTACTTTTTAAACTTAAATCGCTGTCAATACATATGGAATTATTGAGGGCTCTTCGTTCAGGTGTTATCGTCCATATTCGTAAGCGTTCGCTTATGATGGACTGGGGGTGCTATTTCCTCTCTGTAGCGTCTTTTAACCATTATAAGACTTTTGTTGCGTAGCAATATTTGGTTCTTTTACCGGCCAAACAAACCGGTTAACTTTTGATGCAGTGGAAACGAAATGTCCTAAGAATTAAAGATACTAAACATTTAGAACGCACATAGATTTGGAAATACGATTCCAGCAGTAAAACAGCTAGTTTCATACATGAATCCACCATTTATGTAAGTATACTCGTGTTTTAATTTGTATGCAGGATACCCTATTTAAAATGCCAGGGCTCAAAAGGCTATGCCCCACACCTTGTATCAAGCTAGGGCAAGATTTTTAACTTAGCCGAAATAACAGATACTCTTTATTGCCTTTTACTTTCAAAATTGATATCATCACGTTTTATTCATATTTTTACAGGTGTATTTCTAATATTTTTTCTATAAACTTTAAAACTGGAAAGTACAAGTTATATTACCACTATTAAAGACATAATTTGGATGTGTTTGAATAGGCTAAAATGTATTCAAAAATAAATTTTTCGGACTTATGATTTAGTCATATTTAAAAATCATATTTAATGTTGAGTGTAAGGTCCGTTACACTCACAACGTTGGTAGTTTCATTTTGTTAATATCTTTATCTGAGAAAGGGCGAAGATTATTAACGGCAGAAATAATATGCTTATTCTAATATCACATGGTTGATGTTTTAACTGCTTCAATGAGGTAATGTTTCGACCTTCCAAGTATTAGAATCTAACTCACACACCCAACAGTGAAAACTCTTTGACAGGGGTTTTAAAATTCATCGCAGAGTTGTTCTAACACTAACAAGAGGATCACCAACTTTACTACGTATCAGGAATTGTAATTTTGTTAGGTTCTAAATATGTTTCTTATCTGTAGAACTTATCCGTAAGGTTTTGAACCATATTTTATTCTATAATTATTTATAGCAACATGTATAAAATATTATATTATATAACATAAAATAACCTTTTAAAACAATAAACTTATTATTTCTATAATTTACTTTATCTAATGTCTTTCTGAATTGATGGATGAGTATAAAGCTTTTACTTGGTATTTGTTACAACATTCATTGACATTTGGTTTTTAAACATTTAAATCAAACGCTTTAGGTAACTTATCTCCTTAACAAGTTAAAACGTATTATTGATAAAAGGCTGGTTAACGTGAAAACCCAATTACATTTAAACGTTTAAAATTGAGACCAAACTAAAGGATTTAAAGGTTATTTATTTGGATATTTTTGATTAAGAATATGTGGGAAAATTAAAACAGAGTTTCCGTGAGTAATATCAATCAATGGGGTTTAACAATAAATGACTTTGCAACATTAACTCACAAAAACATTTAACATTAAATTAATTATTACAAACACAATCAAAGGAATAAATTACTAATTTATCTAGAAACTGATTAAGTGAAGAAAAATTATGCACGGAGTATGAAACAATTTGTTACACTGTTTATATCACGTCTGAATGCATTGTAAATGATTTAACAATGTATAATTATTCTATTTTATATATAAATTGTGTATTTGACAAGTCCTCAACAGCCTGTCACTCCACAACAGGTGACAACAAAAACTCAGTTGGGGTTGGAGAGGTGTCAACAGCGGAAAATGGAGCGTCGTGATTGGTTGTGGATTTGCGATAAAAAGTCAGCATTATTATTGTTGATTTTACAATAGATTTTCAGTCAACGACTCCATTAAATTTAATCCGGAAATTATAATACATTTTAGGTCTTAGATATAAATTTTATATATTGATATGAAGTCAAGTTTGTTGGTGTTTTTTTTGTTTATAAAAGATTACGTTTTTAGATGTATTATCCGTATACATTAACAAACCACCATTATTAATTGTATGTTTTTTCACAAAATTTTTATCTAACAACACTTGAGATAATTTCTTAAAAAACAGTATGGTATTACGAGGTTGAGTTCAGAATTAAAATATATTTTCCGTTTTCTTAAATAGATAATTTTAAATTAATTACTTAGACGTCCCTGTAGTTTTATCCTTACTAATCAAAAGATATTTATCGTATTGCTTACGGATGTTTTAATTCAAGGTTGAATTTGTGTTTTTAATCCTTCTCCTTAATGAATTCAACGCATTTATGTTTTGTGATACCAAGCCCCATGCTTCACAGTTGTAATGACCTACACTGATAATATAAGAAGATAATTAACGCGTCATCATCCCCTGGAAACGCGTCATCATCCATCATTCCTAACATTTCATTACAAAATTCAATACGCTTGTCTTTGTCATTGGGAAGGAGAGCCTGCACAAGTTGAATTCGGTAGGGCTTGTAGAGCAAACGTCGTCTCAAAACTCGCTATACAGTCGTTTGGGATATTCCAAGATCTCTACTAGCTTTATAGGTGGCCTTTTTTGGACTGCGAACGAAACTGTCTTCTATTTGTCGGATATTTTCCTCTGACACACGTGGGCGGCCTGAAGGTTTTCTTGTACACACACTTCCAGTTCTTGAAATTGCCTAAACCAACGGGTTATGCTTTTTCTAGTCGGAAGTTCACTACCAAATTCGATGAGAAATGACCGCTGAACTGTAATTGGCGATTCAGTTTTTGCAAACTCAGTCACATAAAAATCCTTATTCTGCATAGTAGCCATCTTACTCACAACTAACAGTAAAACAAAATGGCTGCCTATTGTTGCGATAACTCTTTCGGCCGTTTACGAAACTATGGTTAAAAAACTTTGAAACTTCCTCTTTCAAATGGTGTAAAAATTATGTATTTCCGATTTATACTTTTTGAGATATATAGTCATGAAATTGGGTCTATTATTTTGGATTGCCCTGTACAATTTTATAACTTAAAAAACCACTAATTTTTAAAAACAAATACTAAATTAAGAGGTGGAAAGGGTAATAATGGCACGAATGTTTTAAACAATAAGAACTGGATTTCATTTTATATAAGTTTATAAACCAGTTGTAAACTAAGCTAGACCCATTAGATATATAATTAAGTTTAGATTACTGTATTACGTTGTAAGAAATAATTTATCGAATATAAATAATTTAAAATTAACATGTTTTTTATTTAACTTACACGTAAAGATTTAAATATAATTCTTATAACACATTATTCTTATTATGTAGATTTGTAAATTGGCTAAAATTAGGAGATTATTATAAATAAAGGATAACGATATTTATGTCAAAAATGACACTCCAAACAGAAGAAAGGAAATGAGTATCGGGAAGCTGCAATATCGTGAGAGCACCAATACTGCTAGAGTTCCCGCCTTGAGATCTTTTCTGTTTGTTATAACGGCAAGTCTTTAGTTTATGTAAAATATTTTATTTTTATTTTACAATATATTGTTAATGCAAAAATATATCATAACAAGGTATTCACACTGTACAATAGTTAATTTAGTCCTGAATATTTGATGGATGTGCTATGGAAGTAATATTTTGTACAAAATTGTATATTTTCTACTGTGACTTAATCACTAATTTATCACTAATATTGTGACTATTTTATCACTAATATTTTGTATTACGTACAGGTCCTTTAATTGTATCTCTAATAAATGTATTACAAAAATGTTCAAGATCCGTTTAACCTTATCATTATCATATGTTTAACCTTATTTTAAACATATCATTCCCATAAACACTTCCAAAGCCACGTGATATAAACCATGTACACTACTAATGTTATATAAAATAATGACTGTATTTTTAGTTTTTGGGTTATAAGAATAATACTTCAAGGAAAAAATCAAACCCATGATATTGGTGTTTCAATCTCTTACTAATCACTAGCCTCATCTAACTATATTCAATCTAGCTTTTCACTATTTTGTCTCTTGTCTTTAATATTTATATACATTTTTTAAATAAAAAGAAGATTTCATTATTTATAGAAAATACTTATAGTTATAGATGTAGTTATAACAGTAGAAGATTGAAAAGTTATGAAAACCTTTGTTAATCGTACAAATTTTCACCGTTGTTATTTATATTGTACTAATTTTAGACTTTTTATACTTTTTTCTACAAAAAATCCCTCCTTTCGTCTCCAAAAAAAAGTACAACGAAGTAGCCTTATTATAAATATCTAACTACATTCTGTGTTTTTGTTTTGTATTTTTTTTTGGGGGGGGGGTGAAACACCTAAGTACCATCCCCACCCAACTTGACTGAAATAACTGATTTATATTACAATTAAAATAAGAATAATAGTTTCAAAATAGTAATTTATTTAGTATTCTTAAGTGAAATGTAACCAATGCATGATTGAGGACTTTTGTAAAACAAGGGTCCTTTGTAATATTTACTAAGAACTTGATGAATTGTAATGTATCAGATTGAGTAATGTTTATAAAAGAGCACATAATGTCAAGCTTCAACTAGGCACATCTGAGTGAAAGTTGTGGGAGTGAAGAAGTTAGAGGGGGTGATAATGCTAGGGTGATAATAAGGAAGGGGGGGGGGTGTACAAGAGGCTCTTCAAAGATATTGATCGTCTTCACTTTCCTTCTCACGTTAATGCAATTTTTTCTATTTCCTTCAGTAAGAAAAATTAAGTGGTATATTTTAATTATCACAGCTGGAAACTAAGTTTGTCTACAACATCTCCATATATGTATAATGTAAGTCAAACATCGTTGATTTAAGTTGTTATTTGTTGCTCAGATTTCCCATATAGAATTTTATTCTGAGTGGTTTGCAAATTAAATATCAATATTAAATGCAACGTAATGCAAGGTAATCTGTTAAAAATAGTTACATGGTGATTATTAAATACCCCCGTCGCAGCAAACCTGCATACTAAGCGAATTTCCAATGAATATATAACATAACACATTAAAACACTTCACAGGATTTATAAGAAATGTATTCACAAACAAGCGATATTTAAAATATTAATTATTCTCCATAAGAATAACATTGGGCATGAGTACGCAGGTTTGCTGCAACAAGGCACACAAAATAATGGGTTTTTATGCAAATATCAATATAACTCATCTTAGTCAAGTCACATACCAAGTTCCATCCATATACATTCATAAATAAGCGATATATTACATTTTAAGGATTTTCCATAAGAATAACATGGGGACCAAGTACCTAGGTTTGCTGCTACAGGAACCATAGGTGAAAAATTGTTTTTTGTGCAAACAACAATAAACCACAACCAGATCAAGCCATATACCAAATTTCGCCAGTTTATGTTCATAAATAAGCGAGATATACAATTTTTCCTTTTCTCCATAAGAATAACATTAGACAACGTACTGTGTTTAGCACTTTCAATATCTCGGTAACCAAATGACGTAGAGCAATGACCAAAATACCAAATTGTTTGTTTTTTTAAGCTGATTTCAATGGTATAAACTAAAATTTGATTTATATTAAAACTACATATGAAAACCCCAAAAAACACATTTTTGGGGTACAAAACCCCCCAAAAACCCCCCTTCGGATGGTGCGATTCATCTGGTTTTCGAACTCGTTCAAATAAATGGTACTTTACACAAGTGTACCAAATTTCATTAAGATCGGACCTTTTTTTACGAGAGTTATCGTGCTTACGGACACATATATATATATATATATATATATATATATATATATATATATATATATATATATATATATATATATATATATATATATAAAAAATTTGAGCGAATGGTGTTTCTTGTATCTGGGGACATCAAAATGAAAACTTATCATGGTCTCGGGCTTAAGTCTTACCATGAGACCTACGGTAATATCTTCTTCCCTATAGGGGAAATTTGCTAAACAATTATAAATATTAATCTGGGTGGGAAGCATTTTTGGTTTTATTTATTTTTAATTTGTTAATAATATATTTAAGACGTCTGGGATTATTTTGGTATAATCAGTAAAATACATGTATAACTAAATAATCAAAAATATTGGAGCCTACACTTCCATAGTTTATAATACGTACAACTGATAAAGGGGAATACGTACTAACATAAAGGGAAATCTCGATAGCCTATCGGTTAGTGCCTTGGACCTTAGTTCAAGGAGTCGCGGGTTCAAATTCCGGTGTTTCCAAAACAATTTGAGGGGTTTGAACCGCTTTATCTAAAATGATTTGTGTGTTCTCATAAAAAATGTCGTTGGCGTTGCAATAAATAAATAAATAAATGTTGTTTATGCTTTGATAAAACTTCAGTGGTTTCGTTGTTATGACAACTTCAGTAAAATATTCATATTGAGTAGCCTCCAAAGCTGATAAGGCAATTGAAACAATATAGGTTATTTTACCTCCGTCTTCAGTTTTAAGTTGATTCAAACTGGACTACCGCGATTTCAAAAGCTTTTTGTGCTTCCATCAGTAGGGGGGTATAGCCGGTTCTTGACCACTTTTCAGACTGAGGAGCTGAGGAGCCGAGCCCTCCCCGTGACGTCAGCCCCCCCATGACGTCAGCCCCCCGGTTTTTATTATTTTATTTTATTTCTTTTTTTGTTTTATTTATGTTATTTTTTCTTTTTTTTTTCTTTTTGTGCTTCCATCTTCAGGTTTTGAATTTCAATAAAATGTAAACAGAATATGCATGTTTGTCGTCAAAAGTATAAAAAGACATATAAAACCGAACTTATACAAACAACACACTACAGCGGAAAACAATTAAAATGCACTATTAACGCATCCCGGCTGGCAATTGTTTTATGTAACATTTTTAAACTACGAAAACATTTGTCCATTAATTTTAGAAATATTATATTTTTGTTATTTACAACATAATTTTGAACATGATAATATATTGATGCTGGTGAAAAAATATTAATTGTTTTTTCTGTTTATGGAAAAGATCCCTAGAAAATTTAAAATAGTCACAAAAACGAACTTATATTTGTTTTGGCTTAACGACTTTCATAAGGGGAAAAAGGACTAGGTAAAAGAGAAACTGTATAGTTCAGAGACAACAATAATTAGAAAGATGATTTTTTTAAATTCTGAGCAACTTAAGTTTAATAAGCCATTGCCACTTAATTACCTCAACTCTTTCTCTACATTGTCCTACTTATTATAATGTACAGTATTATTGTGTATAAAACACTACAATAGTAATACTATGAATTTTTATAAATTGTTGTACTTATATACCTCCAATAATGTAAAATATTTTAGGACTTAATTGAAAGCTTTGAAGATTAAAATATTAGTAACAAACCAATAAAATATGTATGAAATTAATTTGCCAAACAAATCTATTATAACTAATTTTAAAGTTTACAAGAATACATATAAACGTGTAGATACATATTGTTACTTATAATACCAAGATTACATTTATAATATAAACCTTCCTTTGATTATACCTAGCCACCCAAAAGTAACAGCAGTTAATAAAAATGTGTCTTAATTCATTATATTGTTTTCTATACAAACCTTCAACTTGACATACAATACTGTGCCACTCAGCAGATTGTATTTTAACAGCCAGTAGACCAAGACAATCATTGCCCTCTCAATTGCATGTGATTGCACTCTTTGTGATATGATTGCACCCCAGAGTGAATGTCGGTGGTTTCCATTGTTTCGGTGCAGCAGCCAAGTTTCTGTATCTGGTAGTAGCCAACTTCTTGCGTTTAATCAAAATGAACACTTGGTTCACGACAGTCAACTGTTAGGTTAGGTTTTCGTTAGGTTTAGGTTAGGTAAGGCTAGGTTTTGGTTGGGGTAGTGAGAGAAAACTCTCCGTGGAGTCTGTGATTGGGTTAGATTAGGTTGTGTTCGATTGGGTTTGGTTTTGGTTTGGTTAGATTTTAATAATGTTAGGTCAGGCTATAATAGGTGAGATAACTGTAATCAGACTCTCCATGAGTCTGATTTAGTTGAGACTAGTTGTCAGTTATTATGTAACCATATTATTATAAGACGTCTATCCTAGGTTAAGCTCACCATATTGTATGCCCGCCTTCTTGTGTAGAACCCCAATGGCTAGACATGAGGTTAAATATTAGGTGTAAAAGAAGTACTACGGCCTAGATATTTGAGCTAAGGCCTCCCTAGTGAGTTGTATAGAACGTTTTATATCATCTTATATGTAATATGTGTTTACAAAACTAACTTCGGTTGTTCCGTCATCATTGTGATTGGTTCTCAACCATCTGGGGGTAGGCGAGGACCCCTAGTGGCTGGGGGGTGACCCTTGACCTGATGGGAGAATACTTTGACAGACAGTGGGGGGATGGCTCTAAATCATCCCATCTGGCATGTGGACTTTGGTTCATATCTTTGGGTCCCTGTAAAAAGAAAGGAAGGACATATTTATAATTGATTGTTCGAGTATAAGCTATACGTGGAATGGAAATTAATGTACCTAGATCTTGTTGATACAGTAGTGTAAAAAATTTGACACTGATTTTCCCATTATTTAAAACGTAATCTTTAATAAATCGGTTTTATTCTATAAAACAAATACTGTTCTTATTCATATAAATATTTTAAAAAAATACTTAAGTATACATTTGTGTAAATTTAATATGTATAAACAAACATAATCTACTGCTTTTTCATCTATATATTTGCTTAAATCGTTAATATTGACAGACATATATGAACGAAGGCAAGTTTACTTTTATAATTTAAAGAAACAATCAAGTTTCAACCCAATAAAACAAGCATGCACTTAACCAAGGCCGACTCTACTTCAGGCCGGAGCGCTCATTCGTGACGTCACGTTTTGAGTGCTACGCGGCCGGCGACTCCCGTAAGAAACATACGGTGCCCCTTGACATACACTGCTTTAAACTGGTCTACTGTCAAAACCCTTCTTCCTATTTCGTTGAAAATTGTAGCTTGGCTAAATAATTAACCACTTAATACGCAAACATCTTTGGAAGCATTAAATACAATTTGTTAAGTTTATATAAATATAGTCAAATCTCTAAATAGTGCAATGTAATTTTATTTGTATCTTTTCATCTCTAACTGATATGATGAACTTGTCATTATCTCAGTTGTCTCTGTATCGGTTCAGAAATGTAAATATTGTGTACAGTTTTCCTCTAAATTCTAAACCAACATGTTTTTTTTCATAGTAAGTAGGTTGTTTTCATAGTAATAGTTTATTTGCAATCGATGTATAATTATCAATTTAATCTAAGTAGTAACGAATTATTTGATTTGACTTGAATTGAAGTACTGTAGTAATTTTGTTATATATTAAACTTTATACATTACGTTATTATAAACAAACGTAAGTTTCGAAATTACGAAAAACTCAGTTGGATTTTATGTTAGTTTGGGTTTTATAAAAATAAGAGGAACCAATCATTGTATAACATTATAAACTTTAAACATGAATCTTTATATACTATAGTTATAATAATAATATCCCTTTCAACTGTCAAAACTAATCAGGCTGGCCGGGTCACTCAATTTTCTTTGATGATAAAACCGTCGTCAAAATGTGTTATACAAGCTAATGCGTTTTTAGATGTTTGGAACTATTTTCTGTATGTGTACCTTCTGGTGTTCATATCAATAAGAGGAAAATACGTAAGTGCAAGTTCTTTAATTACACACTTGGTTATTGCTTTTACCCGGCCCGGCACATAACAAACACGAGCCAAGTCAAACAGACATCATTTATTAATTTTGTGAGAGTGATAATTGAAAGTGCTAAATACTGTACGTTTTCAAATGTTATTCTTTTGGAGAATAAGTCAAATTTTATATCTCACTTATTTATGAACGTATACAAAGAAAACTTGGTATACGGCTTCATCTGGTTGGGGTATATTGTTATTTGGACGAAAAATCAATTTTTACCGCGTATTACTGTAGCAGCAAACCTGCGTACTCAGCCTCTACGTTATTCTTTTGGAGAGTAAGTAAAATATTATGTCTCCCTTAGATATAAACATAAATGAATAATACTTGGTGTGTGGACTTACCTAGTTGAGTTCGATTGATATTTGCATAAAACCCCTTATTTTGTCTTCCTTTTTGCAGAAAACTTGCTTACTCAGCCCCAATTGTATTCTTACGGAGAATAATTAAAATCTTATATATCGCTTAATGATGAGTGAATATTGATACAACTTGGTATTGATTTTAGGCCACTTTAAACCGGCATCCGCCTTTTGGAAAAATAATGGCGTCCGCTCAAAAACGTGATTTCGTGCGATTTTGGACACTTTTTTACTCTTTTCACAAGTAAACGGGATCATTCATTTCGATAAAACTTTTTGTCTATGTTCTATATGTGCGTTAGAAGGTTTTAGGTTAATTGGATTTTCGGAAATCACCTTAGAGGCACATGAAAATACATATTCAGTTTGTATATCACCAGCGATGTTAGAATAAGTCTGCTAATAGGGAGAATATTTGTATTTTAGTGATAAATTCTTACTGACCATTTCCACAAAATTGTACATAAAAAATCAAAAAGTACATACAAAATATTCACCATTAAAATTATATCATACAATACCAGACTGTTCAATTGTCACAACCAGCTAAATGAAGCCACGTAGACCAATTATCGTTTGTTAAAAAGCATAAAGTAAAAATGGTTTAAAAGATTAATGTGAAAAATAAAGTAGACTGAATAAATAAACTTATTTAAATACAATTTCAATGACGAATAATTATTTTTTTTAATTCTTTGTTTGTTTCTTCAGAAATGTAATCAGTACTTCACTGATTAGGCAGATGGGCAATCTGTGTTTAAACCAATAACTCTTATCTGGTTGGACACGAAGTTATTAATTAATAACAGTACCCTTTGATCCTATAGCATTAATTATGCATTAACTAACTGCGTACAAAGTCAATATTATTACATCATGGGTACACGGGCCAGGGAACGGAATAATAATGAAGTCCGTATCACAATAATATTGTGATAAGTTAACTCCAGCTCGAATTACTCCCCCAGTATTTTATTGTAACATTTTAACATATTATTTCTCATTGATCCATAAATTTTACTGACGGTTATATTAATTTAACTTATGGTTGTGCGTGGGTATATTACAAACTTGTATTTAATTATTAGTTCTTTATTATAATTTGTTATGACTTTAATCATAATTTGTATTCAATCAAGTTAGTCTTGATTTACTTTACATGGAACACCCAAGATACCTTGATATTATCTACGAATAATATACTATAGGATGAAAAAACAAACAAACAACTATATAGTATCTTTAAAAAAATGCATTTAAAGTGTCAAAAGATACAATGCATTTGCCACAAAACTTAAACTTAAAAATGTGAGTTTGTTTAACTTCCAAACTTACTAAAAATGACTATAGTACCATTTCTATTATAAGTTCATTTTCTTACTTTGTTTCATATACGTTTGTTTATTTACTTAGAAATTGATTTCTTAATGTCTACGTTAAGAATGTTAGCCTATTTTTATTGATAAAATAATATGTGCATGAACAAACGGGTTTTTTCTTTAGTCGCATGCATACCTAACATAAATCCAACTAAATAAAAATCGCATGCTCTCATCAAACTAGTGGCAGGAGACTTTTAGCGTCACTTTGAAAATACCGATAGTTACTGTAGATTTTTTAGGACTCTGTTTAGTAGATGTTTCTACTGGGATAAATGCAATGTACTAAAGCGGTATAGTTACACGTTCGGTATTTTTGACCATAAAATGTATATTTTTACAATCTTCACAATGAATTTATGTGTTTTTCATAGTTTATTATATAAAGGAGTGATTCGAAAAATTAATTTAGCAAATCGATAATACTAGAAAATTATAATGATGTGGTGGGAGGATGTGGTGGAGGGAGTGACACGTGCGCTAAGGTCGGCGAGAATTCCTAGAACTGTAATGCTGACACGTGGTGTCCCAAAATTGAAAAAAAAAATAAATAAAATCGGGGGGGAGCGAAAAGAGTTCCCCAATACCCCCTTCTCTCGCCTATCGAAAAAAGAGTTTGAGTTGCCATTCAAGTAGTTTTTTCTTTTATTTCCATTAAGGAAGTTGCCATTCAAGTAGGTAATTATTTAAATAATGATAAACAGCTGTTTACAATATTTTAAGTTATAAATATAACTATTAAGTCATCATCTGGTTCAATATAAATAAGTACTATTCGGCATACTGCTTGGAAAAGGCTGTTTTCAATACATGCGTTGTGGGGTGAAAGTAGTTATTTTCACATGGTCAAAAGTTGCTTTTTGATCCTCGCTCATTTTTCAAACTCGGCTTCACCTCGGTCGTTAAAATGAGCTCGTATCGAAATGCATCACTTTCGGCCCTAGTAATGAAATATACTATAATACATAAGAATAATATAGGATATTCAAAACCCCATAGGACAAATTCCTAAGGTGATTTCAAAAGAATCAAATTGATCTAAAACCTTCAAACGCACATATAGAACATATTAACAAAGTTTCATCGAAATCAGTGCATCCGTTTCCCTGTGAAAGCGAAAAAACGTCTCCAAAATCGTACGAAATCACGTTTTTGAGCGGCCGCCATTATTTTTACAAAAAGCGTAATCCAGATTAAAGTGGCCTAAAACCTTCTCACGCATGTATAGAACGAAGAAACAAAGTTTCATCAATATCAGTGCACCCGTTTTCCCGTAAAAAGCAAACAAAACCCCGTTCTTTAGCGTCTCCGACAAACAGACAGAAATTGAGATAAGACGCGTTTCTGCTTTCATATGGTATTAAACGTAAAAATAGGCAAAAAATTCATAATTCCAAGCAATGTACAGACAAAACTTAATTTTATTTATATAAATAAGCGATAACAAACAAAATACGTAACTGCACGCGTCAAAAGTTGCCTTTGATTCAACTAAATCAGCAAAGGTAATATAAAATAAGACAAAAACTCCGCCAAAGCGTAACCACCAGAAGCTAGACGGCAAAGCAAGATAGTGGCGCGAGTTGAATTGAACGATGTCCCACTCCTGAACCTTTGATTATCGAACAAACAAATCAATTTATCGAAAAATATAAAAAAGTTGTAGGTAAATCAAATCAAATCAAAACAAAAATTCCTTTATTCTGTCACATGTAAATTATTTACAAAGAATAGAATCAGTACTAGCCTAAATAATACATAAATAATAATACATCATACAAGTTAGTTGTTAATTTTTATTAAAATTGTTTGTACCTTCATTCCAAAAATACACAGTAAACTAATTACCTAACATTTGACGGCAGGGAGTTTGTTTCAATCTTAAAAATAAAATTTGTTTTCGCTTAGTGACTTTTTCGTGTTCCTCTATTACGAATCATAAATACTTTTTACTAATACAAATTCGAATATTTGCTTAGCTAAATGATTTTCACACCGTTGTATTTCGTATTCCATGCATATTTTAAATGTATAAGTTTCATTCCAAATAAATAACAGTAAAGGGGTCCAGGAGTAAGTAATCAAAATCGCACTCCACCGTGGCTGTATGGAACCGAGACTGTTCGTAGTGGCTAGGGGAAGGGGGAAGCACTCCGGCCTGTAGTAGAGTCGGCCTTTTCTTAACATATAATTAATTTGGTTTATCCTTACATCAAATATTAGTTTACTGACTAGATATTCTATAACGATAAATTAGTTTTTTTTTTTTTTTAATATCGCTATTTCGTTAGCAAGTATTTATTTCCTTATGTAGCGGGATATATTTTTATATTAATAAATAAACTCATAGCCCTAAGAAAACTCATAGCCCTAAGAGATTCCAGTGAATATTGTCCAATATAAATGTGTATAAAAGAACATAGGGTTTTTACACAATAATATTATTACAAACATGTAAAAATATGTATATAATATATATTCTTCCTTTTCATATGATTTATTACATTTTGTAAGCATATAATCCAACGAAGCTGCCTGTTTTTCTTTGAGCAATTTACCTATGATTAAAAAGGGTTCCCCAAGCATTTTATGTGAATTTAGATGATGTAATAAACACATTTTGAGAGTTATTTTAAAACAAATATACATAAAACTATTGAAAAAATACCGTATCATAATTTTGAGAAAACAATTTAAGAAATTTAGGTTGTACTGCACTTAAAGCAAAATATAAAAAGCTATAAAATGATGAAGAATCGAATACTGTTGTTTTAAAAAGGATTAGATTTAAAAAACAAAATTCCATAACAACGTAATTTTTTCCTCGATCAACTATACTCTTAATTTTTTCAAAGTGGTTAAAGGCATAATTATAATTTCTACACAAAATTAATTAAGGAAACAGTGTTTTATTTTGTTGTTTGTCTCTACTTAACAATAAATTAATTTTCTGTGGTATTCTCTCTTGTGATTGTTCAAAATCCTGCACAGACTTGTTTCTAAAATAATGCCTAAAATATGTTTTTACATTAAAAGCAATCATAAATGTAGCACTTCAAATTGTGTTGAAGCTCTATAATAATCGAGCCAACCTCTGTGATTATAAATCCACACCTGGGTCTGGACCTAGGAAGGCTTGTACTGGGGATGCATATCTTACATTTTAAACTTTACAATTAAACTGTTTACCATTTTATATTTGTATATTTATGTATTTTATGTACAATGTATTTCATATTTATTTTGACCACTAAAGGTTTAGTTGCTAATTATGTTATAAATCTAAATTAGTAATCTGTTGGTTACTACCTGAGTAGATTTCAATATGCAGTAAAGTAGGATTGGTTATGAAGTCCTGCAGATCAAATGTTAAACAATTGTATAATTCTTAGTTTGCAATTCAGTGTTGATGATGGCGAGTTTTTGTTATGTAGGGAACATTTGCGGACATTTTTTATCACTTTTATTAAGAACAAATATTTACGACGTTTCGGGATCTGGAACCTGATATCGTCTTCAGGTGGAATGAATCGTAGACGGCGCGTGGTCAGACGAGACTAAGAACTACCGTGACACCGAAATGGAACGCGCATTGGAAAAAACCTAACACGTGTTGTGACTGCCGGTACATTAGTTTTGAGTTTAGAAATATCCGCACTAATTGCTTAAAAGTCAATTGTATACAATTATTTTTTTTTTATTCTTATCATAGTAGAGAATTCAAATTAGTTTATTTACCATTTATACAATTTTGGAAAATTTGTAATTCGATTTCTACTATCCCAAAAATATCTGATAGCAATCCCGAATAATATTGTTTTATTGTATGAATGTATTTAAATTATATTTTAATGTTTAAAATTACAGAATATTTTTTTAAATACTCATATATTGTTTGCTATAATTATTTAACTTGAGATTAACATTTTTGAATATATTTTTCTGATATTCTAAATTAAAAATGCTTAAAAAGGGTTTTTTGTTTACCCTGGCACGAAAATATCTTTTAATGATGTCTTACGTAAAGGCGGGCTTAAAGTTTATAAATTGTCTTAATTTAATCAATAACATTGACAAGTATATAAAGTATTCGATTATTTGTGCTCACTTAGGGTGATTTCTTAAAAAAAATTATTGTTAGCACCTGTGATAACTACTATCTCATGGTGTATTGTCAATAATAAATAAAGTTAATTATCATGGTTGTATTAAATACAGATTTCGATGTATATATTATTTAAATACTACTTGTTTTTCAAAATACACCCCTTTGAAACCTTACCATCAAAGTAGAGATAATTCCACCTTAAGAAGTTTACTTAGCACGTTACCTGAGTGCCCGACCTGTCATTCTTTTATTCGTTGTGAAGTCTGACAAGACAATTTAGGAGAGAGTCATAATTTTTATAGGAACATGGGTTAACCAAGGGAAGGGAGGGACTTTAATTTTTATTTTCAAACGTCATCAGTTTTGAAATATTTTACCATTTACACATAATAAACATTCTTGAATCATCAACCCAATATTTATACTATAAAAAGTTATTTGGATTTAAAAAATCTATTAATAACTCTGTTAATGATTTAAATATCACTACCTAATTTCACTATAGCCTTGGAAGTTATTAGAGTATGCACATAGTCTAGTCTACAGCAAGGCAATCCCATAATATTGTAATAAGTAGAACAATGAAAAGTGTAATGAGGTTTTCAGGTCCGAAGTTCCGCCACTTCTTTGTTATCACTGGAATGGTAATCACCCCAGATTGCGGTCATTGTCGCGATTGCTACTGTGGTTGGTAATGGGCACACGTCATTGTTAAAATTATATCTTTTATGTCCATTATCATCTGGATTTTTTACTGCGTAACTCATTGTTTTTATTAGCAACATATTCTGATTTAAAAATATATTCCGTAGTATATATTTAATATTGATGTTTTTTTTATTATTTGGTGAACAATTGATATCTTAGGTTTTGGGTTTGTTATCTTTGGTTATTTATTTCTTGTTCATAACACGAATGCCAATTGGTTACGCAAGCCTCTATTAAACCAATTCCAGTGTCAATTTTAACACGATCCGTTTAACCAACATCTTTGTGTTAAAATATTTGCAGTAATCGTATATAGCTTTTCAGATGAAATCCTACTCATCTTTTGAATGGCATTGGTTTTATTTGTTATCTACAAACCTTTTTATCCAGTTCTACCTGACTGGGAATCTTGCGTTAGCCCAAACATAACGGTTTAGGGAATATTGGAAAACTATACATCTCAATATACTTTTACTCTAAAGTGTTCTGTATAAAGCCAAATTGAATTTTAGTTAAATCCAAAAATATCACAGACCAAGCTAGATCTCCTGTACAGTCGTTTCACATAGTGAAGATTAACCTGTGTATCCTGCTCTCCATATTACAAAAATGTGTTCGAAATATTCATTTCTGTATTTGCATTACCATGTTATGTCATTCTAGAATAACTTAATAACATATTTAATAATTATTAAATATCTCGCTGTGTGTGGCGTACTGTAGTTAGGAGTTCAATTTGGTCCTAAGGTCCCTGGTTCAATTCCTGCTAATTAACAGTAGCGTCGAGCAATTTGAAAATGGCTAATTTGGTAGCTCGCCCAGCGTTTTTTTATTTTTTAGCGAATTTCCCCTATAGGGAAGAAGCTATTTCCGTAGGTGGCATGTTAAGACTTAAGCCCGAGACCATGATAGCTTTCCGTTTTGAGGTCCCCAGATGCCAAAAACACTATTCGTTCAAATTTATATATATATATATATATATATATATGGCAGTTACCGCGATAACTTTTGAAAGAAACACTCGATTTTGATGAAATTTGGCACAAATGTGGAGAGTAGCATTTATGACTTTAAGTTCGAAAACCAGATCGATCACACTATGGGTAGGGGGTTTTATGGGGGTTTAAAATTGTCCAAAAATCAATTTTTGCAAATTTGCCCCAAAATGTTAAAAACACTCAATTTTGGTTATAGCCATTTTATTGAGCTTAAACAAATATTGTATTATTTTGAATCATTAACCTAGGTTAAGTGGTTGCGGAGAAAATCCAAAAAAAGTGTCCCATGTTAATCTTATGGGAAAAAGGTTTCTAGATTTTTCTCAGATAGTTTTACTAAAAACTTCACATTTATGTTTATTAATGTGTTTAGCTCAACAAAACAAACATTTTGGCGTTTTAATCGTTGTTCTACGTCCAACCGTTGCAGAAATATTCAAAGTGCTAAACACAGTACGTTGTCCAATGTTATCCTTATGGAGAATAAATACAATTATTTATCTCCATTATTTTTGAATGAATATTGTTGAAACTTGTTATGTGGCTTCAACTAGTCATGGTATATTGATATAAGCACAAAAAACAAGTTTTTTGTTGATAGCCCCCTTAGCAGCAAACCTGCATACTTGGCCACCACGTTATTTTTATGGAGAATAAGTAAAGTTGTTTATCTCCCTTAATTATGAACCTAATTTAATAAAACTTGGTATATAGCTTCATATGGTTCATTTATATCGATAATTGCAAAAAAAATATTACTTATCTTTCTCGTTGCAGCAAACCTGCGTCCTCAACCCTAATGTTATTCTTAAGGAGAATAAATAAAATGCTATATATCACTTATTTATGGATGTATTTTTGTGAAACTTGGTAAGTAGCTCTATGTAGTAGTGAGTCACATATATATGCATTGGAAATTCGCTGAGTTAGCAGGTTTGCTGCGACGGGGGTATTATAATAATAATTTCCAAGCATTCTCCTTCTCCTTCTCCTTTTCGCCCTCTCACAAAAACATACACTCAGATATAATACTTTATTGAGCAATATATTTCGAAGATAAAGTGCGCTTACTCCCAATAAGTCTTTATGATAGACTAACAAAATTTCTGGTTGTATCAAACAACGCAGTTCAAGAAAGTTAAGACCGCCGTGACAACAACGGTTGTATGAAGAGAGGCTTTGTCCATTGGCTATTGACCATTGTACTCCAGGCATGGCAAAGGTCTCAGCCATAATAGATTCAGTTTGATTGTCCATTCCACTCTAGTGCATAGAATACACAGTTTTAATTCTTATTTTACATGTAATATTTTGTATTATCTTACATAACTACTATAATGTAATAAATGAAATGTTTCCATATTAACAGTAGACCAGCTTGAAAGTTAGCTGGACACGTATTCAAAGAATTGTGTTATTGTTTGATTACTGAAGAAAGATCGGATTAGTACTGAAATATATTTAAAGAAATAATAGCAAAATGTATTCACTAATAAATGGACGTTTAATCAAAAATTAAACTATTAGTAATAAAATGCATACCGTAACTCAAAGTTTTATTTCAGTAAAAGCACAACTTTTAAACACTTGTTTGGCTTGCTAATGCCTGTTAAATTTTGTATTTAGAATTGTGGAAACCTCTCAGAAGTCATTTGTTATCTAAGAGATCGAATCAGTGACCCCTTGCACAGAAATCCAAGAGGTTAACTGATATGCTAGCGAGACTTGATAATACCATGATAATAAACCAGGAACTCAACCTTGTACAATATCTAGTCATACCCCGACCTGGTATACTTGGCCAATAATCTTTGCTATATAGTTGTCACTCTGAATAATTTCGCTCAATAAACTGTTTTATCCACCAATCGCAAAGATCGTTAGATTTTTATATCGGTTTTAACTCCCAGTCAGTATCGCTGGTATTTTTAATTAATTTAGCCCTCAAACGCCATTATCCCTAGTGAGTCCCAACCAAAAATCTTACAAATTTAAACGTTTTGTTCCTATCTACACTGTTAAATTAGACATGAATTAAAGAAAGCTCTTTTGTAGCCTTATCTCTTGGTGTTATTAGATTATGGTGAGTGCATTTTGCAGTATTATCATGATTTAACTGAGTTTTGAAACATAAATAAAAAGAGGCTCAAAGTTGGGTACATCATTTACACTAAAGAATGATAAAAGTAATTCTTAAAAAGAATTTGATTTCACAATCTAAACAGATCTAAGACTATTTTTGAAAATTATATCCCCCAAAGTGGCAACATACAACAAGCATAGGTTATAGGAGAGAGTTGTCCTGCGGTTGCATGAAGCAATTTTGTTGTAAAATAAAATAAACAATAATATTAAAATAATAATAAAGAATGTATATTGTTTCTTGAGTAGCTTAATCAGTGTGATCGCATAATACGTTGTTTCTGGTTGAAATCGATCGCCTTGTGACATCTTTTTGTAAATTTACCGTCTTGTATGTACGGGATAAGTGTAAATACCACACCAATGTACGGTGTTGTAAATGCTGTACCAATACCGGCAATTAAGTTTTATAAGCCGTAGATTTATTTTATCCTGTTAATAAATAATATGCATAGCATAGAGAATAATCTGTATTCTGTTCTGACGGCTTTAGCGTTTGGGAAGTTGTTTGTTGTTATTGTGTATGTTATTGATGTTTGTTTTGCGACAGAATCTCCGGGTTTGGTCCCCACCTGCCAACCTGAGAATGAATGGTCCCTGGCTGTTGTACATGGATACCCTGTCAGTTGAGTTACCATTTGGAGGGCAGAATGTGGGTCCCCTGTTTGAGCCCTCATCCCAGCTGTCACAGGGGCACGGGAGTTGGCCCTCTGAAGGGTCGATTTGGCTGTCGTCCCATCCCACCCTTTCCTGCTATATCCTATCTTTCCGGTAACCTGCGCAATATTCCCGCTTGTGGAATACGTGACTAGCAGCTATGCTGGGGTTTCCTAATCCGCAACAATGATGATGATGATGTTTGTTTATATTTTGTTTAATATTTTCTTTTTACTCTAGTTTTAGTTCTAATTGATGGATATAAATTACTTATTATCTTATTAAGTGAGTGTGAATTAATGTGTTATTGTTTCAATTATTTAGATTTTTTTTCTGTACACTATAATTATACATAATGAGTAATCCGTTACAAGTAAAAATCGGGAAAGATAAAATAACAGTATTCGGTTTTTTTCGTTTCCCAACAAATAAATGTGGTAACTAAATGTGGACATAAAAACACTGCGTGCCAGTAAAGAGTTACTAAATCATTCTCACGTAAAGTTACATGGTGTTAACTGATAAAATACTGGGTCAAACGTCTCCCTGAGGAATTCCATAGCGCGGATTATGCACTTATTAATTACATACATTCATCCGCTAATTGTCCATTATTCTCATTTAATAGAACCCCACGAGAGCTACGTATAGGCTGAAAATTTACAATACTAGAAGAGAGAACTTAACTTAAGTTTTGGTGGTAAGTTCGTTTGATATGTTTATGTTTCGGTTATACTAAATACCGGCCATATTTATTTTTTATTTTTTAAATAATATCATATATAAATATATATGCCTAAGCAACCTTATATCAATTTATTTTTTTAGAAGAATAGTTTAAAAAATACCACCTGAAAATTAAAATCTAAAACCAATCGTAAATAATTATTTATGTTCAATAAGGGTTTTCAGTTGATCGAGTCTTATAAATTAATTCCAACATGTTGATCGTAATCATCAATGACTCCAAACACTCGGAGTTTGCAGCACTGGGTGGTAAACAGTGCTACCAACTTGAATACTCAAAGACAGTGAGACTTGATCAATTACAAACAGTGAACCAACTTGATGACTTGCAAACAATGCTACCAACTTGATTGCTTACAAACACCAACTACCAACTTGATTCTGATTGCTACCAACTTGATGACTTAAAACAGTGCTACCGACTTAAAGGCCTACATCACAATGCTAATGACTTTATGAATTAAAAATGTGCTATAAACTTTATAAACATAAAAAAATGCTACCATCTTTATGACTCAAAAATATTGATACAAACTTTATGAAGTACATAAATTGCTACCAACTTTATAACTTACAAACAATTCTTCTAGCCTGAGGACCTATAGACGGTCTACCTGCGAACATTTCTACCAATTTGATGACTTACAAATATTGTTAGCGATTTGATGGCTATGAACAATGCCACCAACTAAGTGACTACAAACAGTGCTACCAACTTGTTGATTTCGGATTAGTGCTACTAATATTATGACCTAAAATAATGCTAACGTTTTGATGTCTTACAATTTGACCTACTGTTAGATAATTTGTACTATATAATGTGCAATAGACCACCTTAAAAACTGGGCATCACAATTATAAATATATTAATCGCATCTAACACATTTGCAGCTACAAAACTATAATCAAATCGCAATAAAGATAATGTGTATTTCTGTGCCAACGGTGTATGTAGGATATGGAACTTTTTTATTTCTACTAATAATATGGCCCACAGAAAATGGCTATTAGAATTACCTGAATAGTTTATTATATTATATTATATAAACTAAGAGGAGAATTATTTAATAACAATTGATGATTTTAAGTTTTGTATCAGGTTGCATAGCCTAAACAATAGAAACTTACTCCACGATACCGTTTATTGATTTGCCATAATAAATAAATTCATTTACAAGTTGAGTTTTATTATATTGCTTTTAATTTTTATTCCATATATTTAAATTATTAATAAAATTGTTAAACTATTTTGTTCAATAACAACTGCCCTCTCAAGAAAGGTTTCATTCGTAGAGTTACTCTTAATTAAATTAGTTAAATACAATTAAAATCTCATTTTCATTGTATTTAATAAACGTTTTTCAAACCATACACAATTATATTACTAAAAAAACTTATATCGAACTGCATTGCCATATTAAAACTAATAAACAGTTGTATATGGAATAAAATTGCAAAAAAATATTGAGAACGATAAATATTATTACGTATTGTAGGTTTTTAAGATAAATACAAATAAACGATACACCTATATAATTATATCTTTTATGTTATTTTTAGCAAATATAAGATAATATACCTATATTATATCATATGTATCTTTGTAGTTTTTGGATGGCTATGTTAGGTGACTGTCGAAAACTCAAGTTGGCAAGGTAATTTACTTCCAGTATATCATGAAAATCCACAACTAAAGGTTGTAATAGTAAACGTTTCCTTAAGTGTATTTATACATTTCTTTGCTGCGCAGTCGTTCTAATTGCTGAACAATGAAGTTAGTATTTAACTTTCAAGTTAATGACGATATACTATGTATTTTAGGGTTTTTTCATTAGTTTTTCAAATATATGGGAAGAGGTGAAGGCTACTTTCTTGTTCTTCAACGGGAATTTTACAGGACTAACCCACGATTACTAACTGAGGAGATCAATGTTTACAACTCGCATTTAGGATGCTATGTCTTCGAGTATTAAATAAATCGTTTTCAAAAAGATTTTTGTGAAGGTAAATATATGTATAGAAACAACTATTTTGAAATATTTAATTGAAGATTAATAAAAAAATGATAACAAATGTCCTCTATATATTTTTTATTTTTTTTTGTTGAATAAAGTAATAGAAAAATCATAATAATTACTTATAAAGGGAAATTGGAACTAAGTAAGAACTTAAATAAATTATTTACTCGTTTCCTATTTAAACATACGTGTTTAATAGGTGATATCATAATTCTTTACTAATACAAAAATTAATTAAACCATATGCTATATTCTGAACTTCTTACTATCTTCTTTAAATTAAATTATTATTCTATTTTATATTTCAATTATAATTCGGAAAACAGTGTTTGACCGAATACCTTGTTTTTTGTCTCTCAAACTCAAAGAAAAGTGGAGTTGTCAAACAATATTTCACAGTCGTATAAAGCATGTCTTTGCCCTTTTCGAAACACAAACCATTTGTCACTTTATTTGTCGCAGCGGACCACTCTATACGTCTAAATATAAAGAATATTAATGTACTGAGATATTTTATACAGTTCAATATAAATGATGGGTTTGGTTTTCCCAATAAGTAAGTACATTCACTATCGTAGTCCTTTAAATTGGTTTTATTTATATTTAGAATAATCTGATGTGGAAATCGATTTTGTTATATCTCTTGTTAGCTGGATGACGGAGTAGAAGAAAATCACGACAGGATTAACTATTTGAAGAAAAAAAAATAGAAAATTTAGAGGTATTACAGTATTATAACTTACATCAAACAGTATATAAACTATTATATCATATTATTAAATTCATTTGAAAATTTTATAAACTTACAACTTGTTGAAAACACGATAACAACATTATGGAAAATTTTCTTTACAAAAATTAATGTATAAAAATGAAATAATGTCTATCATCTATTAATAACACTATACATAATTCAGGTTATTTTTCCGTTATATACAGCTGTCATAAAATGTGTCAACAGTGTTTATAGTTGGTGTAAACATTGTGTTGAGGATCACAGATAGGTTTGGAGCTACGTACCCACAATAATTGGCATTTAGTCATCTTTATTGTTGATCCAAAAGTAACGTGATTTCTGAAGATAAATCTGTTTAGTTAAAAAAAAAAAATTATCTGACCTAGATTATTTATTGTTTAAAATACGAGTAGTTATGTTTTAAAAACCCGCTGTAAAATAATCTTTAATTTTTATAAATTTATGTGTTCTTATTTGTATTAATTTTTGTATCAAGGATAATAGAGGAATCTGTTTTAGAATTTCTCAGCTTTAAATGTCTTACATTTGGCTATTTAAACCAAAATATATAACGTATATTAAACATAATTGATTTAAATACTTAATTGTATATTAATATTAATATAAGTATGGGGAATTAAACGTATCTTTTAAACTTTCATATTCTTTTGAAGTGTGTATTATTTACTATCAGAAGGACTTGAATCAAACAAGTATTTTTTTCAGAATACCATGTGTTCTTCCATATTAATTTGTTAATAATATAGGTTTAAATTTTAGTAACTTGATGAATATTTGTGGTAGCCTACTGTACTATAATTATAAACGAATTCATTATTAACCCTCAGACTATGCAGTAAAGTAAAATAGTAATAAAATACTATTTTCAAAAAGTTTATTAGATAATGAATGTTAAAGATACTTTTTAATCTTCAAATGTGATGTAGCAGTAGCTACAACATTTATAGCTGTAGTAACGACGATGATAACATCCGAGATGAGATTAGTGGCATGAGTACCACATAAAAACTGAAATAATTTCCATCACAAAACATAGTTTGTGAAGATTGTGTTAATTTTTATAGTAAAATTGTTTATTTCATCAATAAACTCTACGCATTATGCAAAAACGACGTTTTAAAATCTCATGTAAGAAAAATAAAAAAAAATATTATAAGCACAATTATTGGTTTTTGGAAGATATTATGTATTTAAAACTATAAATTTTACAAAATAAGATATGTTACTATTGTTTATCTGATTACTTTTTTTACAATTTTGAAAAGGAAACAAATAAAATGTCAGTAAAAACAGCAAAAATATAAATCTATTAATATCCATTAAATTTAATAAATAAATATAAACGAATTCTAAAAAATATAACAAGTAGAGAGATAGAAAATGTTTAATAATATTGAAAATAGAAGATAAGGTGGTGAAAATATTGATTGAAATATATTTAGAAATGAAAAATGTCATCTTGTGTTCAGGTGGATTTATGGATCATAAATAGATTAACTACAGAGAGTATGTAGAACGTCACATAAATTGATAGAAATACTAAGTCGTGAACGTGGTGAATATAAAGAATGACGCTGAGGGAATAACAATGATCATTCTTGGTATGGCCAATAATAGACGTACTATGTATAATTCATGTCGTGATTTTTTATTAAGTGATTCATTGTAAATTTAGGGTTGTGAACGCCTAACAAGTTTAACTGCGTTCTCTTTTCAAATATTGACAAATATTATAAGTTTTAATTTGATTAATTATATTTGGCTTGTAATTTGAGTTTTAATTAAATTAGGTTTATTAATTGGGTTAGAATCTTTATATGAAGAGCTGTTATAAATGCGTTATTGCTTTGTTGGTGGAAGGATTGATAACAGCTATCAAAACCTAACGATCGAACCTGAGCGAATTCTCTTCTTAATTATTTTATTTACATTAAAACACTTAAGACATTGTAATTCCAGTAAATATCAGTTGAAAGTGTATTTAATATCGAGGTAAATATAATATATGTGGGATATCAAACTGAAGCCTATATGGTCGACTGAAATTATATAAGGAAACCAATAAAATTATCACTTTACATGTAGTTATATGTTTGTCAGCTGACTGCCATATAACTACTATGTTACTACTGTGTAGCTACTATGTTGGTTGCCATTGGAGCAAAGTTGCCAGAGGGGAAAATAGTGGTCGAATATGTAGGCTTTTTTTACACGAGATGAGACATTTAGATATTTTAACATCGTTGGTGTGTAACTTCCATTCTTGTTGATTGTATGTGTGTTGTCGCTGTGTCAGCAGATAATTAATTTGCCATTAGATTGATTTATAATCCTCTATAAGGTTTACTGTGAATCTATAAATGTCTACAAGGCGTAGCCCTAAAGACGAATACAAGTTATATGGATATGAGTAGAGTACACACATTGGCCTCTTTTAATTGGTATATTTAGCATACAGATCAGTTCTGGAGACCTTAAGATCTTGGTCTTATTGAAAACTAGCTATTTTAATAAAATATAGTAAGGGACACAGCCTTTGTCTTCAAAGGGAAGGGAAATCGAACAAAGCTAAAAGAGTTAATGTATTTTTGATAATACACGTTTTTGAAAGCTACATAAGGTTTTTTTCACCTTCACATAGTTAAAAATGTGAATTTCTAAATATACTCTTCCTATTTCATGAATTTATCTGCTGACCACAAAGAATTTTCTTAAACATAATCCACTGCTGGATTTATTTGTAAAAAAACTTTTATAGCTATTGATGACTTTTTTCTAAATTGTTAAATGCATAAACAAATATTGGTAGCAAGTAACTATTACCTTTCGCAGTAGTTCAGAGGTAAAGTACCTGACTAGCAAGTCAGACGTGGATGGTTCGATCCCGGTCCCGGCCAACTTCTGTAAGATCATGAGCTGTTACCTCTGGCCTGCCCATGTGACTAAATGCCCTTACGGTGCCTCGCTATCTTTAGTTCACTGCATAGGTCAATAGCCTATGGTGACGGGAATTTGAGGTTTAAAAAAACAACATCAACAAAAACTATGAGAACAAGTGAAATAACCAAACAAAAGTTCAAGTAAATTACCTGGCATTCGTACATAAATCTCGCTATTACATATCAGTTATAATACTTACATTATTATTGTATCCACATTTAGCTTTGCATTAAACATATTTTAAATTCAGAACATTATTTGCTATGTATTTTAAAACGCTTATAGCTCTGAACTTTGTGTATTCAGTAAACTTATTTTAATTACCCTCGTTGATGTTGTTGTTGTTTCTATTATTGTTTATATTTATGTTACTTTATTTACAGACGTGTGGTCACTTTGGTTTTCAGGACTTCGGTAAACATTTCGATATGGTAAACACACATTGGTTTGGGCTGACAAACAATAGGTTCGTAATTGAGCAGCTGTTTGTGATTCACGGCTTTGTAGGTTTGTTTAGTCCCTGAATAATCAAAATTGTTGTGTCACAAATACCTTAACAACCTTCAACATTATATCATGTATATTATCGAGAGATAAAATAGTGGGATCATACAATTTGTATACTAATTAATAATAGAGGACTAGGATAAAACTTTAATATACTTAAAAATCACGGAGTTATACTGTTTTATATTTCTATTAATATTTGTTTTACCTTCTAATAATCTTTTTTGCGTTGATGCGACACGTTTCAGAATCGTCAAAATGTAAATCTACTATAAATATGTTTTAAAATATGAAATTCTCAGTAGTAAATTTAAATGTCATATCTTGACAAAATCCATACAAACTTTATGTTTCCATACATTATTTAAGATTCATAATTTTCTCAAAAATCATAATTCGTTGAACATTCTGGAAGGGATAAACCCCATTGAAATTAAAAGACCATCATACAAGATCAATGTAATGATAGGCGAAGAATATATTCAAAAATAACCAAATGCAGCATGCTTGAGAGTTGTCATTGACATCAGATTAAATTGGAATGCAACGGTAGACCAAATCTTTTCTAAATTATCAACCAATTACTTTGTAATTAGCCTAGTTATCTTGTTAAGTATTAAAAAAAGGCTTATTTAGTGTTTTCGAAAGTCATATTAGATATCCTATCATACGTTAGGGATCATCGAGCAAAAGGAGTAAAGAAATAATTTTTTAACTGCAAATAAAACCATCAGAACAATTGCCAAAAAGCCATCACGCACCTCATATATAGAAATACGATATTTTTACAGTTCCTTCGTTATGTATCTTTAAAACCATCTTATCAGTTATAAGTCAAAATCTTTTTCAAACACCCTATCACAACTACAACACTAGACACAGAAATAGATTTGCCATCCCTCATAGACTTTGCCTCTCTGACACAAAGGCAGAATATATGGGACAACAATTATTTCCAGACCTACCTGAAGACCTGACAAGTTTAACAAGTCATGATAAACTTAAAACAAAACTAAGGGATTTTTTGATTGACAAATGCTACTATAGCCTGTCAAAAAGTTTTTGGTTGTATTTGGTTAGAAGTCTTGAAAATCAATTATTAAACGTCTGAATATTAGCTGCGAGTCTACGTGGTCCAAGAGGAAGACGATAGCAATATAACAACGAGTACGCAAGCAGCACGCTGACGTGAGGGAAGTGAATTTCCACATAAAAACTTGTAAAACTCAAAATAAGTGTAAAAACATACATTTGTCAAATTTTTATTGAAATCTGAAAACATTGATTTTTTGGCTGTTCTGATACTCCTGGTTTCATTTACTTGCAAAGCTGGGAATACAGTTTTGCGCATTATAAGGTTAGGAGAATGTCCAGACAGGCTTGAAAGTAGGCGTGAGGTTGCTGGGGATGATAAAATTATCCTAACATAGGAATAACAGGCTTTTCTAGTGTAAAACCGCCATAAGACAACGTACTGTGTTTAGTCGATACACATTTTCTTTAATAACTCGGTAATTATTTATGCTAGAATAACGAGAGAGGGCCTCACTAATTCCCATCTTTTTACATGCATCGTTTTACATCTGGGGCTTTTATGACCCTTTTTGGGCCCAAAAACTCGAAATTTGAAAGATTAATCCCCCAAAAAAGGAGTTTAGAGTTTTCCGATTGTTTTGCCCAACGGTCTTGTCCAACTGATTACAGAAAGGAACGTCCCTACCAAATTTGAAATAAATCGGACAACAAATGCGACCGCTAGAGTGCAAACACATATATATATATATATATATATATGTCTATATATATATATATATGTATATCAACTTTTGAACGACCCCCCAAAACGTGTTCAGGGGGTCACGTTAGGAACTTCTATGGTGGTCCCGGGCTTAAGTTTCACCGTGCGGGTCATGCTAATAGTTCACTTTTCAAAGGAAATTCACTAATAACATTGGCCTTAAAAATTGTTATGTTTTTTTAAGACACAAAAATATTTTATTTGGTTATCAGGGTAAAAAAATACGTCCCACAACACTAAAAAATACAATTACACTTATGCTGTACTTAAAAATCGGTAAAGTGTATATTCAAGACTCAAAATATACCAAACAAATGGTACAAGGCGAAAAATATCAACCCGTCACACCGGGCATCATCAGGGCCAATCACAGAATGACAAAATCAAAATAGCGTTCTTTTTTCATACTACTGACTACAGAAGGTTACGGAAATAAGTTGCCATAAGTACCACCAGAGTCAAAGTTGGCCGTTCATATATTAATTAAATATTACCCTTTAATTGTTACTTGAAAGTAAACTATTATTCATGCGATTCTTACATTTCCTTTTTTTATAAATATGGAAATACTTTAATTGTAAATTGTAGTTGTAAACTCCAAATTATTTCGTTAAATGATTATTTAAGTGTACACATTTGTAACACCATTTGTAGCCTAAACAACATTTAATAACTTATAACTATGTTATTTATATTCATTTTGGACATTTGCCATTAAGCATTTTTTTTTATTTTTATTATTAGTTATGGCAAATGTGATAAATATTTGTTTGTAACCTTAACTCGCTTTTACGAACAATAAATTTCAAATAAAGCATGTAATTTTGTTAGTCGACAAAAAACTTCCTGCCCCCTGCAACGAAACTTTCACACAAACTGCATCACAAACTGATTATCTTACTCCTCTCTATTTTACCTGGTATAAACCTTTCATTAATTGTCGTACTTCTAACGCCTCTTTAAATTAAACTTAACAGAGTAGTAGGGAAAGGGGACTTCTGGCTCAGTTGATTGATGGCTTCCGGTCACATGACCGGAAGCGCTGAGTCATTAAATACGTCATCTGAGGCTGAGCCAGTGACGTAGGCGGTTTTGTGACGTAATGAGTGAAAGTTCAAAGTTCAAGGACACGGTGAAGTTTAAAAAAAAAATCTACCTCGCACTCGTAAAATTCGATTGTGATTCGATAGTTAATCGATAAGAAATATCGAATGAAACCCATCGAATGAAAAAATCTAATGATACGAGTGCGAGGTAGTACAATTACAGTTATTACTTTATTTTATTTAAAATAATTCATATTACAAATATTACAAACTCTCTTTAAATTAAACTTAACAGTAATCTTATATGTAGTTATAGACGTTTTCAGGATATTGTATTCTCGTTATAAAATAAACATTGAGCGATTTATTGTACTCCATTAATGACGTACTTCAAGGTTTACTAGTTCTAATTTGGGTTTCATCCATAATTATACCAAATATAAAAATCCAATTGGAATCCAAATCTTATTTTTTTAAACTAAAATGTGAAATAATTATGCTTTATACATATCACGATTTACATTAAACACATATATTAAGGAAAGTATATATTTTGTGTAGGTAATCACACAAAGCCTTCACTCTTTATAAACATGATTTTATAAGTTAAATAAGTAAATGTATATATATATATATATATATATATATATACAGTATTTATTCTACTAAAAGCTGCATTATTTTATTTTTTTCGTAGTAGTGCTCATTTAAATCTATTAAACATTACATTACGAATCATTTTTCACTATTTTCCGTTTAAAGTTCTATAATGTGAGGAAGGAAATTGTTAGATTTAATCCATTTATTGTGAAATGGAGCTAAAAATGTTTACGCTTTGGTGGAAAATTCAACCTATCCACTCTGACAGTGGTAATTTTTTTTCTTGTAAAAATAGTAAAATAGCCTAGTTTACCATTTTACGGTTGCATTTTATTAACCAATAATGGATAATTATTGGATAATAATAATGGTGTGGATGGTATAAAGGATTAGAGAATTACTTTGCAATGTTAAAGAGACCTTTAATAAATCAAAAACTGTTTATGTTCAGTATTTAATAATGCGTTTATAAAAATGTTCATCTTATTAATATTGTTCAATATTTAGTCATAAGTTAGTTTTTATACTCAAATCAGGCTAGGATCGGATACAAAGGTCTCACTTACAAAGACACATCAGGTACATACATACACTCAAGGAAAAGTCGGGTGATATCTCGTTCTTTTCATTGGTCGATATAGTGGCGTGATCGGTATTTCTGATCAATTTGACCTATCCCTCTAGGAAAAATTGGGATAGCGTCCCTTCCCCCTCTCTAAAAATCGGCAGTAGACAACTTACTCTGCTCGCTAATATACGTGCATTGAGCCGTAATATCCAACCTCTCCAATTTCATTTATTTTAACACTCATCCTTCTCTCTAGGCCCCTGTACGAAATTTAAAACCACTCATTAGTTATTTGTTTAAAATACTTCGTGTTCTCTTCGGAGGAAAATATAATATTTTATATATTTTACTCGCATAACGGTCGTTCGTCATCGCCGTGCCGTACCCCCGTGTTCTGAACAATCGTCTCCACCGATAGCCATGAGCTCGTAGTTTGATATTCCTGGATATTCGTGTGAAGTGTCTTCTGGATACCCCCTTCAACTACTGTGTTCCTGCCCCCTAATTGTGCACACTTCCCTCCCCCAACGACATCACCACGCCGCTACGTGGCCGTCCTCCTCCAGAGACGCCCACGACCATGGATTCCACACCGCCACCCGTGGCCGCGGAAGCTTGGTCTACCCATAACCCATGCCCATTACAACAGGAAATTTATTCGTGAGTCAGTTTATTTCAAACTACTGTGCGCTCATTCTCAGTGCGGAATCCGCGCGCATTGTTTTTCTAAGTAAACTAACTATTCCGGGCATTGCTCATTATAAATGTCTCGTCTCAAAATACAGTCCACGATTAAATATAAACTCTCACTGAGCTAAACACGCTACAGTTTAAAATACATCGTTACAGTCTAACTTTGTAAATATTCTATAACAGAGATTATAGGATGTGATATAATTAAATGTACTACGATACAAAATAAGCTATTACCTATTGTTAGCCGTAAATACAGAATTTCCTGAGTGGTAAAGGGATTTATATCGTATTTATGATGAGTAAAGAGGATTTATGTGTTACTTTCCTTCATTAAAGCATATTAGTTTATTTTATAGACTTGTAATATAATTATTGGTTTTCATCTATTAATATTTATTGTAAATCATACACTCGTATTTATTTTTGCCATATATACATTTTTTCGTTGACCTGTAGGTTAACAATTTTTAGTGCCTTAGTAACCTATCCAATGTTTGATTATAAAACTTATTTACATTTTTAACTCATGGTAAAAAATGCTAAAATATAATTAGTTTGAAATGATTGTTTAAAAAAATTGGTATCCTTTCTTCAAACAAAATTTTTCACTACCAAGAAAATATTTTTTTAAATTAAAAGATTAGTACCAGATAAACTCCTGGAGTACGTCAGTACAAAATCTCGGTTATACTTCGTAAAAAATCAAGAGTAATGTATGTAAAGCACGTTAATTATCTATAAAATTAAAATATACTTTTATCAGCCCAAAAAATACAAAGCGAAATTTTGAATACGACTCAATGCCATGAACAAATATTACAAATATTTTTTTATTTATTGCAATGTATTTGTGTTTTAAATCAAATAACAAAAAGATCACGATTTCCTAGTAAATATTAAAATGAATCCCGGGAAGTCGTATTTCAATTAAGTCTCAAAATTGATATTCTCTCAGATCACAATGTTTAACAGGCCGTTACAAATATCTAACCCTTTTAAAATTATATTAACGCCTCTAAAATCAAGCTGTTGTGTTTTAAAATATATAGGAATAGAAAAATAAGCGTAAAAAAAGTTAATGTGGTTTTCCTCTTATGTTCTACAATGTGTCTATCTTTATCTGAAACTTTTAAAGAACTTTTTTGTGGAAAATTCAACATATCCACTCTGGCTATGACTATTGTTGTTTCTTCTAAATATAATACATCATTTTAGTACACCGTATCACAATTAAATTGAAGTGAGAAATCAATGGTAGTATAATAAATTAAGGAATTACTTTTTAATCTTAATGAGTGCTCTGATAAATCATAACGTTTTTACTATTTTTATTTAGAGTTTACTCTAGTAAATATTATATACAAGAGATTAGAGGAATTACACTGCATTTGTATAATTAAACGTGCAAAAATTAAAAAAAGCAATGACCTATTATAATTACTTATTGTTTGTTGTAGTTACATAATTAATAGAGTGGTGAAGGGTTTTACATAGTATTTGTGGCGAGTAAAGTACATTTCTGTGTCATTTTCCTTCAGGGAAGCATATCAAAGTATTTCATAGACTTATAATGTAATTATTAGTTTTTATAAATTAATATATCTGGTAAATCTTACATGATTTTTTATTATGTCTTGTATAAATGTTTTTGTTGACCTATAGGTTAAGAATTTTGTATTGTCTTAGTAACTTGTCTAATGTTTGATTATAAAATTTATTTTTGGCTTTTATCTTATGGTTAAGAATACTAAAATACAATTAATATGAAACAATTGTTTATAAATATGTCATAGAAACAAAAAACCGTTTTTAATTTTAATATAATATCAAAATTTACCCCAACCTATGTTGAGGTAAGGAAAATAAGGTCATCATTACTTTTTCAGTACTTATTAAGTTTGTACAACATCATCGTAAATTGTTTTCGTTTTGTTTTTATCTTAAGACATATTGTTGAATCCGTGTTTTCTTCAATTATTATACTTGATAATCAAACGTAGTCCTAAAAAGTATATTTTTTTAAATAGACTGTACTAGGTTTATAGTTCAGAACAGTTGGAGCCAAATACTAACTGTGTGCCCTAGTTTCCTCCTTTGAGTAGTAAATGTTATAATATAATACCAGCTTAGTCCACGAAGGATTGAAAAAAGTGGCGACATAAGAAATGGGTTCTCTTCCATTAAAGGAAGTTATTTTACTGCCTAGAATGTGTTAAAATGTGAATTAACTAATTAGTCTCAGAGGAACACCTGGGAAAATACCGTAAAAATCGCATTTCGTCTTCGTACAAAATTAACAATACTATATGTATCGTTAAGTTTTTATGAAAGTTTTTATGTTTTTATGTAACATTTTATTTAAAGCAGGTAAACTATCCAGAAAAGTGAAAGAGTCTTAGCCAAGTTAAAGCACTACGATTCGTTTTTTTTTTGTTAATAAGACTCAAAGCTATTGACAAAAATCGTAATACACTTGGAGTGTTTCAGTGTTTTTTGCCTAAAATCAAACAACCGAGAGATGAACATATCCTGATAAATATTAAAACGAATACCAGGAAATCACGTATGAATTAAGCCTCAAAATTTGCAATCTATCACGTTCTCAATGTTTAACAGGCCGTTAACATATTTTACTTTTTAAAATTATATACTAGTCTCTAAAATAAATTTTGGCTTTTTTACACTTTTACTTACATAACAATTAGGAACAATAATACATTTACTTTTAACAATCAATGTTTCAATAACATTTCTCAATTCAGTTAGTTATAACCACTTTTAATTTGTATTTTATTCTTAAAGTCAATTTTAAAAATAAATTTGAAATAATAAAACTAGCTTAAAGTGTATATTGTTTGTATTCCTGTGTTTTACTTCTGTTGTATATCGTATTTCTTATATCTTTATCATCTTCGATAGGATTTGGAAATTGTTGTTTACTAGTTTCCCTTTACAGTCAAACAAAGTATTAAAGTAAATTGTCCTGTTGAATTGTTAATGGGATAAGGGAACTGTTAATATTTAACGATCTACTGGAAAACCCCTTTACTGTCATCAACAATGACAGTGTTCGGTATTGTTTATTATAGGCATAAACGTTTATTTCCATTGTAGTCTATTTTCGTACAAACACATTTTAGAGCATAAAATATAGTTGTTAATTTTTATAATGTATTAATAGATTTCAAAGGAAATTTTTTCCTTTCATAGTTTTATATTTGTTGTTGTTATTATTTATTATCTTTACTCTTCCAGAAGAAATTTGAGAATACGAATTGTCAATGGGGCAACAGCAAGTATTGCAAATATTCATTTCAAGCCCTTAGACTTACAAGAAATTTATGAAAACATTCAAAATGTCTCTGCTTGTTTTAAAATTAGCATTAATTTTATAGTTAAAATCAATGTAATCGGCCATTTCTAATTTTATGATTGGGTCAGTTATTAAATAATCTTTTAACTAGATTTTGTGTAATTATAGCTTCTTTATTGAAAATAATTTCTTACAAATTAATTATAAGTCACTTATAACCACTAATAGATTTCCCTTGCAAAAATTTTATTAAACAAACAGTGAATTCATAAAATTAGTTCATCGCAAAAAGTATAAACAGTGACACAACTTTAAGCATTTTCAGTTTATTTTCCAAAGAGCATATCCGATTCTAATGCATCCTTTATCTCAGCAAGTGAATAACTTTTTCCACAAGATAATATAATTTTGTCCATGTTTTCCTTTAACATTGAACAAAGCATATGCCTTTATTTATGTATACCTAACCACAATTAAAAATATAAATACTACACCAAAGGGGTTCCCATGTACATTAAGCTTTCCATTATAATTATAAATGTTATATGGATACTAGTTAAGTCTACAAGTTACACGTGACTGGCATTGAAAACATCACTAATGATGATGCTCAAATGATATGCCTCTATCAATCTCACACCATCTTACAAGGCACCGCACAGTGTTTGAAGTAGCATTTCAAATACCGAAAGGCTGCAATTCCATGCGAGGCCTGTGAAGAAAAAAAAAATATTGAACTATCGAGTAAAATTTATTGCATGAAGACACATTTATGGGAATCGTACAAATTCATTGCTTTAATAGGTTTTTCAAAAGTTAAGTAACTAAACCTAACCATAGGCCACATTAGAGTGGTAGATGGAGGAGATTCTTAAATCAACCTTTTGATGACCAAAGAACATTTCCGTGTTCCTTTAGTATAGTAATCGTATCAATATCCTTCTGTTAGACTGAGAAAGCATGTTATCATAATTTTCTATAAAACGTATAACCAATGTTTTTGGGGTTTAGTCTTTAGTAATTTACATAACAAATATGTTTTTTTTTACTTGTTCAAATTTGTTTGTATTATTTTAAGCAGTAATTCAATGGCAATACAATAATATAATTTAGAAAGCTTTGTACTCAACTATTGTTGTTGTGCTATGCTATTTAAATAATATTTAAATAAGATAAATACATATATATATAGATTATTAAGTACAATTATTTTATATTGAAAAAACAGGAGACTGCGATAAAAGTAATTGGGAGAGACAACAATTGAGTGATTAGAGCCTCCGAACAGCTGATTGACAAATCAATTCCATTGTTCATTCAATTACAGCTGCGATGTGACTTTGGTTGTTTATCCTCTTGATCGCGTCGTGTTAGAGTTATTAAAATGTTACACAAAGACAATACTGGCGTTAATATGACTAACTAATTTAATATTGTATCAAATTAGGTTAAACATTACTAGGTGATTATAATTATAATAAATCATCAATTTTCATAGGATTTTTATAATTTACATTTAATTTTGTAGTACAAAACACGATATATAACACTAAGCAGGTTTTTACGATTTAATGTTTCAAAAACACCTTTTTGTATTGATATATTTTAATTTATTTTATTATACACTCGGAACGTGTCAATGCCATTACATTTATAAATTCAAAATATATTTTTCAGTTTTATATTTATTTAATAGGTATTCTAGTTTTGTGGGTATTAATTTGTTTACTATAATATTCAAATTCAAGTATTGAAAAAGGAAATATTTTTGAAAATAGGTTAATACAACAAGCATAATTTGGTAACAAATCGACGTTGTAACTTTTAAGTCAGCTATTTAAAATAATATTTAACACCTCACTAACAAAAGTGCAGTTAAAGAATTCAATTGATTTAACCTTTAAAGAGAGTGTGTTATAGTACTTTTATCGTTATTTATACATCTTTGAACGTTATCGTATATGAGGCAAATTATTAATCATGAATAAAAAAGTCGGAATTTTTAAAAATAAGTGCTTCCTCTTCACTTCATTGTATTGGCTTGCTTGCGGTTGGTTATGCTTATATTCTGATTTTAACTTAAGTTCAAAAGAAAGCTCATAGCTTAGTCGGTAAGTCGAGGTTAAACTTTTTAAATATTAAATTGAAATAACTGAATAATTGAATACTTTTTTTACGTAGAATTATATATTAAAATATTAACAGAGGTTACTTCTTAGCGTTTGCTTGACTGGATCATTGAATTATCATTACAATTTAAGAATATAGCTAAGTAATACAAGCTTAGGCACAGCCGTGAAAAACAAAACAATGTATTAAAATGAATAGAATCATTATTAGTTGAAAAAATATTGTTGCTATGTTTATTGCAAACCATTATTGAAAACACATACCAAGTTTAATGAATAACAGCTTGAAACCAAATAAAACTTGGTGCAGGTTGGGACGGTGTAAAAAAAAATCCTTCTGTAGTCAATTAAAATGCTAAATAAAACTATTCATTTATTCAGTTTGTCATTTAATAGGCATTAGTACTTTAAAGGATTACAGTTCGTACAGAGATTTTTAAACCAGATCATGCACGGGAAAAGCATTAAGTTTTTAGTTTTAAATTTGCTCACCTGACAAATTTAAAAAGTAGTCAAAGCCCAGTTTTCCCACGTGCTCTTCGTATAATATACAATTCTCATTTTGGTAATAATGTATAGTATTATTTTGCACAGATTAACACCAACAAATATTTCCGGGACTTTATTTGTTTGCCCAGGATAAAAGTTCACTTGTTAGGATGTTTTATAGGATAAATGTCATATATTGTATTTGAACTATATTACAAATTTTAAATGTGTGATACATACCCTTATGAATTTAACATAAGGGTGTGGTTATTTTATATTTTAAAATTAAACTTAAAATATATATAATAGTTATACTCATATATTTTACTTACATTAGTAATGTGTATGATTATTATTTACTGAAAATAAATCTAAATTGTGCTTCCTCCATGTCTAGATGAATTTTGGTGTTTTACCTTCGAGAAATATATTTAGTAATATTAATAAAAATGTAGTTATGTTTAGAACCGTATGTTAGAAATATAAATACTAAAACGACTAAAAAATGTTTGTTAGGCAGTATACTATATAAACTGGACATTTGTATTTATTCATGAAAAATGTATGTTTATTAATTTTCGTATTTGTAAAAATTACTTTAATTTTAACATCAATACATAATACAATTCCATTTAAATGTAACTATAAGGGGTACATAAATGAAGAATACACCATTAAGAATTGTTTTTAAACTGTTGAGTCAATGTACATGTTTTTAAATTGTTTATTATATTCTCGGGCACAAGTAGTAAATCCCCAACACGAGACCAATGCTAACTCAGGCGTTTGTTGTTCACATCTGGTTCTGAACCTTCCAACGAACGTGACTCTGGACCAAACACGACACGGTACACTACCTCTCATCATGAAACACTCTGATGATAACTCAAACAAGATAAATAACGTAGCCGGTGTGAGGTAGCCGTGGCCGAATATATTAGTAAAATAGTTGATTCCGAAAAGTAACTGATGCAAAGATTAACCAATACGTCATTCAGGCTCTATAAATATATTTTTACTTTTTATCTATTCTACTTATTTACCATAGCTATATCCGTTAGTTATAAGTAGCTATAGGCTATTTAGAAAATTCTATCCATTTTTAATCTTGCATATGTTTTATTTACATTTAGAGATCATATTTCGTAATCTGTTATTTTCGTTAACATGAAACGTAACGTGAAACAACCGTACGCTTGCATTATCTAATCTGATTCTCCTTTTATTTGCCTAAACTAATACTAAACAAACTTTAGATCGAGACCGCCTTAAAACAGTAATAAGGTTTTATGAAACATAATACCTGATATTAGGCTTTTGTAAATAATAATTTTCTAAAAATAATATGGGAGTAGCTAATATCCTTCCCGGCATGTCCCTAGATTATGTATCTGAGATGAAAATAGATAGATTATCCCTCTCTCTCTCTCACTCTCTCTCTGACTCTCTCTCTCCCCTCTCTCTCTCCCTCTCTGTCTCCTTCTCTATTTCTCTCTCTGTCTCTCTCTCTCCTTATCTATTTCTATCTCTCTCTCTCACACTCCCTCTTTACCCCTCTCTCTCTCGCTCTCTTTCTCTCTCACTCTCTCTCTCTCTCTCTCTCTCTCTCTCTCTCTCTCTCTCTCTCTCTCTCTCTCTCTCTCTCTCTCTCTCTCTCTCTCTCTCTCTCTCTCTCTCTCTCTCTCTCTCTCTCTCTCTCTCTCTCTCTCTCTCAGGTTTAAATATCATGGACAATTGATTCTGGTAAATTGAAATGACAGTTTTAATTTTTTAACATATAGTTAGAATACAAAGTTAAATTTAGTTAATGAACCCTTAGTTTATACAATGAAGTCGTTTTAGCTAGTCACAATAAAAGGTACATCTACAATATATTAATATGAATAAGCAGTGAACCTTGTTACCATAAGTACACTATGAATTTGTCTGTGATCAAGGATTATGTGATATACTTAATGTCTAACCAAATTTACGTTAGTAGTAGTACAAACTGAGGTAAACTTAGTGGTGAACGTTTAAAGGGAAACAAAAATACTTTTACGAAAAGACATGTTATACTTTTCTCGATTTATCTATTGGAAGTTATCTTAAACAGGATTTTTTTACTGAACAAGCATAACATATTTTAATTTATTATATAGTTATTGTAGTATAATCCATTCATAGAAATATCCTTAAAAACAGTTTTGTGAACTGCATGTACCGGATCCATAAATAAAAATGCCCCAGCAGTCCCGATCCATTATATCGGGACGTATATGTTTTTCGTTTATGACGTATGATCTATTTTATTTCATTTATTTATTATATATACGATAATTTATTGACTTAATACCGTATTTATTTTAAATTTATTTACGATAACAATATTGCAAATGAAGACAAATCATACTGTTTGTAGTTTTATGATGGTCGAAGTTTAGTAATTAACCTACAATTGTTTTAGACTTTATCCTAAACCAGTTAGATGTATACGAAGTACTAACCTCTATCAGACTGCACACCTAAGTAAACCAATTTTATACATAATAGGTGGAACTTTTGGGAAACATCATAGAACACTTAATGTTTTTAATTTTGTTTCCACTACTAATTTTGCAATATCTTTAACTTACCTAGTATTACATCCTAACTCGACTTACAATAGTAATTCCTAAACCAACTTAATCAAGAGTCCAGCTTGTTAGAGTACAAAGATACGGAGTTTTTCTGGCTAATAATTATTTTTTTCAGTTTTTTTTCCAGAATACATAATAATATTTAAAACATTGAGTTTAACAATCGATTAATTTCTGTGAATGAATTTACATTTACTTAATATGTTTATAATTAGTCTTATTACAATGTCAGACAATTTCAGCATTACTTATTAAAAACAAGCGTAAACTTTCTAGAGTTAAAATATCCATTAATCCACCATTACTTGAGCATAACACTTTGTTTACCGCTTTTAAAGCTATAAAACTTACTTTTACTCTTGTTTATGATTTTTTTTCACCGAAACCAAAACAATAAAGTTGCATTAATGTAACACACCCTTTTCTTCTATGAGGTGTTGTTTTATATATTTTTATATGCACCCTTTTCTGTACGGTTGTTTTAGTTCATAGTACTCTTGAGGTAACTCTATTAAGTTATTACTTACAGTGAGAACTGAAAATTCATCTTTTTTAAAAGTGTTTTTTTTCTGACCACAGTTCAAGATGTTTCCAGATTTCTTTTTGTCCGATCCTGGACTTTCTTCCATATCAACCCAATCGTGGCATTACCCAAACCTGATTGGACTAGGTCTACGGCCGCTTGAGTTTTATTGGATTTGACGGGTCTCATTCCAAAGAGGTCCTCGAGACAGACTACGAAGGTAAAGGAAGTTGTAATGTGAATCTATGTTCATAAAAATAATAATATTAAATAAAAGTAGTCTCGAAAACAAAAAATATAACTAATAGATAGTAATGTGTTAATCACTTATGGTTCAACAACAGTTTAAGATAGGTTAGATACACCACTGGCAAGAGGTGGTTAGTCAGTAATCCCAGTATTGATATTGACGATATGAAAGGCGGTATTTAGGTTTGGTATTTCATTTGGACCAAGAGTTTGATCCCATAATCATATGATGTAGGACTTACTTTAACATTTAACTTCTTATAATTTCCCTGTACATTTAAATTTGATATTTTAGTTTTACATTTAGTATAGTTTAATGCCTAACAATTTTAAAGTGACAGTACAATAGAGTATTAGTACAATAAAATGATAAGATTGTGTACATGTTGTAACCTTATTTATTTTTATATAGTTTTTTAATCTAAAATTATTTTCAATATGACATTACAATTTTCAGCAATACTGACATTTGAAATAATGCGTTTTAAATTTGCTGACTAATACTTAAAACTTGTTTATTTAGGTGTAACTACTACAATCATAATTTTTTAATTTAGTTTTCTGAAGCTTTGACACCTTTAATATTAATCTAAAAGTAACCAAAATCCTTTGGTTGTAGCCTTGAGGTGTCAATTGTGGATAACCGTGACTGAAGACGGGTTGTGACTGACCCGAAACCGGTCTCACAGTGGTTCAACACATTGACACCTTGAGGCTCCGACCAAAGTATTTTGGTGAGATTTAGATAAATAATCATAATAAAATATTTAGTGTAAATATTCTACATTACTTTCCATTTTTATTACGTTTAAATTACGTGGATTATTGTTTTAAAATTTATGATTTTATAGCTTATTGTCTCCATTCACTATAGCATAACAATTTGTTTCTTGTTTTTGAGTATATAAATAAGATACTTCTTATGATACGCTCCTTATTTTAACTACAATTATCACATAAATTAAACACACCATTTACTATTCCATTTTTCAATATGTGAAATTGACAGATCATTAAAATAACTATAACGCATTTAGTTTAACAAATAACTTATGTAGTTTGATTATAATTTCATAGTATCACTTTTACATCACTCGAGCAATACTGTGATGTAACTACAAACACTTTACTTGTTTTGTATTTCCTGTACTAAAAATTGTAGCCTTACCCCATCCACTTTGTAAATTTGTATTGAAATATTTATGTTATGTAAAATTAGCCTGGACCCCTTGCCGCGCAACTAGGCTCGATCAAGTTGTTGTGCTGTGCAGTCCCTTGCTGTGTGTTCCGTTAAGGGCCTGTTTTTTTCCTTTTTTCATTTTGGCTGCTTCACATTCTCTCTCTTTTCTGTTTTTACAGCTATGCCTGAATTGTATCACTAATATTGTGTGTCATTTGTTTATGTTTTATGTGTGTTTCTCGCCTGAAGATGTGATCAAATTTCAGATCCTGAAAGGTCGTAAAACCTTTTATTCCTAATCAGTAATGGAAAATATCTGCAACCATTTATAAATCACAACAACATTTCAATATAAACATAATTTTATGACCTTTTCAACTATTTGATAAATAAAACCTATACCGTTATGGCCCCTCTAAAAGTTGATTGTTTTTTCTGAATATATTACAAGGTTTAAACTATTTCCTTTACTCTAGAAAATCGCCAATATTAAATATTCCAGGAATCACATTACGCCAGTACTCTAAAGAAGCTTATCTCGTATCTATTATTAATCCCCAACAGTTGTCGGTTAGAGCTAATAGGTTGACGTTGTTACCAGTTGCCACCAGTTCCTTACCAAGCGATGTGGTGAATATTTTTATACAGAAGTGAGGTAAGTTTTATTTCGTTTATGTACATAATTGTAGTTAGTATGCATATTAATTGTAGTCAAATTAATTTAAATCATAGTTTTGAATTCTTACAGATTAGCTTACGATTAAAATTTGTCGAAACATTTATGTTTTTCTAACTTATCCACGTCACTATAATAATTATTAATAATAGACTAATGTTTTTGTTTTAAATGTGCAATTTGTGTTTTGTTTGATTATGGGGGAATTATTTAATTATTTATTTATTACATCATGTATGACCTTGTCAAAAATTGTATTTGAGCAAACATTTTGTGCAATATTTTTGATTTTGTAATGTTTGTAACTGCAGGGTTACAATCCCATACTGCAAGTAATCCGTGTTATTAGAGCTTCTGATTAACAAAATAGTAATAAGTGAGTTGTTAGTATTCTAGTTGTTTAACTTATTATGTCAAGGCTATAAAATAAGCTATTTATTACAAGGAATTTCATTAATACAATACATTTATGTATACAAAAATGTGTAAAATATAATATATAATATATAATAAACTTGTGTCTCTGTATTTTAAAGAATACAACTATACGTAAAGCAAAACTGTTTGCTTTAGTAGCCTAATCTTTTTTACAGCCCCATTTTTGGTTAAATATGGTACTAATTTAAAGATAGTGGTTTATATTATAATTACTTTGCAACATAAAAAACAATGGCTCACATTTATTTGGTTAAACTCTACCAATGTGAAAGTGGACGATTGTTTTCCAGGCTCTCAAAATTATTACCACATTTTAATTTAAATGCTAATGTGTCATGAAGGGTTTAATCCGGTATCACTAGATTGTTTCTTAATCTATTCACTTTAACTATATTGCACGTTCTTGTTGAGTCTAAACACATGTTCTTACCACTTGACCACCAAGAAAGTGGCGTTATACATTCAAAGCCCAAGAACTAATCCATTAGTCCACCCTTAACAGCATCAAGATCCATTAAGACTCCATCATCCATAAGTGATCCATAACACTTTTCAGAGGTATAAAGCTATAATAACAAACCTATTAAGCTTTCAACTATCTTATACAACAGATTTTTAATTAAAAAAATCTTATATCCTTAAACGTAAAACAATTATTGTTAGTAAATGGTTGGTTATACTGTTGATACTAAATGAAATTCAAAAATAAATATATTTTTAGTTTACTGCATTGGGTTACTACAATTACTTTTATTAAGTATAAGTACCAGAGAACCATTCTAATATGTATGTCTTTTATTTACTAGCGCGTGTTTTTATATTTGCCTAACGATGTTTTGTACTGCTTATAACTTTACAGTAATAATTTAAATATTTTACTATAAGCAACTCTACAATTATAATGTAGATTCCCTGTAGATTTTCAATTAAAAATTGTATTACAACTAATCTAAGTACCTAAAAAGCTATACAATGTTTTATTTTTGTGGAAAAAACACAGCTTAAGATTAAGTATATCTTCTTTTTGTAATTGAACGTACTTTAAATTTTAAAGTATGTTCAATCCTATTGGATATAAAGAGATGTTATATTTTAAAAATCAGCTTAGTAACAGTTGGATATTTTATTTATTTCTGAACCAGACATAAAGCTGTATTATAATTTCTAGCAAATGGCTTATATACCAACCATAATTTAAAAACATTCACAGAAAAAAATTAACGTGCACCCTAGATGAGCATATTTAATTACGGTTTAAGGGTTTTATTTTCTGACTAAATAAACTGCTCTACAAACTGAAAATTAATTAATTTCAACTTAGTTTTATCGGTTTTGTAAGTCATATGGACCAATTTCAACTATTATCAAGTTTATACAAATGTAGGGGTGTTTAGTCAGTTGGCATGAGCCGACCATTGACCTTGAGTAGCCTATTACCTATGGTCGTGGAGGAGGGAAGGGGGAATGTTTAGGGTCAATGACAAGCTCCCTTAGTAAAAAAAAAAAAAAAAAACTTCTTACACTTGCTAATCACAAATAACTTTAGCTATTAATATTTAAGTGTTATTTCAAATATAATTTCAATAATTGCATGATTAATTCCTGGTTTATAGAAAGACAGAACTCGGCAGCCTTATCTGCCTTATAAATGTCCTAGTGAAACGTCGTGAAGCTGTTTGTCCAATTCAATGGTCCAGGAAACTCTCTTTGTTGTCGATAAAATACCTACTTTGTCCTTATCTGTTGGTTTTACTTTGGTGGAGTGGATCTTTTACTGACCATGCCTTTAAAACCATTAAACCAATTTCGAGATGTTGATGATTGCACAAAGAAATGCAATCCGTAAATCATACTGCACAACTTTTGTTGATTGCTATTTGTACAACGTTAATATCAGTATATCATATGAATTGTTGGTTGACGTTCAGGTCGTTATTTTACGCTCTGATTATTACTTCAAAAGACCTGCAATTAAAATAAATATAATTTAATATATTACATACTTTATTACTTCAAATATTACGCTTGAGATCTTGTCAAACTAAAGAATAATAATACCTAAAATAATAGCAACTTCTTTATAATTACTAATAATAACGCTTTTGGCAGTTTCATTCTTTCTTTTGGTTTTTAATTTTCACCTAAACGTTTCGATGCCACTTTGGACATCTGCAACGGTAGGAAGGTCATTGGATGAAGATGTCCAAAGTGGCATCGAAACGTTGAGGCGAAAATGAAAAACATAAGTAAGAATGAAACTGCCAAAAGCGCTATTATTAGTAATTATAAAAATGGCTTACTTAAGTTTAAGAATTGAAGCAACTTTATTGTTTACAGAAACATGAACTTGGAGTGTTGTCAAATGAAAATAACTTACACCTAATTTATATACTACAACTATATAGTAGGATGGTTTTAAATATTGATGTATTTCAAGGATAATCACTCTACCTCTCGGCTTACAAGACCAGCTTCATCGCTACTGAGTGCTTCCAGCTGTAACGTATGATGATGATGTATTATGATGGATCCAAGAACATTCACTACACACTAGGTTCCTCAGTAGGTCGTTGCTTGAGAATGCATTATCTTTGTAGAAGTATGTCTCTGATAGTCATGTTTAACTACTAGCGTCTAAAATCAAAATCAGACCAGTTACATGTTCTCCTAATTAAAAAATATATTAAATACCCATTATTGGTAGTTTAAAAGTGTTCAATAAAAGAATATTTTCTTTTACGACCTATGTTGACTTGCAGAGTAAAGAACGGACTATCAACCAGTGGCTTTGAGGGGTTGCTCCAATGAAAGCCTACAAACCTGTTTGTAAAGATTATCGGATGACCTGTCAATTACGCGGGTGTAATGTTGCTGTTCACTTGGTGAGGAAAATAAATCATTTAATTAAATTTAAATTATTACAACGTATTAAGAAGTAAAGTATGTACACCTACACGCTTAAACTACACGCTTAAATCTCAAAAATTAATAGGTTTTTTTATTTATTTACAGTCCCCATGTTTTTCTTATGGAACGATTTCTCCTTTTTAATGGCTGACACAAAGATTTAAGAAAATACTAGTATATTCCCGGAGTCCCTTGTCTGGATAAAACCTTTAAATTTAACCAACTTCTATCATCAAACATCTACAATTCATATGTGAACACTTACTACAATTCATATATGAACACTTACTTAATGTAAATACATTTAAAGACATACTAATCATATTAAGGACAAAAAATGTCGGCATGACTCAAATTGCCTCAATTGTTTAATGCAATTTATTTATTGTTAAAAAATTTTATAAGACTCTGCAAACACAACATTTATGATATCATAAGTAATTATGCATTCTAAATGTTAGTTTAATTATTTGTGATATTGAAAACGAAAATATATTGTTTTTAAGTCATACATAATAAATAAATATAAGCTATTATAGTTAGGTTAAATGGTGTCAGATTCAGACTGAATATTATAAAATCAATGTTCAGATAACCAAGCAATATATATTTAAACATGACGTCCAACTATATCATACACGAATAAATAAAATAGTTAGATGTTTAAGAATAAAGATGAATTTGTATTCCCATAAAAAACTCTCTAAGTAAAACCGTGTTTTATAAAAAAAGATTATTAGTAAGATAGTGATGGTTGTTCAGTTTAATTTGTAGTTCACTAAAATAATTACAAATCTTAATATTAAATCGTTCTTAACATTAATACATTACAAATTTTCTTTATCACCAATATTTTCATTAATTGAAGTTAGTTAAATACACCTATTGAAATAGGCAATTTAGATAAAATGCCATTTTTTAAAATGAAAATACTACGAATTAAACAATATTGATTATAATTAATAGGTTTTGTAACCAGAAGACTAGGTGGATCAGTAAGGATTTTCTTTTATTAGTCGATATCAATGACCATTCTCATTGCACTTAAAGCAATATACATGATTTTGTTGTAAAATTAGGTAACGTAAAACAAAACTTCAGGTCACAGCGTCATAGCGTCTGGGGAAATAACCCTGTCAATATTGCCACAACCGCTTTTGATTACTGAAGCACTTTACAATCAAGTACACTGTTGTCTTTGGTTTGGGTTTCAAATATACACCCTGTTTCTTTGTTCTAACTGTCCCTGCATACTAATATTAACTTTTTCAAAGTTTTTATTTGCATTAGATCGCATGACCTCTACATCAGACCAGTTGTCCCTCCCTACTGAACTCGAAACACTTCACTCACAATGATCAAAAGACACGAAAATGCTTTACCTAAGGTCTAGAAATTTTATTTGGCAGTTACTTGATTTTTATGTGGTAAACTACTAAACCCTTAACATACACTTCGAAAACACTGATTGATATTTATTCATTATAATATCAATAATTTCTTTGTGTTATTTGTTTTTTATTGAATTTGACATCACTGATTGGACAATCATTTCTCCACGTTTCGGAATCTTTAATATGACCCTTTTTTAAGTGAAATGTAATTCAAGAACATATTAAGATTAGAGACACCATCATGATAAGCTGATAAATTCAAGCAGAGCTAAACTTCAAGCACATAAAACTGTGAAATCAGCGAAAATAGCAGTCTTATTTGATATTAACTCAATTTTTAAGTGGACACTTATTCTCTTAGGCTTGAATATGATTCACACTGCAAAAATACTTCATTTGATGTTGTATTATAATACTATCATCATATTTTATTGTTAGTATTTATTTAGATATAAACGTTTTGCGTGGATAATTATAAAAATTGCCTATTTATATATTTCTATGTTTCATATCTTAATATCAACTCTGATTTGTAATTTAAACATTCGTTTTACCAAACCTTGTATTTTTTAAATGTCTCTGTGGTTATAATAAATTTATAAATTATATGTAATGGACAAAATAACTTATTCGATGAGAGATTTTCAAAGACAGCGATGATATAAGTTCAATGAATTGGGGGGGATGAAGGGAAGGGAAGGCCGGAACGCTTTTGTCATTTGGAATGGAAGCGTCTTGTCACGTCTTCACCAGCTTCCTGAACTAGATGATGCCAATTTCCATCTGTCGCTCTCATAGACTGTGCCTTGAGGCTTTGAAATACATACATCATATTTTATTTATTGCACCTAAAACTAATCTAGAATTACTACAGGATCTCAGTTTCTAACTTTGACCATCCTTCCAAACCGTTGATTGACTTTATTGAGAATTTTTAAATTGAATGCGATTAATGAACAGGTCCCAGTCAAGGTTATGAAAAGCTCTTATCACGTAACTTAACCTAAGTTTAATCTAGCTTGTGTTTATATTTCATTTAACTGGAATCATGAATCCCTTAGTCAAATGTTGATATTTCATTAAATCTATTTACTGTCTTAAAAAAATAATTTTAACTGTATGGGAAAAAAATTTTACGATTATTTAATCTGTACTTTCGTTACTATAAACAATTCGTGTTTGCAATATACTAAATATGTAATACAATTTGTTGTATCAGTAACAATTTATCATTACGTTTTCCATTTTGTATTAAACGATATAACCGCTAACTAAAAACTAATTACCAAATTTAACAACAATTATTCCAATTACTATAACAACATGATATATTATAAAGCTAATACAGCAATGAAGATTAATTTTATAATATAATATCAAAAATGAATGTCCAATGAGACAGCTGGAAATTACATGACGTAAAATATAATGAAATCATAGCTTTTTAAATTTAATCACCTTATCTCTGTATAAGACTACACGGGTGTATATTAAGGCGAACATGAATGAATGGTGAATGTAGAATGGATGAGATGCCTTGAGTAGCCTTGTTACTGACTAAAGCTGACTGATTCTTAAGCCAGGATCATTATGTAATATTCAAATGGCAAATAGCAGCTGATTAAGTATTGACCCTTCACAACTTTTTCTCAGAATTTTGCACAGAATCTATCTGATGATCTTCAGACTATGAAGCGAGCACGCTACCATTGAGCGACCGAGTGATATTTAGATCGGTAAAACCATGTTCTGTAAATTAGTGGATACTGTTTATGATCGTTACAACTTCACCTAACTACAAATGAATAACAGGTGTAATCTAGTCAGAATTAACAAACTAACAATTTGCATGAGTTTTCTACTTTGTTTATTCATTAAGTAAATTTGAAACAAATTATTTCTTAATATACTTGATATGAACACTTTCATTGACCTACTTATTCTTTCGCCCAAAGATAACTTTCATCAAAGTTTTGTAAAGTTTTACATTGACTCTATAGTTTCCCAACCTAATAACATCTCTCCAACTTTATTACTTTAGAAGACTCCTCTGCTTTGATGATACTTTTATAACAGGTTTAAAAATGTTTTACTCTAAGTATTTGTAAAGTTGATTTGATTTGATTTGATATAATTTTACTAATGTTTATTTCAAAACTGGTTTGCGCTACACGAGTGTATACAGTTTACTATTTATGTCGTATAATATACTGTATGGTAAAGAAAGAACTATATATTAGAATACTAACCAATATAAAAGTAATTCAATATTACATGCATATGACTATCTAATAGAAAGTTTTAGTTTGTTGTCATTCATATAACTTATGTGTGAAGAAACTAAATACGCTTAGCACGTTATACAAATATAAACATATAATAATGTAACATAAATTATGTCGAATAGCCAAACTTACAATGACATTACCGGCCATAATCAAACTACAAACTGCACAGTTTGGGCTAGGAACGGTGCAGGTTCAATGCCAGATGAATGCTAAGATACTTTCACAAGTGGGTCCCACTAATTTACCTTGTAGTATCACCAATGCCGTTACGGTACCTTTCTGTCTTAAAGTCGTTGAACAGGCTTATTGGCCCATTGCGATGGTCATGGGAGTTTCATTGGTGGGAACGGAATTATCGTTGCGACACAATCAACAAGGGTTGTGCGAGGGGTCAGGTACGTAAATAATAACATATTACTGGCAATTCTTAAATCCAACACTAGTATGATAAATTATAAAAAATATATTATTATGAATATGTCGATTTGATGCGGTATAAATTAAAATGCATTTGCTTCAAAAGTTTATAGTTATACTGATATTATATATTTACTCTTATAATGTTGCGGTTGCTGAAAAGGTAAGACTTGCACATAAATTAAAATATGACGTAATATTGGATTCAATAGACATTTTAAATTATGTAGTGACTTTAAGCAACACTATCGTGTATAAAATTTAGTTTTACCAACACTACAATAAATATGTAAAAATATATTTAAAAGTTAATTTTACATTTTATTTGTAATAGATGTTTCCTGAACTAGATGGTGACATATGATATAGTATTCGATTTAATTTATACTTTAAGTTACGTAGTGACTTTAAATAACACTGACATGTACAACATTAAGTAAAAAACAGATTTACAAATTTTTTTGTAAGCCAGTATTTTACATTTAATTTGTAATGGATTGCTGGTTGTAAAATTAAAACGAGTTCGCACGCAGCACGCTGACGTGAGGGGAGTGAATTTCCAAATAAAAAACTTTTTAATCTAAAAATCAGTGTAAAAACATACGTTTGTCCAATTTTTATTGAAATATGAAAACATTGATTTTTTGGCTGTTCTGATACTCCTGGTATCATTTACTTGCAAGGCTGGGAATACAATTTTGCCCAATATAAGGTTAGAAGAAGGTCCAGACAGGCTTGAAAGTAGGTGTGAGGTTGCTGGGGATGATAAAAGTACCCTAACAAAGGAATAACAGGCTTTTCTCGTGTAAAACCCCCGTAAGACAACGTACTGTGTTTAGCCAATACACTTTTTCTTTATAACTCGGTAAATATTTATGCTAGAATGACGAGAGAGGGCTTAAAACTTTTGCCTCTCTAATTCCCATCTTTTTAAATGCATTTATTTTACATCTGGGGTTTAATGCCCATTTTTGGGCCCAAAAACTCGAAATTTGAAAGATTAAAAAAACCCCAAAAAAGGGGTTTAGAGTTCTCCGATTGTTTTGCCCAACGAACTTGTCCAACTGATTACAGAAAGGAACGTCCCTACCAAATTTGAAGTAAATCGGACAAAAATTGCGACCGCTAGAGTGCAAACACACATATATATATATGTCTATGTATATACATCTATATATATAAAATTTTGAACGACCACCCAAAACGTGTTCAGGGGGTCACGTTAGGAACTTCTATGGTGGTCCCAGGCTTAAGTTTCACCGTGCGGGTCATGCTAATAGTTCACTTTTCGTAGGAAATTCACTATTAAATCAGTCCTATTTAAGGTTGTGTTTAAATGAATGAAGCCAATATACAATAAATGGAATCGCGGCCAAGGCGTCATTCTGAGTCCGGGTCAGGTAAGGGACTCCAAACCACCTCTCGATAGTGTTACCTTAACCCTTTATCGAATTTATATTGAATATATTCTCTCTGAACAGATTTCCAGAATACTTTATATGGAGCAAAGTATTTATAATATATTTTTGTATACTAATATATTTTATATAAAATTTTTGTTTAGATTTTAAACAATTCATTTAAAAATTAGTTATACCATGTGTCAAATAGCAGTTGACAAACAACAATCAAAGTAATATGCAAAACAATTTTAGTAATCGACTGGTAAAGCGTGAATTGTTAATATTTAACTAATTTATATTATATATTTTATGACTTCAGTCTTTATGCTTAAAAGTTTTGTCAAATAAAAGAATAATAAATCCTACAATAATGGCATATTTTTTGGTTGACATAAACATGAACTTGAAGTATTGACAAATGTAATTATTGTACATTTAACGTATGTGCTTCATATATATTTATAAATGGTAGAATAATGTGATCGATTAATGTATATCAAGCATAATCGCTCCACTCTCTTAACTTACGAGATCAGCATCATCACTACTGCTGAGCACTAGTGTTCAAACACATGATGATGTTGATTTTGATGGATCCAAGAACATTTGCCACATACCAGGTTTGTTAGCGAGGCGTTGCTTGTGAATGTAATATCTGTGTATGAATTTATGTCAAATCTACTAGTTTGGTAGAATTACACTGGTCTGAAATCCAAATCTGATCAGATTACATGTCATCATAATTTTAAACGTATAACCCATATATTAAACTACAAGTAACTGAATACTAGTATAAATATATATTAAAGAAATAAACCTTACTTGTACTTTAAAAGGGTTTAACAAAAGGCAATTATCTTTTACAAACTATGTCAACTTGCAGACAGTAATGGACGGATCATCAACCAGTAGCTTTAAGAGGGGAGGCCAATGAAAGCCAACAACCCTGGCAGTAAAGATTATCTGATGATCTGTCGATTACGTGAATGTAATGTTGCTGTAAAAATTAATGTTTTCAGAATTTAATAAAAATGAAAATAAATGTATTTTTTACACTGGTTTTGAGTTTTACAAATTTTTTATGTGGAAATTCATTTCCCTCACGTCAGCGTGCTGCGTGCAAACTCGTATTTTGTATCACTTTGTTAACCAAATTTATTAATGGTTTTATATATTTAATTTTACTTGGGGAAAAAAATATACAAAAATAATTCAAACATGAATTGTATTGCATTTGTTTAAATGTAATATTTATTTACTATATTTTGTTTAGGCATATTTTTATTATTATATTACAGCACAACGATTATTTAATTAGGTATTAGGTATACGCACTACCATTGTTACATTAACATATTTACAAAAATAAATTTCAAGATTCGTTTAAAATTCTTCTTGATACATACCATACCCATATTAACTCTCAATGTTCCTTGATATAAAGCATTCCTAATACTCACAATACATACATGTAATAACTGCATTTGTCTTTTCCAGAGTGTATGTAGAATATTCCAACTAACAAATTCAAACTGAAGAAATTACACTTAGGTATTCTGACCTCGTATTACATAACTGTCTTCATCTATTTATGATATTCACTATAAATATTCGCTAATATTTTATTTAATATTAATATTTAAATACTTGTCTTCGTAAAAATAATATTTGATTGTGAAGAGAACGCAGACACATATATAGCAATGTTTCACACTGTAATTGTATTGCACTTGTAATTAATCTACGTCCAGATTGCTGAATTTTGGCTCGATTCCAAAGGCCAGGAAATGGAAGAAAGGTGTCATAATAGAAAATGGTTGGATTTGGTATTATTAGCGATGCACGACATTTAGTGGAATGCACCTAGTTCTTCTCAGTATGAATAAAAATAGAAATTAAAAATAATCAGCAATTCCAGTATTTTATATATAATATTTTCTGTGAGTATATTTAAGGTGTATTACTAAAATTAACTAAACATATCATCTGCATATATCAAATTATTATATCATGTTACAAGCCAAATAATATATTGATTAATTTCATGTGTAACTTATTTGGTTCATTATAAATAAAATGACATTTTGCTACATACTAACACAACTAATTAGTATTCACAGTACTTTGCCGTTGAACTTATTTGCAAATATTTTCGCTGCAGTGCAAGCGGTTAAGATGACATTTGTCGCACTCTAGCCTTCAGCCTCGGTGGTCTAGTGGTTAAAATCGCGGCGCTTCGGCCAAAGCGTTCGCAGTCGCGGGTTCGAATCCCGCCCGAGGCAAACGGGAGTTGGTGTCAGTGCACAAATGCATATGATATCGGCGTCCTCGGGATAGGCTAACGTGGAAAGCTCAGGTGAGGCGTGCCTATGCTTTTAAAATATAGGGAGGACCTGATATTCTATGTGTTTGTGCACTGACACCAACACCCGTTTTGCAAATTTAGATCGTGAAATTTGGGAACGGAACTATCGTTGCGACACAATCAACAAGGGTTGTGCGAGGGGTCAGGTACGTAAATAATAACATATTACTCGCAATTCTTAAATCCAACACTAGTATGATAAATTATAAAAAATATATTATTATGAATATGTCGATTTGATGCGGTATAAATTAAAATGCATTTGCTTCAAAAGTTTATAGTTATACTATATAGTTATACTTTTTTAAGGATAATCACTCTACTCCTCAGCTTACAAGACCAGCTTCATCGCTACTGAGTGCTTCCAGCTGTAACGTATGATGATGATGTATTATGATGGATCCGAGAACATCCCCTACACACCAGGTTCCTTAGTATGGCGTTGCTTGATAATGTATTATCTTTGTATAAATTTTTCTCTAATATTTATCTTTAACAACAAGCGTCTAAAATAAAATCAGACCAGTTACATGTTCTCCTAATTAAACAAATATAGGAAATAACCCTTAATGGTAGTTTAAAAGAGTTCAATAAAAGAACATCTTATTTTATGACGTATGTTGACTTGCAGACAGTAAAGAACGGACTAAAAACAAGTAGCTTTGAGGGGTGGCTCCAATGAAAGCCTACAACCCTGTTTGTAAAGATTATCGGATGACCTGTCGATTACGTGGGTGTGTTGTTGCTGTTCACTTGATTAGGAAAATAAATCATTTAATTAAATTTAAATTATTAAAACGTATTAAGAAGTCAATTATGTATACGTACACGTTTAAACTACACGCTTAAATCTAGAAATGTAATAGGTTTTTTATTTATTTACAGTCCCCATGTTTTTCTTATGGAACGATTTGTCCTTTTTAATGGCTGACACAAAGATTTAAGAAAATACTAGTATATTTCCGGAGTCCCTTGTCTGGATAAAACCTTTAAATTTAACCAACTTCTATCATCAAACATCTACAATTCATATGTGAACACTTACTACAATTCATATATCAACACTTACTTAATGTAAATACATTTGTAGACGTACTAATCATATTGAGGACAAAAGATGTCGGCATGACTCAAATTGCCTCAATTGTTTAATGCAATTTATTTATTGTTAAAAAATGATATAAAACTCTGCAAACACAACATTTATGATATCATAAGTAATTATGCATTCTAAATGTTAGTTTAATTATTTGTGATATTGAAAACGAAAATATATTGATTTAAAGTCATACATAATAAATAAATATAATCTATTATAGTTAGGTTAAATGGTGTCAGATTCAGACTGAATATTATAAAATCAATGTTCAGATAACCAAGCAATATATATTAAAACATGACATCCAACTATATCATACACGAATAAATAAAATAGTTAGATGTTTAAGAATAACGATGAATTTGTATTCCCATAAAAAACTCTCTAAGTAAAACCGTGTTTTATAAAAAAAGATTATTAGTAAGATAGTGATGGTTGTTCAGTTTAATTTGTAGTTCACTAAAATAATTGCAAATCTTATTATTAAATCGTTCTTAACATTAATACATTACAAATTTTCTTTAACACCAATATTTTCATTAATTGAAGTTAGTTAAATACACCTAATGAAATAGGCAATTTAGCTAAAATGTCATTTTTAAAATGAAAATACTACGAATTAAACGATATTGATTATAATTATTAGGTTTTGTAACCAGTAGACTGGGTGGATCAGTAAGGATTTTCTTTTATTAGTCGATATCAATGACCGTTCTTATTGCACTTAAAGCAATATACATGATTTTGTTGTAAAATTAGGTAACGTAAAACAAAACTCCAGGTCACAGCGTCATAGCGTCTGGGGAAATAACCCTGTCAATATTTTCACAACCGCTTTTGATTACTGAAGCACTTTACAATCAAGTACACTGTTGTCTTTGGTTTGGGTTTCAAATATACACCCTGTTTCTTTGTTCTAACTGTCCCTGCATACTAATATTAACTTTTTCAAAGTTTTTATTTGCATTAGATCGCATGATCTCTACATCAGACCAGTTGTCTCTCCCTACCGCACTCGGAACACTTCACTCACAATGATCAAAAGTCACGAAAATGCTTTACCTAAGGTCTAGGCAATTTTATTGGCAGTTACTTAATTTTCATTTGGTAAAATAAACTAGAAAATCCTTAACATACACTTCGAAAACACTTCTTGGCGTTTTTTTTATTATAATATCTATAATTCTTTTGCGTTATTTGTTAGTATTGGCATTTGACATCACTTATTGGACAAAAATGTCTCCACGTTTCGGAATCCTTAATCCGACCCGTCTTTAAGTAAAATGAAATCCAAGAACGTAACAAGATTAGAGACACCATCATGAAAAGCTGAAAAATTCCAAGAAAAGCTAAAATATAAAACTGTGAAATCAGTGAAAATAACAGACTTTGTTGATTTTAACTAAGTTTTTAAGTGGACACTTATTCGCCAAGGCTTGAATATGATTCACACCCTAAAAATACTTTATTTCATGTTGTATTTAAATACTACCTACCATCATTGTATTGTTACTATTTATTTAGACATAAACGTTTTTCGTAGTTAATTATAAAAGTTGTCTATTTATATATTTCTATGTTTAATATCTTAATATTAACTCTGATTTGTAATTTAAACAATTATTTTTACCAACCCTTATATTCTTTAAATGTCTCTGTGGTTGGAATAAATTTATAAATTATATGTAATGGACAAAATAACTTATTCCATAAGAGGTTTTCAAAGACAGCGATGATATAAGATGTATTGGGGAGGGTATGAAGGGAAGGGAAGGCCGGAACGCTTTTGTCATTTGGAATGGAAGCGTCTTGTCACGTCTTCACCAGCTTCCTGAATTAGATGGTGCCAATTTCCATCTGTCGCTCTCATAGACTGTGTCTTGAGGCTTTGAAATATATACCGCATATTTTATTTATTGCACCTAAAAATAATCTATAATTACTACAGGATCTCAGATTCTAACTTTGACCATCCTTCGAAACCGTTACTTGACTTTACTGATAATTTTTAAATTGAATGCGATTAGGTCCCAGTCAAGGTTATGAAAAGCTCTTATCACGTAACTTAACCTAAGTTAAATCTAGCTTGTGTTTATATTTCATTTAACTGGAATCATGAATCCCTTAGTCAAATGTTGATATTTCGTTGAATCTATTTACTCTCTTAAAAAAATAAGTTTAACTGTATGGGAAATAAATATTACAATTATTTAATCTATACTTTCGTTCCTATAAACAATTCGTGTTTGCAATATACTAAATATGTAATACTATTTTTTGTATTAGTAACAGTTTATCATTACGTTTTGCATTTCATATTCAACGATATATCCGCTAACTAAATATAAATTACAAACTTTATTAACAATTATTACAATTACTATAACAACATGTTATATTATAAAGCTAATACAGCAATGAAGATTAATTTTATAATATAATATCAAAAATGAATGTCCAATGAGATAGCTGGAAATTACATGACGTAAAATATAAATAAATCATCGCTTTTTAAATTTAATCACCTTATCTCTTATAAGACTACATGGGTTATATTAAGGCGAACATGAATGAATGATGAATATAGAATGGATGAGATGCCTTGAGTAGCCTTGTTACTGACTATAGCTGACTGATCCTTAAGCCAGGATCATTATGTAATATTCAAATGGCAAATGGCAGCTGATTAAGTATCGACCCTTCACAACTTTTTCTCAGGATTTTGCTCAGAATCTATCTGAGGATCTTCAGACTATGAAGCGAGCACGCTCCCATTGAGAGACCGGGTGATATTTATAATGAAAACTATGTTCTGTAAATTAGTGGATACTGTTTATGATCGTTACAACTTCACCTAACTACAAATGAATAACAGTTGTAATCTAGTCAGAATTAACAAACTCACAATTTGCATGAATTTTATACTTTGTTTATTCATAAAGTATATTCGAAACAAATTATTTCTTAATATACTTGATATGAACACTTTCACTGACCTACTTATACTTTCGCCCAAAGAAAACTTTCATCCAAGTTTTTCAAAGTTTTACATTGACTCTATAGTTTCCCAACCTAATAACATCTCTCCAACTTTATTACTTTAGAAAACTCCTCTGCTCTGATGACACTTTTTATAACAGGTTTAAAAATATTTTACTCTGAGTACTTGAAAAGTTGATTTGATTCGATATAATTTTACTAATGTGTATTTCAAAACTGGTTTGCGCTACACGAGCGTATACGGTTTCCTATTTATGTCTTATAATATATATATATATACTGTATGGTAAACAAAGAACTATATATTAGAATATATAACCAATATAAAAGTAATTCAATATTTCATGCAAATGATTCTATATTAGTAAGTCTTAGTTTGTTATTATTCATATAACTTGTGTGTGAAGAAACTAAATATGCTTAGTACAATATAACAAAGATAATTATAAACATACATTAATGTAACATAAATTATGTCAAATAGCCAAATTTACAGTCGCATTACCAACCATATTTGAACTACACACTACATAATTTGGGCTAGTAACGGTGCAGGTTCAATGCCAGCTGAATGCTAAGATACTGTCACAAGCGGGTACCCTAATTTACCTCGTATTGTGACCAATGCCGTTACGGTATCTTTCTGTCTTAAAATCGCTGAACAGGCCCATGGCGATGGTCATGGGGGTTCCATTGGCGGGAAAGGAACATTCGTTGCTACAAAATCAATAAGAGATGTGCGAGGAGACGGGTATGTAAATAATAAATTATAACTCGCAATTCTTATATTCAACACTCGTATGTTAAATTATAAAAAAAATCATTGTGAATATCTCAATTTGATGCGGTATAAATGAAAATGCATATGCTACATTAGTGTGTAGATATACTGATATTATATACTTACACTTATAATTTAGTTAGGTTGTGGTTTCTTAAAAGGTAAGACTTACACATAAATGAAAATATGACGTAGTATTGGATTCAATGGACATTTTAAATTATGTAGTGACTTTAAACAACACTGGCGTGTACAAAAGTTTGTTTTACTAACACTGCAATAAATATGTTTACAAATATTTGTTGAGACATAATTTTACATTTTATTTGTAATATATGTTTTCCTGAACTAGATGGTGCCATATGATATAGTATTCGATTTAATATATACTTTAAGTTTTTTACTGAATTTAAATAACACTGACATCTACAAAATTAAGTAAAAAACCGATTTACAAATATTTTTTTAAGCCAGCATTTTACTTTAATTTGTAATAGGTTGCTGGTTGTAAAATTAAAACGTGTTCGCACGCAGCACGCTGATGTGAGAGGAGTGAATTTCCAAATAAAACTTTTTAATCTCAAAATCAGTGTAAAAACATACGTTTGTCCAATTTTTATTGAAATATGAAAACATTGATTTTGTGGCTGTTCTGATACTCCTGGTTTCATTTACTTGCAAAGCTTGGAATACAATTTTGCCCAATATAAGGTTAGAAGAAGGTCCAGACATTCTTGAAAGTAGGTGTGAGGTTGCTGGGGATGATAAAAGTACCCTAACAAAGGAATAACAGGCTTTTCTCGTGTAAAACCCCCATAAGACAACGTACTGTGTTAAGTCAATACACATTTTCTTTAATAACTCGGTAAATAATTATGCTAGAATGACGAGAGAGGGCTTAAAACTTTCGCCTCTCTAATTCCCATCTTTTTAAATGCATTTATTTTACATCTGGGGCTTTTATGCCCATTTTTGGCCCCAAAAACTCGAAATTTGAAAGATTAATCCCCCAAAAAAGGGGTTTAGAGTTCTCCGATTGTTTTGCCCAACGAACTTGTCCAACTGATTACAGAAAGGAACGTCCCTACCAAATTTGAAGTAAATCGGACAAAAATTGCGACCGCTAGAGTGCAAAAACATATATATATGTCTATATATGTATATATATATATATATATATATATATATATATATCAAATTTTGAACGACCCCCCAAAACGTGTTCAGGGGGTCACGTTAGGAACTTCTATGGTGGTCCCGGGCTTAAGTTTCACTGTGCGGGTCATGCTAATAGTTCACTTTCCGTAGGAAATTCACTATTAAATCAGTCCTATTTAAGGTTGTGTTTCCGGGTCAGGTAACGGACTCCAAACCACCTCTCGATAGTGTTAACTTAACCCTTTATCGAATTTATATTGAATATATTCTCTCTGAACAGATTTCCAGAATACTTTATATGGAGCAAAGTATTTATAATATATTTTTGTATACTTATACAATTTTTGTTTGGATTTTAAACAATTCATTTAAAAATTTGTTATACCATGTGTCAAATAGCAGTTGACAAACAACAATCATAGTAATATGCAAAACAATTTTAGTAATCAACTGGTAAAGCGTGAATTGTTAATATTTAACTAATTTATATTATATATTTTATGACTTCAGTCTTTATGCTTAACAATTTTGTCAAATAAAAGAATAATAAATCCTACAATAATGGCATATTTTTTGGTTGACATAAACATGAAATTGAAGTATTGACAAATGTAATGATTGTACATTTAACGTATGTGCTTCATATATATTTATAAATGGTAGAATAATTTGAGCGATTAATGTATTTCAAGCATAATCACTCCACTCTCTTAACTTACGAGATGAGCATCATCACTACTGCTGAGCACTGTAACACATGATGATGTTGATTTTGATGGATCCAAGAACATTTGCCACATACCAGGTTTGTTAGCGAGGCGTTGCTTGTGAATGTATTATCTTTGTATGAATTTATGTCAAATCTACTAGTTTGGTAGAATTACACTGGTCTGAAATCCAAATCTGATCAGATTACATGTCATCATAATTTTAAACGTATAACCCATATATTAAACTACAAGTAACTGAATACTAGTATATACATATATTACAGAAATAACCCTTACTTGTAGTTTAAAAGGGTTTAACAAAAGGCAATTAGCTTTTACAAACTATGTTGACTTGCAGACAGTAATGGACGGATCATCAAACAGTAGCTTTAAGGGGTGGAACCAATGAAAGCCTACAACCCTGGCAGTAAAGATTATCTGATGATCTGTCGATTACGTGGATGTAATGTTGCTGTTTACTTGATGAGGATCATCAAAATTATGAGGAATTGTTTTAAATTGAACACATATTAAGACGTAAAATATATTGACCTACATGATTAAATTACACGCTTAAATCTAGAATGTTACTAGATTATTTTTATTTACAGTCCCCATGTTTTTCTTTAGAACGATTTGTCCCTATTTATGTCTCTAATGAAAATAATAAAATACTATAATATTTCCGGTGTCCCCTGTGATGAAATCTTGGAGTTTAGCCAACTTCTGCCTTCTTGCAATAAACCTTAGTCCAAAATTGATGTATAAACTCCTAAATAATGTAAATAAATGGTTAGACATGTGTACTAATCATATTGAGGAGAAAAAACGTCGGCATTACTCAATTTTCCTGCATTTTTTATTTAAATTTAGTTATTGTTACGAAATTTTATTAGTGGTGGACGCCAAGTTTATGTTATTGAAAGTAATTATAATATTAAATATTAGTCTAATTGTTTTATTACACTGACGCTTTGACGAAAATATATTTGTTTATCAAAACCTAATTAATAAAAATAAACTTTTATTATTATTTCTAACAGTATCAGGTTCAAACGGTGTATTACAAATAAATATTCAGGAAACCCAATCAACGAATATTTAAACACAGCGAACTATTATTTCAAACAAGCTAAATGATTTTTGGTTTTCATGTGAGAGGAACTCCAAGACCATTTAAATATTAGAGACATATTTCAAACATATCTTAAACAAGTACAAAAAATCTGAAATATAAAACTGTAAAATCAGTGAAAGTAGCAGAATTTGTTGATTTCGTCTCAACGTCGGAGACTTAATCTTCACAGGCTTTAAATGCTTCACACAACAAAAAAAATTATTTCAATGTTGTATTACAAAACCATCCAGCTGAGAGTTGTTTTGGTAATATTTATTTATTAACTCGTTAATTTTTTTCGTAGATAATTATGAACGTTGTCTATTTATATATTTTTTTGTTTGATATCTGCTTTCATATTAACTACGATTGTTATTTATACATTCACTTTTACGAACCCTTGCATTTTTCAATGTCTCTGCCATTGAAATACTTTTATAAATTATATGTAACTAGTGGACCTGTTGTTCTAAATCGAGCAAAACAAAACTTTTATTGTTTATATCAGTTATCAGCTGTTCTTACTGTTTAACTGAATTTTACTGTATCATCATCTGTTTTGAATGCAACTCGATTCAAACTACTCTCCATGTTTCATTTATGGGAAAAAATTTGAATTTTGAGGGTGTCCTGTTCCCTTTAGTAAAACAGTATTAGAAATTGAAAACCAATTTGCACAGCTACAAATTTGCGCCATTTTTTTATATACCTTAATCGTCAAAATTGGTCCAGGAATAACAGTGGAGTTCTGTTTACAAAAATCGTCTTAGCGTATTATAGATATAAATGGACAAAATAACTTCTTCGTTAAGAGCTTTTCAAGGTCAGTAATGATATAAGTTCAATGTTTAGGGGAAGGGATGAGGGGGGATGCCTGAAAGGCTTTTGTCATTTGGAATGGAAGCGTTTCATCCCGCTTTACCAGTTTCCTGAACTAGAAGGCGCCAATTTCCATCTGTCACTCTCATAGGCTGTGTCTTAAGTCTTTGAAATTTGGCCCGCATATTGTCTTCAATGCATCTGACATTACCCTAGGATTACTACGCGATCTCAGTTTGTAACCTTGATCATACTTTTAAACTATTACTTGACTCATGTGCCCATGGACACAAACAGGTTTTGATAAAGAAACGCTACATTGTTATGGTAGTCCGAACTAAAATTGCGAGATGTATTATTTTAATTATTTTTATCCATCCCAGAACACCAATTCGGTATGTAACTAACTTAATAGATTTACTGTGTAAAATTATATTAAAACTAACTCCGTTTAACATTTTTATACAAATTAATATAACAAAATTTACTATTTTTGGGCAAAGTAAAGTACGACAGGTATTTGTATTATTTTTGTATATCTGTAAAGCATTATTTATGTAATGTTTTTTTTTGGAAATCTTTTAGAATTTTGAGCTTATACAATGTTTTAAGATATTATAAATTGAATTTGGTTAAAATTAAGGTTTATCTGCGTATTACAAATCTCACCTTAACTTTAATACAACAAAACATTGTTTATTTATTTTTTTACGGTGATAACTTCGTGCTCATTTTGCACCCTACCATATGTTTAATATTACACAGTACAATACAAAATTTGTAGTGAATGAAAATTTGTATAAACTACGTAATGCAATTTAAAAAACGTTATTACACTAAACATTATTTTATGACTGTACGAAAAGCTATATAAAATTTAGAAATACATATTAGTGCATTCCACCAAATGGATAGTTCTACAGATAGTGTTGTTATATACTATTACAAACAATGTACCATTACAATAAATGTTTCTGTAGAGTGTGTGGATTTATTCAGGATAAGTGTAGCGAGAAGATTAAAGGACATAAAGAACTACTTGAGCTGGTTGGATCATTGTAAAGTCCGTTTTATCCCAGCTTTTAAACAATAAACAAAATGTGGTAACTGTAAGTGATTAATGCACATATCCCAGTCAGGATTATAAAAATATGTTGTCACATATTTTAACTTACGTTTTATAATCTTGCTGTTTTGTATCTCTTAAAATACTGGGCTTATTTGTAGGAAAAAACATTAATTTAGTCTATACTTTATTCATAAAGACAATGTGATTTCACAATAAATTGAATGTTTGTTTTTTTGTTTGTTTTAGTAATAATCAAACATTATGTTTTGTATTTTATATTGAACCACATAGTCAAAAAGTACCAGTTAACAAATTGAATATTAATTACAACACAAACATATTGTACTGTGAAGCGAATGCAGCAATGAAGTTTGCCTATATGATTGCCTGTGCAAAAAGTACGATTATAACTATATAAGTTATCAGAACAGCATTGAAATAAAATTAAGAAGGTCTAGTTACCATTAATACAAATAATTAATTATTTAATTAATTTGCTTAATGGATAAGACTAACCATGATATTATTTAGTTGAAAAAATATAAACGTAACAACTAAACACAATCATTAAGTTTATATTATGCATTTATTCAGCTAATCATGCACTAGGGAATGCATTAGTTCAATAAAATTAGTAACTTTTGAAAAGAGACTCCCTTAAAAGTTTGTAGGTGTGTATTGGTACATACACATTTATTATGATGTTAAAATTCAAATTAAAGATCGGGAAATCAAATGGTTTTACATTAAATAAACCAAACTGATTTCCATAATTTTATCACTGAATAAGACGCCGACAAAACTAGGGGGTATTTTATGGCAAATATAATTAAATGATAAGTGTAGAATGAGTAAAAAGCCTTGTGTAGCCTTGTTACTGACTAAGATTGACTGATTATTTAGTCAGGATCAATAAATCAATAACCCAATGACAGATAGTAGCCGTATTCAGTGTCGAACCTTCACACCATTTTATCAGAATTTCGCTCAGGATCCATTCATTGAACTTTAGATTATGAAGCGAGCATACTACCATTGAGTGACTGAGTTGTTTATAGCTCAGTAAAAGCCATGTACTGTAAATTACTGGATACAACTTTGCTTAATTGGATAATCGAACGAAGAGAAGTTTATCCATATACACAACTTTACTGCTTAGACTGGTAAGAGAATCAACTCAACTGGCGTGTCTGTGACCAAACCAACTCGAGAACGTCTCCACAGTTAAACTTTAAATTTTCCAGATAAACTTAACAGATCAAAATACCGGTCGAGTTCCTTATCCAGATAATATCGTTTGGTACCAATACAAATCTTAAAACCAATTTTATTTTTGTCTCCTTAAGAATAACATTGGAAGCCATTTTAGTAACACTTGAATCGTTAAAATTTAACCGAAGTCTAAGTTTCAACAACAGAGTACCTAGTTAGTTTACCAGAGTATACTTTGTTATACTGGATAACAAAAGGGTTTTTAGCAACAAAAAACACACAAGAGAGATAAATTGAAGTACATTTTTTTATTGTGAGCATATTTCTTATTTTATAAAATTATTAAGTGTACGTTATTACAAAAATATCCATACAGTTAATATTCCCTTAGTATGCCTACTCTGTGTAAATATCATCAGTCGTCGCGACGATTTTAACAGTGACAGACGACAAGTGTGGCAGATCAAAAACATCAAAATAACTTTTCAAAATAGGTGATTGTAGATACTGAGATTTTAACTTAACTTATAAAATAGTTTGTTATATTGCATTGCCTTAGACAATTAATAATATTGTGATTGTCATGTGTAAAAAGTATACAACGCCTCAAATTGTCTAGAAAGCTTTGATCAATTTAATTACAGTATGCGACCAACCTTAAAATTTATTTTAGGACAATTATTTGGTAAGTTATATTTTCACTAAATTAATAGTAAAAATTATATAAATTACCAGTAATGTTCTAGGTAACCACAATAAAAGCTATAGACTATTCTAACCAAACAGCCTTCTTCGGAAGGTTATCTTGAATGATTTGACATAGCCTAGGGTTGGATTACAGTAAGAGTAAGCTGACATTAAACTGTTAATACAACTGTTGGAAAATATTTTAAACACATTACCAGGAATTTTGTAGCGAACCAAAACAAAAGCTTTAAAATATTTTAACCAAACTAAGCCTTTTTTACAGGTTATCTGAAATGATTTGACATATCCTAGGTTTGGATTATAGTGAGCTATTTTCATCATAAACTTGGACCTATGGCTATGAAATGCAGGCCTATACACTTATGCTACTTACCATTTTAGAAGTTTAATGAACGGTTTTGGACGAACCCATGTTTATAGCATTTAATTTCATGATAGCCTAGGCTATTGAAACAACATATTGGCATCTCATTTTGTCATCTAAACAACTAGACCTGACGACTCATTGTTAACCCTTAAGGATAGTTTTACTAGGCCTATCGAAATTGTAACATTAGTTCATTTAGGAAACTTGCTGTTCTCTTAAAAGTTAAATCAACCACACTGCTAAAGTCACTGCCAAGCCCAAAATAAATACTCTGTTTGTACTACAATTATGCACCCATGCCAATCCTAACAACAAACCCTGCTTGAAATCTACAATTTATTTAAAAAATTAAAAAATATGGATTTATATTACATTTCCTTTGTTAAAAAGAAGTGATAAATGTATTAATGTTTTTCTACGGATAAAACGTTAAGTCGTCGACGGGATCCGAACCTGTGACCTTACGCTCCAAGAGCCAGTGCGACAGCCACTCAGCTACCGCGATAAGAGTTTTTTTGGGGAGAAGTAACTAACACTAGCTATATAGACAAAACCCGGATTCTGGCGTCAGTTAAATGGTACCGGAATGTATTCTGATGATGTTACTCAAATCAGATATTGAATTTGTTATGAGACTCGTTTTAAGTTTGATCATGTGTTTCGATAATCCTTACACGCGAGGATTGAGCGTACACCTAGTTAGAAATTCATAACAGGTATAACCTAGCGAGGATTACTTAACTCACAAGTTTCATGTGTTTTCTACTTTTCTTAGTCACTAAATTAAGTTCAAAACTAATTATTTATTTACATACTTGATATGAACGCTTTCATTGACCTACTTATCAGTTTCATCCAAAGGATAACTTCCATCCATGCTTTTTAAAGTTTTACATCGACTCTATACTTTCCTAAACTAATAACATCTCTCCAACTTTATTACTATGGAAAGTTCCTTTGCTATGATGACACTTTGATATACAACAGGTTTAAATATGTTTTACTCATATGTAAAGTTGATTTAATTTAATGTAATATTACAAATATGTATTTTAAATCTGATTTTCACCACACGAGTGTATACAATTTACTATTTATATCGCGAAATATATATTCTGTAGAGTAAAAAAAAAACTATATATTAGAATAGGTAATCCAAATAATACTAATTGAATAATATGACATGCATATGATACTTTAATAGTAAGTATTGGTTTATTATTATTCTTGTAACTTATGTATTATGAGATTAAATATGCTTAGCACGACATAACAAATATAATTATAAACATATAATAATGTAACATAAATTAATTATGTCAAATGGCCAAACTGATAATCACATTACCGGCCATATTCGAACTACACACTTCACAATTTGTGCAGGGACCGGTGCAGGTTCAATACTTGCTGAATGCTTTAGTTATTTGAGTATTAAGTGAGTAAAGTACAACTTTGTCTCCCTGATGGAAACTGTTGCCGCCCGATGCCGCCACCGTAGGCGAGGGCAACAATTTTCCCGAGGGTGACAATGTACTTTCTTCCCGTAATACACACAACATTTTTCCCACATCCCAAAATCCATAAGTATCCATAAGTATTCAAATTTACAATCGCTGTCCTTTTTGGTTGCGTAATGCGTAATAACTAACCTCCGAACTGTAACGTTAATTGCAGCTGGAGTGAAGTGAAATAGCAAGCTGATCCGATTCCGAATTAGCTGCAGTTAATTATTGCAGCGAAATATCAGCTGATTGTGTTCCGTATGTTAAAGATACAGCGTTGGCAGTTCTCCACTGAACTGTGTTGACAGATTGTCAATGTTATTATTATGGGTTTACTTTGTCTCCCGCCGCGCCGGGAGTCAAAGTAGCAACTTACTCTTTAATTACGAGGACTAAAATTTGATTTTACACAGTAGGTTGGGGAACATATACTAGTACAAGTGTTTACCACTGGTTCACCCTGTAATGAGACCAATGCCGTTACAGAATCTTCCAGCATTAAAATCGCTTCATAGGCCTATTGACCCGTGGTGCCGGCCATGGGAGTTCTACTGGTAGGAAAGAAACTTTTGTTGCTCCACAATCAACAAGGCTTATGTGAGGAGCCAGGTAAGTAAATAATAAAATAGTACTTGCAGTTCTTATATGTAAAACTCGCATGATGAATCATTCAAAATCCACTTCATTAGGATTATCTACATTTGATATGGTGTAAATAAAATTGGTATGCTATTTAAATGTGTAATAGTACTAATATAATATATTTGCACTTATAAATTAGTAAGCTTGCAGGAACTTATAAGGTGATAAGGATTACATGTAAATAAAAAAACAAAGTAACATTGGATTTAAAAGAGACTCAAATGCATGTAGTGACTTAAAACATCATTGACATGTACAACATTAATTGTTCCCAAGACTACAGTAAATCTACTTACACATATATTTTAAAGCCATTATTTCACAATATATTTTTAATAGATTGCTGGTGGTCAAAATTAAAATAAATCAACCCTCTGTAAAGTAATATTTTAATGAATGAATCCAATATACAACAAACGGAATCGCAGCCAAGACGTAAATCTGAATCTGGGTCAAGTAACGGACACAAAACCGCCTAACTCGATAGTGTCACCTTAACCTTTTATCGACTTTATATTGAATATCTTTTCTCTGAACAGATTTCCAGAATACTTTATATGGAGAAGAGATATTGATAATGCATGTTTGTAAGCTTAAACAAACTGTGGTTAGATTTTTCAGTAATAATTTTCAAAACAAGTTATACCAAATTTTAATTAGAAATTAAAACAAAAATCAAAGTAATATGCAAAACTATTTTAGTATTCAATTGGTAAACTGTCAATGTTTGATATTTATTTGCCTAACTTTCTTTATAAATTAAATGAATAAACCCTAAAACTACAATTAATTTTATATACATATATATTTACCTATCGCAAAACGTTTGAAACAAAAACAAAAAGGTTTATCTTTATAATGCGGAAAATGTATTTGGTTATGTAAAAACGCTAGAAATACATCTTTATAGGTTTGCAAATACTACTCAAATAAATTATTATTTCAAAGCCAAAATTGGGCGTCTTTTTAAGCAACTATTGAATTTTTTTGTTATAATATCCAGTTTTTATATTACGACCATAGCTGAAAGTCCCTCGGAACAATTTTTGTAAAATTAAAAATAATTTCTTACTAAATTATTTTCAAACATATAGTTGTAACATAATAAATATAGTGTGATATTTATAATTCTCTCAAGTATTTTGACTAATTTATCAGTAGGATAGGGTATGATTTATTAAACCACGTAAAAATATATTTAGAAGGTAAATATTTTCAAACCTTCAATTGCTACAATGGAATCCGGATGCTCAGCAAGTTCCTGGAAACCAGTAAGAGTGATACCTTCAATGTGTCCATTTCCCCTTTCTTGTTTACGGATTCCATCATTTTGTAATTTACTTTCATTTGATTTAGACTTTATCTGCTTCTCAGTAAAATACAGCGTTTCCTTTCGATTACACTCTCCTACATATAACCTTCTAATCAATGATAGTTATACCAGCCATTTATCTATTGTATAAACAGTATTTGTAAAAACACTAACCGTAATGATAATCCATCACGCATTATGACAGATCCTCGTATATTAAGATGACGCGATATAAGTAGGGGGCAATAGCCGATTCAACCCCAGCACAGAAGTGAGGATGCGAGGAATCACCCCCCCCCGGATGACCTTGACCTTGACCCCAAGGTCACCCCCGAGGGCACCCCCGAGGGCCCCCCCGGATGACCTTGACCTTGACCCCAAAGTCACCCCCGAGGGCACCCCCGAGGGCACCCCCGAGGGCACCCCCCCCCCGACATCACCTGGAGTGAGGATATACCTGCCCCGCGACATAGCCTGGCGTGAGGATTCAACTGACCCCCCCCCCGACATCACCTGGGGTGAGGATATACCTGCCCCGCGACATAGCCTGGCGTGAGGATTCAACTGACCCCCCCCCCCCGGTCGTCTGCAGCACTTTTCGTGATGAGGAAAAACTTTCGAAAATTAATAACTAGCCTATTTACCCACCGATTCCCACGGGACTTTTTTCAGAGTGTAGGCCTATCCCAGAGGAAGCGAATGACGTAAGAACCCCATAGATCCGCCATTAAACAAGGCCGCTATTAATTTTTAAACGCGTTTTCCTTATGGAATCTCAGCTGTTTACCGGCCGATTTTGACGAAACTTCACCACATGTCGGGCGACGGCCTAAGTAAACCATCCCTTAAAGAAAATTGAAAATCAACCGTTAAACGGGCCCGCTATTAATTTTTAAACGCGTTTTACTTATGGGATCTCAGCTGTTTACCGACCGATTTTGATGAAATGTCACCACATGTCAGGCGGCAGCCTAAGTAAACCATCCCTTAAAGAAAATTGAGAATCCACCGTTAAACAGGCCCGCTATTAATTTTTAAACGCGTTTTCCTCATGGGATCTTGGCTGTTTTCCAGACCCCTTACGATGGTTCAAAACTAGCAAAGGCGCGGTGAGGATGCAAGTCCCCCCCCCCCGGTGAGCGGCTCCGCGGAGTCACGTGTCGAGGCGCGTGCTAGAGCCTACGTGACCGCCCGGGGCTGTTTACTCATCAGCGGTTCCGGGAACTGTTTACCGCTTACTCCTCCCGACTGGAGTGCTATTTATGAGCGCGTCCTTAAGGGTTTTATCAGTTTGTCTTTGGAGCTCTTACTGTGCGGACGAAGTATTGCTGTCTCTACGATACACCTACACAACCTGCTGTTCATTGCCTTTGGATTCCCGTAAAAGTCAACGTAAGTAACAACATATTTATTAATTAGCGTTTCTATTTTAATTATTCGTTATTTTTAATTTTCGTTACTATCGCGGTGATTACTTATGCGACTGTTACGACTTTCTCTTTGAATATCTTAAAATGTAAGTAACATATAATTCACTTTTTCATCAGCAAGTTTACCAATGCTCTAAAATCTTATTAGCTAACATTAATAATTAATCTTTTACATATCCCAGTACACTGAGCCTTGTCGTTGTTTCTTTTGCCGATGGAGATGAGTGGAATTGTAATGACCTTGAAACAGTTGTGTTTTATAACGATTAAAATTAATGAATCAAACTTAAAAAGCAAAATAGATTCACTACCACTCTTTTTAAAAAAAAAATTTTTAAGCGAAATGAAATTAGGTTTTGCTTTTCAATCAGATGGCTGTTCCTCGTATGTGTGAGGTCTGCGGTCGCGTCTTCGCGAACGCTGGAAACCTGACTCGTCACACGGCAGCCGCTCACAGGGACCGCCATTTCGACTGCGACGTCTGCGGGAGACGCTTCGGGCGAAGCGACAACCTACGACGTCACCTCATAGCAGTTCATCCTCCCACTCCTCACGACCAAGCGCCAGGTACGGTTTTAAGTTAAATAGGAAACCGCCAGTAGATTTGTTAAGCACGCCTTTTTCTCCGATATCCTCATCCAAAGTTCCTCACCCTTGTATTACTGGACTCAAACTGGCGATCGAGATGAGGAAGAGGTCACCAGTCCTCTATACAGTTCCTCACGATCAAGCGTCAGGTACGGTTTTTATGTTAAACAAGAAAGGAGGCTGCCAGCCTCTGTGTGTTCCTAACCCATGTATTTACTGGGCCCAAACTGGCGATTGAGATGAGGAAGAGGTTGCCAGTCCTCTGTGCAGTTCCTCACGATCAAGCGCCAGGCACGGTTTTTACGTTAAACAAGAAACCGTCAGTACTAATGACTTGTTTTCGAGAGAGTAAACGGATTTAGCCGAGTAAACAGATTCAAGTAGTAAACAAGGGGCTGCCAGCCTCTGTTCAGTTCCTCACCCTTGTATTACTGGGCTCAAACTGACGATCGAGATGAGGAAGAGGTCGCCAGGCCTCTGTGCAATTCCTCACCCTTGTATTTACTAGGCTCAAACTGGCGAACGAGATGAGGAACGTCAGGCACGGTTTTTACGTTAAACAAGAAACCGTCAGTACTAATGACTTGTTTTCGAGAGAGTAAACGGCTTTAGCCGAGTAAACAGATTCAAGTAGTAAACAAGGGGCTGCCAGCCTCTGTTCAGTTCCTCACCCTTGTATTACTAGGCTCAAACTGGCGATTGAGATGAGGAAGAGGTCGCCAGGCCTCTGTGCAATTCCTCACCCTTGTATTTACTGGGCTCAAACTGGCGAACGAGATGAGGAAGAGGCCGCCAGTTCCTCACCCTCGTGTTTATCGAGGTAACTAATAGGACTTGTTTTCCTGTTCACAGGCCGTCCGTGCCCGTTGTGCTCCATCGCCCTGGCGAGCCCCGAGGATCTTCGCCACCACATGGAAGCGGTCCACGGTGCGATCCCGTCGGCTTCGACCTCCTCCTCCGCCGCAACGCTACCCGTCAGAGACCCACGGCCCGAGTGCGACGCGTGCGGGCGGCGATTCGCCCGCGAGGACCTGCTCCAGCGCCACGTGCAGCTGGTGCACACCAACGGGGTCCGCTGTCCCGAGTGCGGCGCCCTTTTCCGCAGGGCCGCTTATCTCCAGCAGCACGTGGCGAGCGCCCACCGCGGCATGAGGTTCGCGTGCGCCTACTGCGACCGAGGCTTCACCCGGCGCTACAACCGGGACCAGCACGAGGCTGAAAACTGCCCCGTCGTGGAACCTCGTTGTGGACGAGATGCCGCACCTACCCGTCCTGTCACCCGAGCACCGACCCGGCCGCGAGCCCCAGCCCAGACCCAGCCACGAGCCCCAGCCCGGACCCAGCCACGAGCCCCAGCCCGGACCCAGCCGCGAGCCTCGACCCAGCCGCGAGCCCCAGCCAGGACCGAGCACGGCACCTGACGGGATGGTGGGTGGTGGACTGCCCGCGTTCCGCACCATCCAACGGGGGTTCCGCGGACGCCTCCTGACCTTCGGCCTGTCTCGAGGAGGACTTCTTGTCCGTGGAGGACGCGCTGGTGCTGCTGTTTGACAGCGTCCTGAACCTGTTGACTGACGTCAGGTCCCGGCACCCAAACACCAAGGTCAACATGTTCCTGGAGTGCGAATTCGCCAACGTCCAAGGAGCCACCTGTCTGCGGGCCTTCAAGACGAAGAACGTGCCTCTCACCGCTGCGTCCAACTTGGAGGACTTCCTGTCAGCGTCCTTCCACAAGCTGGAGGAAGAGAAGGAGCAGTGCCTGCTAGTGGGCAGCGGGTGGAGCTATCTCCGGATACGCGACCTGGAGATCCGCGTCAATCTCTACACCCCGTTGGGAGAACGCGGAGCCCGGTTCGTCCAGCTTCCCAATACCATCTGCGAGACGCGCGCTGTCATCAACGTGCACAACCTCGATGACATGTGCTTCGCGTATGCCGTCCTGACCAAGTTCGTCGCGCGACACCCGGAGAGACCCGCATCGTACACACCGGACGTCATGGCTCGCTACGATTGGACCGGCCTACGCTTCCCCGTGGCTGTGAAGGACATCAAGGTCTTTGAGAGGAAGAACGCCATCAGCGTCAACGTGTACGGGATCGAGCGCGCCATAGTGGGGAGACGCCCCGACGGATCGCCAAAGTTCCAGGACCGCGTGTTCCCGCTGAAGATCTGCAAGCGGGAGTTGGAGGATCACCGGGACCTGCTGTACGTGACCACCGGCGGGAACAGTCACTACGTCTACATCGCAAACATGAGTAGGCTAGTGCGTCCTCAGCTGACGTCTCACGGCCACGCCATCCACGTGTGTAAGCGATGCTTCGCTTACTTTGACAACCAGCCCAACAAGCTGCAACTGTCCGGTGCCGAGCGTCTGGAGGAGCACATGCGATACTGCACCGCCAAGGCTCCCCTCCGCTTGGACATGTCTCAGAAGCAGCAGATCCGCTTCGCCCACCCCGAGTACACTCGGCGCGAGCGCTTTTGCGTTTACGCCGACTTTGAGTGTGCTCTGCAGCCCGTCGCCGCCGACCCTGCGGAAGCACCGCCCGGCACGAGGCCCCTGCAACTGCACGTCCCATACGCCTTCACCTACCAGATCGTGGACTCGCTCGGTCTGGAGGAGTTTGAGCCCCGCGTCTACTTCGGGGCTGACGCGTCCAAGGTCTTCATGGAGAGGCTCAAGATGGACGTGTTGATGCTGTGGGAGTTCCTGTTCAGCACGAGAGCTCTGCACCCTTCTCTGACCCAGCAGGAGATGAACGAGTACCTAGTGGCGACTCACTGCTACCTTTGCGGGAAGGAGTTCACGGACCAAGACGTTAAGGTGCGGGACCACAACCACGCCCCGCCTTACGAGTTCCGAGGAGCCGCCCACCGCTCGTGCAACCTCAGGTACCGGGAGCAGCGACACATCAACTGCTACTTCCACAACCTGTCCAACTACGACGCCCACTTCGTAGTGCGGGAGCTGGCCATCGACCCCGGTGATGTGGACGTGCTGGCGCACACTGAAGAGCGCTACATCGCCTTTACCAAGCGGTTTCACTTTGGCCAGCCCGGGGACAACCAACGTCAGAGCAGTTTCGCGGTGCGGTTCCTCGACACCTACAGGTTCTTGTCCATGAGCCTGGCCAGCTTGGCAGCGGGACTGCCCACTGACAAGATGCGCGAGACGAGGAAGCGCTTCCCCGACGACCGGCTGTTCGACCTGGTGCGCAGGAAGGGCGTGTTCCCCTACGACTTCGTGACGTCCTACGACACGCTGTACAGGACCAGGGAGCTGCCGCCTAAGGAGGCGTTCAGGAACTCCATGACCCTGGAGGACATCAAGGACGAGGAATACGAGCACGCCCTCAACGTGTGGCGAGCCTTTGAGTGTCACAACCTCAAGGACTACGCGGACAAGTACCTGCGATGTGACATCGCCCTGCTCACCGATGTCTTTGAGCAGTTCTATGATACGTCACTAGCAGAGTATGGGCTGGATCCCGCCCACTACTACACCCTACCGTCTTATGCTTGGGACGTCATGCTCAAGACCTGCGACGTGGAGCTGGACACGCTGCAGGACTTCGACATGTACCTGTTCGTGGAGCAGGGGATCCGGGGAGGGATCTCACAGGCCATCACCGGCTACGCCAAGGCCAATCACGACAGGTGCCCGGACTACCGCCCCGACGAGCCTAAGCGCTTCCTCCTGTATCTGGACGCCAACAACTTGTACGGCTGGGCCATGTCCCAGCGCCTGCCGACCGGAGACTTCCAGTGGCTCAGCCGTGAGGAAATCCAGGCGTTGGACATAGCGGCGCTGGACGCGGAGGCCGATCGAGGCTACATCTTGGAGGTGGACCTCCACCTCCCCGCGCGCCTACACGACCTGCACAAGGACCTTCCCTACTGCTGCGAGACGAAGCGTCCGCCAACAGGGAAGTTCCCCAAACTGTTGACGACCCTGGACGACAAGACGCACTACATCTGTCACTACAGGGTCTTGCAGCAGGCGCTGCAAAACGGATTGGAGCTGGTCGCGGTGCATCGGGCGATCTCGTTTCACCAGTCGCGGTGGTTGGAACCGTTCATCCTGATGAACACGGAGCTGCGGAAGAAGGCCAAAACGAAGTTTGAACAGGACTTCTTCAAGCTCATGAACAACGCGGTCTTTGGCAAGACCATCGAGAATGTACGGAAGCGCCTCAACGTGAAGCTGGTGTGCACCCCGGAGAAGTTTTCCAAGTACGTCGGCAGATCCAACTTCCTGGACCGGACGTACTACACGGAGGACGTGGCCCTGGTGCATCTGTCCAAGGTCAACATTGTGTTGGACAAGCCAATCTACGTAGGCATGTCAGTCCTGGACCTGAGCAAGTGGCTCATGTACGAGTTCCTGCGCAAGATGAAGGAGCGCTACGGTGACCGTCTCACCGTGGACTACATGGACACGGACAGCTTCGTCTTTGACATCGTGTCCCAGGACGTCTACGCCGAGATGAAGGAACACCTGGACGACTTCGACACCAGCGGCTATCCGAGGTCTCACCCCTGCTACAACCCCGTCAACGCCAAGGTCATCGGAAAGTTTAAGGACGAGTGCAACGGCCTGTCCTTATACGAGTACCTCGGCCTGCGGTCCAAGCTGTACTTCATGGACATCGAGGACGCAGCGACAGGCGGCAGTAAGGCTCTCAAGCGAGCCAAGGGGGTTGCGAAGGGCGTTGTCAAGAACGTCCTCACCCCCGACGACTACAGAGAGTGTCTGTTTGACGGGGTCCAGAAACACACCACCAACGTCCGGTTCCAGTCCCACTTGCACCGGGTGTACACCGTGCAGGTGGACAAGCTGAGCCTCAGTCCAGCTGACGACAAGCGGTGCGTCCTCCCCGACGGCATCCACACTCTGCCGTGGGGACACAAGGACGTCCCGCCGCTACCGCCAGCCAGGAGGAGAGGAGAACATCCGCAGCGGATGGAAGTGGACGGCGAGGAGGAGGAGGGACAGCGCCAGGACGAAGACGAGGAAGAAGAGGAATTCCCCGTCTATTTGTATATATTAGTTATATGAGAAACAATTGTAAATAGTATTTGTAAGAAAATATAATAGCTTTATATACAGCATGAACCCGAGTTGTTTATTTCCTCCCTTTGCTCACTCAAAAGTCACAAGCCGTTAGGCTCGGAAAGGCGTTGTGGGCCGTTTGGCCCGAGCCGTGCAGCTTAAAAAGCCCCCACCAACCGGGAGCGGTTGGCGGCGCGTGTCGGGGACGACCCTGAAGGAGTTGCCCAGGAAGGAGTTGCTAAGTGGTTTGCTGATGTCCGAGGGGTCACCCTCGAATTACTCAGCGGTTTGCTGATGTCCGAGGGGTCTCGTGGCGCGCCCTCTGTGGCGGCCTTCACTGCCGCTTGGCGGGGGCTCAGCCAGTGACACGCGCCGCTGGTATATAAACCTGAGGTCCAGCCCCGCTGCCTCAGTTTTGCTAATTTTTTTTAAATTTAGTAAGGAGAAAGGAGAAATGAAAACACAAGCTTTATCATTATGAGGCATGTATTGTACAGTAATAAGGTTACATACACATACTACAAAAACCTTACAAACTAGTTTTAAGCGAATATGGAGTGAAAGAGCCTGCGGACCAGAGCGTCGTTGGCGGCGGGAGCGGCAGGGTCGAAGAGCTGGACGTAGTCGCTGAGTGACGTGCGGAGAACAGCCCGGCAGTACAGGTAAGTGAGGCAGTAGTAACCGCAAACAGAGGTATCGTAGCCCTGGAGTCGATACCTATTGTAGTCGTAGTGGCGGTGATGAGGATTGCGCCTCAGGAACATTTGAAAGTCGGCCTGGTATGGCGGCCTTCCGTAGCTGTCCAGGTACTCGAGTCTGTCCTCTTCCGAGCAGTAAAACGCCACCCAGTGTTCGCCTCCCTCGGTGTGTGCTACCGTGTTGGACACGATGGCGGTGAGAGGCTTGACCGGCACGTCCGGTAGTTGGTCAGAGGCGTAGACCGCAACGTTCCTCAGTCCGGGGATCCTCACCAGGCATTCTCTGATCTGGACGGTATTCATCGTGGGCGGAAGCAGCACAGGCAGCTTGAGACGGACGGGTCCGGCCTGTCGTTATCCACGAGCCAGTCCCGCAATACTATGCAGTTATGAAGGGCGCAACGGTTGTGGGAGCTCTTATGGTGGCGACAGCGCAGGGTCCGGTAGGTGGGTGGACCGTTGAGCGACCCGCAGCCCAGATCCTCCATGTCCTGAGCGGTGGCGGCGGCGGGCTCGGTTATGAGGTGGCGTTGTACAAAGTCCCTCTTCTGCGATCCTTTGACGTATACCAGGGGGCGGTGGATGAGGCAGGAGCGCAGCTTGTCCAGCAGGGCGACGTACGCGATGTCCCCCTGGTCCCACTCCAAGCCGTGGCAGTGGCGAGTGACCCAGACGCTCTCGCGCTGTTTCTCGGAAGTCAGGAGGTCCTTACTGAAGGGTGGGCGGGCGATGTGATGTAGGAGCAGCGTGCCGGTAGTCACGTCCACCACGCAAACCTCTTTAAGTAGAAAGTCATTATCACTGTCTTTAAAACACTGCATATCCATCACCACGCTTCCGTGATGACAGCGCGCTGGTGGCGGCTCGTTATAGATCGGTGGCGGCACGTCCATCCCGTACGGCTGACTGAACTCGACTGAGCGCTGGCGGGAGCGCGCCTAGCGGGATAACCATGGGTGCGCGCGCCGCCATCACCTAACGGTCCGCACGCGGTGACCTTGAGCGCGCGGCAACTCGTTTACCCGCCAAAGTCGACTGTGACGTTGCGATGACGGTCCACCTCCACGACGTTGTCCAACTCGGCGTACACTATGCAATTGAACGCCTCCGCCAAGGCTTCGGAGAACCCAATCTCTATGCGCAGGTTACCGTTACGCACCAGGTTCCAGTGGCTGGATTGAGAGGCCGCCATATCGGGCGTCAGATCAAACGCCATCAGGCAGTATCCATAGGGGTATTCGTTGCGACTGACTTCATTACCACAGTCTGAGAAATTGATGCCGGTGCCGGTGTACAGCGTGTGGTAGGCGAGCACGCACAACTCCTGACCGAACGTGTAATCCGGTTGAAGCGGCTTACATGGCACTTGCTCACCGTCTATGTACAGCGCGAAGAAGTTCACGTGGCTGTGGGTGAAGTTAAACGGGTTCTTCTTGTAGTCCCCGTTGAACGCCTGATTGCTGACCAGGCCAACTATAATGCGTTTCGGCAGTTGACCCAGAAACACACTGTCCAGAGGCTTGCTGCTGATACCGGAGGGTAGTGTGAAGGATTTCACTTCCACGCGCGTAATGGGATATTTGGCTGAGCCCGACTCCAGCGTCCTGCTGTGAGCCAACAGCACGCTCGGGTTGATCTTACAGCGGCGCATAAACAGGTTGACTTCGGCGATGTCCACTTTATAGTCTGTCAGGGTTTTGGACATGATGGAGAATGAGTTCTTTGACCTGATCAGGCGAAAGCGCATCTCCACGCCGTTTAACATGAACTTCTCCTGGTTGCACAGGTCGACGTGCAGATGTCCGACCATGTCCGCGTACCGGCTGCCCTTGACAAACTCCCTCCGGTTCTTGAGCCCGGCATTATCCTCCTCAGTATTGTCCATGTATCCGGCATAGTCCTCGTAGAACAACTCCGCGGTGAGGTGCGATGTCTTGGCATCACCGCCATAGGACAACAGGTTCTCCAGGTAGGCGCGATAGGCGTACGTGTTGTTCTGAGGAGACACCAGTTTGTTGTTCAGGTACAGGTCCACTTGACTGAACAGCGAGTGCAGCCAGTTGTTAATCGGACCCACCTCTTTTATCGCTTGATCACCCGTTACAGCGCCTCCATTAGCCGTTCTAATGGTAGCCTTCACATGCAGTAGCGTCTGTGACAGATCCGTGTACTCGTCCCCATGACCCGGAACTATGAACTCAACGGGTGAGTCGTCTGTCAGGGAGGAGATGGGCTTGTACTGCACCCATTTACCACTCTCTATACTGGTCTGCGTGGGCGGTAGCGAGAACAGGTCCAACTCGGTCTTGACACACTCGCACGACTTCTGATGTAGAAACGCCATTATCCAAAAATGTCCTTCACGGTACTCTTGCTCTTCTTGCTTCTCCTCTTCTTAGCGACACGTTTTGCGGGCTTCCTCTTGGGCGCAGCGCTCTTCTTCCTCGCTCCGAGGAGTTTCGCTAGAGACTGAGGAGTAACCTGCTGTACACGCCTCCTCTTATAGGCACCACCACCGCTCAGCACGCGATCCAGTTTTTCATCAGCCCTGCGTTTCAGCGACCCGGTAAACTGTCTGAGCCGGGTGTTGGCCGCGACTCGGGGGTCGGCTGTGCCCGCCGCCACGTCGCCCAAGAAACCCACACCGGACCTCAGCGCCTCCTTGCCCAGCGCCGATGTGCCGGATCTGATCAAAGGGACCACTGTACGCATCAGCCCGCCTAGGAAACTGCCGATACCGTGTCCGCGTTGGAAAGCGGCTCCTCTGAATACGGAGGATACGCCATGGCCCGCCTGCTGGTGGCGGTAATACGCCAGATAGGGATCGCTCGGATTCATTGCCGCTGCCTCTCTTTCCTGAAATGAAGCTTCATGCACGTGGTCCCGAAGTGGAATGGCAAGTGTCGCCCTTGGTTGTCCCTTAAATCGATTTCCACGCTCTCGAATGAGGTTTTAATCACCGGCACGTAGTGCGGGTCTATTATATACACTGTCGTGTTGGCACCGTACGTGTAATTCCTGATGTCGATGTTGAGGATCTTCAGTAGTGGCGCCACAGCGTCGCCCACCAGTTGGGGTTCCACCAGGTCGCAATACACGTACATGTCTGATGGCAGACCGGCGAAGAGGTTAGCCGGCCTCACGGACCTGTGACGCTTGACGATATCCGTATCCACCTCGTAGCCAAACTGTAGCGCCAAACTGGGGCTCAGTTTGAGGCTCTGAACGGCTGAAGACGTCGACAGCAATTCCACCCTGGAGGACCTCTCGTCATACGAGAAGGTGCACAGGTTACTCTTCATTTGAGGGTGGTTGTTGATTGCGTGCACGAGTTCCTCGGTACTACTGTAATTGCCCGGCTCCACTTTGATTAACAACTTGTCCACCACGGCCAACCCGCCTTTCGAGTCCCTCATTCCCAGCACTAGTTTGATGTAGGTTCCCTCACCGACGGTCAGAAAAGAGAAGGGGTAGTGCGCCTCCGCCAGAGTGACCTCCCACTCGCCGTCTGACAGATCAACGGTCGAGGGTAGATGGGTCGTGTAGTTTGTCACCATGTTGTTGGGATAGTACTTCATTGAACTGTTACTGGGCAACGTCAGGTAAAACTGGTTGTGCCTCGTCATCGCAGCTGTTGCACGTCCGCTGCGGGTACCCACGAGTTGAAGTCCTCTCCGTAACCGGCCCACTTGACTAGGTAGCGCTTACTGGAGCCTCGCCCCTCGGTGTCCAGTATTTTATCTATTTGATACAGGCGGTCCGGGGCGATCGTCACCTTTTGCATCTCGTGCTCGTAGAAGCGCCCTTCCAGTGGCGTCCCGTTCAGGTCGCGCAGCACGTACAATGGCAGAGGATGCGACCCGTATACGTGGTCTACCACAAACAGCTCCTTACTCCAGTTGGTCTCGTAACCTTTGGTGAACGTGCCCTTCTCCTTGGCTATGCGCACCGTGTCGCCCGGCTCGAACCTGGGCTTGTGTCGCCGGATCGCCTTTCCATACATGTGACGCCACACCTTGTACACCGTTTGACCATCGCCGCTGTCCGCGTCCACGGGTCGTAGGCCACCCAGGCTCTTGTGCGGGCTGCGGTTGTAGGCGTCCACAAGCCTGTCCAACACGTCGATGTAGCGATACGTGTTTTTGTAGGTCAGGTAGCGCCACATGCGGGTCTTGAGCGTGCGGTTGACTCGCTCCACCACCGCCGCCTTCACGTCGGGGTTCTGCGTGGTGAAGTAGTTGACACCGTGACTCTTGAACACTCGCTTGGTCGCAGCCCCGGTGAACTCCGTCCCCTTGTCGGTCTGTAGGCAGCGAGGAGTCGCCTCAGCGAATATTCCCTCGAACGCAGCAGCCACCTCAGGCCCGTATTTCCTCTTCAGTGATACCGCGAACAGCCGCTTACTGAATACGTCTATCACAGTCAGCAGATAGTTGACTCCGTCGTTGTACCGGCTCAGGCCGCGCATGTCATTCAGGTCCGCCTGCCACAGCTCCCGGGGCCCGAACACGACGTAGCGGTTGCGAGGAAACCGCTTGCGCGCTGGCTTGTGCAGCGTGTAGGTGTCCTGGGCGCGCAGCCAGTCGGCTACCCGACGTTTCGGTAGGCGCGCGGCTCTGGCCAGGGCGGCCACCCCACCGAGGGAACCGGGCTGGCTCGGGTCGTAGTACAACTTCTCGATTACGGTGTGAACGGCTCCCAGTTGTCCAATGACGATTCCCGGTCGGGTTCCTCGGTTATTATCCTTCTCCTGGCCGCTGGGGGTCGCGGTCTCAGGCGGTCTAGCATCGGTGTCAACCTCGGTGACAGGGGTGTTGACGAGGCTGTCGTGTCTCCCCAGGGGCTCGATGCCGAGTCCAGCCCCACGCCTAGGTAACGCAACGCCGTGGGATTGCTCACGTATTCTTTGGGCACGTTCATGTCCTTCAAGGCGGCCATCACTTGATGCCAGCCGGTAGGCAATCGGTCCGCCCTTCGCGCTCTCACTATGCTGTGCGCAATGTCCACTATATTGGAATCGGGGATCTTCACCTTGTTCACGTACACCGCCCCACTGGCGTCCCAGGAGATGGGGCTGCCTTGCCGGGTCATGAATCGCAACAAGTTGCGCGCCACCGACCTGTAGATTTTTGAGAACGATTCCACAATGTCCTCCTCCGCCGAGGCGCTAGACTCGCGCTTCATCTGACTCGGACCTCCCGCCGCTTCCTCATCCTCCCTCTCCTCGCCCTCGATGATTGACAGACCTATGGGTTGACGTTTAGCCGCGGAAAAGTGCAGGAACCGCTGTAACACCTGCTGATATTGTTTCCATTTCTCCGTATCGTCCAGCCGCTTGTCGCTCAATATGCGATGCATCTCAGCGTCCAGGCTGGCTGGCTTATTGGCGCTACCTGCTCCTCCTCTTGGCTCCGGCCCTGGTCCCGGTCTTTCTCGCAATCTCTCGATGAGCTCCTGCGGTACAACCACCATTTTCCTAGCGTACTCCATGTCCGATTAGCTTCTGCGCTAGAACGGGCAGAACAGCGTTCAACAGCAGAGGTAGGAGGATCCCTCCGCCCCGTTGGACGAGGTAGTGTCGCTTCTTGGTCCAACCCTCGCCGCGTTTCACTAGCCGTCTGAGCGCCTGTTTGTGTTTGCTAAATTTGCGTTTGAGACAGGGGGAAAGCGGTACGTTTCCGCGTAGCACGTTATACGCGCACTCGCACAATGACTTGATGCGACTCTTGTCACACGCTTTTAACAGGGCCTTGCGTTCTTTGGGCGTAGCGTGTATTAGGGCCCTCAGCAGCGCCGCGTCTTTCTTCACGCGGTGTGACATGATGACTGACGCTGGCACGCGCTCGGCCTAGTTATCACTTCTTCTTGGGCAGGTACACGTAGTTCACCGGGTCGTCTGGGAAAATGGCCGAACGTACGCGCATCTCTTCGGGCGTGGACTGTTTCAAGTCTATGAGCAGGTAGGCGTGCGGATCACGCGTGGCGTCCGCGTAAGCCTCCTCCACGAATCTGGGGTTCTCCGGGTATACTTGACGGGCCAGGTGTTTGATCTGAGCGCGGTCCCTGGGATTCTTGAAGCACAATATGTAGTGGGCGTTCAGCGATATGTCGCGCTGGCCCCTGCCCTGATGAAACAGGTTTTGCGTGATGAAGAACACGCTCATGTTGCGGTGGTGCGAGCCCTTGGTGAACAGGTCTACCACGCCGGAGCCGGCCTCACGCATCATGTCATCGACGATAACCAGGGTGGGCTCGCTACCGTCGTAGTCGTCCAGGTCTGGTAGGCCGGCTACGTAGCGCAAGGCAGAGTCCGCACGGCTCTTGCCACCGCCGCCACCGCTGCCATAGTGCCAAGTGATACGGGCGAACCGCGTATCGCACATGCGGTCGGCGTGCTCTATGAAGCGAGCCACGAAGTGCGACTTGCCGCTGCCTGAGGGCCCGGCCACGATGGCGGTGAATGGGTGTTTCCACCTCAAGTCCATGGCGTCTACTGACTGCCATGCACCGCCACTTCGGCTCTTAAAACTAAATTCTTTTCTCGCTTTTTTTTTATTTGATTTCTTTTTAATTTTTTTTAATATTGAAGGAAATAAGGGAATAAGGAATACCATTTATTTATACAAATTCTAGGAGAGGACTTTTACAGCCTGAAGAGCTGCTCCTCTTCACAAGGCTCATCCTCGGCCTCACGCCAACGTTATACTGCGTGATGGTGTTATCGTCCAGGACCGTGAGGTACCGCCGGGGCATGTAAATCCGGATCGGGTCGTCGCCGACAAGACCCTCCAAGGTGGCCATCACCGCCTCGCCATACGGTGTGTCCACTCGCTCAAAAGAGCGAATGGGATACACCACGTTCTCCTGTAGGTCTACGATGCGGGTGTAACCCGCGGCCTTGCAGCTGTTGAGGGCTGTCCTGAGGTCCATCTTCTGGTCCGTGTTGAGCATGACACAGTGGCTGGATGCAGAATGACCGGCTCTCGCTACCGAGTCGCCTTTTGTAGGCAACCGCGGAGGAGGTGTAGTGATGAAAACATCAACTGGCGGAGTGGAGGAGGAGTGGAGGAGGAGTGGAGGAGTGGAGGAGGAGTGGAGGAGGAGTGGAGGAGGAGTGGAGGAGGAGTGGAGGAGGAGTGGAGGGATGGCGGAGTGGAGGTGTGGTGAAGCTGGATATGTATCTCGAGGAACACGCTCATTCGCCTTATTACGTTATTTATTTTTTTATTTTATTTTACAATAGTGTACATTAAGGAAAAGTAGGAAAGGGAAGGATCGAATTACTTAATTTATTTAATTGTTTTCGTATTTTTCCGCTTTTCGGGGATGGTGACATTAGCGGAGGTGGAAACGCACCGATCCGCGATCTTCCTCCAGGTGGGCAGTGGACTGACGGTCCTGACGATTCCGTCGAATCTAGGCTCTCCCGTCTCGCTGTTGGTCAACCATAGGTTCTGCAGCCTAGTCAGCAGATCCGTCAGAATCATGCAGATCTCGTCGTCCCGCTGCTCGTCTAAATACGGGCCGCAGGCCCAAGTCGAGCGACCTCCTTGGAAAACGTTCATCTTCAGAAGGACGTTACCATTGTTGGCCGGGTTCTTCACCGTATACTGGCGCTCGCCCGCGGTCCAACTCAGTGTAGGGGTATCACCAGGCACTTCTTTATTCGCGGTCCACCCGCTGTTGGACTTCCTCTTTTTAGCCGTCCGTTGTTGCTGCGGCGGTATGGGGATAGCGGCGTTGGCGTTCTCTTCGTTGATCGCGTTCCACTCCTCCATAAAACAGCGGATCGTTCGATCCACTTTGGCCGCGTTGCTCATGCCGCTGCTGTGACCACTCGTCAAGAAGTCTCGGACGAAACTGAGACCGTGCGCCACCGGACCTAGGGTCTATTGCACTCCTCCGGAGACGCCCACGCCCGTCCTCTCGAACCAAGTGATGTCGGGGGGGGGGAATCAGGTATATCCTCACGCCAGGCTATGTTGCGAGGCAGGTATATCCTCACTCCAGTTGATGTCGGGGGGGGGGGGGGTCAGGTATATCCTCACGCCAGGCTATGTTGCGAGGCAGGTATATCCTCACACCAGTTGATGTTAGGGGGTGGAATCAGGTATATCCTCACGCCAGGCTATGTTGCGAGGCAGGTATATCCTCACACCAGTTGATGTTGGGGGGGGGGCTTCCTCGCATCCTCACGTCAGGTGCCAGGTTTAAGTTAGGTTAATGGGTCACGTGACGGGGGGGGGGCACGCCCGATCTGTTTTGAGGAAATTTCCGACTGTTGTTGTTTATCTAGGGAAAATTTCAACTGTTTATTTGTGTAATCGTCCCGCCGCCACCGTCGTCAGTCTCTCCACAACCGCCCGACACTATGTACCCCTGTCCCTACTGTTCAAGACGCTGCAGCCGCACAGACAACCTGCTCCGACACGCGCGGAGGTTTCACGGTCACGCGCCGCTATATGACTGTTCCGTCTGCGGATCGGCCTTCCAAAGTCTGACTGAAGGGAGGAGACATGCACGAACGCACGAGGCGGCTGAGGTACGGGCGATTCTACCCACCTCGACTCCGCCCGAGCCACAGCGACCCCCGCCGCCACCTTATCCCTTTGCGGACGCCGCCGCTCCCGTCGAGGACGCCACCTCCCTTCCCCGGTACCCTGAGGAGGACCTCCGGACGTTGCTCCAGGACTTGGAGGACATGTCTGGGATGTCGGACGTCGCTCCCGTCGGGGACACCGCCACTCCCGTCGAGGACACCGCCGCTCCCGTTGGGGACACCGCCGCAGCCGCGCAGATGGATGAGGAAATGCGAAGGCTGGAGGAGCAAAGCCAACTCCTACTAGCACAATTAGAAAATGTAATTGCGGAAAATTTCGATAATAAATAAATATACCTTTAAACCCTTTTCCTTAATTACCTCTTCTATGGTAAAATACAAATTATAAAACTAAAAGAAATAATAGAAACGAAAGCGAGGTTTACAGATGCAGGCTAGAGTAAGGTTAGACGAGTCGGGGGGGGGGGTCAGTTGAATCCTCACGCCAGGCTATGTCGCGGGGCAGGTATATCCTCACTCCAGGTGATGTCGGGGGGGGGGGCTTCCTCGCATCCTCACGCCAGGTGCCAGGTTTAAGTTAGGTTAATAAGTCACGTGACGGGGGGGGGCTTCCTCGCATCCTCACGCCAGGTGCCAGGTTTAAGTTAGGTTAATGGGTCACGTGACGGGGGGGGTGCCCTCGGGGGTGCCCTCGGGGGTGACCTTGGGTTCAAGGTCAAGGTCATCGGGGGGGGGGGGGTGATTCCTCGCATCCTCACTTCTGTGCTGGGGTTGAATCGGCTATTGCCCCCTACTGATATTATATTATAAATATTGATTAGATATACGCTTAATATAAAATCAAGCTAAACAAATATTAGTAATGGAATAATGAAAGCAATACATGTTTTTACTTGTAATTAAATAATACTAAATACATAATATTCTAGGGATTAGGTTAATATTTAACTAATGAACAGAATTTAATCCCAAAGTAAATCTTTATTCGTGAAAACTAGGATGAAAAAAATAAACATACTAATAAATAGTTATTTATGCAACAAGAGCACAAGGTGCCACTTTGCTGCACTCGCGAGAAATGTTCACCGTAGGCGAGTGCGGAATAGTTTATCTCGTGTGCAGCAAAGTCACCTTGCGTACTAGTTGCATATTAAATTTTCCCTACGTCTGCCAAATATTGATTATACAGTATGATATGTGTAATATTTATGATAGCCTATATGATATATTTCCTACAGTTAGAATAAAGTGTTTTGATTATATTTATTCGCTTTTTTAGAATAAGGCTGTCACTATTAAAAAATATCTTAAAGATATACAATACCTGATTAATGTAATAGTAATAGTAATTGCCTACTCACAATTTATGGACACTTTTTTATATTATCACAATTTAATTAAACATCAACCAAATTATGTTTATGTTTATGTTGTTTGGGTACAACATAAATAGATCAGATGTTTACTATCCAGTGTTACCGACATAATTCATACATAAACAAAGTAACCTGCATACTGTTTTTGACTATTAGAGAATTTCCCCTATAGGGAAGAAGCTATTACCGTAGGTGTTATGGTAAGACCTAGGCCCGGAACCTTGATAACTTTTCGTTTTGAGGCCCCCAGATGCCAAAAACACCATTCGTTCAAATTCATATATGTACATATAGGTACATATATAAGCCCCCTATATATTTATGTGTGTGTCCGTAGGCACAAAAACTTTTGTAAAAATAGTCCGATCTTGATGAAGTTTGGTATAAACGTGAATAGTGGCATCTATTTTAATGAATTCGATATTCAGACAGGTCGCTCTACTTTAAGGGGAGTTTTGGGGGGGGGGTTGTACCCCAAACTTGGGTTTTTTGAAATTTATACATATAAGCTAATTAATTTTAAACCCAAATTTTGGTTCAAACCATAAAATTCAGCTTAAAAAAAAAAAATCTGGTATTTTGATCATTGCTCTACTTCAATTGGTTACCGAGACATTGAGAGTGCTAAACACCGTACGTTGTCCAATGTTAATCTTATGCACAATAAGTAAAATCGTATATCTCACTTATTAATGAAAATATATTAATGCAACTTAATATGTGGCTTTATATGGTTGGGTTTTAATGCTATTTGCATACAAAACTAATTTTTAGTGGTCCCCATTGGAGCAAACCTGCGTACTCAGGAGCTATAATGTTATTCTTATGGAGACTAATAAACATGTAATATCTTGCTTGTTTATGAACATAAATTAATATAACTTGGTAAGTTGCTTTATCTGGAGGTGATCCATTGGAATTTGAATAAAAATCATATTTTGTGGTTCTTGATGCAGCAAACCTGGATACTCAGTCCTGATGTTTTACTTAGGGGAATAAATAAAATATCATATATCGCGTATTTATTAATATTCTTTTGATGAAAGTTGGTAAGTGGCTTCATGACTTAGTGAAGTACCATTTGAAATTTGCTGAGTATGCAGGTTTGATGCAACGGGTGTATTTTTAAGTTCTTAAGTTCAAATACTGTTGTACGCAAAGTAATTCGAGAGTGCGCGAAGTAAAAATGAGTGCTCAAAGTAAATTGAATACGGGAATGACAAGTTTTTCGACGTATATCGAGTGCGAAATCAACCAATATGACTCGGACAGACATAAGAAAAATACGTTAAAATCATGGTGCAGATCAAGTATTAAATACAAATCAAGTTTAAATTAATAGTCATAACACATTTTAAAATAAAATTTTCTTTAGCTTTACTATTCAGTTTAAAGTCAAACTGAAAAGGTAAAAACCCAAAGAATATTTAATTTCCCGACTGCCATTCCACACGTAGTCCCATCAAGCTGGTAGAAACAGTAAACTCGTCCAACCACCGCATCCACTAAACCTTTAAAAGAAATTCGCCTTAAAAACCCTGTTGTTTTTACACCTACAACCTCTTTGTCGACACTACCCAAAGTCACAAATATTTCATTTTATCGTTCATTGTAATGTTAAACATTTTATTTGAAGAAGGGCTTAGCCCTCAGTTGAACCCTCATGTTGTTGAGTCTTACATGTAAGATGTAAGATGTAAGACTCTTCTCATACATTTGTTTGCGTACATATTACTTAATAAGTATAATTAAATTGCCTGAGTATATTATAGAAATTTATACTGGGGAAAAGGATACACACGTGGTAACAGTTTTTAGAGTGGTACATTTAATAGGTACATAAGTCACAAACATATTATATTATCTCAAAGGCACTTCATAACAATTTCAGAAATATACTCTAAGACCACACTTTTTATAGCACATATAAATCAATTTAATTACATTTCCAATGTAAACCTTTCACTGTTATAAATAAATTATTCGTTTTCGTAATTTATAAACTAAAAAAATAACAAAACAAAGTGTTGAAATGGCCATAATCCTACTTAAAACTTATAATAAACAAATTTGAGTTTATTTATTAATATCATATTAGTGTAAAGGGAATATAATATGGAATAATGGGGTACTGTATAGTAAACAGGCGTCCATATCACAATCATATTGTGCCCCATCAAAATTACCTGTAGTTAATTGGTGTAATGTTATTTAATACTCCACGTATTGCAAATCATCAAAATTATTTTAATTGCATCTTCTATAAAATAATTTAAACTATTATGTAAACTATATATTTTTAAATTTATCAAATATAACAATAATTTTGGACGAGTGAAAAAAGTCATATTCGTACCACTTATACTACACTGTATTAGCAAAAATGGAAAATGTTTCATTCTAACATACGTTCTTGATAATACTGTGTTTCGTTTGCTCGACCGTAATATTGAAGTCCATTGGTTTACCCTCTTTCACGTAACTCGTAATCGAAAATGTTTAACCAGTTTGATGGAATAATATAATTATGGAGCAGACATTAACCGACTTATTGGAGTGTTACTGGGTAAATAAACATTTAAAAAGTCAAATGTACATATAATTTATTTTTTTTATTTATATTTATAAAAAAGGATGTTGGTTTGTTTGTTTATATAAATATTTGAAGTTTATGGACTCCGAGACCGTTGACCGTTTGTCATGAAACTTGGTATATATATGTAAAATTTCACGGAGAAGGTTTCTAAGCCAAGAGGCCCAAAAGTGTTTCTAAATAAACCTTATGGAAATATATTGATGTTTACATAAAAGCTAATTATATTTTTGTTTGAACAGGTGATCTTGGTGATATTGAGTTCAGTTTGTAATAGTCAAAGACATGGCAACGTCTGCCGGGTAACAGCTAGTTCCTTATATAGGCCCAATGGTTAACAATATAATTTGTAATTGCTTAAATTCACTATTAACGAATACTATTAAAACATAAACGCAAGAATGTGTAAAAAAAGAAATGGAAAAAAAGTAGTAACAAATTAAGAAAATCAGAGTTCAGCCCTTGAACGGTTATTGAACGAGTTTTAGTTGAGTGCATCAGGTAAGGCTGTTAATTAAAACTCTCTAAAAAAGCTTTACTCTAATACTCTTCAGCAAGCCATCAATTGACTTACAAAGGGGATTTTTCCTTAAGGTAATTGAAAACCATCCTTAATGTTTGAATTCGATAAAGTATATTCTTTTTCGTAGATTCTGTATTAGTTTTGGTAATTATTAAATTATCTGATTAGTATTTATGTAATCCTATACTACAGGCTCTCCCGCTTTCACTCCACCACACTATACCGAGTTATTGTCTCGTAAAAACGAACAAGTAATGCATTTGAACATGTGTTCTATGTCCATCCATTTTCTAACTTTGAGTTTGTATGTGTTGAAATGTGCACATCTATTTAAACAAAAATAATAACTAAATATTTAGAGAGACCTAAGCCGAATCGAATGATGCGTCATATTTTAATATCAGATTAAGAATAACTGAGATACTTTTAATTTAGTGCTCAAAAGTAGAGGATTAGGATTCAAGATTCTTTATTGTCATAAAACACAAAAACAGTGCATGGACAAGCGTTAAGATTTGTATACTAATCATAAATATGGCCTAAAATACTTATAAACAGATTTAAAAAATAGTCTGCGTTAAAAATAGTATCACAATGCTATAGTATTATGTATAAAAGTTACAATGCAAAACAATATAAATGTGATTCAAATAAGTTATATAATGCAATTCATATGTATAAAACGACTAGAACAATAAAATGAACAAAAAAATAATAATTTAATTCCATACTAAGAAACAATGTTAAATAATAATCAAGGCCCTGAAGCTAAAGCTAGTGATAACATTCCCAACATATATTGAAAAAAAATTAACTTTATAAAGACATTCATCAATTAGCAAAATCTTAAGTTTTTCTTTAAACTTAGAATGAGGCAGTTTGATTTCAGTCGGCAACAAATTGTAAAATTTATTAGATTTATAGAACCTATTTTTTGTGAGCTGCTCTACTTATATTGTTGAACTCTTAAACAATCTTCATGCCTATCATTATAGAATAGTATACCGTATTCATACGTAAAATTATCCATTTTTGGCACTAAATATAATATAACTCAGATATTTACCCTTTTATCTTTAAATATAACGCATTGTTCCATCTAGCATTTAAGTCCAAAAATTATTTAGGTACTAACACTTTTTATAAATTCTTTCAACTTTATTAATATTTAACATTTAAACTATTAAACAACCGTATTTCTAAACGTATTTCGGACACAAACGCAATTTTAAATATCTTGTTAATGTTATTGATAAATATTAAAACCAAGTATATTTGTTATAAATTTAACCACTTTTGAGAATTTAAGATTGTTGTAAAACAATTTATAACTTATATAAAAAAAAAAAAACTCATCGGGATAGAACACGTGTTGCATTGCAATATTTGTTTTTTACGTGCCAAAAAAATATTTAAAGGTCCAGTGGAAACGGAATGTTCTTTACATTAAGAATACCAAACGTTTTAAACAAACTACATTTATCCGGTTAAAAAAAATCAATTTACGCAATCAAACGGCTAGTTTTATCCGTGAAACTACCATTCATGAGTATACTCCTGTATAATGTAAGCAGGCGCCCTATTTATAATGCCAGAGGTCGAGACACTATGCCCCACACCTTGGGTCAAGCTGGGCCAAGATTTATAACTTGGCCGAATAACAGATTCTCTTCAATGCCTTTTACTTTAAAAATCAATTTAATCATGATTTATAATTTTATTACAGGTTGTTTTGGTATTAGTTTATGTATGATACGAATTTAAATAACAAAATTTACAAGCTATATTACCACTAAGGGGTAAGTCGCAATTGTTTCCTAGGTCAATTAATTGTTGATGATTTGCAAAATATATTTATTTAGGTTTAACATTTACAGACATGTTGTACAATCATATTTAATACTAACTGTAAGGTCCCTTAAACTCAAATGTTGCTAATTTGCTTGTGACAATATATTTGTCAGATGAATCACCAGGACTTTTAACAGCAAAGTATATAATTATCCTAAGTCTCTTGTTGTAATCTAAATATCCTTCTTAATTGAAGACCTGGTGCGTTATCAGAAGCCGTTAAGTCTTGAGCCTTGTTTTATTCTCAATTTTTTTATAACAAAATGTCTAAACTATATTTATATATGTCATACCATCGAAAACAATAAACATTGATCAGAGGGCAATAAGCTTTTCTTTCGTAATGTTGGTCTTTCTAATAACTTTGGTTTTGAGATGGCAAAAGTAATGTAATTCTGTCAAAATGCTCAAGAAATAATTTTGATTTTAATTTGTTATCTATAATTTAATATATCTAATGTCTTTTGGAATTTTTGGATAAGGTGTGGAGCCTTTACCTGCTAAAGTTTGTTATAACATTAATTGAAATCTGTGTTTTTTACCATTTACATCTAACAATTTAAGTAACTTTGTCGTCTCAAAGATTTACAATTTATCATTGTTAAATTGTTAGTTAACGTAAAAACCCAATTACATTAAATCGTTTTAAATTGATTACATTAACAAACTAAAGATATTTTATTTTGAAACTTTTTTAAACAAATATATGGGGAAATCGAAACAGAGTTCGAAGTAATAAGAGTAAGGGAATTAAAATAAATAGTACTTTGAAGTTATATATTTTATTAACGATCGAAATAATGAGCTGATTTGATTATACAATAATTCCGACAATATTTTCTCTACGTTTAAGGCAGTTACAAAATAGGAGCTTCAAATTGTGTCAATGCTCGTAGTACTTTGAGCCAATCTCTGAGGCCATGAATCCACCCCTGAAACTGGCCCAAGGGTTGTACAGGGGGTGTAAAACATCTTAAATCTTAAACTTTAAACCAGATTATTTGTATTTTTTTAACTAATCTCAACAAACAAATATTTAATAATAGCTAATGTTGTTTGTAATCTGGTAGTCAGTAATTGAGTATATTGCAATATACACTAAGTCCTGTATTCCAAATGTCAAACAATCATAATATTCTTGAAGTTTATTTTGTATTCTCATCAAAATCTTTTTATACAATAGTAAAATTAGTTAATTTTCCATTAGTAAATTTCATAATTTTTATTCATTTGTTTGTATTCATAATTTGTTATAATAATTTTTGAATAAGAAAATAACTATTTGTATTCCCCACCCATATCACTTTATTATTTTATAAATAACACAATTATCTGTAATACTTAGTATCGGCAGTAGATTTGTCAAAATTAACAAAAGTAGTGATTTTAATTTGAGTTTTAAATTTTTAAATGCACCTATGCGTGCTTAAAAATTTCGGTTTACATGGTAAAACAATAATCAAATCCGTTCGACCGATTAGCGGTCTTAAAGTCTATACATTAACTTGATTTTATTAATGACATTGACAGATATTTAAAATATTAGTTTATTTATGCTCACTTGAGTTTATTCATTATTCTTATTCTTAATAACAATCTAAAACATTTGCAATGACTTTAATCCATCTCATAGTTTATTGTCAATAACAAAACATAAGATTTTTCATAGTCGTTTTGGATAAATCTCTTTAATTATATATTTAAAAAATATTTATTATTGTTAAAAACTTAACCACTCTAAAACTGCTATTGAAATAAAAACAATGTTTCTTCACTTTAATATCGTTCATCTATCACACGCTATCTTAGCACCCGACTTTTCATTTATATTTCATTACGAAGTCTAAACAAAATGTTTACAATAAGTCCTAATTTTAAAGCAAACATTATTTACCCACAAGAACGGAGGAACTTAAATTTTTATAAAAATTTGAAATTTTCTACACATAATCAACTTCTAAGAACAATTTTCGCAACTAAAATCTAAACATAAAGAATTTTTGGTATAAATAAATTTAGAATAATCCAATTCAAAATTTAGTGTACAAAATTTTTTTGATTTTAAAAACCTCTTAATCCCTCTGCTCAATTTTCAAATCTACACCACATAATTTCACTGTAGCCCATGGATTATTATATTATAGATATAATCTAGTCTATAACAAAGTAATCCTATATTATCAATATATCTAGAACAAAGGAAAGTTTAATGAGATTTTCAGGTCCGAAGTCCCACCGCTTCTTTGTTTTCGCTAGAATAGCAGTTACCCCAGATTGCGGTCAGTGCCACTATTCCTTATTGTGGCAATGAGCACATGGCTTTGTAAATTCTTTCTTTTATGACCATTATTATCTGGAGTGTATACTGTGAGGCTCAGGGTTAGTATTGTTAAGAGAATCTGATTCAAATTATATACAAAATATATATTTGATATAAATATTTGTTTATATTGATTGAACAATTTAAAATGTCTGATTGTTGTGTAGGTAACAACTTTTCTTGTAAATCAATCACTTTGTTAAAATTGTAAGTGAAATACTTATTATATTGTTTTTAGTAGCATTATAAATAATGTAACGGATATCACATCTCCACAATGTTATTTATATGATCCATAAAACGTTTAGAGTTTTTTTTATTTTCTAGAAAATAAATAAATATTTTTTTACCATCCAGCTTGTATACGGAGTATTTAGTTTAAACTGTGATTCCATTCTGGATGTTATCTTGCACAGCTGTTCTTGTTTTCCTGTACTCTGTTTTATTATAATCAATCAATAGCTGTTAAATGTTCATTTCAATTGATTTATATTTTATTATGAACTTAAAATTGGAAACTTGAAAGCCCAGGGGGTAAGTTCTTGAAGGTGAATAATTTATAAGACCCTAAATGCACATATACACAGTTTTCAAGCAAGACGTAAATATATTTATGACTTAATAGTTTCACCAGTAGCCTTGAAACAAAAAATCGCCTTTTTATTTATATAAATTTAACAATCTATAAGTTTATAAACAAAAAGGCCACTATAATTGTTTATTAAACTACTAAAAGTATACTTTTTAAAATCGATACAACATATCAGAACAGTTAAGAAACTTCTCCCTTAAAGCATTGTTAACTTAAACAAATTAAAGAAATCACAGAAATTCAGAATTAATGAAAATGTATGATCTAAAATTTACATTACTTGAACATATTGTAAGATATTTTATTTATTGATTATAGTAACTCTTATATTTAAATCTGAAATATTAAATAAACCGAACATAATTTGATTGTTAATGGCAACTGTTTTTTTTTTAGATGAAAACATTTGCTAAACTCAAAACTTATAATTTGACTAAATCAATTTTAACAAACGTTATATGTGAAATATCAACTGTTATTTAAAGCAGACAAATAACAATATACTATTTTCAAAACATATGTTGTAACCTGTCTTTTAGTCAATGTGTGGCATATTGACCATATTTTTGGGAGATCAAACAAAACGTAGAGACTTGTTTATAATAAATCAACGATTTACAATATTTTATTTATATTTTGTAGACTTCCAGTAACACTTTACAAATACATACACAGTCATTACGTATGTAGACTATTATTGCCAATACAACCGAAATCTGTATATTCTGACCTTGGTCATGCAAGGAAGTGGAAGGGATTCGTATTGGATTCGTAAAAAAGGAAAGTCAGGTAAAGTGATACAGTTGTGTGTGATTTATGTGCGTTATAAATCTGGAGCCACGAAACAGTTCCCGTCTCGTCTTGCTATCCTGAAAACATTTATATAGCTCTATAGATTTATTTTATTATATTTGTTTTAATCTAAACATAAGTTTTGATAAGTTCGTGAATATGGTATTATTATTTTATACTATTTTACTTACATTTCCTTGAACTACATTGTATAGAAATATTTGTATACATACCTTTTTCGAAGAAAATTTTGAACTTTGTTTGAAAGAGGTAAGTATGAAAATTGTCGTATATTAAAATATGTAACAATAGATCATTTAAATATTTAAAGTTAAAATTTGAGCATGTAACAACTATTTACATGTTTCGGTTTAACGGACTAATCTTTAGAACTTAGTACTCTATCGTTGTCATTCAGTTTAAATAAATCAACCAAAACATGCTACCATACGATTACACGACACATAAAATTTAACAAAACCTTAGGCCTATTACATATGGTCATAAAAATCGTTGCGAACACGGTCAGGTTGGAGAGCCTGTGTATGTATTAGTTTACTTATTTTAACCTTATGACATGGGCAGCGTACAGCATGCTGAAGATGGTTTAGACAAGGACCGAAACATGCAATAGTTGTTGAATGCTCAGATATTACTTACTGTTGTCCGAAAATGTATGTAACCAAATTTTCTATATTTTACAATTTTAAAATCATGCTATAGGAACAGTTCTTTTTATTCTGCATAAATAATCACACATATCTATTAGAATAAGTATATATAATAATTTTGCCTACGAGTTCATTTTGTTAGTATATAGTTTTTAAAGATCATTATATTTTACAGTTTGGTAGTTTCTAAATGCTTAAAGTATTTTTAAAATAGGTAGATCAATTAGAAATTTAACAACGTCCAAATGAAAAACCTTCAGTTGAAACAGCGTTTTTGAGTTAAGAGTATAAGCTAAATGTAGGAAGAGAAAGGCAAATAAACATTTCCTTTTCCAACTGCTCCCTAAGGAACACTCCGTCGTGAGTCTGGAATAATTGTTCTAATAGGCTTTAAATTTTTATTTTATTCAATTTTCTTCTTCGAAAATCATTCAATTTGTAAACAACTAATATAAGACTTTGGGTATGTATATAACTATATGATCGAGTGTTTTTATTGAGTACAAATTTAAAAATTTTACTCAACATCATGATAAATCGTGTTTAAAATAACTGTGTGTGTTAAGAATTTATTACGGAGTATAATGATACCAAGTCAAGTTGTATCAAAGTAAAAACGAACCAGTTTTCATTTGTTTTTCTTGGTTTATACTTTTAACGCAATTATTATGTCAAAATAGTGTGAGTATATGTTTTTTATAGAATAAAATATGTAAAAATCGGAATGGATTAGTTTATGTTGTCAGTCCTGCAAGTCTCATGCATACATGCATAAAATACTTGTCATTATCAGTATTGACTTTGTATATTGAAACGGTAATTTTTCTGTTTCTTGTTTATAACACAGTGTAAGTATACATAAAGAAATCATGTTTTTAATTACTCATTTTAACGTTCATTCACATTTTTTAGTATAATTATAACTTTTACTTTCATAAATGACGAAACTGTGCAAATAACGGAGTATTACACGTGACTCTTTAAATCTATGTGATGTATGTTTAAGGTCTGACAAAATTGCAATCACAAATTATGATATTAAAGTTATTTAATTACCCATCACTATTATGTATATTTTAGTGATATTATGTAAATAAACCCAAAACAGCGTTAAAAGATAAGAAAAACAATTATAAAGCATGTTTACCTATAACTAACTGATATACTAGGTTATATCACCTTATTACAGTGAACACTGTACAGAACAAAACTCAACTATTTGCAATAATCGTCTATCGCCTTTCAAAAAGAACCTTCTTGAATCATACGTAACCATGATATTGTTTGTTAACTAAGATCCTTTTCTTTTATGTCTAAATAGTATCCAGAGTTAGCCTAAACATAACGGTTTGGGGGATATTGGAAAATTATGCATCACAACACACTTTTGCTCTGAATTCTGTCGTCCATAGACAAATTGAATTTGAGCTAAATCAACAATTATAAATCGTGTCTCAGACATTCCACGAGTTACAACAGCAGCATGCGAGGTGATAGATCTTATATACAATTGTTTCTTATAGCTAATATTAACGGGATCATCCTGCTATCCATATTAAATCAAAACTTGTTTGATGTATTAATTGCTGTAGTTGCATTACCTGACCATTTAATGCCAATCTACAAACACTTACAATCTTTAAGTAGTCTTGATAGTAAATATATCGCTGTGTCTGGTTTAGTGTAGGGGTTTAGCCTTTGGAGGTCACCTGTTCGATTCCTTCCCATTAACAGTGCCTTCTAACTATTTTATCGTGCCATGATTGGGTGGCTTGTAACCCTTACAATAATTTTCCAGTACAACCTCATTCACGACTCCTCCCACCCACTCACACACACTTACGCATTACAGACACTATTACTTAAACTGAGCAACATGGATTTAAAAGTTAGATTTGACTTACACACAATGCGTTTGCATAAATCCAACTGATATTAAATATGATATTAATCTAAAAACATGACTGTCCGAGAAGTAGAAGGCCGTGACAACAAAGGTTGTATAAAGAGAGCTTTTGTCCATTGGCTATTGACCATTGTTCTCCAGCTATAAAATATTCAGTTTACCTGTCTCTTCCCACCCAGGGTAGTGAAAACACTGTTAATTTTTAAGTTTGGATGCATTTTTGTTTTATTTATTTCAGATAGATTTCTATTGTATAATAAATAAAATGTTGCTTGATTACTTGAAAAATTGCTTGGAAGCTACTGGTAGTTGCAAAAATAATCCTAAAGTGTTTTAATTTTGAAGACAAATCGGATCAGTAAAAAAGTCCTTATTATTTTTTAGTCTAATATATAGTTTTATAAAACATGTATATAAAAATATACTACCAATAATTAATACTGAAAAACTTGTAATAAAAAAACAAAATTAATTAATCAATTTTAAATTCTGAGTTTAATGACAGTGACATTGTTAACGCCTGTGGCATTGGTATGTAAGTTTGTAAGAGGGCAATAGACCACACATCTCAAATTCATGTAGTAACCCCTGGGATTGATCCAGTGACCTCATGCACAGAAATCCAAGACGTTAACTTTTAGGCCAATGTGGCTTAATGATATCAATGATAATAGACAAGTGCAACCTTATATACAGTACCCCGACCTAGTATACTCAACAGGCAACTTTGCTATTCTAGTTGCCGCCCAGAATAAAGTCACTCACTGATTTGTTTTCCACACCAATCGCTAAGATCGTTAGATTAGTATACTAGTTGTAACGTCCATCAGCCAGAGTCGCTTGTGTTTGTATATTCATTTAGCCTTAACGCCAGGATCGCTAATGAGTCATAGCAATAAATTTTTACATATTAGGATTTCTAACCCTTAAAGATTTTAAGGGCTTTGGGAGGTGATTATGCCACCACAGGATATCCAGGACATTAACTAACATTTTTGGACATGAATAAATCTAGGCCTTATCTCGAATGCAGAATGAGAATTAAAGCCTATTAAGAAAGAATTAGGAACGCTTTAAAAGACATTATGATAGATTTTGACATATTTTATGCACTTAAATGGTGACATGAAACTAGGTAAGACTAATCAGTAAATAAGTGGTAAAGGGCTGCATTACTGTTATAGTCAATCAAATAAAGAAACGAATCATAAACTTAGCAATATTTGAAGTTATATATTTGAAATAAATTAAATGTTCAAAATAAATGTGGATATTAAAAATAACCCTATGCGCAAGTAAAGAGTTGCTAGATCGTTCACACGCCATGTTATATGAGGGAAACTGATAATATAATGACTCGAAACGTCTCCCTAAGGAATGCCGTAGCGCGGATTCGGCACTTATTGCACACATTTACTCGCAAATTGTTCATTGTTCTCATTTAAATGAAACCCAGGAGAAAAAAGTATCCGCTGTCAATTTACATTAACTAGATGAAAGAATTGAATTTTTTTAGTAGTAAGATTGTTTGATATGTGTATGTTTTGGTTCGGTTAAATACCAAATAGATGTGTTATCTTTATAAAAATATTGTCAGGTATAAATGTATGCGCCAAATCTAACTTAGATGTACATATAGTTCTGGAAGAATAGTGATAAAAATAATAAAATACATATGTTTAACACATTATAAAATGTAAAACCCATGTATACCCATTAGTTACTTATGCATTATACCAACCACCACAATTTACGAGAGTTTCATTTTGGGACAAACCAAAAAAACTATTTGGATAAAAAGTAGAGAAGATTTATTATTTAACATAAAACTTACAAACATTTAAGAAGACATTTTAAAAATGTTGACACTACCAGACGACAATAATATTGGTGTTATGCATTCTCTTTCCCTTAAAACAGCTTGCTGCGGCGGTTAGGTTAGGTTGGTTAGTTATGTATTTTTTTATTAATAATACCTTAACATAACCAAAAACAACCATCTCAGCACTCTGTATAAGTATATTATCCACATAAAACAACACATCCTTAAAAATTAGATGTAGCTATATACCAATTGTGGGGTGACAGGAGGGGTTTCGTGGGGCGACTTCTGATAAATTCTATCGATAACAGAGAACTCTACACAATTACATTAACCTGACCTATCATAACCACCGCTCCACAGCATGCAGTTACAGTTGGTGGTCGGTGTAATGCATAAGTGCCAACCAGTATGTACCTAGAGCATTAGTTTTGATGTGGAATCGAGTCTTGGAAGTTAATTTCAACATGTTTATCGTAGACATCTACCCATGATCCAAACACTCGGAGTTTACAACACTGGGCATTAAACAGTGCTACCAACTTGATAGCCTGCACACAGTGCTACTAACTTGATGACATAAAACAGTGCTGCCAGCTACATGACTTACAAACGGTGCTACCAGCTTTATGACTCGTTAAGCGCTTGTAACGTTATAGCCTAAAAATCAATATCTAATAAAAAAGCCTGATAATCAATTTTACAGCCTTTAGACAGTGCTTCCAACTCTCTGACTTACAAACAGTGATAATCATTAATTTATAACCTCAACACAGTGCTTCCTACACAACGAAAAACTTCATATGCTACAGTGCATATAAATTCAAGTACTACAGTGCTCTCTTGATGAATTAAAAGCAATGATACCAGATTGAGAACCCCAAAACTGCTTTTTGAACTTCAAACATTGCTAATAACTTTATTACCAACCTACAGACAAATTATATTAAATCCCTTAAGATAATAATAACAAACAATAAACTTATTTCTATATCTAGATGTAGTATTATTTTGTTTTAAATACAATTCATTAAATAAATAATTCTGGATAACTTATTAATAAACTAATTTAGTTACAATTACATTAACAAAATTTGTACCTAAACATTTGAAATAAATACTTGCGAATACAGCTGCTCAAATTCCATCAAATATGTTTTAGTTCTGATTACAAAGATTGCATTAGTTTAATTGTGATGTTATTTGAGAAATTAATAAATTCTATTTATGAACTATCTCCCCATGGCTTAGTGATTTTATATAACAGGTTAAATCCAAAGCTAAAGTTCATAAGACCTAGAAATACACCCATAGATATTACAAAAACCTAATTTATTAAATTCTTGTTTGGCTGCACAGAAATTATAATTTATGAACGAGGAAGCCAAGCCCTGACCTGCATGTTACTGACAGAACACTCAGTGAGTCAAGTTTGACATCCAGTGGAAGTGGTGGAGGCTGGTTTCTTGTTCTCTAAACATCAACACGCGAAGTTTACAAGACTGACCGACGATAACTGTTGCCAACATTACCAGAGGGCAAACACTGCTACCAACTGTGGAAAACATCTTACAGAACACGACTGTTACCAATTCATATTGTGGACGCTAAGTGCTAAGTATGAAATTACTTCTTCGAAGTAAAGTTTTGGTGATAGCAAGTAAATCTTTTACAACAAAATTATTACTGACATTTCAAATTACAGATTAAGAAAAACAACGATGACAAATTCCCGTAATGTATTTAATAATGTAAAATTGCACGTAATATTCTCAGTTTTTAGACGTTAAAATACCTTATTGCAACTTCATTTTGTAAAATATGAACCGGAGAGTTAAAATAAGTATTGGCTCGTTACACAGATAGTGATGAAGTAATTATGTACAGTAGTTACAGACTAGTTGAAAAAAGTATCAGAAACAAAATAATCACTTTTGTAGGACAATATTGGATACAAAACGAAGTAAGAATTCAATGTGCTTTCTTAACGTCTATTTAGACGGAACAATACGCAAGCTCCATCGATGGCAAGGTTAATGATCAAGGCGACGGACTCTTGAATCACGGCAGTGACCTCATTGGCGGTTTGAATCCCAGCTCCATCGATGAGTAATGATCAAGGCGACGGACTCTTGAATCACGGCAGTGACCTCATTGGCGGTTTGAATCCCAGCTCCATCGATGAGTAATGATCAAGGCGACGGACTCTTGAATCACGGCAGTGACCTCATTGGCGGTTTGAATCCCAGCTCCATCGATGAGTAATGATCAAGGCGACGGACTCTTGAATCACGGCAGTGACCTCATTGGCGGTTTGAATCCCAGCTCCATCGATGAGTAATGATCAAGGCGACGGACTCTTGAATCACGGCAGTGACCTCATTGGCGGTTTGAATCCCAGCTCCATCGATGAGTAATGATCAAGGCGACGGACTCTTGAATCACGGCAGTGACCTCATTGGCGGTTTGAATCCCAGCTCCATCGATGAGTAATGATCAAGGCGACGGACTCTTGAATCACGGCAGTGACCTCATTGGCGGTTTGAATCCCAGCTCCATCGATGAGTAATGATCAAGGCGACGGACTCTTGAATCACGGCAGTGACCTCATTGGCGGTTTGAATCCCAGCTCCATCGATGAGTAATGATCAAGGCGACGGACTCTTGAATCACGGCAGTGACCTCATTGGCGGTTTGAATCCCAGCTCCATCGATGAGTAATGATCAAGGCGACAGACTCTTGAATCACGGCAGTGGCCTCATTGGCGGTTCGAATCCCAGTCTAGGCATGCGCATTTGATCAGTACTGTACAACTCGTACTGTAACAGCTCACGCTTTGCTTTGCTGGGTACCGTCCACGCACAGGGGTGTAGTCTACTTGGAGTTTGGACATGCAACATAAGGCAAACATAGGCTGCCGTGATTTGAATGAAAATTAAATTATTTTAACCTTTTCCAATTTTATCATACATCTTTTATAGGTTAGATTGGCGTTATTTAATAACGTTTCCAGTTAAGCCCTTTTGATTGTTTGCACTTCTTCAAATGTATACTTTATTGTTATTTTTTTACCTAAACAAACTGTTTGAATTACCGAGTACCATACGTACTACTGTTATCTGAAAGACAGTTTGAAAGGAGTTATCAAACAATATTTCACAGTCGTATAAAGCATTTCTTTGCCCTTTTCGAAACACACACCATTTGTCACTTTATTTGTCGCAGAGGACCTCTCAATACGTCCAAATATAAAGAATATTTATGTACTGCGATGTTTTATATAGTTCAATATAAATGTTGTGTTTGGTTTATCCATTGTAAGTACATTTACTACCGTAATCCTTTGAGTTTGCTTTATTTATATTTAGAATAAACTGAAACTTACCTTAATCATTATATACATTATTATATTTTATTTTTTTAATATTTTATAAACGTCAATTTAACTTGTTGAATACAAGATAACAATATCATGTCATATTTTTTCTTTACAATACGTGATTTATCTAAGTGAAATAATGTTTATTAGTTTTGAATAACACTATAAAAAATGCAGGATATTTTTATCTTTTATACCACTGTCATCAAATGAGTCAACAGTCTTTATGGTTGGCTAAACATTGTAATGAGGCTCGCAGTTAAGTTTGGAGCCAAATAACCGCATTAACTGTCCTTTGGTTATCTTTATAGCTAATCCAAAAGGAAAGTGATGATAAAAGTAAAATCCGTTTGATTTACAAAAGTTTTTACATAACCGAGGACATTTCTTATATAAATATTTTTATTTTAATAAAAACAATTTGAAAATGTCTGTTGTAATGTCAATAATAACACCTAAGATGAAATTAGTGGCAGAATCACCACATAAATGAGACACTGTTCCTTTATCACAAATCATAGTTTTGAAGGTTTTAACAATTGTTTTCTAAAAATATTTATGCTGTTAAAAAACTTAAAAAGTAGAAAGTCAATTTTAATTTCAACATTTAAATTATAAAAAATAAAACAGAAATTTTTTAATAGGACTTGGAATTTATTCAGAACTGAAAAGTGTCATATTGCATTCAAGTGGATTTATATATCTTACATTGCTAAATGCAGAAAGTATGAAGAATGTCACATGATGACTGCAAGTTGTATAGAGACTGAGTTGTGAAACTGGTAAATATGAAGAATAAAACTGAGGGAGTAACAATATTTATCTTTGGTGTTGTCAATAATAAACTTACCGAGTATTTCGTGTCAGATTTAGTATTTTTAATCTGATATATTCTAATTTTAGGTATGTCAACTAATAACAAGTTGAATTGCGTCATCTTTTCAAATATTATACAAAGTTATAAGTGTTAAATGTTATAAAAAATAATGTATCTTATAATAAAAAATTATTTTAAAACCAAGCTTTTCATCGGTTATTTTTCCTTTTAAAATTATCTATTGTAAAAGTGTTAATGCTTTTTTGTGGTAAAGTTGATAGTAACTATCAAAACTTATCAAACTCTAGTAGATTTTCTTTTCATACATTTTATTTACATTACCAACCATAACATATTGCCTTCCAGTAGTCATCAGTTGATAGAGGCATGTATTATATTCTGGCTGCTTGTCTGTGTTTTGTTTATGTGTCAACATAAATTAAATATGCAATTAAATAGTTTTCTATTCCTCCATAAGATGTATATTAAATACCTGGAGCTCTGATAAAACGTAGCCCTAAACACAAACGTAAATTGTAAGGGTTTTCAAGAAACTAACACATTGGCCTATTTTCATTGGCACATCTATTTTAATGATCACTTAAGTATTCCTTAAGGTCTCTCTCTCTCTCTCTCTCTTGATATAAACCAGCTACATTATTAAAATAATATATTCATTTTTTGTTGGTAAAATATTATTGTATACCTATATTACAAGATGAAATCTTTTTGATGGTGGAAACCGTACATCAATAAATAATGGGCTCAATCTTTGTAAAAGTGAGGGGGTTCGAACGAAGTAAATCAAGTTTACATATTGAAGATTAAAAATATTTCCAAAAGTTACATGACGTTATTTGAACCTTCACACTCGGTAGTTGAATTTCAAAATGTGAAATAATTAAAACCCTTTAAAAAAAGTAAAATACCTGGCATGTGTACATAAGTATCGCTGTTTAATGTATATTCAAATTAATACATTAAAATGTTTCCAACTTTAGCTTATGAATTAAACATTTTTTAAAATTCTATTTTATGTTCTATGTACTTTACAATGCTTATACCTCTGAACTATGTGTCTTCCAAAAAAATCTTCTAGTTTAACTTATTGCTATTGTTGTTTATGCTATTCTTACTGTATCTGTTACTTTATTTACAGGCGTGTGGTCACTTTGGTGCTCAGGACGGTAAACACGAGGCTGCGGTAAACACACATTAGTCCCGGGCTGACAAACAATGGGTTGGTGTTTGACCAGCTGTTTAGCACTCACGCCTTTGTAAGGTTTGTTGAGTCCCCGAAAAAATGGAATTGTTTTGTCAAAAATAACTAAACGGCCTTCAATATAATATTATGTATATTATGAAGAAAGAAAACCATGAGATTATGATTTATTTTAATAATCACTAATACACTAGGATAAAAATATACTATACTTTAAAAATTAGTGAGTGATACTGTTTTTTATTTATAATTAAAGAATTAAATTAGACTTTATTTTTGGGGGGGATAAGATTCTGACGTTACAAACTTAGAAAATGTAATATCCAACATAAAAGATTGTAGGTTTATATTTCATTTCAAGATACATTTTGGATTTAAATGCTTTGAAAACATTTGTCGTTTGTTTAGAGATATAATATGCATTAAACATATATTATTTATTATTATATTTTAAATATCAACTATTTACAAAATATAAATATAGAGATATATATTTCAAATGTTAATTTTAGAATGTATGTTTAAAAATGGGAAATTTTCAGTAACAAATTTATAAGTTTATCCTTACAAACTGAAAATGGAAAAATATTTAAGATTCCTTCTTTTGTCAAAAATCATAGTTTCTCCAACATTCCCTAAGGGCATAACCCAATTGGCTTTAAAATTTGCAATATTAGTCTACCCTAGATAATGATTTATTTGGTCTAAAAGATAAATAAAGATCGTATCACAACACTACACAATATATTAACACTAATCGTATACTTATATAAAAGATGGTAAATACACACAATTCATGGTAAAACTCGATCAATTTCCACCAGTTAAACCGGTCTTCATCGCCTCAAATCAGCTCATTACACAATCACAATGGCGTACAGCTTATATTCTGCTGGCTGCCAGAGGTTCCAGAAACAAGTTGCAATAAACCCACCAGAGTCAGAGTAGACATATTCATTGATCAATTTCCATTCATACATATTTATTTAAATATCTATATATATATATATATATATATATATATATATATATATAATTATTATTCACATGCGTTGATTATATTTCCTTTGCTACTAATATAGATCTAAATTTTGAATTGTAAATTCATTTGAAAATTTAAAAGTATTTAGTTTAATTATTATACAAGTGTACCAGTTTTTTTTTACTATTTTAGACATTAAGTAACTTCAAAATGACACGTGTATACTTAAACATTTAACAATGGTATTCATACAATTATTTTTGACATTTGCCATCAAAATCTTCTTGTCTCAATTAGATTGCAAATTTCTGCAATAACGTTGTTAATAACCTAAACTCGTTATCACCAACAATAAATGAAACGAAGCATGTAACTACGCTAGACAACAGTTTATAATTTCCTCCTAACACTTCAGTTCAAAGAATCATTGTTCCTCTTCACTAGTCTTTCCAGTAATGGTATAACTATGATCGTCAGTCGAAACTACGACGCATCTTTTAAACTCAGGTAAATTAGTGAAATGTTTCTAGAAATTTGTAAACAAATATATTGTCTTCAATTAAAATAATTAAAAACAATTTACGGAATCTAAGCTTTAAAGTGTCTTTTTCATACCCTACAGTATAATTTTTGTGTACAACTATGTTATGTATGATTTACCAGTTTTCTAATGGAGGCTGTACACTTCAGGGATTATAACGAATTACTGTTGCTGCAAAGTTTGTTTAAAACTCAGAATTAAACTATTCATTTTATCCTTCCCCCTTCGTCACTCTCCCTAATTCTTATTTGAATCTGTATAATATTTTTCCTCAACATAATTTTTATTTAGTGGATAATAGTTTTTATATAAACTTGAAAATATTTTAGTATTTATTTCTTACTTTTTAACGTGTAAGTTTAATTACATAAAGCCTTAAATTTGATTAGTAAATTGAAAATATTTAGGCCACAGTCGATAACAATGATGGAGATATTTTACGTTTGCTCCATTCATACTTCACGTTCATCTTTATTTCCGACAGAATGAATTTACATTCCAATGCGCCTTTTATTAGCTATTCCTTTTTTCTGTAATATAAAATGTTATCCTGCTTAGGAAATTGCATACGACACCGGAATAAACAATTTTATACTTGAATATTGGAAAATATGTCGCATAAAACGTGTGTGATGTAAACCTAGGTCAACTTGTGTTAATATTGTTGAATAATATTGGTGTTCGTATAAAGTATATGCCTTTATGTTGGTGTCAGCAGTAAAAATACGCCATTCCGAGCAGTAATGGCAGTACAGATTATGTACGTTATATGGCGACTAGGGTTCTCACAAACGTATTGTCAAACCAGTCAATCAATAACCGTGTCAATACTTCAATTAAAGGGGATTTGGTCCCATATAGACTGTAATATTAATTGTGTTTGAGACTCCTACTGAAAGATTTTTCTTGAATTCTTTGTGATTTCACTTGTTGTGTTTTTATTCATTTTAACTTATAAACTAATTTTATAATAGTTTTTACATGACTTCTGTTTGTTTTTACTCCATCGAAAAGGCATCTAACTATATGTTTTTCAAAGCTATCAATTGAATTTGGGAATGAGGATTCTCTAAAAATTAATAGAAAGGAAATTTATAAGCAGTAATCTTACATTGCATTACATTGGTTTTAAAGTAAACTCTTTAGGTTAAGAATTTTGCATTGTCTTACAGATCTGCCTAGACCTTTATTATAAAACTTATTTTATACATGCCACTCGTAGTAAAAAATACAAAAGCACAATTTTGGATCGTTTGTAAATATAATATAGTAAAATAGTAAAAATTTATATTTAATTTTTTTGTCATTCTGCACTCTCTTTATGATTTTTTAAAGTTGTATTGACTTGTTGTATGGACACAAATCAAAATTCACTTTAAGTGTTTAGAGTGTGTAGTTGTCTATAATCAAACGACCAAAAGGTGAACATTTACTGATAAGTATTAAAATTAATCCCAGAAAATCACATTTAAATTCAGCCTCAAAATTCTCAATTTACCAAGATATCAATATTTAACAGGCCGTTAAAATATTTGTCTCTTTTAAATTATATACTCGTCTTTAAACAAGATTTTGCGATTTTACACTTTACGAACAGGAATATTTACTTGAAGAAACAGTTTTCTTTTAAAAATAGAATTTTCAACAAAACTTCTCAATTCAGTTGGATAAAACCATTTTTGAAGTGTATTTTATTTATAAAATGAATATTAAAAGCACATTAAACAAAACTAGCTAAAACATGTGTTATAATGTGTTTATTCCTTTATCAGACATATAAAGTATATCGTAGTTCTAATATATTTAAAATTCTCGATAAGTTATATTTGGAAGTTGTTGTTTACTAGTTTTCCTTTACCGTCAAATAAAGTGATAAAGTAAATTGTCCGGTTGAATTGTTAACGGTATAATGGAACTATTCATATTTAACGATTTTGTGGAAAACCCCCATACTGTTATACTGACAATGGCGGAGTTCGATATTGTTTCTTTTAGGCACAAAACGTTTATTTCCATTGCAGTCTAATTCCAGAAAAACTAGTTTTAGAGCGTAAAATATAGTTGTTAGATTTTTAAAGCGTATTAATAGATTGCTTAGGGAATTCTTTTCCTTCCTGGTTTTATATTTGTTATTATTACTTACTATTTTTACTCTTCCGAAAGTTATTTGAGGATACGGATTGTCATTGAGTAAATAAGAGCAAGTATTGCAAAAAAAGTAAATTCAATCCCTTAGATTTACCAGTAACCTATCTGCGATTTATGAAATAATTCAAAATATATTGTTTATTGTTAATTATTTACTAATTGTCTAGTTAAAATAACCAAAAACGGTAATTTTAAATTGTATATTTGGGTCAGTTAATAAATCATATTTTAACTAGATTGTGTATAATGTTAGCAATATACAATAAAGGTAATTCATGAAAGCGTAATTGTAAGGTACTTAAAACCACTAACAGATTTCCCTTGTGATAAAAATGCTAGGCTGGTTCATTTTACAAACAGTGAACTCATTACGTTTGTTCTTCGTTAAGAGTATAAATAATGACACAACTTTAATCATTTGCCGTTACTTTGCCAAAAAGCATATGAGATTATAATGCAGCCTTAATCTCAGAAAGCGAATAACAGGTTCCACAATATAACATATTGGCATATAACATTTATGACTTTCTTTAACACTAAACAAATCTCCTAACACTAACACTAACACTAACACTAACACTAACACTAACACTAACACTAACACTAACACTAACACTAAGATATAACGCACTTATTTTTGTATATCTACCCCAATTTTAAGTTTTTACATTACAGCAAAAGGGTTCTCCTGTATGAATTGCTTTTGTATTATAAATATAATAAATGTTATATGGATACTACTTAAGTCTACAAGTTACTTGTGCCAGGCATTGAAAACATCACTAATGATGATGGAAAGATGATATGCCTGCATTGAACTCATGTCACCTCAAAAGGCACTGCACAGTGTTTGACGTAGCATTTCATGTACGGAAAGGTTGCTATTCTGTACAAGGCCTGTAAAGTAATAAAAAATAAATATAGAACTATCAAATTTAATATATTGAATGATGCCAGATTTATGTGACTCCAAAATTTATGTAGTTATTATATTTTTTTTTCAACAGGAACAGAACTTAACCTAACCGAAGCACTTTATGAGTATATGTTACGCCATGTTAGAGTGGAAGGTGCAGATGAATATCAAAACGAAATTTTGATGAACAAAGAACATTTCCGTGTTCCTTTTACTATATCCCATCAATATCAATATAGAGATCACATCAATATCCTTATTTCAGGCTAAAAAAGACTGCTGTCATCATACCCTACGAAACATGTAACTAAGCTTTCCTTTTCATTGTATATAAACTTCATCACAATATATACACAATATATATCTGCAGCAATTATCTTTGAAGGTTAATTTGAAGGTTAACACAGTTAATTCCTTATTTAACCTGGTTTAATTAATTTTTCATAAACAAATATAAGTAGGGGGCATTAGAGGGTTCTGACCCAGCAAAGGCGCGGTGAGGAGCAAGTGAGGAGCCCCCCCCCCCCCCGGCTGGCAGCAGCACGCAGGTGAGGAGCCCCCCCCCCCTAGTGACGTCAGCCCCCCCCCCGTGACGTCAGCCCCCCCCAGCCCCCCCCCCCGGTGACGTCAGCCCCCCCCGTGACGTCAGGCCCCCCCCCCTAGTGACGTCAGCCCCCCCCCGTGACGTCAGCCCCCCCCCAGCCCCTCCCCGGTGACGTCAGCCCCCCCCGTGACGTCAGGCCCCCCCCCCACCCGGCCGCTAACGGCACTTTTCGTGATGACCTTGAACATGAGGAAAAAACTTTCGAAAATTAATAACCAGCCTATTTATCCACCGATTCCCACGGGACTTTTTCCAGAGTGTAGGCCTATCCCCAAGGAAGCGAATGACGTAAGAACTCCATAGATCCACCTTTAAACAAGGCCGCTATTAATTTAAAACCGCGTTTTCCTTATGGGATCTCAGCTGTTTACCAACCGATTTTGACGAAACCTCACCACATGTCGGGCCGTGACCTAAGAAAACCATCGCTTAAAGAAAATTGAAAATCCACTGTTAAACGGGCCCGCTATTAATTTTCAAACGCGTTTTCCTCATGGGATCTCGGCTGCTTGCCGACCGAATTTGATGTGACTTCGTTACACGTTGTATGCCGGCTTGACTAAACCAAACTGCGAGTGGCTCCGTGGAGTCACGTGTCGAGGCGCGTGCTAGAGCCTACGTGACTGTCCCAGCCTGTTTACTCATTAGCGGCCTTCAAGACCCCTCCGTTCTAGAAGGTTCCGGCAAGTGCGTCGCATGAGGCCTCCTCCTGACTGGAGTGCTATGTATGAGCATGTCACGTGTCGAGGCGCGTGCCAGGGCCTACGTGACTGTCCCAGCCTGTTTACTCATCAGCGGTTCCGGGAACTGTTTACCGCTTACATTCCACGGCGTCATCAACCGGTCTATTTAAGTGCGTTACTTTCCCAAGCTACTTCAGTATCTAGTGGCAACTCGTCCTGTGAGGAGCTAGGTGTTTTCGCTGCGAGTATTTGTGTGACTGTGCAGAGCCTTGTCTTTGGATATCTTAAAATGTAAGTAACATGTAATTTACTTTTTCATCAACTAGTTTTCGATGCTCTAAAACCTAATTAGTTAACATTAATATTTCATCTCATCATTTTGTTTTGTTTTTACTTTCCAATCGAAATGTTGAGGGCAACTGCGCCTTTGTGACGGATGGAGAGTACAGATACCCGATGTTGCAGATGGCTGTTCATCTGTGTGAGGTTTGCGGGCGCAGTTTCGGGGTTGCAAGAAACCTGACCCGCCACGTAGCATCTGCCCACAACGATCGCCATTACGATTGTCACGTCTGCGGCAGACGCTTCGGGCGAAGCGACAACTTGCGACGCAACCTCGCTGCAGTTCATCCTCCCACTCCTCACGACCAAGCGCCAGGTACAGTTTTAGTTTAAATAAGAAGCCGCCAGTAGATTTATTAAGTATGCTATTTCCTGGTGTCCTCACCCATGATGTCACGACAAGCCCGTGGACTTTGATAACTAATGACTTGTTTTTATGAGAGAGTAAACGGCCCTGACTGGGTAAACTGACAATTAAGACGAGAAAACAGACTCGAGAGGTAAACAAGAGGTTGCCATCCCTCTGCATGTTCCTCACCGCCATCTCCTCATCATTGTATTTAACAGGCTTGGGTAACTGGCGATTGAGATGAGGGAACAGACTCTAGGGGAAAACAAGAGGTCGCCAGTCCACTGTATAGTTCCTCATCCTTGTGTTTATAGGGTAACTAATAGGACTTGTTTTCCTGTTCGCAGACCATCCGTGCCCGTTGTGCTCCGTCGCCCTGGCGGGTCCCGAGGATCTTCGCCACCATATGGAAGCGGTCCACGGTGCGAGCCCGTCTGCTTCAACTTCCTCCTCCTCCTCCGCAACGCCACCCTTCAGAGACCCACGGCCCGAGTGCGACGCGTGCGGGCGGCGATTCTCCCGTGAGGACCTGCTCCGGCGTCACGTGCAGCTGGTGCACGCCAACGAGGTCCGCTGTCCCGATTGCGGCGCCCTTTTCCGCAGGGCAGCGTACCTCCAGCGGCACATGGAGAGCGTCCACCGCGGCATGAGGTTCACGTGCGCCTACTGCGACCGAGGCTTCACCCGGCGCTACAACCGGGACCAGCACGAGGCCCACAACTGCCCCGTCGTGAGGAACCTCGTTGTGGACGAAATGCCGCGCCTGCCCGTTCTGTCACCCGAGCCCCGGCCCAGCCGCGAGCCCCAGCCCGGACCCAGCCGCGAGCCCCAGCCCGGACCCAGCCGCGAGCCCCAGCCCGGACCCAGCCGCGAGCCCCAGCCCGGACCTAGCCGCGAGCCCCAGCCCGGACCAAGTACGGCACCTGACGGGATGGTGGGTGGTGGCGGACTACCCACGTTTCGCCCCATCCAACGGGCGTTCCGCGGACGGCTTCTGACCTTCGGCCTGTCCCGGCCCATGGAGGACTTCTTGGCCGTGGAGGACGCGTTGGTGCTGCTGTTCGACAGCGTCCTGGAACTGTTGGCCGACGTCAGGACTCGACACCCTAACATCAAGGTCAACATGTTCCTGGAATGTGAATTCGCCAACGTTCACGGAGCCACCTGTCTGCGGGCCTTCAAGACGAAGAACGTGCCTCTCACCGCCGCGTCCAACTTGGAGGACTTCCTGTCAGCGTCCTTCCACAAGTTGGAGGAAGAGAAGGAGCAGTGCCTGCTAGTGGGCAGCGGGTGGAGCTATCTCCGGATACGCGACCTGGAGATCCGCGTCAACCTCTACACCCCGTTGGGAGAACGCGGAGCTCGGTTCGTCCAGCTTCCCAGGACCATCTGCGACACGCACGCCGTTATCAACGTGCAAAACGTCGATGACATGTGCTTTGCGTATGCCGTCCTGGCCAAGTTCGTCGCGCGACACCCGGAGAGGCCCACATCATACACACCGGACGTCATGGCACGCTACGACTGGGTCGGCCTACGCTTCCCCGTGGCCGTGAAGGACATCAAAGTCTTCGAGAGGAGGAACCCCATCAGCGTCAACGTGTACGGGATCGAGCGTGCTATGGTGGGGAGACGCCCTGACGGATCGCCAAAGTTCCAGGACCGCGTGTTCCCGCTGAAGATCTGCAAGCGGGAGTTGGAGGATCACCGGGACCTGCTGTACGTGACTACTGGCGGGGACAGTCACTACGCCTACATCACAAATATGAGTAGGCTAGTGCGAGCCCAGCTGACGTCCCGCGAAAGCGCTATCTACGTGTTTAAGCGATGCTTCGCTTACTTCGACAACCAGCCCAACAAGCTGCAACTGTCCGGTGCCGAGCGTCTGGAGGAGCACATGCGATACTGCACCGCCAAGGCTCCCCTCCGCTTGGACTTACCGAAGAAGCAGCAGATCCGCTTCGCCCACCCCGAGTACACTCGGCGCGAGCGCTTTTGCGTTTATGCCGACTTTGAGTGTGCTCTGCAGCCCGTCGCCGCTGACCCTGCGGAAGCGCCGCCTGGCACAAGGCCCCTGCAACTGCACGTCCCGTACGCCTTCGCTTACCAGATCGTGGACTCGCTCGGCCTGGAGGAGTTCGAGCCCCGCGTCTACTTCGGGGCTGACGCGTCCAAGGTCTTCATGGAGAGGCTCAAGATGGACGTGCTGGCGCTGTGGGAGTTCCTATTCAGCATGAGAGCTCTGCACCCTTCTCTGACCCGGCAGGAGATGGACGAGTACCTGGCAGCGACTCACTGCTACCTCTGCGGGAAGGAGTTCACGGACCAGGACGTCAAGGTGCGGGACCACAATCACGCCCCGCCCTACGAGTTCCGAGGAGCCGCCCACCGCTCGTGCAACCTCAGGTACCGGGAGCAGCGACACATCAACTGCTACTTCCACAACCTGTCCAACTACGACGCCCACTTCGTAGTGCGCGAGCTGGCCATCGACCCCGGCGACGTGGACGTGTTGGCCCACACGGAGGAGCGGTATATCGCTTTTACCAAGCGATTCCACTTTGGTCAGCCCGGGGACAACCAACGACAGAGCAGTTTCGCGGTGCGCTTCCTAGTCACCTACAGGTTCCTGTCCATGAGCCTGGCCAACCTGGCGGCGGGACTCCCCACGGACAGGATGCGTGAGACGAGGAAGCGCTTCCCCGACGACCGGCTGTTCGACCTGGTGCGTAGGAAGGGCGTGTTCCCCTACGACTTCGTGACGTCCTACGACACGCTGTACAGGACCAGGGAGTTGCCGCCTAAGGAGGCGTTCAGGAACTCCATGACCCTGGAGGACATCAAGGACGAGGAGTACGAGCACGCCCTCAACGTGTGGCGAGCCTTCGAGTGTCACAACCTCAAGGACTATGCGGACAAGTATCTGCGATGTGACATCGCCCTGCTCACCGATGTCTTTGAGCAGTTCCGCGACACCTCGTTGGCAGAGTACGGGCTGGACCCTGCCCACTATTACACCTTGCCGTCCTACGCCTGGGACGTAATGCTCAAGACCTGCGACGTGGAGCTGGACACGCTGCAGGACTTTGACATGTATCTGTTCATGGAGCAGGGGATCCGGGGAGGCATCTCTCAGGCCATCACCCGCTACGCCAAGGCCAACCACGACAGGTGCCCGGACTACCGCCCGGACGAGCCTAAGCGCTTCCTCCTGTATCTGGACGCCAACAACCTCTACGGCTGGGCCATGTCCCAGCGCCTGCCGACCGGAGACTTCCAGTGGCTCAGCCGTGAGGAAATACAGGCGTTGGACATTGCGGCGCTAGACGCGGAGGCCGATCGAGGCTACATCTTGGAGGTGGACCTCCACTACCCCGCGCGCCTACACGACCTGCACAAGGACCTTCCCTACTGCTGCGAGACGAAGCGTCCGCCAACAGGGAAGTTCCCCAAACTGTTGACGACCCTGGACGACAAGACGCACTACATCTGTCACTACAGGGTCTTGCAGCAGGCGCTGCAAAACGGATTGGAGCTGGTCGCGGTGCATCGGGCGATCTCCTTTCGCCAGTCGCGGTGGTTGGAACCGTACATCCTGATGAACACCGAGCTGCGGAAGAAGGCCAAAACGAAGTTTGAACAGGACTTCTTCAAGCTCATGAACAACGCGGTCTTTGGCAAGACCATCGAGAATGTACGGAAGCGCCTCAACGTGAAGCTGGTGTGCACCCCGGAGAAGTTTTCCAAGTACGTCGCCAGATCCAACTTCCTGGACCGGACGTACTACACGGAGGACGTGGCCCTGGTGCATCTGTCCAAGGTCAACATCGTGTTGGACAAGCCCGTCTACGTAGGCATGACAGTCCTGGAGCTGAGCAAGTGGCTCATGTACGAGTTCCTGCGCAAGATGAAGGAGCGCTACGGTGACCGCCTCACCGTGGACTACATGGACACAGACAGCTTTGTCTTTGACATCGTGTCCCAGGACGTCTACGCCGAGATGAAGGAACACCTGGACGACTTCGACACCAGCGGCTATCCGAGGTCCCACCCCTGCTACAGCCCCGTCAACGCCAAGGTCATTGGAAAGTTTAAGGACGAGTGCAACGGCCTGTCCTTATTCGAGTACCTCGGCCTGCGGTCCAAATTATACTTTATGGACATTGAGGACGCGGCGACAGGCGGCAGCAAGGCTCTCAAGCGGGCCAAGGGGGTGGCAAAGGGCGTTGTCAAGAATGTCCTCACCCCCGACGACTACAGAGAGTGCCTGTTTGACGGGGTCCAAAAGCGCACCACCAACGTCCGCTTCCAGTCTCACTTGCACCGGGTCTACACCGTGGAAGTGGACAAGCTGAGCCTCAGCCCGACTGACGACAAGCGGTGTGTCCTCCCCGACGGCATCCACACTCTGCCGTGGGGACACAAGGACGTCCCGCCACTACCGCCAGCCAGGAGAGGAGATCGACGGATGGAGGTGGACGGTGAGGAGGAGGAGGAGCGCCAGGACGAAGACGAGGAAGAGGAATTCCCTGTTTAGTTTTAATATTAATTTTAAGAAAAATTTGTAAATAGTATTTGTAAGAAAATATAATAGCTTTATGTACAGCACAAACCTGAGTTGTTTATTTCCTCCCCTTTGCTCACTCAAAAGCCGTTAGGCTTAAAGTGTGTGAGAAAGGCGTTATGGGCCGTTTGGCCCGGGCCGTGCAGCTTAAAAGCCCCCACCAACCGGGAGCGGTTGGCGGCGCGTGTCGGGGGGACGGCCCTGAAGGAGTTGCCCAGGAAGGAATTACTTAGCGGTCTGCTGACGCTCGAGGTTGCACCCTTGAATTGATCAGCGGCTTGCTGACGCTCGAGGTTGCACCCTTGAGTTGCTAAGTGGTTTGCTGATGCCCGAGGGGTCTTGTGGTGCGCCCTCTTTGGCGGCCTTCACTGCCGCTTGGCGGGGGCTCAGCCAGTGACACACGCCGCTGGTATATAAACCTGAGGTCCAGCCCCGCTGCCTCAGTTTTGCTAATTTTTTAAATTTAGTAAGGAGAAAGGAGAAATGAAAAACACAAGCTTTATCATTATGAGGCATGTATTGTACAGTAATAAGGTTACATACACATACTACAAAAACCTTACAAACTAGTTTTAAGCGAATATGGAGTGGAAGAGCCTGCGGACGAGAGCGTCGTTGGCGGCGGGAGCGGCAGGGTCGAAGAGCTGGACGTAGTCGCTGAGTGACGTGCGGAGAACAGCCCGGCAGTACAGGTAAGTGAGGCAGTAGTAGCCGCAAACAGAAGTATCGTAGCCCTGGAGCCGATACCTGTTGTAGACATAGTGACGGTGATGAGGATTGCGCCTCAGGAACATTTGAAAGTCGGCCTGGTATGGCGGCCTTCCGTAGCTGTCCAGGTACTCGAGTCTGTCCTCTTCCGAGCAGTAAAACGCCACCCAGTGTTCGCCTCCCTCAGTGTGTGCTACCGTGTTGGACACGATGGCGGTGAGAGGCTTGACCGGCACGTCCGGTAGTTGGTCAGAGGCGTAGACCGCAACGTTCCTCAGTCCGGGGATCTTCGCCAGGCATTCTCTGATCTGGACGGTATTCATCGTGGGCGGAAGCAGCACAGGCAGCTCAAGGTGGACGAGTCCAGTGTGTCGTTAGCCACGAGCCAGTCCCGCAATACTATGCAGTTATGAAGGGCGCAACGGTTGTGGGAGCTCTTATGGTGGCGACAGCGCAGGGTCCGGTAGGTGGGTGGACCGTTGAGCGACCCACAGCCCAGATCCTCCATGTCCTGAGCGGTGGTGGCGGCGGGCTCGGTTATGAGGTGGCGTTGTACAAAGTCCCTCTTCTGCGATCCTTTGACGTAGACCAGGGGACGGTGGATGAGGCAGGAGCGCAGCTTGTCCAGCAGGGCGACGTACGCGATGTCCCCCTGGTCCCACTCCTAGCCGTGGCAGTGGCGAGTGACCCAGACGCTCTCGCGCTGTTTCTCGGAAGTCAGGAGGTCCTTACTGAAGGGCGGGCGGGCGATGTGATGTAGGAGCAGCGTGCCGGTAGTCACGTCCACCACGCAAACCTCTTTCAGTAGAAAGTCATTATCACTGTCTTTAAAACACTGCATATCCATCACCACGCTTCCGTGATGACAGCGCGCTGGCGGCGGCTCGTTGTAGATCGGTGGCGGCACGTCCATCCCGTACGGCTGACTGAACTCGACTGAGCGCTGGCGGGAGCGCGCCTAGCGGGTTAACCTTGGGTGCGCGCGCCGCCATCAGCTAACGGTCCGCGGTGACCTTGAGCGCGCGGCAACTCGTTTACCCGCCAAAGTCGACTGTGACGTTGCGATGACGGTCCACCTCCACGACGTTGTCCAACTCGGCGTACACTATGCAGTTGAACGCCTCCGCCAAGGCTTCGGAGAACCCAATCTCTATGCGCAGGTTACCGTTGCGCACCAGGTTCCAGTGGCTGGATTGAGAGGCCGCCATATCGGGCGTCAGATCAAACGCCATCAGGCAGTATCCGTAGGGGTACTCGTTGCGACTGACTTCGTTACCACAGTCTGAGAAATTGATGCCGGTGCCAGTGTACAGCGTGTGGTAGGCGAGCACGCACAACTCCTGACCGAACGTGTAATCCGGTTGAAGCGGCTTACATGGCACTTGCTCACCGTCTATGTACAGCGCGAAGAAGTTCACGTGGCTGTGGGTGAAGTTGAACGGGTTCTTCTTGTAGTCCCCGTTGAACGCCTGATTGCTGACCAGGCCAACTATAATGCGTTTCGGCAGTTGTCCCAGAAACACACTGTCCAGAGTCTTGCTGCTGATACCGGAGGGTAGCGTGAAGGATTTGACTTCCACGCGCGTAATGGGATATTTGGCTGTACCCGACTCCAGCGTCCTGCTGTGAGCCAACAGCACGCTCGGGTTGATCTTACAGCGGCGCATGAACAGGTTGACTTCGGCGATGTCCACTTTGTAGTCTGTCACGGTTTTGGACATGATGGAGAATGAGTTCTTTGACCTGATCAGGCGAAAGCGCATCTCCACGCCGTTTAACATGAACTTCTCCTGGTTGCACAGGTCGATGTGCAGATGTCCGACCATGTCCGCGTACCGGCTGCCCTTGACAAACTCCCTCCGGTTCTTGAGCCCGGCATTATCCTCCTCAGTATTGTCCATGTACCCGGCATAGTCCTCGTAGAACAACTCCGCGGTGAGGTGCGATGTCTTGGCATCACCGCCATAGGACAACAGGTTCTCCAGGTAGGCGCGATAGGCGTACGTGTTGTTCTGAGGAGACACCAGTTTGTTATTCAGGTACAGGTCCACTTGACTGAACAGCGAGTGCAGCCAGTTGTTAATCGGACCCACCTCTTTTATTGCTTGATCACCCGTTACAGCGCCTCCGTTAGCCGTTCTAATGGTAGCCTTCACATGCAGTAGCGTCTGTGACAGATCCGTGTACTCGTCCCCGTGACCCGGAACTATGAACTCCACAGGCGAGTCGTCTGTCAGGGAGGAGATGGGCTTGTACTGCACCCATTTACCGCTCTCTATACTGGTCTGCGTGGGCGGCGGCTCGTTGTAGATCGGTGGCGGCACGTCCATCCCGTACGGCTGACTGAACTCGACTGAGCGCTGGCGGGAGCGCGCCTAGCGGGTTAACCTTGGGTGCGCGCGCCGCCATCACCTAACGGTCCGCGGTGACCTTGAGCACGCGGCAACTCGTTTACCCGCCAAAGTCGACTGTGACGTTGCGATGACGGTCCACCTCCACGACGTTGTCCAACTCGGCGTACACTATGCAGTTGAACGCCTCCGCCAAGGCTTCGGAGAACCCAATCTCTATGCGCAGGTTACCGTTGCGCACCAGGTTCCAGTGGCTGGATTGAGAGGCCGCCAAATCGGGCGTCAGATCAAACGCCATCAGGCAGTATCCGTAGGGGTACTCGTTGCGACTGACTTCGTTACCACAGTCTGAGAAATTGATGCCGGTGCCAGTGTACAGCGTGTGGTAGGCGAGCACGCACAACTCCTGACCGAACGTGTAATCCGGTTGAAGCGGCTTACATGGCACTTGCTCACCGTCTATGTACAGCGCGAAGAAGTTCACGTGGCTGTGGGTGAAGTTGAACGGGTTCTTCTTGTAGTCCCCGTTGAACGCCTGATTGCTGACCAGGCCAACTATAATGCGTTTCGGCAGTTGTCCCAGAAACACACTGTCCAGAGTCTTGCTGCTGATACCGGAGGGTAGCGTGAAGGATTTGACTTCCACGCGCGTAATGGGATATTTGGCTGTACCCGACTCCAGCGTCCTGCTGTGAGCCAACAGCACGCTCGGGTTGATCTTACAGCGGCGCATGAACAGGTTGACTTCGGCGATGTCCACTTTGTAGTCTGTCACGGTTTTGGACATGATGGAGAATGAGTTCTTTGACCTGATCAGGCGAAAGCGCATCTCCACGCCGTTTAACATGAACTTCTCCTGGTTGCACAGGTCGATGTGCAGATGTCCGACCATGTCCGCGTACCGGCTGCCCTTGACAAACTCCCTCCGGTTCTTGAGCCCGGCATTATCCTCCTCAGTATTGTCCATGTACCCGGCATAGTCCTCGTAGAACAACTCCGCGGTGAGGTGCGATGTCTTGGCATCACCGCCATAGGACAACAGGTTCTCCAGGTAGGCGCGATAGGCGTACGTGTTGTTCTGAGGAGACACCAGTTTGTTATTCAGGTACAGGTCCACTTGACTGAACAGCGAGTGCAGCCAGTTGTTAATCGGACCCACCTCCTTTATTGCTTGATCACCCGTTACAGCGCCTCCGTTAGCCGTTCTAATGGTAGCCTTCACATGCAGTAGCGTCTGTGACAGATCCGTGTACTCGTCCCCGTGACCCGGAACTATGAACTCCACAGGCGAGTCGTCTGTCAGGGAGGAGATGGGCTTGTACTGCACCCATTTACCGCTCTCTATACTGGTCTGCGTGGGCGGTAGCGAGAACAGGTCCAACTCGGTCTTGACACACTCGCACGACTTCTGATGTAGAAACGCCATTATCCAAAAATGTCCTTCACGGTACTCTCACTCTTCTTGCTTCTCCTCTTCTTAGCGACACGTTTTGCGGGCTTCCTCTTGGGCGCAGCGCTCTTCTTCCTCGCTCCGAGGAGTTTCGCCAGAGACTGAGGAGTAACCTGCTGTACACGCCTCCTCTTATAGGCGCCACCACCGCTCAGCACGCGATCCAGTTTTTCATCGGCCCTACGTTTCAGCGACCCGGTAAACTCTCTGAGCCGGGTGTTGGCCGCGACTCGGGGGTCGGCTGTGCCCGCTGCCACGTCGCCCAAGAAGCCCACACCGGACTTCAGTGCCTCCTTGCCCAGCGCCGATGCGCCGGATCTGATCAAAGGGACCACTGTACGCATCAGTCCGCCTAGGAAACTGCCGATGCCGTGTCCGCGTTGGAAAGCGGCTCCTCTGAATACGGAGGATACGCCATGGCCCGCCTGCTGGTGGCGGTAATACGCCAGATAGGGATCGCTCGGATTCATTGCCGCTGCCTCTCTTTCCTGAAATGAAGCTTCATGCACGTGGTCCCGAAGTGGAATGGCAAGTGTCGTCCTTGGTTGTCCCTTAAATCGATTTCCACGCTCTCGAATGAGGTTTTAATCACCGGCACGTAGTGCGGGTCTATTATATACACTGTCGTGTTGGCACCGTACGTGTAATTCCTGATGTCGATGTTGAGGATCTTCAGTAGTGGCGCCACAGCGTCGCCCACCAGTTGGGGTTCCACCAGGTCGCAATACACGTACATGTGTGATGGCAGACCGGCGAAGAGGTTAGCCGGCCTCACGGAGCTGTGACGCTTGACGATATCCGTATCCACCTCGTAGCCAAACTGTAGCGCCAAACTGGGGCTCAGTTTGAGGCTCTGAACGGCTGAAGACGTCGACATCAATTCCACCCTGGAGGACCTCTCGTCATACGAGAAGGTGCACAGGTTACTCTTCATTTGAGGGTGGTTGTTGATTGCGTGCACGAGTTCCTCGGTACTGCTGTAATTGCCCGGCTCCACTTTGATTAACAACTTGTCCACCACGGCCAACCCGCCTTTCGAGTCCCTCATTCCCAGCACTAGTTTGATGTAGGTTCCCTCACCGACGGTCAGAAAAGAGAAGGGGTAGTGCGCCTCCGCCAGAGCGACCTCCCACTCGCCGTCTGACAGATCAACGGTCGAGGGTAGATGGGTCGTGTAGTTTGTCACCATGTTGTTGGGATAGTACTTCATTGAACTGTTACTGGGCAACGTCAGGTAAAACTGGTCGTGCCTCGTCATCGCAGCTGTTGCACGTCCGCTGCGGGTACCCACGAGTTAAAGTCCTCTCCGTAACCGGCCCACTTGACTAGGTAGCGCTTACTGGAGCCTCGCCCCTCGGTGTTCAGTATTTTATCTATTTGATACAAGCGGTCCGGGGCGATCGTCACCTTTTGCATCTCGTGCTCGTAGAAGCGCCCTTCCAGCGGCGTCCCGTTCAGGTCGCGCAACACGTACAATGGCAGAGGATGCGACCCGTATACGTGGTCCACCACGAACAGCTCCTTACTCCAATTGGTCTCGTAACCTTTGGCGAACGTACCCTTCTCCTTGGCTATGCGCACCGTGTCGCCCGGCTCGAACCTGGGCTTGTGTCGCCGGATCGCCTTTCCATACATGTGACGCCACACCTTGTACACCGTTTGACCATCGCCGCTGTCCGCATCCACGGGTCGTAGGCCACCACCCAGGCTCCTATGCGGGCTGTGGTTGTAGGCGTCCACAAGCCTGTCCAACACGTCGATGTAGCGATACGTGTTTTTGTAGGTCAGGTAGCGCCACATGCGGGTCTTGAGCGTGCGGTTGACTCGCTCCACCACCGCCGCCTTCACGTCGGGGTTCTGCGTGGTGAAGTAGTTGACACCGTGACTCTTGAACACTCGCTTGGTCGCGGCCCCGGTGAACTCCGTCCCCTTGTCGGTCTGTAGGCAGCGAGGAGTCGCCTCAGCGAATATCCTCTCGAACGCTGCAGCCACCTCAGGCCCGCTTTTCCTCTTCAGTGGTACCGCGAACAGCCGCTTACTGAATACGTCTATCACAGTCAGCAGGTAGTTGACTCCGTCGTTGTACCGGCTCAGGCCGCGCATGTCGTTCAGGTCCGCCTGCCACAGCTCCCGGGGCCCGAACACGGCGTAGCGGTTGCGGGGAAACCGCTTGCGCGCAGGCTTGTGCAGCGTGTAGGTGTCCTGGGCGCGCAGCCAGTCGGCTACCCGACGTTTCGGTAGGCGCGCGGCTCTGGCCAGGGCGGCCACCCCGCCGAGGGAACCGGGCTGGCTCGGGTCATAGTACAGCTTCTCCATTACGGTGTGAACGGCTCCCAGTTGTCCAATGACGATTCCCGGTCGGGTTCCTCGGTTATTATCCTTCTTCGGGCCGCTGGAGGTCGCGGTCTCAAGCGGTCCAGTATCGGCGTCAACCTCGGTGAGAGGGGTGTCGACGAGGCTGTCGTCGTGTCTCCCCAGGGGCTCGATGCCGAGTCCAGTCCCACGCCTAAGTAACGCAACGCCGTGGGATTGCCCACGTATTCTTTGGGCACGTTCATGTCCTTCAAGGCGGCCATCACTTGATGCCAGCCGGTAGGCAATCGGTCCGCCCTTCGCGCTCTCACTATGCTGTGCGCGATGTCCACTATATTGGAATCGGGGATCTTCACCTTGTCCACGTACACCACCCCACTGGCGTCCCAGGCGATGGGGCTGCCTTGCCGGGTCATGAATCGCAACAAGTTGCGCGCCACCGACCTGTAGATTTTTGAGAACGATTCCACAATGTCCTCCTCCGCCGAGGCGCTAGACTCGCGCTTCATCTGACTCGGACCTCCCGCCGCTTCCTCCTCCTCCCTCTGCTCACCCTCGATGATTGACAGACCTATGGGTTGACGTTTAGCCGCGGAAAAGTGCAGGAACCGCTGTAACACCTGCTGATATTGTTTCCATTTCTCCGTATCGTCCAGCCGCTTGTCGCTCAATATGCGATGCATCTCAGCGTCCAGGCTGGCTGGCTTATTGGCGCTACCTGCTCCTCCTCTTGGCTCCGGCCCTGGTCCCGGTCCTTCTCGCAATCTCTCGATGAGCTCCTGCGGTACAACCACCATTTTCCTAGCGTACTCCATGTCCGATTAGCTTCTGCGCTAGAACGGGCAAAACAGCGTTCAACAGTAGAGGTAGGAGGATCCCTCCGCCCCGTTGAACGAGGTAGTGTCGCTTCTTGGCCCAGCCCTCGCCGCGTTTCACCAGCCGTCTGAGCGTCTGTTTGTGTTTGCTCAATTTGCGTTTGAGGCAGGGGGAAAGCGGTACGTTTCCGCGTAGCACGTTATACGCGCACTCGCACAATGACTTGATGCGACTCTTGTCGCACGCTTTTAACAGGGCCTTGCGTTCTTTGGGCGTAGCGTGTATTAGGGCCCTCAGCAGCGCCGCGTCCTTCTTCACACGGTGTGACATGATGACTGACGCTGGCGCGCGCTCGGCCTATTTATCACTTCTTCTTGGGCAAGTACACGTAGTTCACCGGATCGTCTGGGAAAATGGTTGAACGTAAGCGCATCTCTTCAGGCGTGGACTGTTTCAAGTCTATGAGCAGGTAGGCGTGCGGATCACGCGTGGCGTCCGCGTAAGCCTCCTCCACGAATTTGGTGGTGAACAGGTCCGCCACGCCGGAGCCAGCCTCACGCATCATGTCATCGACGATAACCAAGGCGGGCTCGCTACCGTCATAGTCGTCCAGGTCTGGCAGGCCGGCTACGTAGCGCACGGCAGAGTCCGCACGGCTCTTGCCACCGCCACCACCGCTGCCATAGTGCCAAGTGATGCGGGCGAACCGCGTATCGCACATGCGGTCGGCGTGCTCTATGAAGCGAGCCACGAAGTGCGACTTGCCGCTGCCTGAGGGCCCGGCCACGATGGCGGTGAACGGGTGTTTCCACCTCAAGTCCATGGCGTCTACTGACTGCCGTGCACCGCCACCTCGGCTCTTGTAACTAAAGGTTCTTTTTCTTGCTTCTTTTATTTATTTTTATTTTTTTTAATATTGAAGGAAATAAGGGAATAGGAAATACCATTTATTTATACAAATTCCAGGAAAGGAAGTTTGCTGCCAGGAGGGCCGCTCCTCTTTACAAGGCTCGTCCTCGGCCCCACGCCAACGTTGTACTGGGAGATGGCGTTGTCGTCCAGGACCGTGAGGTACCGCCGGGGCATGTAAATCCGGATCGGGTCATCGCCGACGAGACCCTCCAAGGTGGCCATCACTGCCTCGCCGTACGGTGTGTCCACCCGCTCGAATGAGCGGATCGGGTACACCGCGTTGTCCCGCAGATCTGCGATGCAAGTGTAACCCGCGGCCTTGCAGCTGTTGAGGGCTGTCCTGAGGTCCATCTTCTGGTCCGTGTTGAGCATGGCGCAGCGGCTGGATGCAGAATGACTGGCTCTCTCCACCGAGTCGCCTTTTATTGGCGGTGACTACGTGCCGACTCGCGCGTATCAACAACATGATGGCATAGTTAATCGCTCGATTCCAGGAAGGGTGATGTAATGGAAAGCTTTACTGCGTAAACAAGTGGATTGTTCTAGAAGCATCTCGGTCATCAACTGCTTAGTGGAAGTTTCCACGCTCAATTCCAGGAAGGCTGACGTAATGGAAAGCTTTACTGCGTAAACAAGTGGATTGTTCTAGAAGCATCTCGGTTATTAACTGCTTAGTGGAATTTTCCACGCTCTCTCGTTTACTGAGTAGCGCGCTTGGAGTGTGCGCTCCTCTTGGTTTTCCCTGAGATGATGCAATCGGTCTTTCGCCAGGTGGGTAGAGGAGTAGCGGTCCTAGTGATCCCGTCGTATCTTGTCTCTCCCGTCTCGCTATTTGCCAACCATAGGTTTTGCAATCTGGATAGCAGGTCCTCTAGACATATGCAGATTTCATCGTTTCGCTCCTCGTCCAAGTACAAGCCGCAACTGAACGTGGGGCGACCTCCTTTGAACACATTCATCTTCAACAGTACATTACCGCTGTTGGTAGGGTTCTTCACAGTATACTGTTATCCGCCAGCGGACCAGCACAGTGTCGGGGAATCGATAGGCACTTCCTTCCTCTTTACAGTCCACCCATCGAGCTTTTTCTTCTTTGACGCACATCCCTGCTGAACTGGTGGTGCGTTGGCGTTCTCATCGTTCATTGCGTTCAGCTCCTCTAGGAAGGAGCGGATCGTTTGGTCCACTTCGGCTGCGCTGACTCCGCTTCCGTTCATGATGACGTCTCGAACAACACTGAGGTCGCGCGCGCGGCTCTGCCTCGGTTTTATACCCAGGTTGCACGCTTCAGCGAACCTTCTAGAAGCTTCCAGAAACGTGAGAGGTGGTCTTTCGCTAACGGGGAGCACTCCAGTCAGGAGGCCTCATGCAACACACTTGTCGGAACCTTCTAGAACGGAGGAGTGTAAGAGTGATGAGGGGTCTGAAAGGCCGCTGATGAGTAAACAGGCTGGGACAGTCACGTAGGCCCTAGCACGCGCCTCGACACGTGACTCCACGGAGCCACTCGCAGTTTGGTTTAGTCAAGCCGGCATACAACGTGTAACGAAGTCACATCAAATTCGGTCGGCAAGCAGCCGAGGTCCCATGAGGAAAACGCGTTTGAAAATTAATAGCGGGCCCGTTTAACAGTGGATTTTCAATTTTCTTTAAGCGATGGTTTTCTTAGGTCACGGCCCGACATGTGGTGAGGTTTCGTCAAAATCGGTTGGTAAACAGCTGAGATCCCATAAGGAAAACGCGGTTTTAAATTAATAGCGGCCTTGTTTAAAGGTGGATCTATGGAGTTCTTACGTCATTCGCTTCCTTGGGGATAGGCCTACACTCTGGAAAAAGTCCCGTGGGAATCGGTGGATAAATAGGCTGGTTATTAATTTTCGAAAGTTTTTTCCTCATGTTCAAGGTCATCACGAAAAGTGCCGTTGGCGGCCGGTGGGGGGGGGGCTGACGTCACGGGGGGGGCTGGGGGGGGGGCTGACGTCACGGGGGGGGCTGACGTCACGGGGGGGGCTGACGTCACTAGGGGGGGGGGGCTCCTCACTTGCTCCTCACCGCGCCTTTGCTGGGTCAGAACCCTCTAATGCCCCCTACTAATATATTAATATTAACAAATGTGTATTTATAAGATGTTGGACTGAATAATAAAAATTATAAATATTTGTAATTAACACTAGTAATACATGTATTTTAGAATTTATTGTTATATAACAGTAGTTTAAATTATATCAGAAAATATGTTATATACAACTGTGTATATTAAATATTAATCGTTTACTACTTTTCAAAATATTATTTATAAATATAATTAATAGATAAGTAGAGAATAAATACATTCGTGTTATCGTGAGAAAGAGGAGACTGCGTTAATAGTAATTGGGAGAGACAACAATTGAGTGATTAGAGCCTCCGAACAGCTGATTGACTAATCTATTTCACTGTTCACTCGTTTACAGCTGCGATGCGACTTTGGTTTATCCTTCTGTTCGTGTTGTAAATTATTCAACTGAAATGCTGTGATAATATCGGTAAATTTGTAATTGGTTTAAATAGATATAAAAATAGTTGAATTATGAGTGATAATAATAATAATAATAATATAGTAATTTCTTGCATAGTAAGTAACATTTAATTTTATTGTAAACTACAAGGTTAATTAAGATTTAATGATATTAAAATATTTGGTTGTAATAATATGTTATATTTTTAATAGTTATATACTCTGAACGTGTCAATGCCATTACATTTATGAATTTTAATGCTTGTTTAGTTTTACTCGTATATTTATTTTAATCTAATTTCTAGGTTGGTATGTTTTTTAAATTTAAATTATTATTAAAAAAGAAAACTTTGATCATTTAAAAGGGCAGTACATTTTAACGTAGGCTAATACAATAAGTCGGACTAAATATGGACTTATAGGCTCTATAAGTATTTCATGGACAGTGTAACTTATAGTAAAGTGTTTTTGAATAATGTTTAACAGGTCACAACAAAAAATATAATTAAGTTTATGTAACCATCAAAACGAGTAAGATAGTACATACAGTTATTTATAATCCTTTAAAACTTATCGTATAATTGATATATTATTATTCTTGAATATTAAAATTTCGGTAGTTTATCCAAATGCTGTCGTGCTCACGAGCTTCCTTTTCAACCCGTTGAACCAGTTGTGATAGGGCGCAAGATACGTCAGGATATATTATGTTTTTAACTAGAGGCCAGAAGTAGACCCATAGCTTCGTCAGTAATTCAGAGTCGCACGCAAAGTAAACTTAATACACATTAGCTCCACCTCGTACACAGATTTTTCTATTAAGCAACTTCCTAATTTATTTTGAAAACATACATTAACCATGTCTTTCATTGCCTAACTTAGTTTACCAAGCATAGGAGAAGATGATAAGTATTCATCAGAGATTGTCATCTTGTCATTCGCTTGACTCAACCTGCCTACATGATTGTCTTGACGAGGCTGTAATGAACATTTACCAACACACAATGCAGTATTGCAATACTGTATATTATATCAGGAGATATGTTAAATCCACTCTAATATTTATTTATGGTTGTTCTCCTATATTTATCTCCAATTATCAGTTATTAACGTGTGTTGTTGTAAAGAAAATTATGATATTATTATAAGTGATAGTTATCACGTTCAAGAGATATTTACATGTCACCTCGCTAATAAAAAAAAGTAAAATATACGCGATCAAGCCAAGTAAATACATTTCAGTTGATTAATATAGCATTGTATTAATCGATTTTGAATTTTGAATTCGATTGTTTTGTATTAGTTAAAATTAACAATATAGCTAATTAATCCGAATTTAGGATAAGACGTGGGAAAACAAAATGTTATTGTATGAATATTAGTAAGATCACAATTAGTAAAACAAAATAATATTGTTTGCTATGTTTGTTACCAACTGTTATTGAAAACACATAACAGGTTTAGTAAACAACAGCTTGAATGAAAATAAATCTTAGTGCAGGTTGGGACTGTGTAAACAAAATTGGCCTCTGTAGTCAATTGGAATGCTAAACAAAGCTGTTTATGTATTCGGGCTTTTATTTACTGGGAATTCGTACTTTAAATGATTTTGTATAGTATACAATTCTCATTTTGGTAATAATATAATATATGTAGAATATTTTTACACAAAATAGTATTTCCGAGAATTCATTTTTTTATTAGGAATATAAGTTACTCGTTTAGTTGTCTTATGGTGTAAATATAAAATAATTGTTTCTGAAATTTACTTTGAAATTTAAATGTATAAGGCATACCCTTATATTTAATTCATAAAGCTATGGTTATTTATATAAAAAAATGTTATTTATTTAATAGTTTAACTAATATATTTTACTTATATTTGTTATTTGTGTTAGTATTATTATTTATTTTAAATAAGTTAAAATATGCTCGCTTCATGGCTAAATAATTATTGGTTTTATGATTTATAAAAATGTGACTTCCAATTAATTTACTAAAATTAATAGAAATATAGTTAAGTTTTTAACAGTATGTAGGAAATATAAATAATAAAATAACTAAAACATTTTTGTTTGGCAGTAAAATATATTTACTGAAGATTTGTATTTATTCATGACGAATGTCTATTGATTAATTTTCGTAAATTTGTAAATTAATTTTATTTGAAAATCAAAGCATAATACAATTCCATTTTAATGTAGGTATAAAGGCTACATAAACAAAGAATACACATTTAGGAAATAGTTTTAAAGTGTTGAGAGAGTGTAGTGTTTATTGTGTATTATATTCTCTAACACACAGAAAACTGTTTGGTTGGTCTTAGACACAAGTAGTAAATCCCCAACACGAGACTATCAGAAGATCTCAGGCGTTGGTTTACTCACATCTGGTTCTGAACCTGCCAATGATCGTGACTCTGGACCAAACACGACGCAGAACACTACTTCTCATCATGAAACATTCTGGTGATAACTCAAACAAGATAAATAACACTCTAGTAGTTTATTTCCGGGTTAGTTCGTGTAGATGTCGACGAAATTGGTGGCCGACGTTTCGGATATAGTACAATAACCATTTTCAGGGCGACGTGAATTAGAAGCGAAAACAAACTAAACACTCACTCATTGCCTTTCACACTCGTCGGACTCTTCCTCTTATATAGGTGCCACCGCCATAGGTTTAAAGAGACCTAACCTGGTTTACGGCCATTCTAAAATACTCAGGAATGCCGGAAGAGGTGGCACCTTCCCTATTGTTTACCATTCCGGTATTCCTGAAATTGCTGTGAGGATATGATTACTTGAGGATATGAGGCAATGAGTGAGTGTTTAGTACGTTTTAGCTACTAATTCACTTCGCCCTGAAGATGGATATTGTAATATATCCGAAACGTCGGCCACCAACTTCGTCGACATTTACACGGACTAACCCGGAAATGATTTAAAAGAGTGTATATTCCGACTGTGAAAACCGACACGATAAAGCTAAATAACAATTATTGATCTGTAGTAGGCAAGGCCCAATACATTAGTAATTTATTCGATTCCGAGAAGTAACTGATACAAGGAGTAACTAATATGTGATTCAGGCTAATACTTATATATCCGTTCTAAATATTTACCTATATATGTAACTTAGAAATTGTTCTCTCGTCATAATTCAAAATATGTTTTATTTATATTTCGAGATCTATTTTAGTAAACTGTAATTTTATAACTAATGTGAAACTACCCAACTTTAGTAGTGTGGGTTTGCCGGTTTTGGACCGGAAGTGACGTCATCCGGTCACGTGACCGGATGCGCTGAGTCATGAAAGACGTCATCTGAGGCTGAGCCAGTGACGTAGGCGGTTTTGTGACGTAATGAGGGAAAGTTCAAGATCACGGGGAGGGTGTTTTAAAAAAGTACTACCTCGCACGCGTAAAATCCGATTGTGATTCGATAGTTAATCGATAAGAAATATCGAATTAAAACAATCGAATGAAGCAATCGAATGATACGAGTGCGAGGTAGTACTATTACAAATATTACTTTATTTTATTAACAATGTTTGTTCTTAATTACAATACGAAGCTTCCGCCGATGTTGGTTAAAATCGAAGTTGATGATGCCGACGAGTCGCGATCATCGTGTTTTTTCCTGATGAAAGAAGGTAGATACTTCGATCCCTGCGCAGAGTCCATGTTGTTTTTTGTTGCGTAAAGTTCCAAAGATAAATCGTAACCGGACGCAATGAGAAGTCTTAACTCTTCATTAAAAACCTCGAGGTCTTGGAAAGTCGCCAGATGTATAGAGTCATAATGAATACACCTAATTTTGATGGACATTTCAACAGAGAGCTCGATGTACACTGGTCAAGAGCTGGAGGTGTACTGACTATTCGCTAGCTAGCGTTTTGGTATCAAACCAAATTGTGGGGGTAAAAGTGTTGTGGGGCGGAGCAGATGGCAGGCGGCAGGTGGCAGCTGGTGCGAGGCAGATGGTTGCTACTACATCCACCATCATTAGTCAAACCCTATTAGAGATGACATTATTGCTTCTGCATCAGAAGATATTGTGCTAGAAACTTCATGTACTTGTATTTCATCATTTGTATTGTCAGCTTGCTCAATATTAAAAGAAGAACATGTGGAAGAAACCGTAGTGCCTTGTATTGGCGAATCCATGTGAACTATGCAAGAGCCGCAGGTATACTGAAGTGATACAAGCATGTAGGATATACACTCGTCTTTACCCCCCACCACACCAGTTTCCCCCACCAAGTTGTCACATCGCACAATAACTACGGGACATGCATTAGTTAGAGTCTAGCTCTGACTCTGTGAGGATCGGAGCTCCGTAACTAAAAACATTAACAATTCTTGCTTGACACTGTTTTTACGCAATCATAACAGTCACTGTGATCTAATTTATTGCATGTACTCATATGATGCATCTTGCGTAGCAGACAACTTGCTAAGAATGTTTCAGCCTGGAGTATTCTACGGCGAAATCGCTCACAATCCACTAACAGCGTAGACCTTCTATCTTCACAGTCGGAGAAGTAGAAGGTGGTGGCAGGCGGACTGTTGAAGGACACCTTCGTCATATTTCTGTAAAACTTTGACATCTTTAGAATAACACAAACTCTATAGGTAGATGTTAATCCTGCAAGGGCTGAAAGTATAATGATATAGCGCTAGCGTGTATGATACCCACCCAACGTTACCTCGATATACTTTAAACTACCATATAACACAACTACCATATAACACTCAATATTAACTAAAACGTAGAACTGATCTTAAAGCATATTATATGACATTATAAAAAAGCATAAAGCATAAAGCATTATATGACTATTGTAACACAGTTTGTACAAATGCAAATTAAATTAAAATGGACGTCCAAAACATGAACTGTTATCTGACTTATTCCCGTGACGGTCGGTAGATTTCTTGGAAACCGAGTGTCGTATATAAGTACAATACCCCTTCGCCCTACTTTTATTCATTGTTCAGAGATTTATAGGGAAAGCAATTGCCTCAATGGTTTAAATTTGGATTATAACGAGAAATAGTACTTTTATATCGCTGTTTATTTGAACTTTACTATAACTTTACTAGATTTGTAGATATTTTAGAGTTCAGACGTTTAGTACAGCAAACAAAATCAAAATAACATCCAAGAACTCCATTTGCTAGCCTTACAATCAAAGAATCTAATCAAATTAGTTTTTAATATAAAAGGAAAAAAGCTATCGCCCTACACCTTTTTTAAAAATGTTCGTAATTTATTTTTCTTTAACGCAGTGTTACAAGATTTATTGCAGTTTTACATGTTTTACCCGAGCGCCTTGATTTAATGTAACTAGTACAATGATTCGGCGTCAAGCGCTGTTAGAGCGGGGAAACAGCTTGTCAACTACGCGTGATGCTTATTGGTTTATTCAAGGTCACGCCGACTGCAGGCTCCGCCTCTAACGGACTTCTCTGCCGCAGGGCACTGTACACCACTCACATCCTCAGACCTCAGCTTCGTAACTGAAAACTTCAATAATGTTTGCTCAACGCTGTATAATTATAACAGCTACTATGATTTAAACCAGTGCATGTATTCATGTGCTGCTTCTTGCGTACAAACAACTACTTGTTCGTCTGATCAATCCGAAAGTTGAGTATCCATTTGGTATATGTTAAACCATAACTTCGGGCCACCAGAGGAGAAGTCATCCCGGTGGTTCTGGGTGCTTACTACTTGAATTAAACCCATTGTTGATGCTGTTAACTTTGGAGAGGTTATTTCCATACAACTCGTTAAAAAATAATTGAAACGTGGAGAGCTATCGACCGTAAATCACTTTACCACAACGTCTTTCTAAAATATTCTGGCAGCAATTAAAATATTTATTTATATTCTGGAAATATCATTTCACTAACCTTGAGGAGAAATCAGCATAAAATTATAATAACTATGTTCACACAAGCATAACAAGATACTGAATAAAAGTGATACAAACGTTTTTCAAATAAGTTGACGATTAAATTTGTTTATAGCTTTTAGTTAGAAGCAAACCTGCGTAATCAGCAGCTATATTGTTATTCTTATAGGGAATAAGAAACTTGTGATGTCTTGCTTGTTTATGAACATAAATTGGTATGTTACTTTATCTAGCGGTAATACATTGGTATTTAAATAAATATCTGATTTTTGTGGTCCTTGATGTTTTTGTTATGGAGAATAAATAAAAATTAATATCTCGCTAGTTTATGAAGGTGCTTTGATGAAAGTTGGTAAGTGACTTTATGAGGTAGTGAAGTACCATTTGAAACTAGCTGAGTGTGCAGGTTTGCTGCAACGGGGGTATTTACAGTTTATACTTTTAACGTCCCACAAAACTAATCTTGTTGTTTGCAAAACTCTTCATTTTTTACATATAAATTTGGAAATAGTCAAATTGTAGTTTTTTCCATTGGATTCAGTTTAAAAGAACACACAATTTGGTATTTTGATAATTTCTCTACGTCAATTGGTTTCCGAGATATTAAAAGTGCTAAACACAGTACGTTGTCTAATGTTATTCTTATGGAGGAAAAGTAAAATGTAATATCTCGCTTATTTATGAACGTATACTGACGAAACTTGGTATAGGCCTCTTCACACATTACGTATTAATACTTCGCCGACGTCCGACGTCTTGATCGTATCTCACAATGATATATAATGGGGGCAGCTCACACTAAAGTAATAATACCCCCGTCGCAGCAAACCTGCATACTCAGCGAATTTCGAATGAACATATAACATAACACATTAAAACACTTCACAGGATTCGTAAGAAATGTATTCACAGACAAGCGATATTTAAAATATTAATTAATCTCTATAAGAATAACATTGGGGATGAGTACGCAGGTTTGCTGCAACAAGGCACACAAAATAATGGGTTTTTATGCAAATACCAATAGATCTCATGTATGTGAAGTCACATACCAAGTTTCATCCATATACATTCATAAATAAGCGATATGTAACATTTTAAGTATTTTCCATAAGAATAACATGGGGACCGGGTACCTAGGTTTGCTGCTATAGGAACCATAGGCGAAAAATAGTTTTTTTGTGCAAACAACAATAAACCACAACCATATGAAGCCATATACCAAATTTCGTCAGTTTATGTTCATAAATAAGCGAGATATACAATTTTTATTTTTCTCCATAAGAATAACATTAGACAACGTACTGTGTTTAGCACTTTCAATATCTCAGTAACCAATTGACGTAGAACAATGATAAAAATACCAAATTGTTTGTTTTTTTAAGCTCAACCTAATGGTATAAATTAAAATTTGATTTAAATTTTAATTACCTGTGAAAACCCCAAAAACACATTTTTGGGGTACAAAACCCCCCAAAACCCCCCTTTGGATGGTGCGATTCATCTGGTTTTCGAACTCGTTCAAATAAATGGTACTTTACACATTTGTACCAAATTTCATTAAGATCGGGCCTTTTTACGAGAGTTATCGTGCTTACGGACACACATATATATATATATATATATATATATATATATATATATATATATATATATATATATATATACATATATAAAAATTTGAACGAATGGTGTTTTTGGCATCTGGGGACCTCAAAATGAAAAGTTATCATGGTCTCGGGCTTAAGTCTTACCATGAGACCTACGGTAATAGCTTCTTCCCTATAGCGGAAATTCGCTAATACGGATACGTATGTGCAAAATACCTCAACTAGCTACACAACATAATTATTTTAGTTACAACAAAAGGTACCTAAATTAAATATGAATGAAGAATCCTAACCTGTACTAGCGTTCAGCAAAACAAAACGAGTGCGAGAGTTAATAACCTAGTAGAATGCAACCGGTGCGCAACCCATTAAATCAAGCTGTCAAGGGAACGCCCCGCGCCAGCTGTTACACGCGAAATTAAAAACCCCACTAAATCAGCATAATTTTGTTTTTATGTCTAGAGCTGCATTACACAACAAAATACCCAACCAAATTACCCTGTGTCGGGAAAATTACCCGCGCCCTCCCGCGGGCATATAAGCGAGTGCTCCGGACAGTTCCTTAGCAGTCGTCGATCTAAGTCGAGACTGCTCCCATGCAAGTGACCTGCGTATTAAAGTGCGAGGACAGTTGCAGTAGCGGGGTATTGCGGGGGGAGGGCGCCCCCCTCGTAAGATCTCGCTACCTGGGTTCTCTTTCTCTCTTTTCCTGCATGCTGCATGCATTGCTGCTTTATTAGTCTGGCTATAGTAGTTAGTTTCTTCCTTGTCTTTCTTTTCTTGCATGCTTGGTTCGCTGCTTTAGTAGTTCAGCTTTTGTATTTAAAATCTTCCGCATGTCTTTGCTTTTCTTAACTGTATTGTAGTATGCTGATAAAAGCGAAATTAAAACCTCATCAAACTCACCCGAGTTAATTTCGCGTCTCCTATATAAGCGAACCATGCAGTAACTGACTGGGGTTAATACTAAGTATGCGCACACTTTTTATTAATCCCTTATACTTTTGCATGTTGCATGTTGTATGTTTTGTTGAGCTTTGGTTGCTTGTTTGCTTATTTTGTATTGTAGATAGTACTAACTCCTTTCTTTAAATTACTTTAAAAGATGGCTAGGTTATTTATACATTTTTTAATTTATTAACATCTTACACACACACACACACACACACACACACACACACACACACACACACACACACACACACACACACACACAGACACACACACACACACACACACACACACACACACACACACACACACACACACACACACACACACATATTAATGACACCCTTCAACTCCATCTCCTTTCCTTGCGAGTACGGCAAGAAAACCGGCTCTCCTTAGCTTTTAAGAGTACGGCCAGCAAACCGGCTCTTGCTTTGCAGTGTTTACGGCCCGCAAACCGATCACTGCACCTTCCTTGCATACCGGATGGGGTTTCGCATTTCCCCGGTTTTCGCTGGACCTCAGTGAGAGGGGTCCTAAGGCTCCTCACTGACTCCTTTATTTTAGATTAGTACAATTTACATTTATAACTCTTGTTAATTAAAATTAATTATTCATCATACAAATATGTAAGATACCCTTTAACTCCACCTCCTTTCATTGTGAGTACGGCAAGAAAACCGGCTCTCCTTAGCTTTTAAGAGTACGGCCAGCAAACCGGCTCTTGCTTTGCAGTGTTTACGGCCCGCAAACCGATCACTGCACCTTCTTTGCATACCGGATGGGGTTTCGCATGTCCCCAGTTTTCGCTAGATCTCGGTGAGAGGGGTCCTAAGGCTCCTCACCGACTCCTTTATTTTAGATTCGTACAATTTACATATTTGTGTGACTTTATATTTGTAAAATAATAACTCTTCATTGTGACTTGAACTTTAGCCAGACTTTACTGTAAATTATATCTACTTCCCTTTAGGTTTCCGGGGTGTGAGATTCTGTCAAATCTCACACCCCAACCCCCATTTTGATCAGAAATGACCTTGACCCAGTTAGAAGATGTGGTAGATGGGGTGATCACAGGCGGGGAATAGATCAGTTTGTGGTTATAGTGAGAATCACTTACTGCTCTATTCCCCGTTTTGGTAATATAATCAGACGGCCTTGACCCACTTACATGATGGGTATTAAAGCGCGATGTTGCAGAGTGAATAATCACTTTGGTTGTGAACTGCATCAATAGAGCATCTACCATGGTATACCTCCACTATATTAACTCTACTACTAAAGCGGATATCTTTACCCAGCGTGTATACCAACTGCTTATGGAGTATCATGATGTTAAGGTCAAAGGATTGGGTATTCGTAAAACTGAAGAGGTAAAAATAGATGTGGAACCAATTCCTTTGAAGAGAGAAATTTACCGATTATTACAAGAGGGGTTTGTTTTGTGTCTTTATTACACTACACGTTAGGTTAGCAACTTTTTCCCGAACAAGACATTGAACCAGCTATATTCATTGTAAAAGGGTGGGGGTAAACATATATAAGGCAGTCGGCTTCGGAGTATAGTTATTGTTCAGCTATGGATAGCCCAGGAGGATCGTCTAACTTAGATGTTAAAGGAAAGGAGGAGAATGATATAGAGAAAAGAAGGTGTGCTAGAGAGAGAAAAAGGATTGCAATATTGAATGAAGCCTATAATTTATTACGAACAAAATTACCTTTTCTTGAACCAAACGCTTCAAAACTTTCTACTATAAAACACGCCATAAAATATATTGATATGTTGGACATTTTATCACAAAATACATTATTTCAACTGCCTGAAGAATTGCTAGAAATGGAAATTGACCAATTTTCTTCAACTAACTAAGAGTCTTTGGAAATACTGAACAGCGGAAGACAGAACGGAGAATAGATCAGTTTGTGGTCAAAGTGAGAATCACTTACTGCTCTATTCCCCGTTATGGTAATAGGTTAAGGTGACCTTGACTCACTTACAGGACTTAATCATTTGTGTTACAATAATACCTCTTCCCTACAACTTGTACTTTTAACACTTACACCCACCATTACCGGAATCGGGGTATAAAAGGTGGTTTTGTATTAGTTGTAAAATCAGTCTGCTACTTGGAATCATGTCGCCCAGAGATAACATTTTCCCTTCTAAGAAGACTATACTGGAAATAATTCAAAATATTCCAGTAAATATAAACGAAGATGAAGACGAAGATGATTCAGAGATGGAAGATGAACTGTTTAGTGATCTTGAACTACTGAGTGAGTTTGCTAGCAGTGAACCATATCTTGGAGAGATGGAGCTGTTGGAGTTGTTCACTGACGACGATGACGACGATGATAATGAACCAGAATTTCATCATCAGTTGCTTTGTTTGGAGGAAATGGACCTTGTTGATAGTGGAACCCCTCCAAGCAGTATTAATATTGATGACGTAGTTCTAGATCCAGTCACAGGGAACCTTAGTGTTTGTCGTCGCTTATTTAGTGATATGAGCTCATCATCATCATCATCATCGGAAGAATCTGAATAAGTTTTTGTTGTCTTCAAATAGTTTACTTTAAATAAAAAGCGGGGAATAGATCAGTTTGTGGTTATAATGAGAATCACTTACTGCTCTATTCCCCGTTTTGGTAATATTGTTGTATGACCTTGAACCATTTACATGACTGAAAAAGTGGGGGTAACTTATACATTTAATGGTGGGGGAACGTCTATTTAATGACGATGTAACAGTGTATATTTATCATAACGGCATGATGAACCCACCAGGAAACTCCGTTTGTTACAGCTTTCCCCTTATCGATATTGATGATGTGATAAAACTTACATCAATAACAACACGGTTTGAACTCGAAAGGCGACTCATAAAAGTCGACGTAATTCCACAAGATCTTCGTTTGACAATGTTGACTATTGAATATGTTAAAGATGAATCTACAACTGAAGATCCCTATTATTTTATGAAATTTTTAGTTGATCGAGATGCAATGTGTACAATCCGACTTCACATCCAAGTTTAAAAATCTATCAAATGTTCCTGTTGAAGAAAATTGTCCTTGTTAAATACAGAGCGGGGATTAGATCAATTTATGGTTTAAAATGAAATCATTTACTGCTCTATTCCCCGTTTTGGCAAATATGTCCAATGACCTTGACCTAAATACAAAATTTTGTAGCCTCCAACTACAATAGTAAACAGAAAATGTAAAATATAGTAAACCTAACCTAATACTTACCCCCACCACTTCTTGTAGTGTATAAATAGAGGTGCATTTGCAGTGTTTTTATTATTGCGTTGACCCTTGTGGAGAGCACACCTACATTATGAATCGCTGCAATATTTGTAAAGCTTCTTTCAGAGATGAATGGCTTTTAACCATTCATAAAGAATTGAAACATAACCCCAATACAAATACAGAAGAACCAAATGAAGAAGAATTGGATTCAAACGAACAACAATTAGCAAAACATCAAGAAGAACAAAATGAAGTAGAACACAACGAAGAAAAAGAAGAAAATGAAGAAAAAGAAGAAAATGAAGTTTCAAGACCAAGTGTCATTCATTATGCGCCTGGATCTTCAGTAAATGTGGAACTACACGCCCGAGCACTTCCGGGTAATGTTGTAACCCACTTTAAAATTGACAATACAAAATTGAAACTTGAAGAATTTTTAAATAACGCAAAAGGATTGGTTAGCAAACTCTGAAAAATGAATTAAAAAGATTAAATTTGATTAAATTTGGACTATTACTGGATACTTTATTTACAAACATTCAAAATGAAACCTCACCGAGAGGTTTCTTAACAAAAAACCGAACTTTTATGTTCTCGTCAGATATTGATTCAACCGTATCTGAATGTTTTGATGAGCTAATAGTGAAAATACAAGAACATGAAGGAAGAGGCTCTGGGTGGAGTTTGTTAAGCATCACAGGGCTAGACTTAAGTGTACACAAACACGGCTATGGAATTCGAGGAAGTAGCTACATCCCTCTACCAACAAAGATTAGAAATAACTTATCCTGCGTTAACGTACAAAATCAAGATACTGAGTGTTTTAAATATGCTATGTTGGCCAAATATGTTACAGACCATCCGGTAAGACCAAGTCATCATTATGAAGAAGTACAACATAGATATAATTTTCAAGGGATAACTTACCCTGTTGGTATAACAGACGTTTCAAAATTTAAAAAACAAAATCCTTCAGCTTCTGTCAACCTATTCGGATTGGATTCGTCAAACAATGTGTACCCCTTACGTATAACACCAAATGAGCGCAGAGATCATACCGATTTGTTATTGATTACTAAAGGCGATGTTTCACACTTTGTGTATATCAAAAAATTTGAAAGTCTTGTTTCTAAACAATTATCCAATCATGAAAAAAATGACAATATGCAAAAGATGTTTTTGTCACGTGAACAAAGAACTAAGACGGGAAGGGTCAGATTGGCTAGTAGAACACCAGTGGTTATGTAATGGAAACTATGAAGTAAGAATTAAATTGCCACATCCTAGCAGAGCGCAGATAAAATTTGACAAAGTAATACAACAATACCGTGTACCTGTTGCTGTTTACGCTGATTTCGAGTCTTCTTTACATCCGCTTGAACAACAAGAAGAGGACGTTACAAAAAGAAGCAAATACCAACTTCATTCACCAAACAGTTATTGCATACTAATTAAATCCACGTTAACTGAAGACCATCTTCAAAAATATGGACTATCATCTTCTCCAAAGATTTATCGCGGTGAAGAAGCAGCCAAATACTTTGTCGATGATCTGTATGACATAGCTGCAAAGGTAGAAGAACTGTATGGAACAAAGGTACCCATGTCACCTATGGAAGAAGAAGAGCTTCAACATTATGTTTCAAAAACAACGTGTTATCTGTGTAATAACACCTTTACACTGGATAACGTTAAAGTTCGTGACCACGATCATCTTACGGGAGCGTACAGAGGTGCAGCCTGTAACGCTTGCAACTTGAACTACAATCTACCATATTTCATCCCCGTAGTTCTGAACAATCTGAGTGGTTATGATTCGCACTTCATAATCCCCGAACTAGGAAGAGATAATGGAGCAATAGACGTTTTGGCTACGACAATGGAAAAATTTATAAGCTTTTCAAAAAAGGTGGGTAAAATTAAATTAAGGTTTGTTGATTCATTTAGATTTATGCCTTCAAGCCTCATGAAATTATCTGAAAATCTAAGAAGAACAGATTTGATAGAAACAAGCAAAATTGTACCCAATAGTAAAATGGATTTGGTTCTTCGAAAAGGAGTCTTCCCCTATGATTACATCGATGGACTGCATAGATTTGATGAAACATCGCTACCTCCACCAGAACACTTCAAAAACAAACTTAATGATTCGGAAATATCACTTGAGGACTATCAACACGCACGTCGAGTATGGAACGAGTTAGATATGAAGACCTTAGGAGATTACTCGGACTTTTATGTCAAACTAGATGTAACTCTTCTTTGTGATGTAATGGAAGAATTCCGAAACACCTGTTTTGCTGCATACGGTTTGGACCCTCTACATTCGTATACTTCACCAGGATTAGCTTGGCAAGCCATGTTAAAAGAAACAAAATGCAAACTCAAACTTTTAACAGACATTGACATGGTTTTAATGGTTGAAGCTGGAGTAAGAGGCGGATTGACCCAAAGTGTTACCAGACATGTCAAAGCCAACAACAAATACCTTCCCGATTACGATGAAACCAAACCGTCAACCTATTTAGGATATTTCGATGCAAATAACCTGTACGGATGGGCAATGTCAAACCCACTTCCTTTTCATAACTTTAAATGGATTAATCCCGACTCTATTGGCGATATTTTACAAATTCCGAAACATGGTGACACTGGATATATTTTGGATTGCGATTTTGATTACCAAGAAAATTTACATGATCTTCATTATAACCTTCCACTTCTTGCTAAAACAGAAATTTCACCAATTGGAAAACATCCCAAATTAATGATAACATTGAATAATAAACAACGCTACGTGGCTCACTTTTGGGTGGTTCAACAAGCTATTGAATTAGGACTACGTCTAACAAAAATTAATAGAGTTTTGGAATTTTCTCAGTCATGCTGGTTGAAACCCTACGTTGATTCAAATACCATCATAAGAGCAGCAGCTACATCAGACTTTCAAAAAGATTTCTTTAAATTATTGAATAATGCGATATTTGGAAAAACATTGGAAAACAAAAGAAGACATAAAAATGTTAAACTTGTTACCGACGCAAAAAAATTACAGAAACTAGTACAGCAGCCAAATTTTGGAACATCTATAATTATTAATGAAAAACCTGTAGCAGTGTCCATGAAGAAGACGAGTGTGAAGATGGATCGTCCTTTGTATATAGGCATGTCAATCTTGGACATATCAAAAACACACATGTACGACTTTCACTACAACAAAATGGTGGCGTTCTACGGAAGAGAAAATATATCTATTACATATATGGACACTGACGCTTTCATATATCGCATAGTAACATTGGACATGTATAAAGATTTACGTACATTTATTTACAAGAACGACTTTGATTTCTCCGATTATCCAAAAGATCATCCAAACTACGACAATGGCAGACACAAAAAAGTACTAGGCAAATTCAAGGATGAGGCTAATGGTGTTCTACTTGAAGAAATTGTTGCACTGATGTCTAAACTATATTCTTTGAAACTCTATAATGAAAAAGAAGAAGAAGAAGAAAAGAAGAATAGCTATATTAAGAAAGCTAAAGGTGTAAAGAGTTTATATTTAAAGAAAAAAGTGCATTTTGAACACTACAAGCAATGCTTATTTGAGGATAACATCATTACAGCTAAATTCAACACCATCAGAAGTTTTAACCATCAGCTGTACAGCGTGACTGAAGTTAAAAAGGCGCTTTCCTGCAATGACGACAAAAGACAAACCCTTCCAGACAAAATCAACACATTACCATTCGGCCACTACTCCCTCAACCCTATTGACGAGTAACCTTTTCATCGTCCTAGATCCTTTATCCTTTTCCTTTCCGTAAAAAAGGGGAAACACAGCAATGTTAAGCTGTGTTTCCCCTTTTTTTACACAAGTTTTGAATGACCTTGAACTATATGTGTATATATATATATATATAAGCAGATTTATACCAAAGAATATTTAATACCATATCAGCTGCCTTCGTGAAACCATCATGTCAGACCTGAAGGAGAAGATTATTAATGAACTACACAAACCTGCAAGAATAAAGTTTCCAAGAATAAATACTGTTATAAAAGGGATAAATGACCTATATCAAGCGGATTTAATTGAAATGCGACCGCATAGCAGAATAAACAAAGGATATAAATATATATTCACAATTATTAATTGTTTTACAAAAGTTGCAGACGCTTTGCCTCTTAAGGGCAAGACTGGAAAAAGCGTAACAGAAGCCATGGAAATAGCCATAAAAAGAGATAAAAACAAAATTAAACATTTACAAACTGATGATGGAACAGAATACTTTAATACAAACTTTGCACAGTTAATGAATAAATATAAAATAAATCATTATTCTACAAATTCAGAGAAAAAAGCAGCTATTGTAGAAAGATTTAATAGAACCTTAAAAGGAGCACTGTATAAAAAATTTTCAAAAAGAGGTTCTTACGTATGGTATGATGTTTTACCACAATTAATAAGTGATTATAACAACAGGTTTCATAGAACTATTGGTATGAAACCTAACAAAGTAAATAGAATAAATGCAAAAGATGTATTAAAACGCATAAAGAAAAATACAAAGCCTAAAGTAGAAAAAATGCAGCCAAGAAAATTTAATGTAAGTGATAAAGTACGGATTAGTAAATATAAGGGAGTGTTTACCAAGAAATACCTTCCCAATTAGACGAATGAAGTTTTTACAGTGTATAAAGTGCAACCGACTGTACCTGAAACGTAAATCCTAAAAGATAACAAAGGAGATTTGTTGCAAGGTGCATTTTATGGACATGAAATGTTAAAGTCAACAGTAGGTGATGTATATCTTGTTGAAAAAGTGTTACAAAGAAAAAAGGACGCAGTTAAAGTGCGGTGGTTAGGGTTTAACAAAACTGAGGATTCATGGATACCTATAAAGGACTTGGTTTAATGTAAGCAACTCATTTCATCGTTAACCTTTGAGCAGGATGGAGATTATTCACCATAAAGATCGATTCAATATTAATAACATAGATGATTTAACTGTGGATAACGTTAAAATCAACAATGGTAAACACGGTAGTTTACTTCCAAACACTGTTCGATGTATAGTAAGTGGCCCCTCAAACTGCGGAAAGACCAATGTTGTCTTTAATTTGATCACTAATCCGCAGGGATTAAGGTTTAATAACCTATATATTTTTTCAAAGTCTCTACATCAACCAAAGTATCAATTGCTAGATAAAATCCTATCTGATATGTCTGATGTTAATTTTTACAAATTTAACGCTAGTGATAGCATTATGCAACCAAACGAAGCGAAACCGTAATCTGTATTTATATTTGACGATGTATCTTGTGAAAATCAGGATACTATTAGAAACTACTTTGCCATGGGAAGATATAATAACATCGACAGCATATATATAGGACAAACTTATAGCAAAATCCCAAAACAACTTATCAGAGATAATGCAAATATTCTAATTGTATTCAAACAAGATGATACTAACCTAAAACATATATATAACGATCATGTGAATGCGGATATGCCATTTGAAAAGTTTAAAGAGCTTTGCGGAAAAGCATGGGCGGAAAAGTATGGATTTTTGGTTATTATGAAAGATCAAGCTATAAAAGATGGTCGTTATAGAATAGGTTTTGATAAATTTGTTTTAATACACTGATTAGCGGTATTACTGTACAAGTCGTCAAGGTGTGAAGATGGTTAACCAGGAAAAGCTATTAAAGGAAATAAAATCACTTAGTGATTCTATTAGACAAAAAAACCGAGCTTTAAAATCAGGTATAAATGAAAGAGAGCAATTTTTAGAAACAACATTCAAACCTGTTACTGAATCTTTAAAGCGAATAGCACAAAGTTTGGAAAAACCTTCAATTCGCTTCGAAGGAGACAAAATGCTGCCAATTTCCAAATATGAAGAAGAATTTCAGAATGATGAAAGTTTTGGTCAGTTACAAACATCTGAAGAAAGCGACGAGTATGAAGAAAGCGAAGATATAGAGGATTTAAAGGAAAAGGACATTGCAGAAGATACAAGTACAGAAGATACAAGTGTAGAAGATACAAGAGCAGAAGAAGAGGATATTAACCCATCCAACTTAAGGAAATTAGGCACGGATATTATGTTTAAAGGAACTCTTGGAAGAACATATACGTTAAAAATGTTACACGCCGCACATGCTAATCGAAATTTTCATACCTATGGAGCTAGAATAGAGGATAAAGGATTAATGATTGGAGATAGCAAGTTAGATATAAACGAAAATGATGATATAGTTATTGGAGATAAGAAATATAAAGGTACAAATGGTTTGTTTGAACTTATCTTTAAAAATAATCCTGGTAAATATACTAAAAGGGATTTACAATTATTTAAAAATATATTAGAGTATACAAATGCACATAGAAAGAAGTATTCCAAAGACCTACCTATTCATAGAAATCGGTCAATAAAATATACAAGTATTATATCTAGTCTTTTCCCCTCGAAATCAAAAAAGCTCAAATTAAAAGAAGAGCTTTATCTTCTGCTGAATTAAATGTTTTGCATAAAAAAAGAATAACAACTGATCCTACCACATCTGGAAGGGGATTATTGAAAAATTTGTATAAAACTAATATAATATATTACAACGATATAAATAAGTTAGTTGATCGAATGAGGTTATTACATGAAGCTATAGAAGCCGGGCACACTGGTTTAGAAAACGAATGGGTAGCTTTGGTTGATGAACTGCGAAAACAAGGAATAATTGTTCAGTAGACGTATATATATATATATATATATATATATAATAAGAACCTAAACGATAGCGATTCAGTTACATCATGAGTGTGGACAAGTTTGGACGGTATTCCGAGTTTGGAGTAAAATCTGGATATAGTGAAAAAAGAGCTGGGTTTCCGTTAACACCTGATGGCAACTATAATTTTGAAGGAAAAGTAATTCAAAATGTTGGTGATCCGCTTTTGTCTTCTGATGCGGTTACGGTAAAATATATGGATAAAAGAACCCCAACTGTACACGAAGATCATTGGGGGTTTTCCGGTAAAAGGTTAAGCAATATACAACATCCCGTTTATGATGGTGAAGCAGTAAATTTCGCTACTCTAAAATTGTTAACGATTTACAAAAGGAATGAAACTGACACAAGCTATGATGTAAAAAAATTAAAATTATCAAATGTAGGTGATTGTGAGCAGGATGGAGACGCTGTAAATAAGAAAATGTTTGATATTGTACACAAGAAATGGACTACGGAATATGAAAAACATTTGGAAAGGTTTGGTGCAGCTCTATTCCATTATATCCATCGGGCTTCAGGAAGAGATGCAGCTTCAGATGTTGACAGTCACAATTATTTTGACTGGAAAAATATACACAATCCAGAGAAACCTAATCAACGAGATAAACCGTCTGAGCCTTCTAAAGTCAAGACATTAGGAAAGGAGGATAAAGTGAATGTGATTAATGAACCAACAGAAAACAATGAAGATTACATAAGAGAAAAAAGAATTTAAAATACCCATGATAAGGGATAAAGCATCAGTCATATTCGAGAGACGATACAGAGAGGATGATGGAATCCAATATTACTGCGTGGAGTTTAATATCTCAAGAGCCGAGATTTCCCCAAGGAGTGTTGACAGATGGTTTTGTTCAACGGTTTGATAGATATATGGATTGGGAACAACTTTCCATACACTACCTCTTTACAATGACTATGTTAAGAATTTATTTTCACAGAGTTAACTGGATCCATATTTTACAAAGACAACAGTTTTCAGAAGACTTCCTCGTAGAGATGACATCAAATTTTAATAACTGTTGGGAAGTAATAAGTAAATATCAAAATCTCTCTGAGAATTACATTGACAATTTTAAAGATAAACTAGACTGGGATGTGTTATTCAATTACCAACGATTAACTGGCAAGTTTCTAAGGGAACATGACAACTATTTAAAGTTTATTCATTTTACCGAAGACAACGATACCATCACCAGCGGAGAAACATCTGGAACATCTTCAATTACACTTTATTTCTATTTTTACTACTTTTATTTAATATGTCTACATTTAATTAATAAATCCATTTCTAAATAATAAATGGATTTTAAACAGTATATAATACAAGAAACCAAAACTGATATTACATTCATTGTAAAACATTTATAGAGTGCACCTACTGATTGTAGGTTTTGCTATAAATAGTCATGTCGAGGGTTAAACGCATCAGTCATAATCGAGAGAGACTACAGAGAGGAAGGGGAATAGCATCAACAGCATTTTCTCTATTGAGTAAACCGGTTGGAGCTATAGTTAACAAGGCGATTGATTTATTACCTGTGGAATTACATTTACCTGGAGGATATCATTATTGTGGTCCTGGAACCAAATTAGAGAAACGTCTTGCTAGAGGAGATCCTGGAATAAATAAGCTCGATCAGGCTTGTAAACAGCACGATATAGCGTATTCCAAATTTGGTGATACTAAAAATAGATCAATAGCGGATAAAGCACTTGCTGAGGAAGCTTGGCAAAGAGTAAAATCTAGTGACGCGAGTATTGGTGAAAAAGCAGCGTCTTTAGCAGTAACAGCAGCAATGAAAGCAAAAACTACGTTTGGAGGAGGAAAGAGAAGAAGGCGTGGGAAAAAACCCGCTAAGAAACAAGGAGGTAATATCAGAAGAAAACGTCGATCTACCAGTGGTAAAGCTAAAAAGAAACCAACAATATGGTCAATGATAAAAAAGGGAGGAGGATTATACCTAAGACCGTATCGTGTGTATTAAATAAGAAAGAGCAATTGATAATTAAAAACAAAGAATTGACCAATGAAGAACTGATTACATATGCTTCTTGTTTAAAAATGCCATTTTTTAGAGGAGTATTTATGAAAGATGAATTACCGGTTAAAATGTGGAAAAATGAGACTGGTATTGTAAATTTGGATAATAGTGAAGGATTAGGCACTCATTGGGTGTGTTACAAGAAACTTGGTAAAACCATTTATTATTTCGACAGTTTTGGAGACCTTCCACCACCGAAAGAACTTCAACAATACTTTCGTGCGGCAGAAAATGTTTTTTACAATCATACAAGAAAACAACCTGATGATACATCCATTTGCGGTCATTTATGTTTAGACTTTTTAGCTAAAAGTGTCAGTCAACTTTAAGATGTCTTCGTATACAGTGTCATTAACCGGTAACTCATGTACTTTGCGCAGTATTCTGTTTCCAGCGCTACGTTTGCAAAAAGGAAGACTATGGAAAGCCGCATTATTGGATTTAACAACATATAACTCTATTCCAAACGTTAGTGAAAGAATTAATAACAAAATACATTATTACAAGGCAAAAGATGATAAAGGAAAGTATTCAGCTTTGGAAGAATTCAGTTTACCAACAGGAGCTTATGAAATTGATAATATAAATGAAGTTATACAAAAACATATGGGAAAAGAAAATATAACGAATAAAGGCAATAACAATACAATGAAAGCCGAAATTACCTCTAAGTATTATATTGATTTTAGTCAAGAACATTCAATTGGTAGTTTATTGGGGTTTTCTAAGGAAACAAAAGTATTGGAACCTAATAAAACTCATTCTGGGAATAAAACTGTGACGATCATCAAAGTTAATAGCATAGACATTACATGTAACATTATACAAGGATCCTACAGAGATGGAGAAAATCGTCATATATTACACACATTCTACCCATCAGTTGCACTAGGTTTCAAGATAGTAGAAAAGCCTCAAAACCTTGTGTACCTACCGTTAAACACCAGTTTCATTTCAGACATCGTGCTGAACATAGTGGATCAAGACGGAAACCTTATTGACTTTAGAGGAGAAGCTATTACTGCAAGAATACATATAAAATCATCCGCTTAGACAATGGGGTTATCATTTAAAAAGAGAGAGCCAACAAGCAAAGAGGTCAGTAGCTCATCAGCTGTAGAAGGATTAACAAGTGACAACATTCGTTTTCTAAAAGAAATTTGATTAAAGGTCATTAACAATGGATATACTGGATATAGCGCAGGGTCCAACATTCGACGAGACCTTATGGGAAAAGGAATATCACACGCACAACCCTTACGCTTCGTCCAAATTAAACAATAACGATGAAATTAGGATTCCTATACAACAACAAGACATTTATACTCTTCCATGCGAAAGTTATTTATATATTGAAGGAAAAGTAACAAAAACTGATGGTACTGCTGGAACCACTGTTCCGTTCATAAATAATCCTATGGCATTTTTATTTGACGAGATTAGATATGAAATTTCAGGAGTTTTAGTCGATTCAACAAAAAAAGTTGGAATTTCCAGTACATTGAAAGGATTAGCGTCTTTAACACCAAATGAGAAGAATCTGTTAGCTGTTGCAGGATGGGTTGCACCAGACAAAAGTACAATCGCTCCTGACTCTTCGGGAAACTTTGATTTCTACGTACCTTTAAGATTACTCCTAGGATTTGCTGAAGACTACAGAATAATAATAATAAATGTAAAACAAGAACTAGTTTTATTAAGATCATCAAACAATAATGATATTATTAAAGCAGCTGCTGGAACAACTGATGCCAATTTAGACTGGAAATTAACATTAGACAAGATTGTTTGGAGAGTACCACATGTGCGACTAAATGATGAACACAGGATTACATTATTAAGAAAGTTAAAATCAGATCGAGACATTGTAATGCCATTCAGAAGCTGGGAGTTTCATGAATACCCCGTTTTACCTACAACACAACGGCATACATGGACTGTAAAAACTTCTACTCATTTGGAAAAAGCGAGATATGTAATATTTGGATTACAAACGAAGAAGAAAAGTATAATAACTGAAAATGCTGGTGAATTTGACCATTGTAAATTAACAAACTGTAAAGTGTTCCTGAATTCACAATTCTTTCCCTACGACAACTTTAATATTTCTTTTGATAAAAAAAGGTACAGTGTTTTATACGATATGTACGCTAGGTTCCAAAATTCATATTACGGCAAAACAAATACACCTCTACTATCTCCCGTACAGTTTGAAACGAAAGCTCCGATTGTTGTAATTGATTGTTCGAAACAAAATGAATCTGTAAAATCGTCTAGTGTTGGTATAAAAATAGAAATGGAATTTCAAGAAAACGTACCTGCAAATACATCTGCGTATTGTTTAATTTTGCACGATAAAATTGTTACATACACACCGTTGACCGGTATTGTAAAGACAGTATTGTAAAACGTTGTACCACCACCGGCACCGCCACTGTCGCTAACCTATAAATAGCGGAGCAACAATGCAGGTCTTCAGTTGATCGTCTATCGTCGCATGGGTAACATCTTCTACAAAATGAGTTCTCCATCTGTTGTACAAGGTGATGCAGAGGTAGCACCGTTATTGGAACGTGATAATACTAGTGAAGCAGAAATCATCAAGGAAATAACTGCATTTTTAAAGTTTGGTAAAAGAGATAGAGAGGAGGAAAGTAATGCAGACCCATCAAAGGTAGTACCAAAGAGGAAGAAGAAAGTTGAAGAAAATATTCCTCCTCACATTTTAACTGAAGTTTTTTTTGCGAATCTTTTACCCCATCTCAGCATGCATCAGTAAAAGTGTATCAGTTGGATTGATGAAGTCATTGGATTATTCCCCTACAGTAATACTACACCATGGAACAAAAAAGGTTTTATTTTCGCAAAATGCTTAGGAGTCATTTTTGAAACATGTACATTTAATAGAATGTTATTTAACTAACAGTTTGTGTGGAAGGAAAACACATATTCGACTTTTGGATTGTGACAATGAAATTGATATTGTTAAACATCGCGGACAACTACAAGTGCGAATTAGAGACTTGACTCAACATGAAAATAAGATTCTACTGTCACGTGAAGAATTCTACGTTTTAAACTACGCAACAGAACCTATTACAAGGTACATGAGACAGTTGGTATTTGCAAGCGCTATTATTAAAGAATATTTGGTCGATACTTTGGAAAAACAACCTGATAGCACCATCGTGTACGGACCTGTGGATACATCTATTTTTAATAGAATACCTCATGAAGTTTGCATGTGGAGAAAGTTAAAGGATTTTGAACCACTTGTAGAAATCGCTACAGAAGCTACAGAAGAAACAACACAGGAAGAAGAAACGGAGAAACAAGAAGAAGAAGAAAACGAAACACAAGAAGAAGAAGTTAAAAAAGACTAAAGTTTGACTTAGTAAAGAAGAACACACGTGGGGTAGGCCTATTGGGGACGGTGCCCACGTTAAATATACACCAACGCGCCTGCAACTGTACGGCCTGGTATTTAACCTACCGTGGTGTGGAAAACAGTTTAGTTGATCGCTAGGTACTATGATGAGCGGAGGGGATGAAGAAGTGAGTGTAAAGCCTTGTGTAATAGAATTTCAAGCATTTCGAAATAATGATGATAGGTTTATTATCAAGGAATTAGTAATTTTAGACTTGCTTACATTTGTAGCCTACCCATTCACGTTTGAAGCTCCTTTTTCTTTTAACAAACTTAACACCAAAGCAAAAAGTACAAACAAATGGATAACAAACTACTTTCATCACATACATTGGTATGAAGGATTTATAAGCTACAGTAATCTGCACAGTATTATGTTTAACTTTTGCAAACAATATTCACATATATACACAAGAGGATTAGAAAAAAAGAATTGGATACAAAAATACACGCACGGTGATGTTTTCGATATAACTATCAGTAAGGACTTTAACATTAATCTCGGTAATATTTGTGTCGCTGCAAAAGATCTTAAACACGGCCAAACAAACTGTGCATTGTACAACGCATATCGTTTGGCTGCTTACTTGAAACAAACGCAGGAATGTGGTGGGGGTAGCGGAGAACTGAAATGTGGTGGGGGTAGTGGGGCCTATAAATACAAGGAGACAGCACCGCTCCAGCACGAGTATTATTCGAGACTCCGAAGAGACAACATCACAGAAGACACAACAACCACCACTGACGAAGATGGCATCACAACAGTTTCTACAAACACTGGTTGATCAATTCAACACTCATTCAAAATCCGACCTTCTGCTAACTAAAAAGTGTTCAGAACTAAAAGAACAAAAACACTACATTATTCATAACATCAAGAAAGTGGAAACCACACATGGAGAAGCAATTCTAGTTTCATTGAGCGAAGGACCTTTCACTCCAGGAGATGAGCCGAAGTTTCAAGTATTTCTTCCAAAACGATTTGTTCAACTGCTACAAAATGAATATTTGCGAGATATTCAACCGGGGACGTTGTATTTGGTATCACACGGTGTAAGCGGCAACAACTCGACGGAACTCACTCTGCACATCACGCATCCTTGTACATAATGTCTTTGTTTGTATTTCTCTGTTTGTATTTCTAGTCATCAATGTTAGACTTAAGCTTATTGTATTGTAAGATGTTTGTTTAATAAAGAAAATAAAAAAATATAAAAAATAAATAAAAACAGCAACACAGCAGTATATTATTTTATATACTGCTGTGTTGCTTTTTTTTAAATTCAAATGGATGACCTTGAACTTTCATTCAGGGTTAACTTATGCAGAGGTATAAAAGAGAGGGAGCAGTGAAGTTAGTCTCAGTCTTGTCTAACACACGCTGCAGGTAACATGTCGGTGCCACCTATGAACAATTTATTTTTCGATAACAATTTGAAGACATATTGTTGCGAGTTACAATGTTTTAAAATACCAGGCGATCAAGTTGACGGGAAAGCTTGTCGTAAGTGCAAGTGTTTCAGCTATTGCATATGTAGATGTAAAACGTATCAAATGAACCGACAAGATAAAATACAAGAATTACGCCGAAGGATTGCATTACTGTGGCGGCGAATGTAGTAGCAACCATCTGCCTCGCACCAGCTGCCACCTGCCGCCTGCCATCTGCCGTCCGCCATCTGCTCCGCCCACCACACTTTTACCCCCACCATTTTGTTTGATACCAAAACGCTAGCTACCGAATAGTCAGTACACCTCCGGCTCTTGACCAGTGTACATCGAGCTCTCTGTTAAAATGTCCATCAAAATTAGGTGTATTCATTATGACTCTATTCATCTTGCGACTTTCCAAGACCTTGAGGTTTTTAATGAAGAGTTAAGACTTCTCATTGCGTCCGGTTACGATTTATCTTTGGAACTTTACGCATCAAAAAACAACATGGACTCTGCGCAGGAATCGAAATATCTACCGTCTTTCATCAGAAAGCGAAGTGATGGCCGCAACTCGTCCGGATCAACAACGAACAACGGGGAACTATTGTAAACATGAATTATTGTAAATAAAATAAAGTAATATTTGTAATAGTACTACCTCGCAATCGTATCATTTGATTGCTTCATTCGATTGTTTTCATTCGATATTTCTTATCGATTAACTATCGAATCACAATCGGATTTTACGCGTGCGAGGTAGTACTTTTTTGAAACACCCTCCCCGTGACCTTGAACTTTCCCTCATTACGTCACAAAACCGCCTACGTCACTGGCTCAGCCTCAGATGACGTCTTTCATGACTCAGCGCATCCGGTCACGTGACCGGATGACGTCACTTCCGGTCCAAAACCGGCAAACCCACACTACTTACTTTGTTTAAAACTCATACTTCCTCTACTGGCTCAAGATAATACTCGCATTTTTTATATCCAGACCATCTTAAATTAGATAAAGGTGTTATTAAACGTAATAACTGATATCAGGTTTTTGTAACTAACACTTTTTCACAACTATTATAGAACTAAATAATATTGTATGTTATCTAATATGGAACATCTTTAGTTTCTGCCAGTAAAATTATATAAACTATTTTTTTTTGTTTTTAAACGATTGGTTTAATTTAAAAGAACAAACAATATGGACTAAATCTAAAGTAAAATGTAATGCATTATTTCATAATAAAAATTTGTTGTTAACAAGAACATCTGTATAAACCTCGATGTTATGAAAATTTCAAACATACATTTACAATATATTCATATCTAAATTTGTAATCATTTCAATTAGTGTACTTCTCTATCTAGTAGTAGCCAAAGGCTTTTACTTCGAACCAAAATTATGTGATCAACTCATTCCCTAATTAATCTTATGTTAGTACGAGTATAAAAGTTTCGTTTATTCGTTTAAAAATTAATTGTTTCATTCCATGAGATTGAAAAAAATAGTTAAACTTTTGTCTATTTTTAGGTTATTTTTATTATCTAAATTTAATTTAATTATTATTTTTATTTTAACTCTGGATAAAGCTGCATTTTTTGACAAAGTGCAAACATCATTACCCTTACCGTTAAAAACTGTATGTTTAAGTCTCGTGTTGGTAAGTAAATTTTTAAATAGGTTAAAAATTAACCCTTGTGACCAAGCATCTTGAAATTTCCCTACTTTTTCTATTATACAACATTCTTAAAAGTGAATGTATTAATGGAAACGCATAAAACAGCTCAATTTATTATAAAATAACTGTAGTTTAAGTAATCCAGTCATACATATCCAGAGGAAAACATGTAATGATTTGAGAGCACAGGAGCCAATCAACTCAACGTGCCCCGGCAGCCCACGTTCATTATCTAGGGACGTATATGTTTTCGTTTAAGACCGATGATATTTTTTATTTTATTTGTTTATTACGGATAAAATAATTTAGATACTGAATTAATCTGGTATTTTTTATTCATTTACAAAAAATGTAGTAAATGTAGAGCAAGCATATTGTTTACGGTTTTATAATGGTCCAAGATTAATTAATTTAACCAACTTTTAGCCTTATTCCTAAAATATATGAATGTGAACGAAATCACTAAACTCTAATTAACTACAGATTAATTTACCTATTTTGTACCTAATAGAATGAGCTGTTGAGATACATCATAAAACAGTAAATATTAGTTTTTTCCTCGAATATTAATTTAAACATTTATTTACATTTGTCACTTCTGTAGAATGAAACTCCTAAACTAACTGAATCACGAGTCTAACTTAAAACGAGTTCGCACGCAGCACGCTGACGTGAAGGAAGTGAATTTCCACATAAAAAACTATAAAAACTCAAAATCAGTTAAAAACATACAATTATTCAAATCTGAAAATATATATTTTTTGGCTGTTCTAATACTCCTGGTTCTATTTACCTGCAAACCTGGGAATACAATTTTGGGCATTATAGGGTTAGGAGAAGGTCCAGTCAGGCTTTAAAGTAGGCGTCAGTTGTTGGGGATGATAAAAGTACACCAAAAAATGATTAACAGGCTTTTCTAATGTAAAACCCCCATATGCCAACGTACTGTGTTGGTCAATACACATTTCCTTTAATAACTCGGTAAATATATAGGCTAGAATGACGAGGGAGGGCTTAAAAGTTTTGAAACACTAATTCCCATATTTTTACATTGATTAATTTTAATTGATTACATCGGGAGCTTTCCTGACCCTTTTTGGGCCCAAAAACTCTAAATTTCAAAGATTAATCCCCAAAAAAGGGGTTTAGAGTTTTCCGATTCTTTTGCCCAACAAACTTGTCCAATTGGTTATATAAAGGAACGTACCTACCAAATTTGAAGTAAATCGGACAAAAAATGCGACAACTAGAGTGCCTGCACATATATATACATATATACATAATTTTCTCATAATGATAGTAAAATTAACATATATATATATATATTTATATATATAATTTTGAATGACCCCCCAAAACGTGTTCAGGGGGTCACGTTAGGAACTTCTATGGCCGTCCCGGGCTTAAGTTTCACCGTGCGGGTCATGCTAATAGTTCACTTTCCAAAGGAAATTCACTAATAATATAAGGATACGGAGATAGGTAATGGCTAATAATTAGTTGTTTGTTTAATTTTAGAATACATAGCTCCTTTAAAATACATTGGGTGGGACGAATTTGTTATTTAAAATTTTGTATTATTTTATACATGTTATGTTTAAAGATATTCAATTTTATTAGAAAAATATAATTGTAAGATTGCGTACATATTGTTATTTAATTTATTTGTTTATTTTTAAAATAAAATTACTATTAAGGCGAACATAAAATGTCTTTAAGTAAAAATTAATAAAATGTTTAATGTTATGCACACCTACTTTAAAAACATTTAAAATTATATAAAACTCACAAATTAGATAAACTTGTACACAACATGCAAATATAAATGGAGATACACATATTGGTTGGGGTAAAGCTACGAGTTTCTTGTATGGGTGAGTCAAACCAAGTAAAGTTTATGTAAAAAAAACATTAACATACTATCTTATTAGTATAATTTGTATATCAGGATAACCTGCTATTAAATAATATGTTCTTATATTTTCAATAGATGAACAACACTATTTTTATAATTTAGCATAAATGATAAAACTAGTAATAATATACAAAGGTAATATTGTGCAATGCATTTTTAGGGTTATTCAATATATAAGCAAATACTGTTACTATTATCAATAAATATTTAGCTAAAAGGTAAAGCACGACTTTCCTCTAGGTTGTGGGTATTACAAAAAATTATTGACAGTTATTGCATGACAGTCAGTATTGCTTGGGTGGTGGAATATTCGACTGCTAAATTATATATTTTTAATTATATATTTTGTTAAAACTTTTAGAAAATTTAAACAAAACACTAACAACATATTAATATGTAAAATAAGATTATACTCATCGAATTTATGCTTTCAGTAAATGATCCAAATATGAGATTTTATATTATTATTACATTACTGTAATTGTTTTATTGGTAAATGTGTGTTTTTCATATATCACTTACCCAAAAAATAAAACAGATTTAAAACTTCTTTGTTTAAAATCCATTGTTGGTGATGGTTAGTTTTATGTTGCTTAAGAGATTATTGCGGACATTTTCCATGACTTATTAGAAAAACATATTATTGAAACTATGAAATGCTATCCATCTAAAATAAAAGGAAAAGAGAACACATTTGAAACTGGTTCCTAATTGTTTAGTTTCGTGTAATTGAACAGGTTAAGAGAACCCGTTTTGATCATAGCAAGAGGAAAGTTGATGAAGAGGGAACTGGTAGTTTTGATTCACATTAAACAAACTCGGTTAGGATTAAATTTAAAAAAATTTCCGTAATAAGACAAAAACCTCTTTCCAGAACATACTAAAGATATTTGTAGGGTACAGTTTGTATTGTAACTATATGTGTTAAAAGCAGAAAGTGACGAAAAATGCTTTAATTGATCATTATAATACTGCCAAAATATTTAATTTCTTCATAGTATTAAATCATGAATATAATCAACTGGGCTAACAATAATTGTAATCTCTGTACTCTGGTTTACTTGACTTTCTCTTACTATGCAGTTTTATAAAATCTCTATCCCATATGTATACTTCAAGTTTTTATTTCTGTGTTATATCTGTTGGTATGTGTCATATATTTATGATTGGTGATATTCGTATTACATTACGAAATTACTGAAACCACTTACAGTAACTTTAAATTAAACAACTTTTCTTCATATTACAACAAGATAAAATACCCCCGAAACAGCAAACCTGCGTACTCAGCGTATTTAAAATGCACAATATATGTCTTAATACTACATAAAGCCGCATGCTAAGTTTCATAAAAATATATTCACAAATAAGCAATATATACAATTTGAATCATTCTCCATAACATTGGGGTGGAGTACACAGGTTTGCTGTAAAAAGTAACAAAAAATATTGGTTTTCATGTAAATATCAATATCACTGAACTATATGAAGCCATATACCAAGTTCCATCAATATACATTCATAAATAAGCGATATATATACCATTTTCATTATTCTTTATAAGAATAACATGGGGGATGAGTACGCAGGATTGCTGCAACAAGGAACACAAAAATTTGTGTTTATGCAAATATCAATGTAACACAACAAAGTGAAGTCACATACCATGTTTTATTAATTTATGTTCAAAATTAAGGGAGACATTACATTTTACTTATTCTCCATAGGAATAACATGTGGGCTGAGTACGCAGGTTTGCTGCCACAGGAATTATCGGTAAAAAATAGATTTTTTAGTTCAAATACAGTAACAATAGACCGCAACCAGATGAACCCGTATACCACGTTTCATTTGTATACGTTCATAAATCAGCGATCAGCGAGATATACATTTTTCTTATTTTTCATTATTTCTTTTTTCTTTATACTATTTATTCCAAATTGTGTGTTTTTAAATATGAATCCAATGGTGATAACTAAAATTTGACTTTTTAAAATATTGCATGTAAAATCTTCATAAACCCATTTTCTGGGTACAAAGCACTCACAAAATTGCTTTTCGGATGGGTTGATCCGTCTGGTTTTTGAACTTAAAGTCATAAATGTGGCTTTACATGTTTGTACCAAAATTATGAAAATTGGAACTTTTGTTACGAGAGTTATCGCCCCACGGACACATATTTATACGTACAGTTTCGAAAGAATGGTGATTCTGGGGTCTGGGGACCTTAAAACTAAAAGTTATCATGGTCCTGGGCCTAGGTCTTACCACGCCGCCTTCGGTAATAGCTTCTTCCCTATAGGGTAAATTCGCTAAAAAACACAGTTGCATGACCTTTGTAACTATTTTTTAAATAAATCAATTACCGTTTTTGTCTCCCCTTATATATATATCAAGTTTTAACTATTTTCTTGCAAAATGCGAATATTAAAGATTCCAGGAGTCACATTACTCCAATGCTCCAGTGAACCGGATCTCTTATCTATTAACTATCCCCCACAGTTGCCAGTTAGAGTTAATAGTTTGAGGTTACCTGTTACCAATTAGTTTGATTAGTTTAAATTTTGTCAATGATCTTCAACAGAGTGTAAATAGCTCAAAAACGTTTGTCTTTATGCAGACGACATTTCCCTCACATTTTCTAACCCTTCCAGATATTGTTTGGAATTTGAGATATTCTTACAGGGGAATTGTCTCCTCGCTTGGGTAGAACGAAAAACTCAAAGTAAATATCTCAAAGACCACTCTTATTGAGTTTTGTATTAGGAAACGCCCAAATGATGGTTTACTAAGTGTTTGCCTTGGTGATGAGACAGTCTTCTCAACGAGTTCCATAAGATTTCTTGGTCTGATTATTAATTTTAACATATCATTTGACTTCCACATAGATCACGTGTGCAAGAAGCTAAGTCAAGGTATTTTTGTGCTTCGAAAGTTGTCTTGTTTTGCCTCTGTTGAGATTCTTATTGCTGCTTACCTGTATATATCTTATGGTGTCCCCATTTGGGGTTGTGAAAGCAGTTAAACAAAGCTGGTATTTAGATTGCAGAAAAGGGCCCTGAAGACAATATTTCAGATACCAGGGCAGAACTCATGTGCAGACTGGTTCGTGTCTAATAACATTCTTACATTTTCTTCCATTTATATCCTTTAAACTTTGTCTTTTCTTCACAAAAACTTCTTCCTCTTTCAAAATGTTTTCCTATTCATAGTTATAGTACCAGAAGTAAACCTAGACGCATAATGAATATACCATCACATTCCACCTATTTTTTCCAAAAGCATTTAAAGTACTCCGCGTCGAAACTGTACAATAGTCTGCCCCTGAACGCAAAGGTAGACCAAGACTATAGTAGGTTTAGAAGGCAAATAAAAAGCTTACTAATTGATATGGCTTTTTATAGTGTGAAAGATTTTGTAGCTGATAGAAAATCGCATTAACTTGTACAAGATACAATAATTAATTCGTTTTTATGTAAAAATTGCTCATTGTAACAACAGATTTTATTTTATGATTTGTAACCATGACTTTGCAATAGGTCAAAACCAAGTAAACCTAGACATACCAAATCTAGCAATCAAAAGTGCACCAAATATACCAGGAATTGTACATACAGTTCCTACTACACATTCCTATTCACCACATTCCCATTAACTTGGAACATTCCTATTTCTTTAGCATTTTAATATTTGTCAACATGCTAAATAAAGAACATGAACTTAAACTTGAACCAGCATTCGCTGAATCCACCTCTTAAGTGATGTGGTGTAGCTTATTGTACAGCAGCAAGATAAGTTGTATTTTTATGTCACTATTTGTAGTTTGTGTAAATGTTAATACAATTCTTAGTAATTTATATAATAGTTTTTAATTTTCACAGTTTTGCTTATAATAATTACTTGTCGGAAAATTTTAGTTATTTTTAACTTATCCATATGTTTTGGTTGTTGTTTTTTTATAAGTTAAATAATTTATTAAGACAAATTATTTTGTTAGTTATAAATGATCGGTTTGATACCTGTTTTACAATTAGATTTAGTTATTTATCATGTATGACCTTGTCTAAAAAGGTTGTTATGGAATATTTTGAATTCACTAGTGTTTATTAGCTTCAAAGTTTCCAGTATTTTATTGGCAAGTTACCGTATTATTGAAGCTTCTAAATAAAAAAATGAAATAAGCGGGTTGGTAATATTATTTTTGTTTTATTTTTGCTTTTAAAGGTAAATTGGTTAGTTATCACGAGTTATTTTATATATACAATATATTTATGTGTAATTAAATGTTTGTGGGTATCATACTCTGCATGTATACAGACGGAAAATATATGCAAGCAAAATACGTATTTGCTTTAGTATCCTAATTATTTTTTATAGCTTCATTTGTGTTTTAAATATAGTTATATTTTAATTTAATATTTATATAGTTATATAGTTATATTTTATATGTAATATTTAAAGATTTTTATATAACGCACGTTGGACTCACATTTAACAACCAAATTTAACAATGTAAAAGTGGACGATTGTTTTCAAGGCTCTCAACATCATTATCACATTTTATTTTAAATTATTTGGTTTAATATAGGGGTAATTACAGTAACACGTGATTTTTCCTTTATTTATTTAGTTTTGTAACTATTTTGAACATTCTGTTGAGTCTTAACATCATGTTTTTCCACTTGACCACCAAGAGAGTGGCGTTATACATTCAAAGCCCGAGAACTAATCCATTAGTCCACCCTTAACAGCATCAAGATCCATTAGGACTCCATCAACCCTAAGTGATCCATTAAACGTTTCTTCCAGAGCTATAAAGCCAAAAGAACAAACCAATTATCTTCCCACTATATTATACTAATAATATTTAACAAAGAAATTCTTATATCCTTAATTATTGAAAATGGTTTGTTAGTAAATGATTTCATGGTTATTAAAGACAAAAATTATATTTTCATATATATTGCTCACTGCACAGGGTTACCACTTGTATTATAATTGAAGCAAATTTATTAGAGAACCATTTAAATATATGTATTTTTATTTAATGTAAAATGTTTAGATGTTTAAATCACGATAACATTAAAGCTTATAACCTTGTTTTAAACTGTTTACGAATATGATTAAATGCTACACTAAGATTCTAAGGTAGATTTCAATGTAGCTTGTAACTTAAATGTTTGATATCAAACTGTCTAATTATCTAAATATATATATATATATCTGTTATGTTTTATCTTCGTGGAAATTATTTACTGGATGTAATAAAAGACGTCTTACAACACTTAAGAACTTAGGAAATTATTAGCTTAAGATTAAGAATATTTTGTCTCCTGTAATTAAACTTACTAAAAAGCTAAAAGTACGTTTAACCCTACTGGATATAAAAATATATATGCTATATACAAAAATTAGTGAAATAACAGTTGAATATTTTATTTATTTCTGAACCAGACATAATGCTGTATTATCATTTCTAGCACATTTCTTCGCGTCTACCATAATCTGTAAACTTTCACAGAGAAAAGTTACGTGCACCCTAGATTGACATATTTCATAACAGTTTTATTATTTCATCTTCTGATTCTTTCAAATTCACTACATACTGAAACTGACTTTATTTCAGATGGTTTGGTCCTTTTTATCAGTTTTGCAAGTCATATGAGCCTATTAAACTATATAACCTCTGATCGCATAGATGTATATAATAAACAAATTGACAAAAGTAGATGTGTTTCAGTCAGCTGGCAGGAGCCGGCGCTTGACCTCGAGTAGTACATCACCCACAGTCAAAGGACAGGAGAGGGGGTTGTTTAGGGTTAAAGACAGGCTCTTTACATTTTACAGAAAACCCCCTTCTTACCAGTGCTAATTTCAAAGAACTTTATTTATGGATATGTAAGTGTTCTTTTAAACACAGTTTTATAAATTTCTTTATTAATTGGTTTTATAGAAGTAAAATCTCGGTCAGCCTTATCTGCCTTACAAATGCCCTAGTGTGCCGTCGAGAAGATGTTTGTCCAGTTCAACGGTCCAGAAAACTCTCAGTGTAGTCAATAAAACACCTACTTTGTCCTTATCTGTTGTTTTTACTTCGGTGGAGTGGATCTTTTACTGAACATGTCTTTAAAACTGTTAATCCAATTTAAACTAAGTTTGCGTTGTTTGTTACTTGTATAATGACAGATTATAACTATAATTTTAGTTCTACGTTTTGTATTGATCTACGTTTTATACCCTACGTAAATTAAATAATACTTTTAATATCATGATTACCTGTCTTTCCAGATTTAGGGCTAATTTAAATGGTAGGTTTAAATATTTAGAATCACATAATACCTACTAAACCTACATTTTTCGATTAAGAGCATTTAAACAAGTCACGATTCTATTTAGACCTGTATGGGAAAACCAGTTTATATATTAATGAATTATATAATACATTGAGGGAGGTGTATTGATTACCGTAAATCATATTAAATAGTTTGTAGAGTATAAACTTATTAGGCGACTTCAATAAGATTTATCATGGTGACTTTATGGACATAAGCAGAACAAATTTAAACATTTTGAGTTCTTGAACAATTTATTGCAAATGTAAAACCCTACTTTATTGCTTTCATAATTTATATTTGTTTGTTGCAATGTTAACGATTTATAATAATTATAATCGAACCTATATAAGGTACATACTTGTGGCTAGAAATTAAGGGAAGAATTAAGAGAATGTGCCTTACGAATTGAACCTTCAATGATAAGGAATATTTTTAATTTTTGAATCAACTATAATGATTATAAACGTTGTATAAACTTAACTGGAACCTATTTTCTCCCTAGTTACCTTATTGTTTAGATGTCACTGCACCTTTTAAATAATGAATTTTATATTTACTCAGAAAATATGTAATTAAAATATAAATTAAACATTTTATTTAGTTTCAGATCCAATCTTGTTGTTTAAAAGCTACTGCTTTCCAAATCTTGATTTTAAAATCGCAAATTTCGTTAGTAATATTCATATTTGAAAAAAAATAAAAATTACAAGAAAGACACAGTCTACGAGCTTAAACATTTTCTTGGTTCTTATGTACAAAATTCTATTTAATTGGTATTTTAAATTGAGACAGTTTAATAGTTTTACAGGCAGGATGGATACTTTGCTTATTTGTTTAGTATTGTTGCAACATCAGAAAACAAGCACAACATTATTTTTATTTAACTAGTTTGTTTATCATTGAAATTGATATTATTGCAATGAATGATCAATTAAGGTTTTGTTCTTGGTACTCCAATAGTAACATTGTTTAGCTTATTAACAAAGCGTTGACTTTTAATTAATTAATTGCAAGTAATGGTTAACAAAATCATAATTTTGGTATATTTATATATTAGTTTTAGTTGTTGTTTTAATCCCTACTATATAAATGAAGTACCAAAGTCATTAATTAAACATTAATAAAGTTTATAGATATCTTTCCAACATTATTGTTAACCTTGAAGATTTTAGGTAGATTATATGCATGGAACAAAAATTTACATTGTTTGATTGATACAGATTTAAGATTAATTTCAAACCTATAAAGTATATTTAAAAAGTGTAATTGGTCTGTGATTAGCAGATATTCTATTTCTAAGGATTTTAATCCATCACAAAATAAATGATCAAGCCAAGACATCTGTTAAGCCAAAATTAAATTGTAAAGCTTCGAAGATCCCAATGCAAATTATTATACACATACGATCCCAATGCAAATTATTATACACATACACATGTATATATAAAATGGCTTAGTTTAATTTCAATGAAGCTTCATTAATAAAAAATACATATTAGGAATTTTTTTATATTCTGGTGTTTTATTTAATTTAAGTGCAACAATATGAAAATAGTTTAATATAAAAAGATTTGAAAGTACACAAAACTGTATTAGGTTATAAGAAGTATGTTTTTAAGACTGCATTTGTTGGCTATTGAATTTGTATTACCTACTTTTATTTTCCGATGAAGCGCCATATGTATATTAAATCAATTTATATATCGTCCAATCAATTCAATCGTCATATAGACTACTTATTGGTATATAGTTTCGTGTTGATTCACAAACAGGCACGAATAGCCTTGGCTGTTCGATACTGCTATTCTACCTTTGATGCACTAATGTTTTTTCCTTAGTATATCCTTTGATTACGATCTCTCTAACATAAAAACCAGAATCTCAAAATATAAAATTTTAAACGTGCCTAAAATGCAATAATCTTTTGAAGGTTAAAGCATATGTTCCCACAGATTTTAATTATCTGTACAGTTTGACGTTCTTTCATTCTCAAAACTCATCCATGTATTGTATAATCATGTTTAGGCTATAGATTATTACGAAAGCTAATATATAAACTATATTATTTTTTAGTATATAATTTTACTATACAAGTTATGTTAAGTAAACTCATCAAAGCTAGTCAAGTTTAATAAGGTTGTCATATATGTTTACATTGAAAACTAAAACTAACAACATGGATTACAACAAAATATATATTTTAAACCTATTAATACGTATGTCTTCTAACATCCAAAGGTATCGTAGTCATCAGCGGAACATGAACAGCTCTCTTAACTGGTACACAAGTTGTCTTGATTTTGTGTACAAATCGTGATATTATGCTAAACAACTCATATCCACGGTGGTTGTGTTCATAAATGGGGCAAATATTAAACAAAAGTGTGTTTTTAAATGCTAACAAGAGAATTTACAATTTTATAGTTTACAATTTTCTAAAATTTGCTAAAATAGAAAACTGTAACAAATTTCGAGGAGACGTAACCTTCCTAGGCTTTAATATGATTCACACTGCAAAACTACTTATTTTAATGTTGTATTATCAAACTACCATCATCTTCTTATATTGTTACTATTTATTTATTTAGTCATTAATGTTTTTATCAGATAATTATATAATTACGTTTTCTGTTTATATATTTTTACGTTTGATATCTTTACGCTTTCATATCAACTCTGGTTGGTTATTTACACATTGGTTTTTACTATCCATAGTATATTTTTAGAGTCTCTACCGTTGGAATACATTTATAAATTATATGTAATGGACAAAATAAATTAATAATTAAGAGCTTCTTAGGATTAGCAATGATATATGTTCAGTTCTTAGGGGAGGGGACGAGGAGGTGGGGATGAAGGGAAGGGAAGTCCGGAACGCTTTTGTCATTTGGAATGGAAGCGTCATGCCACGTCTTTACCAGCTTCCTGAACTAGATGGCGCCAATTTCCATCTGTCACTCTCATCGACTGTATCTTGAGTCTTTGAAATACATACCGCATATTTATTCGTTGCATCTGAAATTAATCTAGGATCACTACGGGATCTTACTTTGTAACTTTGACCATGCTTTTAAACTGTTACTTTACTTTAACATACCTTTTTATTTTGATTGAAATTAATGGCTTGTCCAGTCAAGGTTATGAAAAGTTCTTGTCTCATACTAAAACGTAAGTATAATCTTGCTTGTGTTTATATCTCAGTTAACTAAAATCATGAATCCCTCATTCAAACGTTGTTGCATTTATTAACTGAATGTTAAACAAATGTTAATTTAGTTACAATACAAAATTTGTGTTTAGAATATAATACATATTTTATAAGATTTGTTGTATTGGTAACAATTTATAATTACGTTTTGCATTTCGTATTCAACGACATAGTCACTTAATACCATTTGCTGAATGAATAAAAGTATACAAAATACAACACCAAAATATTATATTACAAAGCTAAACAGCAAATAAAATTGTGCTTAATTAAAACGTAAGAAGCAACAGGCAATAATTACAACTATTTATCCGCTCAGCATCACAATATAATTTATATTTTATTCTAAAATGATATAAAACAACTAAAGAACGTGCATATTTATAAATTACAAAATAATATAATTAATATTATGTATTTATTGGGCTAATCAGGCACTAGGGATAATTTTGATAGGTGTACTTCGGTATATAAACATTCATTTAAACATTGAATGTTAATGACAGATCGGGTAATAAAATGACGTTAAATGTAATACAAACATTGTTTTTCTTAATTTAATCACCTAATCACTGTATAAGACGCCAATACTTTTAGGGCTTTTTTTAAGGCAAATACGAATTAAAGATGAGTGAAGAAGGTGAGATGCCTTGTGTAGGCTGGTTGTTGTTAGACTGGCTGATTCTTTAGTCAGGATCGTTAAATAAAAGCCCAATGAGTAATGACAGGTGTGAAGCGAGCATGCTAGCACTCTGCTACCTATAATCACAACCAAGTGATTTGTGGCTTTGAACATTAACTGATGAGCGCTGCTATTGTTGAATCATGAGCGACAATATGGCAATTGCTGTTGCTGCTGTTGCCCGAACTATTATAATAACCATCTATTTATATTTGAAACCATCTTGTTTTAAGATCCTAAAATCAGTTAAAATTTCAGGTGTCACATGACCATAACACTTGATTTCGGGATGCTTGTACATCGCTTTAACACAACCTGACCTTCTTCGAGAAAAAAACCTAGTTACCAGGAAACCAAATTCTTTCAGCACTTGCCTCCTTGCATCAAAGAAATAAATTATTTTCCTCTATTTAAGAACAATTTTAAAATCTATCTGATTACACCTTGGAGGAATTCTTAACTGATTAACATCCGTTTTCTTGTCTTCCGGAATTGATCCTACCTGGTCATTTTATGTCTCCAAATTCCTTATAGATTTTCATCACCTAATCATATATATATATATGTAAAATATAGTTTTACAACCAAACACAGCACAAAAAACCAATAATAAACAACACCAGACAAACACAAACCAAGACCCCTGCCCCCCTTATCTATTTAGTAAATAACTAAATAGATAAGTAATGAAATTATCTTATACCCATACATGTAAGTACCATGCTATTCACGAAGTTGTGTTTTCCTGCGACTATAATGTATTAATGCTGTGAATGGTAATATTTGGTTGGGTTTGATCCTTATTTCCTTTGTAAAAACTTGAAAAAAGTTTACTTAATACTGTCTTAGGAAATTCAAGCGATGCCTAATGCATTATTGACTTGCATATATATGTTTACGTATACAAATTGTAGAAAATTTTGAACATCTATTGCCATTTATTTATTTATGCTTATTCATTTATTCACGGTATGCAATATTTTACAAATGTTGACATTGATGACAGTGATCCAAGATGGGAAAATGTGAAAAAAGCTTTTACACTACGGCAATCAACAACAGTGGTTAACAGTGTTAAAAGTGATTAACAATGAGAGCAAAATACAGGAACACTAACTGCCAACAATATACAAAACAATATAACATAACAGTAAAAATGATAACAATCATCCATGAAAAAAGTCGTAGACCTGCGAAAGCTCATTTCCTATCCTTTGGAATCTTGGCAGGATACTATGAAGGACATACTCGTAGGATGTGTTGTAGTCGTGTCGGAAGAATAAGTCTTGCCTTCGAGTCTGAGCCGGGACTTTAAAGTCTATCTTGACGAGTAAGTCAGGACAGTCAAAGTCGCCAACGGTTAGTTTCCGAAGAAAACCCGTATCAGCCTGCCATCTCCTAACAGCCAGGTCCACAAGTCCAAACGAATGAACAAGAAGGTCAACTAGAGCTTCAGAAAACTCATATCCATGTCTGACGGCCACAATCCTAAGAAATCTTCGCTGGAGCTTCTCAAGGCAGTCACTATGCACTGCCTGAAAGAAGACCACGCTACACATTTAAACTCTAGCACAGAGCAAACCAGAGATAAATACAAAACCTTCATCGCTTCCACGCTTATACCATGTTTATAAGCTCGAATGAGGAGACCAAGTGCCCTTGATACTCTATTGCAAATATAATCGATAAGAAGATTGGGCAGTAGGTCAGTTGAGAGAATGACACCAAGGTCCTTAACACTGTTTCTTTTATCTATGATCGTGTCATACAAGATGTAATCAAAGGTGACCGAAATGCTACATCGATGAAAAGTCAGGACTATACATTTCTTGGCGTTCAGCCTCATAAAATTTTCGTCACACCATCGTTCAATCATAAGTAGGTTTTCCTGAAGGCGATGACAATCATGTTCACTTCGAACTGTACGGAAAACCTTTATATCATCTGCACATAACAAGAGGTCATACTCAATGTCAAGAGCAATATCATTCTAAAAGAGATGGAACTGAAAAGGTCCAATATGAGACCCCTGCGGCACACCGGATTCAGCCGTGAATAGTTTGTATTATCGCATCGGCAAACTTGACGACCAGTTCCCTGTCACAGATGGACTAATGGAATAAATTTACCAGAGAGCCTGTGATTCCAAGAGATTGCGGCCATGATACGTTTTGATGCAATTACGGTATGTAAGCCAATACGTCTTACAACATTTAAAAATAAATGTAAACTCAGACTTAGGCCTATATGAATAAAAAACTGTTAATATGTACAAAATAATCTCCCATTAGGCCTGACTAATTTAAATCAACGTTATTGCACCACATTTAATATACATTTACTGTTTGTTCACACAAGTTATAATTTGTATGATGTTGTAGGTCATTATATAGAGTGCACATTATTACATACCGTAAAGGTACTTGTTACTTGTTACTTGTTACTTTAGTATTCCGTTTGTAGTCCATGGAGACCAGGAATTGGGCGGGTCATCAGGTCTGTACGGTAAATTAGTGTGTGTCAATCAACGAACAACATTTAACTCTTTCACTATCAATTGCCATTACTATCTAAAACTGTTAATTCCTTCTGTATATTTTATTTGCTACAATCTAGAAAAGTGTTAATTGTTTATTGATCAACTGTCACAGCTGTGTTTGACATTGAAAATACACACTTACACTAATGACCTGCACTACCAACAGCTAGATTCCGACCACCTGTCAGAGATTCCTTTATCATGCCTACCCCGTGAAGCCCCTTTTGAAAGCGAAACCATAAATATATTTTAACCCGTTAACCAAACCGTTAATACATATTGGCATTCCAGCATACCTTGCCTATTCTAATAACTCTTTATTAGGTAAAGTTATTTACAATAAAGTAGCTATATGTAACAGCTTATTTTACTTTTATTCTAGGTAATTACTTTTATTTCCCTTTACCTACACAAATTATAATTACGTTGTGGAATAAACTATCATGCAAATTCTTATCTCTTAAGCACCTAAATTACTGTGTATGATCAAAGTAATATTTTAATTAATTAATTTGCATGCAATTATAATTTGTATATATAATAGTAAGGTATCTTAATTAATTGGATATCTTATCAGTTTCAGCTACATCTGAGTGGATCTAGTACTGGACTACAACCAAAATGTCCCGGCTTCAAATCCCGGTGAAATTGACACGACTTTTGAAAATTAGACTTACATCGTGCTTTGGGAGGCACATTAAGCTGATGGTCCAGGCTACATAAGGAGTTACATTAATAAGTGTATTGCTTAAAATGATTAACAAATCAAAATCCCTCATTACCAAAATGAACACTTTGAAAACATTATAAACTTGTGTTATTTACCATAATTATTAACAACTATATATAAGTTAACAAAAATATATACTTAAGTATATGCTTAATTTTTTTACTTGATAATTTACTCAAATACTCCAAGAGAGATTATGAAACCGTCAGGTTCTCCCTTTTGCCTCAAATCCTTTTATTTAATTTTAATATACAACTTGTTTTGGCTTAGTTTCATTAACTCTCGTAAAAATGTTGTCGTTAAACGTGTAATGTACATATAGTTAGAAACACTATCTGAAAAAATATAAGTAGTTATCCTGTAATGAGTGTAATGAGACGTAAAACTAGGGTGAATGAAAGCGAGGGTCTGACGTCATACGGGGAACATTGACGGTGACATTGTGAGAGATGGAACTGATATCAGCTTTCAAGGCTATCACATCCGAGACATCTTGCTTTTTGTGTTCCATCAAAGAACCACACAGTATGGCTACGATATTTCAGTTTTTTTTTTTTTAATTAGTCAAACAAGTTTATAAATGTTTTCCCCTAACATAATTTATAAACCTGTTTATTTATATTGTGTAATTTAATTCGTCTGGGATGTAATTACGTAGAATATTATACTTAATAAAACATTTAAATAACTTATTATTTATACCCAATACTTTTCTAAAAATGTTTTAGGTTTGTTTAAGTTATTAATAATACAGAACTACTAACATCTAGATCAAATACATTACTCAGAAAAATGAATTCTAGATCAAACCCTCAGAAACAATATTTTAGCTCCACACGTGTTTTGTGGCGTTCGTTCACCTCGTGATGTTACCGGCAATATGTCACACCGTTATTGGGTTATAGCCAATTTGAGGCCACACATTGTGTAGGAGAAAATGGTGGATCCTACACACTTTTCTGGGACAGACAAAACTAACTATTTAAGAAACGGATTTTTCTTGGATTTGTTAAAATTATATATTTACAATCATGCTAATTATTTTATTATATTAGATTCTGTACTAACGCTTATTTTAAATTAATAAATAAAATAACAATGTATACAATAATCATTTAAAATTAAAGATTCTGTAGTTTTACAATGATAATTTAATTCTGTTAATGAAGAATGATTTTTAATTCGTTTACTACTGTTTATTTTGCTGCAGTTGTTTCTTATATTTTTTTTTAAATAATTAATTATGTTTTGTAACTAATAAGGTGCACCTTAAGAAAAATTATATTATAATTTTAATCAAAAAGATTTTATTTGTTTTCGGTGATAATATATGACTAACAAATAGGAATTACTTCAACAGTTTGAAAGTTTTATGATTCAAACCAATACTAAATTGAAAATACTAAAATATGTAAACTTTAGCTTAATATAGCAAAACGATACTGATTCATATTTCTATGTATCACGTATAGTTATTAAAGAACATAATGACTTATATGATGGAAGCAAAACTAACATTTATGGGGTAATGTGATTTGTTTTACAACTGCACAGTGAAGATTAAGCATGTCTGATACAAAAAAGTAAGAGGATTAAACAACTACCTCATGCAAAGATACGCCGCGCCGTAGTGAACATATTCCAAGAGATAGACCTATATAGGTTAAAAGCTTTAACCATAGGATCGGATGCATAATTTGTATAACTGTAGTTTAATAATTATTAATATAAGTATTTTATTTAACAGAGCAAGGAAATTCCAGCATAAAGTATTATAGCGTATTGGAGGGTTTTTGTAACTATATGCAATTGAAACATTATAAATATCAATATACGATTTATCTAATAGGTACATAAAATATGCAAAAATTTAATAATGTTATAATTTAAGTTATTTATTTATTTATTTATTCGGTACTTGTCAGACGTTATTTGAAAACAAAAACATTTAGACACTTCTCAAGGCAAAATTTCTAAATTTAACCAGCTGTGTACTTAACGACATAATTGAATTTAAATTACACAAAAATGATTTCACTATTAATCGTTTCCGACATTCTATATATTTATTTATATTCGTATGAAATGAAACGTATTGTAGCCAGAAAACTTTAGAAAGGTCGACGTCCGCGCTGCAAGGCTATCGGGTCGTGGTGGGAGGGGGTTAGAGGTGCAGGACAGATCACATCTCTGGAATAGAAGTTTCTTTATCAGTTTCATGTTCCTGACGGGGTCAATGTACTTCTGCCAGTCCTACAAAGTTATCTTGAATATTTGTTTTCTTTATTATTTTTATCTACCTGTGTTCTGTCAATAAGTGCAATTATTCAAAAAAAAATTATAAGTTAATATAATTTATATTATATTTGTCTAACAATCAGCTGTTTAAATTAATTATCAGTATAATATTAAGTGTTTTACTAAATGTAAAAACTAATATAAAAAAATATGATATTTAATATACAAGCATTTAGCGAACAGCTTCAAAGGATTATTAAATAGTGTTGGAAATTACTGAATAAAAACTGTTAAATAACTCATAGAATAGTAGAATCTTATTTTAATTTTACTAAACACAATATATCTTTAAGCTGTTGTATGGTAATTCTTATTATGTACTGTCATTAAAAATAAATACATAATTAGTGTGCAAAAATAAAAACAGATTTCTCAAGGTAAAAGTGAATAACTTAGAATTATTGAGGTTCAGTTTAACTAGTAGAGCTTGGGGCATCAAAATAAATACTTTCATATGCTTCACATAATGCACACGTCATAGTTGTGAAAGAGTTTCGTATAAGGACAGCAGTAAAAATTAAAAGTTTTTTATTTTCAATTTTATTAACATAATTTATTTAATTTGTGTTAAATAATCTCATATACATTGTTGGGATATTTTTTTATATATTACAACTTTTATATATTTAACAACCAAAAATTATTTTTCAAAAAGATTAACTGCAAAAAATACTTTTACAGTTGTTTTAAATGGAAAATGATAATTTGTTCAATCAAATTTAAAATGTTAATTTAAACAATTTATATTTTAATGTTTTATGTTTATTGTTAGATTGATATTGTAAAAAAATTGTATGTAATAAACACTAGATAAAATAAAACGTAAATTATTCATAGCTGTAAATAATTTGTGGGATTCAAACAAATGGAAATGTATTTAAGCGTTTAGTACTAATTTTAAGGTGATCGATCATTGATAAACTTTATATAAAACATATATACTTGTCGTAAAGTATTGCCAAATTATTGTTTATGTTGTTCCAATGAAGAAAAACACATATCCGTTAGCAAATATGACCCTGTATGTCAGTTTAACCGTTATACTTCATCGATGATGAGTTTAAAAAAAAGTTTTGCTAAAACCTTTCCGTAATAGTAGACAATATTGTTAAAATATAACCATATGTATATGTTGAGAAACCTACGTTAAAAAAATTTGGTTTCTAAGTAAGGAAAAACTTTTTCAATTTACCCGCAAGGAAATGCATCCATATTTTGTTCAACCCTGTTTAGAAAAAACATTATAAATATTCAATCGTTTCATTACTTTGCCTATTACAATGTCATATTTGTTTACCTAAAACTCTTGCTAACTGTTGGTTATTGGTTGGATTTTGTGTCTAATCAGCAAGGTTAACTATATATATATTTATTGGATAGGTATGTTTGTCAACTTATTTATTTTGTATGAACAAATTTTTATGATTGTAAAGTGTTAATGCAGACGGAAAACAAACAATACTTGCAATCGTATATGTTTTATATAGATTACTTTAGCAATTGTATAAACTAACTATGTTTGATATTTTTTTGACCTATGTCTTGATTTTGGTATTAGTCAACAGAAAATTGATAAAGCTAAAATAAATAGAATACGGTTAAAAAATATATGTTTCATAATTAACTTATGTTAACAATTTTAAGGTGAATTTTATTGCATGAAAGTAATAACGTAACGTAGGCCTTTGATTTTGTTTTCAAAATCAAACGTTTTATGCAAATGTGGCCGGGGTTTTATTAGGTTTCACAAATTCAGGTAATGTCAACAGCAGTTTCAAATAAAGCCATAATGACTACCGTTTGAGACTGCACAATCAAAGCTGCCCTTTCGACCGTGTTGAAAGTAATAGGCAGTGGCTACATACACGTCCGACGTGAGCCGCTACTGTTCACGTCCGTTCCAAATTATGCACCTTACATTACTTTTCCTGTGATTTTTAAAACAAATTGAGAGCCAGAAAACCTCCTAACCTAACCTAACGTAAACTAACCTATCCTAACCTAACGTAACATAACGTAACGTAACTTAACCCAACCTAACCTAAGCGGTAGCGAAGTGAATTTGCCCTTACATTGGACGTGTATGCAGTCACTTCGAAAGTAATATAGCATGGTAGGAATTTGTTTTTCCAAAAATGTTTCTTGCCAGTGAAACGTGCAATTTTATCATGTAAACAATTGTATAGTTCAATTTTAACTCACATATTAGGTGTAATATAGAGTTTTACAGGAATACCATTGTAACTGTTATACATTGTTTATTGCTTTTACTCAAATTATAATAGTTAATATAACATAAATTAAAATATAAATATTATTGAAATGTTCAAAATGTAAAAAAGTTACGCAAAACTGCAAAAGTAAACAAAACAAAATATTATCAACTGTCTTGCATTAACAATTCAAAATAATCCGTTAAAACCTCAAAAAAAATTTTTTTATCATGTAATTTAGAAAGTGGCTTGAATTGTGAATTTCGATGGCATTTTCCAAGTGGCTAATTAGACAGAAAGAATAAATGAGGCTACTATGAAAGGAGGTTAGTTAAAGGAAATATTTACCTCTTAATAGAATTGAATATGTTTTATGTAATTAATGTGGGGCTAGGGTTTGTCTGTAGAGCAAGAATTTGATGAAAATTCTTCCGTAGTTTTACTGTGCATTTTAATTTTATTCCATTTATATTGAAACAAATTTTGATTTTGTCTTAGAAAAATGCTTTTAAAATGTAATCATTTTTACAAAATTAATTTAAACCGAAAATAGTATTGAAAACAAAAATATTTTAACTGAAGGAAATAGCAATAATATTAACTTCTCTTTGCTTTGCTTTAAAAATAAAACAATTAAATTATATTGACTTATGCATTAAAAGACAAACGTTTTCAAAATGCATTTTTAATAGGAAGTTTTAGTGAAGCAATTATCTAAACTTCATGTTACGTAAAATTGGGAATTTATACTTTACCAGTTCTAGATATTCTTTCATAACAGGACTTAAAACACACTGTTTCCCGAATAGTCTTGTAACAACAAAAATATTTTACTAAAACTAATTCACGACTGTAGATATATTTATCTGTAATAACGGTTTCACATTCATTGAAGATTGTTATGAAATTGTAACTCAAAGTTAAAATAAACAAGCTTAGTATAATTCGTCCAAAATTGGCTGTTATTTAATGTGTTAAAATCAAATTCACTCAAAAACCATGTGTGTTTTACCTAAAAAAAACCGTTTGTTTTGGGTAAGTTATTATATTATTTTTTTCTTTGCGAATGGTAAAGTAGTCAAACCTATTAGATAAAATGTCAAGAAAACAGTGTCTCTTACTGCGCATGTGTATTATTACTTTGTTTCATAAGATGCCCTTTTTATCAATGGTCAGTGTAATATATAATGTAGATTTCTTTATTTTTATTCAGTATTTCCGGAAGCTACAAAGTAAAAAATATAATAAACATAGAGGGAACATATATTGAGTATATAAAACTTAAACGCAATAGTGTTGTTCATAAACTAGTTTTGCCCTAAACACGCTGGTTATGTTCTGACAGCATAATTGAAATATTTACAAGATTTAATTTTATATTTAATGACGATATAGACGGTACTAACAATACTAGGCAATAGTATATTTCAAAACAAGAGTGTGTAATGGCTGTTTCCGAGCCGAGATCAAGTTTACGCGCGAGGCTTTAGCCGAGCGCGCAATTTCGATTAAGGCACGGAAAACCCTTTCTACTCGAGTTATGAACGATATTTTTCATCACACTGTAGTTAATTAATGATAATAATGAATTAAATAATATAGGTTTAAGAAATAACCTGTAGGTGCTCAATTGATATCCGCAGTACAATGAAAACAGTGATACCGTTTACACAGCTGATAAAGTTATTGAGAACAGCTGATTTATGTTAAATATACTCTTAGTACTACTTGTGTCAGGAATCATAACTAAATACTAGCGTGGAAATCAAAAGTTGCTGATTTTCCCACTCTAGAACGGGAAAACGTTATTTTCTGCACTCTCAGCTGATGTTGAAAACAGCTGTTTTCCGTACAGCGTGATGAAAAATATACATTTACCCGCTAGTTTAATATATAATTCAGCATGACGGAAATGTGTATGAATTTTATTGTTATCATTTTTTTTATTAGAGATCTGAAAATCATTTATTTTACATCAGTGACTCCATAGTGAATATTTACTTCGCAATGCTTACATGACTCATCATCAACAGCGGTTTATCAAAAGGAAACAATTTAATATGCGACACTAATAAACTGGATTTGTTTTCCGAATACAATGTTATATTGCGTAGTTGGTAACATAACGAAGAAGGTCATAACAATGAAGTACTTTATATATTCTACGAAGGAAAGACACGTGCATCATCAATATAGTGTTTCCCGGAACATTCTCTGATTTTTCTTCCTGTTCCACCACGTGGCAATATTACAGTTGTCCTCTTTAAGTTCTTGGACACTTTTATTTTAGTGTATTAATCCATTTAAATTTATATTTATTATGATAAGTTAGGAAAAAATAATAATTATAATATCATATTGATATGAGTTACGAAGTGTTACTAAGTGTTTGCTGTTAAACAAGATTATCACTGCGTAGCTTATATTTCTCCTAAGAGCAACAATGTGTCTCGAACGCCTTATCTGCCTTGCAAATGTCCTAGTGTGACGTCGTGAATCTGTTTGTCCAGTTTAATTGCCCAGAACACGTTCTGTACAGTCATATAACACATACTTGGTCCTTATCTATTTCTCTACTTTGAGGAAATAATATATTATGTAACGTAAAAACACATACAGATATTGGTTACTTAGAATAAATACCATCTTGTAAGATATTATATTAATGTTACCGTTTCCAGTCTCACTTTTAGCTGTTATTTATACATAGAATGATGAAAAACGTGTAAAAGAAATGTTATTTCCCACATGACAGCTACTTAATTATATCACAAATAACAGCATCCGGTGTGTTTTGTTCCCCCATCAAACTACTGGACTGATTAAGGTGACCATCAGTCAAAATAAAGACACAGATTAATACCTGGTTCATAATGAATGATCTACTTCTACGTCCATCTAATTTTAAGAATATTATTTTGGAATTAAGTCCTTTATTATCCTTAATTAAATTAATACCTACAAATGTGTTAATTAAAACAAAGTTACAATAGAACGTAAAACTTTCAAAGTAGTCCAATCACCACGAAATGTCACAAGTGACATTATATTGTACGTTTTCATTTGTTACTGAATTATTTAAATTCAACATATTTCTTAAAATCATTAAAACATTTCCGATCTACAGTGTGAAGTTAATCGTCTTTGTAATTGAGAACGAAATAATAAGCAGATTTATATAAAACATTAGGTTGTCATTAATTTGGGTTTTTAAAAATCACAAATGATTAATTTGTGTCAATTTCTATGATATAGGTTCACCTATTTGTTTGACCTGCTTTGTTATGTTACCGACTACTTAATATTACTCTGTATTCCGGAAAAAATCCAGTTACAAGCACTTAGAGATGGCACATATTATTTTTATGAGTCGCTGTCAATACTGTGGTAACAGACTTATTATACCAGTAAGAATTATTGCGAAGTAAATATTATTATTTATGGAATTGCTGATGTGGGAAAAACAATTTTTCCTGATTTCTAATTAAGATCAACAAACTTATGGTAATTTTTATTTAGAGGCTGCTTCATGGAATGTATAGTGGTAGATGCTGGGACTTTAAAATATCCCCGTCGCAGCAAACCTGCATACTCAATGAATTTCCAATGAATATATAACATTAAACATTAACACTTAAACAGGATTCATAAGAAATATATTCACAAACAAGCGATATTAAAAATATTAATTATTCTCCATAAGAATAACATTGGGGATGAGTACGCAGGTTTGCTGCAACAAGGAAGACAAAATAATGGGTTTTTATGCAAATATCATTAGTAATCATCTAAGTTAAGTCACATACCAAGTTTCATTCATATACATTAATAAGTAAGCGATATATATATATCATTTGAATTATTCTCCATAAGAATAACATGGGGACCGATTACTTAGGTTTGCTGCTATGGGAACCATACGTGCAAATTGTTTATATTGTGCAAACAACGATAAACCCCAACCAGATGAAACCATATACCAAATTTTGTCAGTTTATGTTCATAAACAAGCGAGATATACAATTTTTCTTTTTCTCCATAAGAATAACATTAGACAACGTACTGTGTTTAGTACTTTCAATATCTCAGGAACCAATTGACGTAGAGCAATGATAAAAATTCCAAATTGTTTGTTTTTTATGCTGAATTAAATGGTAAAAAATAAAATTTTATTTAAATAAAAATTACATGGGAAAACCCCAAAAACCCATTTTGGGGTACAAAACCCCCCAAAAACCTCCCTTTCGATGGTGCGATTCGTCTGGTTTTCGAACTCGTTCAAATAAATGGTGCTCTACACATTTGTTCCAAATTTCATTAAGATTGGACTTTTTTACAAGAGTTATCGTGCTTACGGACACATATATGTATATATAAACGAGTATATACATATATAAAAATTTTAACGAATGGTGTTTTTGGCATCTGGGGACCTCAAAATGAAAAGTTATCATGGTCTTGGGCTTAAGTGTTACCATGAGACCTACGGTAATGGCTTCTTCCCTAGAGGGGAAATTCGCTAATAATGCAGAAGGATGAAACTAGCATAGTTAGTTTAATCGCACCAAAATCCCGGTCATTGCTGAACTGGAGCACAGCTGAATGTGGATATGTGGATAGTTTTATAATCGGTTCTAAACTGCAGCTATGACATTTACCTCGGTTATTTCTCTATACATGGTTACAAAGGCGTTTAATATAAATATGAAGCTTATCAACATGATGACATTAATTTATAGACAGTGTTCTCAGAATAAGTTTATTACATGATATTACAAAATGTTATAATTTGTCTAGCCAGCTCACAATGAAGGATGTTTGTGGTGGTTTAACTTTGTTCACAGACATTACATATTTGATTGCCGATTTTTATTCCCTAATATTTGTTCGTGAGAATATTTTTCTAAGCACCATCAACAAATTTCAAGTCATGGCTTTACTGTGTTAAGAAAAATATACTACCTTGTGCTAAATTATATTTATCGTTTTTCCCCAATTTGAAGAAAGTCATATTGTTTTTAACATACGTCCCTTTATTTCAGGTTTAACATCTAATCAACTTGAAATTTGTGTTCTGTTTACACGATTACATTTCTGAAAACTACAATAGTGTATATATATAACATGAGTGGTGTTTAAAAGTAAAGATAATTAACAATTAACGATGTGCAGCCCTTAAAACATTGACATATCGTTGAAATACAATAACAACAATACATATCAGTTGCCAGAGATGCCTATAAGATCAGATGTGCCTCCAAATATCTGATTAACCAGTCCCCTTTATCGATGACGAGTTTTCTGTTAAAGTTTGAAATAAATTTGTTTCGTATAGGTAGACAAAATTATGTAACTTTAAATTTTTTATTAGTTAAAAGCGCCTTTTGTAATAATACTAAAGCATAGACTTCGATGATATTTTTATGTTAAGCAAAATAATTATCATACTTTTGAGTTGAGGAACATAGTTTTTGACGAATTGTGTAGTTTAAAATAATAAAATACTTTCGCAATGTATCCGCAAGGAAATGCGTCCATATTTGCATAAGTTGTTTACCGCGTTTAGAGAGACTTGATAAATATTCAAAGGTTGCATTACTTTGTCTTATACAATACTGAGCGTGTTTACCGGCAATTACAGTTTATGTTAGTTCTTGGATTTCGTATTTTATCAAGCTGTAAAATTGGTTTCAGTTATAAGGTATTATATCTACTTAGTTTTATGTATTTGTAGACAAACTTCAATAAAGTTTAGGTTAAAATATGTATTTATAAAAAAAGAATAAACAAAGGCAGTGGCTACGTACACGTCCGACGTGAGCCACTACTGTTCACGTCCGTTCCAAATTATGCACCGTACGATACTTTTCCTGTGATTTTTAAAACAAATTGAGAGCCATAAAACCTCCTAACCTAACCTAACGTAACCTAACCTATGCTAACCTAACGTAACATAACGTAACGTAACCTAACCCAACCTAACCTAAGCGGTAGCGAAGTGAATTTGCCCTTACATTGGACGTGTACGCAGTAACTTCGATAAACAAACCCTACAGCCAAGAAAAAAAACATACAATGAATAGTTACATTCCCATATTTTTAAGAAACGCTTTAACCGATTGAACCGATATAACAGCCTCCCTGACACTTTAGCTTCTTATTAATTTTAATCTAAAGAAAATATAAAATATATCTTTGATTACTGGATGGCTTTGATTCCTGTACAAGACCAGTCGACTATCTTCCCCCCAAAAAAATAGTAATAATAAAAAAAAAACGGAGAATCTCATCAGTACTATAAGATTTAAAGCATGCCCCTTTAAATCTCTTAGAGTAACATATGAATAATACACCCGTCGCAGCAAACCTGCATACTCAGCGAATTTCCAATGAATATATAACATAACACTTAACAGGATTCATAAGAAATGTATTCACAAACAAGCGATATTTAAAATATTAATTATTCTCCATAAGAATAACATTGGGGATGAGTACGCAGGTTTGCTGCAACAAGGCACACAAAATAATGGGTTTTTATGCAAATATCAATAGAACTCATCTTAGTGAAGTCACATACCAAGTTTCATCCATATACATTCATAAATAAGCGATATATAACATTTTAAGTATTTTCCATAAGAATAACATGGAGACCAAGTACCTAGGTTTGCTGCTACAGGAACCATAGGCGAAAAATTGTTTTTTGTGCAAACAATAATAAACCATAACCAGATCAAGCCATATACCAAATTTTGCCAGTTTATGTTCATAAATAAGCGAGATATACAATTTTTCTTTTTCTCCATAAGAATAACATTAGACAACGTACTGTGTTTAGCACTTTCAATATCTCGGTAACCAATTGACGTAGAGCAATGATCAAAATACCAAATTGTTTGTTTTTTTAAGCTGAATTCAATGGTGTAAATTAAAGCTTGATTTCCATTAAAATTACATGTGAAAACCCCAAAAAACACATTTTTGGGGTACAAAACCCCCCAAAAACCCCCCTTCGGATGGTGCGATTCATCTGGTTTTCGAACTTGTTCAAATAAATGGTACTTTACACATTTGTACCAAATTTCATTAAGATCGGACCTTTTTTACGAGAGTTATCGTGCTTACGGACACATATATATATAAATATATATATAAATATATATATATAAATATATATATATATATATATATACATATATAAAAATTTGAACAAATGGTGTTTTTGGCATCTGGGGACCTCAAAATGAAAAGTTATCATGGTCTCGGGCTTAAGTCTTTCCATGAGACCTACGGTAATAGCTTCTTCCCTATAGGGGAAATTCGCTAAAAGAGCAGTAACTTTTAGGAACAATAACAATCGTTTTCTGAGTTTGTTGAAAATCAAATGTTTGAGGTAAATGTGGCCGGGGTTTTATTAGGTTTCCACAGACCCAGGTAATGTCAACAGCAGTTTCAAATAACACAAGAATGGCTGAGAGCAATCAACGTTTCCAATTCACCTGTTTTGAATGTTATGTAACGAGTTAGGAGTTCTGTACTTTACAAAGTAATGTTACGTTACACAAAAATGTTTTGATTGCATAGTGCTAGTGTAATTTTCCTATTATAATAATTTATTTATATATACATTAATTTAAACTGAATATTGTATTTTAGATACAATTTTACAGGTATACGGCTTTAAATCTGTTTTATTTGTTAATGCTTCATTCTAGTTATTACCTTAATTAAAACTCTTTGAAAGTTTTAATATAATTTAATCTTTAAACTTTATACAAACTCTTAAAGTATACATATATATATATGTATAATCAACCTTCTTGCATTAAAAATGTAACAAAATCTTACTATCCTTCAACAAATTTGTAAAATAAAGATTTGTTTTATCATTGAATCTAAAAAGCGACTGTATTTCACTGGACAATGCGATATCATTGATCAATTGGTAAATTAGGCAGTTACAAAATTGAGGTATTTACGAAAGAAGGAAGCTTCAATAAAGTAAAGATTTATCTCTTCAAACGATTCACTCTACTATACATAAAGTTAAATAAGTCATGCATTTCATTATTACTCTTTTTAACTATAAAAGTCGTAAATAAATAAAAGAAAATACAATACCAGATTTATGTTTTAATGTAATATTTTTCAACTAATATAGTATTGAAATTATTTGTTACAGGAGTATATTACACAATTTGTGATTACTCTCTCCTTAGAACTGCACCTTAGATCGAAAATCATTAAAATGAAATATATTTTTTAAATAATGAAATTAAAATATTGTTGAAATATATTTTGTTTGAAAAAAAAACAACTTTTGCAAAGGTTTATTTAGCAAAATTATCTGCAAAAATAGTTTACTAGTTTTAATTTACTAGTATTGCACGTCAGTTAGGTTGCTACGGCCCACACTATGTCATTGCAACTATATCACGTACTTATACTATACACAGTAAAAATAAAGGGCATTATAAAATATGATACATGAAAATATAAATATTTTACACAAGTTCTGTTCATATTTCTGTGCGTAACGACAAATTGTGTGTCGTTTCTTTTTCATTTTGATAATAATATAAACATACATATTTTACGAAGATACGACACAAGGATGTTTAGTATAGTGTTTCTTAAAACTTTATTTTTATTCTTCTACATGCACTAACACGTGGCAATATAATAGTTTTTCCCGTTATATTTTCATATTGATTCACTTATCATATCAATCCAACAGTTATTTATAATAAAATAAGGTTACTTTACCTCCGTCATCAGTTTTAAAATAATCCAAATGGACGACCGCTTCTCGGAAGTTATAATACTTCCATCATCGGGTTGAATTCAATTTTATATTTGTTTGTCATCAAAAGTTAAAATGTCACAAAATAGACACTACAGTAAGAAAAAAACATTAAAACAAAGTGCTTTAAATATTTGTTTGATATTATTGTAGTGTGTGTTTAGTGGCATCTTAAATTTTAACGATAGGCAATTGTGAACTTTTGTGAACTTGAATTCAACCTGTTGATGGAAGTATTTTAACTTTTAAAAACGCTGACCATTTGGATTATTTAAAGGGGGAGACAGAGGTAAAGTAACCTTGTTTTATTGCTTATCAGCTTTGGAGGCTATTCTACCATGATTAAGTTAGAAGCTAGTCATGCAAGCTCTGCCTTCGAATTCAAAAAGATCAAACATAAGTTATTGTTCACAAACCTGGACATTAAATTCAACAAAACATGTCTGGATATACAAACTGTACCATAATACGCTCAGATAAATATAAGAAACAAATATTTTGTTGCAAATAAAACTAAATATTTTGCTCAATCAACTTGGATACAAAATTAAATAAAATTTTGCATAGAAAAAGAGCATTTTAAATACCCTTTTGTACAATCAACATTTTCATTTGGCAAACATGCTTCATACTGCAATCAGAGGCCTAACATTTATTAAAGTTGACCAATATTTAAACAAAAATATCCTTAAAAAAAAATAACACAAGAAAGGAAGGTTAATAACCTTTGCAAACAAAATGCTAATAACTCTGAAAGATTAACAGTAAACCACAAATTTTACCCTCTTGTCATTAATTGCGCGGATATAGTGTATACTAATGAGGAATCTGACATTCCTAATAAAGGTTTAAAACACGATTGTCCCCTATTTTCTAAGACAAAATATTAAACAGGATAAATAAAATACGTCTTACAACACATTAAAGTATGTTTACACTTATACTGAACTTACATACAAGACGGTAAAATAAGTAGTGGGGCATTGTAGGTTTTGGCTCACTTGATTAATTGCTTCCGGAAGCGCTGAGTGAATAAATACGTCATCTGAGGCTGAGCCAGTGACGTAGGCGGTTTTGTGACGTAATGAGGGAAAGTTCAAGGTCACGGGGAGGGTGTTTTAAAAAAGTACTACCTCGCACGCGTAAAATTCGATTGTGATTCGATAGTTAATCGATAATAAATATCGAATGAAAATAATCGAATGAAACAATCGAATGATACGAGTGCGAGGTAGTACTATTACAAAATAACTTTATTTTATTAACAATGTTTGTTCTTAATTACAATACGAAGCTTCCGCCGATGTTGGTTAAAATCGAAGTTGATGATGCCGACGAGTCGCGATCATCGTGTTTTTTCCTGATGAAAGAAGGTAGATACTTCGATCCCTGTGCAGAGTCCATGTTGTTTTTTGTTGCGTAAAGTTCCAAAGATAAATCGTAACCGGACGCAATGAGAAGTCTTAACTCTTCATTAAAAACCTCGAGGTCTTGGAAAGTCGCCAGATGAATAGAATCATAATGAATACACCTAATTTTAATGGACATTTCAACAGAGAGCTCGATGTACACTGGTCAAGAGCTGGAGGTGTACTGAATATTCGCTAGCTAGCGTTTTGGTATCAAACAAAATGGTGGGGGTAAAAGTGTGGTGGGGCGGAGCAGATGGCGGACGGCAGATGGTTGCTACTACATTCGCCGCCACAGTAATGCAATCCGTCGGCGTAATTCTTGTATTTTATCTTGTCGGTTCATTTGATACGTTTTACATCTACATATGCAATAGCTGAAACACCTGCACTTACGACAAGCTTTCCCGTCAACTTGATCGCCTGGTATTTTAAAACATTGTAACTCGCAACAATATGTATTCAAATTGTTATCGAATGATAAATTGTTCATCGGTGGCACCGACATGTTAGCTGCAGCGTGTGTTAGACAAGACTGAGACTAACTTCACTGCTCCCCTCTCTTTTATACCTCTTTATAAGTTAACCCTGAATGAAAGTTCAAGGTCATCCGTTTGAATTTTAAAAAAAGCAACACAGCAGTATATAAAATAATATACTGCTGTGTTGCTGTTTTTTTTTTTTTCTTTTCTTTATTAAACAAACATCTTACAATACAATAAGCTTAAGTCTAACATTAATGACTAGAAATACAAACAGAGAAATACAAACAGAGCCATTATGTACAAATATGCGTGATGTGCAGAGTGAGTTCCGTAGAGTTGTTGCCGCTTACACCGTGTGATACCAAATACAACGTCCCCGGTTGAATATCTCGCAAATCTTCATTTTGTAGCAGTTGAATAAATCGTTTTGGAAGAAATACTTGAAACTTCGGCTCATCTCCTGGAGTGAAAGGTCCTTCGCTCAATGAAACTAGAATTGCTTCTCCATGTGTGGTTTCCACTTTCTTGATGTTATGAATAATGTAGTGTTTTTGTTCTTTTAGTTCTGAACACTTTTTAGTTAGCAGAAGGTCGGATTTTGAATGAGTGTTGAATTGATCAACCAGTGTTTGTAGAAACTGTTGTGATGCCATCTTTGTCAGCAGTAGTTGTGGTGTCTTCTGTGATGTTGCCTCTTCGGAGTCTCGAATAATACTCGTGCTGGGCCGGTGTTGTCTCCTCATATTTATAGGCCCCGCTACCCCCACCACATTCCTGCGTTTGTTTCAAGTAAGCAGCCAAACGATATGCGTTGTACAATGCACAGTTTGTTTGACCGTGTTTAAGATCTTTTGCAGCGACACAAATATTTCCGAGATTAATGTTAAAATCCTTACTGATAGTTATATCGAAAACATAACCGTGCGTGTACTTTTGTATCCAATTCTTTTTTTCTAATCCTTTTGTGTATATATGCGAATATTGTTTGCAAAAGTTAAACATAATACTGTGCAGATTACTGTAGCTTATAAAACCTTCATACCAGTGTATGTGATGAAAGTAGTTTGTTATCCATTTGTTTGTAATTTTTGCTTTGGCGTTAAGTTTGTTAAAAGAAAAAGGAGCTTCAAACGTGAATGGGTAGGCTACAAATGTAAGCAAGTCTAAAATTACTAATTCCTTGATAATAAACCTATCATCATTATTTCGAAATGCTTGAAATTCGATTACACAAGGCTTTACACTCACTTCTTCATCCCCTCCGCTCATCATGGCACCTAGCGATCAACTAAACTGTTTTCCACACCACGGTAGGTTAAATACCAGGTCGTACAGTTGCAGGCGCGTTGGTGTATATTTAACGTGGGCACCGTCCCCAATAGGCCTACCCCACGTGTGTTCTTCTTTACTAAGTCAAACTTTAGTCTTTTTTAACTTCTTCTTGTGTTTCGTTTTCTTCTTCTTCTTCTTCTTGTTTCTTTGTTTCTTCTTCCTGTGTTGTTTCTTCTGTAGCTTCTGTAGCGATTTCTACAAGTGGTTCAAAATCCTTTAACTTTCTCCACATGCAAACTTCATGAGGTATTCTATTAAAAATAGATGTATCCACAGGTCCGTACACGATGGTGCTATAAGGTTGTTTTTCCAAAGTATCGACCAAATATTCTTTAATAATAGCGCTTGCAAATACCAACTGTCTCATGTACCTTGTAATAGGTTCTGTTGCATAGTTTAAAACGTAGAATTCTTCACGTGATAGTAGAATCTTATTTTCATGTTGAGTCAAGTCTCTAATTCGCACTTGTAGTTGTCCGCGATGTTTAACAATATCGATTTCATTGTCACAATCCAAAAGTCGAATATGTGTTTTCCTTCCACACAAACTGTTGGTTAAATAACATTCTATTAAATGTACATGTTTCAAAAATGACTCCCAAGCATTTTGCGAAAATAAAACCTTTTTTGTTCCATGGTGTAGTATTACTGTAGGGGAATAATCCAATGATTTCATCAATCCAACTGATACACTTTTACTGATGCATGCTGAGATGGGGTAAAAGATTCGCAAAAAAACTTCAGTTAAAATGTGAGGAGGAATATTTTCTTCAACTTTCTTCTTCCTCTTTGGTACTACCTTTGATGGGTCTGCATTACTTTCCTCCTCTCTATCTCTTTTACCAAACTTTAAAAATGCAGTTATTTCCTTGATGATTTCTGCTTCACTAGTATTATCACGTTCCAATAACGGTGCTACCTCTGCATCACCTTGTACAACAGATGGAGAACTCATTTTGTAGAAGATGTTACCCATGCGACGATAGACGATCAACTGAAGACCTGCATTGTTGCTCCGCTATTTATAGGTTAGCGACTGTGGCGGTGTCGGTGGTGGTACAACGTTTTACAATACTGTCTTTACAATACCGGTCAACGGTGTGTATGTAACAATTTTATCGTGCAAAATTAAACAATACGCAGATGTATTTGCAGGTACGTTTTCTTGAAATTCCATTTCTATTTTTATATCAACACTAGACGATTTTACAGATTCATTTTGTTTGGAGCAATCAATTACAACAATCGGAGCTTTCGATTCAAACTGTACGGGAGATAGTAGAGGTGTATTTGTTTTGCCGTAATATGAATTTTGGAACCTAGCGTACATATCGTATAAAACACTGTACCTTTTTTTATCAAAAGAAATATTAAAGTTGTCGTAGGGAAAGAATTGTGAATTCAGGAACACTTTACAGTTAGTTAATTTACAATGGTCAAATTCACCAGCATTTTCAGTTAATATACCTTTTTTCTTCGTTTGTAATCCAAATATTACATATCTTGCTTTTTCCAAATGAGTAGAAGTTTTTACAGTCCATGTATGCCGTTGTGTTGTAGGTAAAACGGGGTATTCATGAAACTCCCAGCTTCTGAATGGCATTACAATGTCTCGATCTGATTTTAACTTTCTTAATAATGTAATCCTGTGTTCATCATTTAGTCGCACATGTGGTACTCTCCAAACAATCTTGTCTAATGTTAATTTCCAGTCTAAATTGGCATCAGTTGTTCCAGCAGCTGCTTTAATAATATCATTATCGTTTGATGATCCTAATAAAACTAGTTCTTGTTTTACATTTATTATTATTCTTCTGTAGTCTTCAGCAAATCCTAGGAGTAATCTTAAAGGTACGTAGAAATCAAAGTTTCCCGAAGAGTCAGGAGCAATTGTACTTTTGTCTGGTGCAACCCATCCTGCAACAGCTAACAGATTCTTCTCATTTGGTGTTAAAGACGCTAATCCTTTCAATGTACTGGAAATTCCAACCTTTTTTGTTGAATCGACTGTAACTCCTGAAATTTCATATCTAATCTCGTCAAATAAAAATGCCATAGGATTATTTATGAACGGAACAGTGGTTCCAGCAGTACCATCAGTTTTTGTTACTTTTCCTTCAATATATAAATAACTTTCGCATGGAAGAGTATAAATGTCTTGTTGTTGTATAGGAATCCTAATTTCATCGTTATTGTTTAATTTGGACGAAGCGTAAGGGTTGTGCGTGTGATATTCCTTTTCCCATAAGGTCTCGTCGAATGTTGGACCCTGCGCTATATCCAGTATATCCATTGTTAATGACCCTTAATCCAATTTCTTCTAGAAAACGAATGTTGTCACTTGTTAAACCTTCTACAGCTGATGAGCTACTGACCTCTTTGCTGGTTGGCTCTCTCTTTTTAAATGATAACCCCATTGTCTAAGCGGATGATTTTATATGTATTCTTACAGTAATAGCTTCTCCTCTAAAGTCAATAAGGTTTCCGTCTTGATCCACTATGTTCAGCACGATGTCTGAAATGAAACTGGTGTTTAACGGTAGGTACACAAGGTTTTGAGGCTTTTCTACTATCTTGAAACCTGGTGCAACTGATGGGTAGAATGTGTGTAATATATGACGATTTTCTCCATCTCTGTAGGATCCTTGTATAATGTTACATGTAATGTCTATGCTATTAACTTTGATGATCGTCACAGTTTTATTCCCAGAATGAGTTTTATTAGGTTCTAATACTTTTGTTTCCTTAGAAAACCCCAATAAACTACCAATTGAATGTTCTTGACTAAAATCAATATAATACTTAGACGTAATTTCGGCTTTCATTGTATTGTTATTGCCTTTTATCGTTATATTTTCTTTTCCCATATGTTTTTGTATAACTTCATTTATATTATCAATTTCATAAGCTCCTGTTGGTAAACTGAATTCTTCCAAAGCTGAATACTTTCCTTTATCATCTTTTGTCTTGTAATAATGTATTTTGTTATTAATTCCTTCACTAACGTTTGGAATAGAGTTATATGTTGTTAAATCCAATAATGCGGCTTCCCATAGTCTTCCTTTTTGCAAACGTAGCGCTGGAAACAGAATACTGCGCAAAGTACATGAGTTACCGGTTAATGACACTGTATACGAAGACATCTTAAAGTTGACTAACACTTTTAGCTAAAAAGTCTAAACATAAATGACCGCAAATGGATGTATCATCAGGTTGTTTTCTTGTATGATTGTAAAAAACATTTTCTGCCGCACGAAAGTATTGTTGAAGTTCTTTCGGTGGTGGAAGGTCTCCAAAACTGTCGAAATAATAAATGGTTTTACCAAGTTTCTTGTAACACACCCAATGAGTGCCTAATCCTTCACTATTATCCAAATTTACAATACCAGTCTCATTTTTCCACATTTTAACCGGTAATTCATCTTTCATAAATACTCCTCTAAAAAATGGGATTTTCAAACAAGAAGCATATGTAATCAGTTCTTCGTTGGTTAATTCTTTGTTTTTAATTATTAATTGCTCTTTCTTATTTAATACACACGATACGGTCTTAGGTATAATCCTCCTCCCTTTTTTATCATTGACCATATTGTTGGTTTCTTTTTAGCTTTACCACTGGTAGATCGACGTTTTCTTCTGATATTACCTCCTTGTTTCTTAGCGGGTTTTTTCCCACGCCTTCTTCTCTTTCCTCCTCCAAACGTAGTTTTTGCTTTCATTGCTGCTGTTACTGCTAAAGACGCTGCTTTTTCACCAATACTCGCGTCACTAGATTTTACTCTTTGCCAGGCTTTCTCAGCAAGTGCTCTATCTGCTATTGATCTATTTTTAGTATCACTAAATTTGGAATACGCTATATCGTGCTGTTTACAAGCCTGATCGAGCTTATTTATTCCAGGATCTCCTCTAGCAAGACGTTTCTCTAATTTGGTTCCAGGACCACAATATTGATATTCTCCAGGTAAATGTAATTCCACAGGTAATAAATCAATCGCCTTGTTAACTATAGCTCCAACCGGTTTACTCAATAGAGAAAATGCTGTTGATGCTATTCCCCTTCCTCTCTGTAATCTCTCTCGATTATGACTGATGCGTTTAACCCTCGACATGACTATTTATAGCAAAACTTACAATCAGTAGGTGCACTCTATAAATGTTTGACAATGAATGTAATATCAGTTTTGGTTTCTTGTATTATATACTGTTTAAAATCAATTTATTATATAGAAATGGATTTATTAATTAAATGTAGACATATTAAACAAAAGTAGTACAAATAGAAATAAGGTGTAATTGAAGATGTTCCAGATGTTTCTCCGCTGGTGAAGGTATCGTTGTCTTCGGTAAAATGAATAAACTTTAAATAGATGTCATGTTCCCTTAGAAACTTGCCACTTAATCGTTGGTAATTGAATAACACATCCCAGTCTAGTTTATCTTTAAAATTGTCAATGTAATTCTCAGAGAGATTTTGATATTTACTTATTACTTTCCAACAGTTATTAAAATTTGATGTCATCTCTACGAGGAAGTCTTCTGAAAACTGTTGTCTTTGTAAAATATGGATCCAGTTAACTCTGTGAAAATAAATTCTTAACATAGTCATTGTAAAGAGGTATTGTATGGAAAGTTGTTCCCAATCCATATATCTATCAAACCGTTGAACAAAACCATCTGTCAACACTCCTTGGGGAAATCTCGGCTCTTGAGATATTAAACTCCACGCAGTAATATTGGATTCCATCATCCTCTCTGTATCATCTCTCAAATATGACTGATGCTTTATCCCTTATCATGGGGTATTTTAAATTCTTTTTTCTCTTATGTAATCTTCATCGTTTTCTGTTGGTTCATTAATCACATTCACTTTATCCCCCTTTCCTAATGTCTTGACTTTAGAAGGCTCAGACGGTTTATCTCGTTGATTAGGTTTCTCTGGATTGTGAATATTTTTCCAGTCTAAATAATTGTGACTGTCAACATCTGAAGCTGCATCTCTTCCTGAAGCCCGATGGATATAATGGAATAGAGCTGCACCAAACCTTTCCAAATGTTTTTCATATTCCGTAGTCCATTTATTGTGTACAATATCAAACATTTTCTTATTTACAGCGTCTCCATCCTGCTCACAATCACCTACATTTGATAATTTTAATTTTTTTACATCATAGCTTGTGTCAGTTTCATTCCTTTTGTAAATCGTTAACAATTTTAGAGTAGCGAAATTTACTGCTTCACCATCATAAACGGGATGTTGTATATTGCTTAACCTTTTACCGGAAAACCCCCAATGATCTTCGTGTACAGTTGGGGTTCTTTTATCCATGTATTTTACCGTAACCGCATCAGAAGACAAAAGCGGATCACCAACATTTTGAATTACTTTTCCTTCAAAATTATAGTTGCCATCAGGTGTTAACGGAAACCCAGCTCTTTTTTCACTATATCCAGATTTTACTCCAATCTCGGAATACCGTCCAAACTTGTCCACACTCATGATGTAACTGAATCGCTATCGTTTAGGTTCTTATTATATATATATATATATATATATATATATATACGTCTACTGAACAATTATTCCTTGTTTTCGCAGTTCATCAACCAAAGCTACCCATTCGTTTTCTAAACCAGTGTGCCCGGCTTCCATAGCTTCATGTAATAACCTCATTCGATCAACTAACTTATTTATATCGTTGTAATATATTATATTAGTTTTATACAAGTTTTTCAATAATCCCCTTCCAGATGTGGTAGGATCAGTTGTTTTTCTCTTTTTATGCAAAACATTTAATTCAGCAGAAGATAAAGCTCTTCTTTTAATTTGAGCTTTTTTTGATTTTGAGGGGAAAAGACTAGATATAATACTTGTATATTTTATTGACCGATTTCTATGAATAGGTAGGTCTTTGGAATACTTTTTTCTATGTGCATTTGTATACTCTAATATATGTTTAAACAATTGTAAATCCCTTTTAGTATATTTACCAGGATTATTTTTAAAGATAAGTTCAAACAAACCTTTTGTACCTTTATATTTCTTATCTCCAATAACTATATCATCATTTTCGTTTATATCTAACTTGCTATCTCCAATCATTAATCCTTTATCCTCTATTCTAGCTCCATAGGTATGATAATTTCGATTAGCATGTGCGGCGTGTAACATTTTTAACGTATATGTTCTTCCAAGTGTTCCTTTAAACATAATATCCGTGCCTAATTTGCTTAAGTTGGATGGGTTAATATCCTCTTCTTCTGCTCTTGTATCTTCTACACTTGTATCTTCTGTACTTGTATCTTCTGCAATGTCCTTTTCCTTTAAATCCTCTATATCTCCGCTTTCTTCATACTCGTCGCTTTCTTCAGATGTTTGTAACTGGCCAAAACTTTCATCATTCTGAAATTCTTCTTCATATTTGGAAATTGGTAGCATTTTGTCTCCTTCGAAGCGAATTGAAGGTTTTTCCATATTTTGTGCTAATCGCTTTAAAGGTTCAGTAACAGGTTTGAATGTTGTTTCTAAAAATTGCTCTCTTTCATTTATACCTGATTTTAAAGCTCGGTTTTTTTGTCTAATAGAATCACTAAGTGATTTTATTTCCTTTAATAGCTTTTCCTGGTTAACCATCTTCACACCTTGACGACTTGTACAGTAATACCGCTAATCAGTGTATTAAAACGAATTTATCAAAACCTATTCTATAACGACCATCTTTTATAGCATGATCTTTCATAATAACCAAAAATCCATACTTTTCCGCCCATGCTTTTCCGCAAAGCTCTTTAAACTTTTCAAATGGCATATCCGCATTCACATGATCGTTATATATATGTTTTAGGTTAGTATCATCTTGTTTGAATACAATTAGAATATTTGCATTATCTCTGATAAGTTGTTTTGGGATTTTGCTATAAGTTTGTCCTATATATATGCTGTCAATGTTATTATGTCTTCCCATGGCAAAGTAGTTTCTAATAGTATCCTGATTTTCACAAGATACATCGTCAAATATAAATACAGAATACGGTTTCGCTTCGTTTGGTTGCATAATGCTATCACTAGCGTTAAATTTGTAAAAATTAACATCAGACACATCAGATAGGATTTTATCCAGCAATTGATACTTTGGTTGATGTAGAGACTTTGAAAAAATATATAGGTTACTAAACCTTAATCCCTGCGGATTAGTGATCAAATTAAAGACAACATTGGTCTTTCCGCAGTTTGAGGGGCCACTTACTATACATCGAACAGTGTTTGGAAGTAAACTACCGTGTTTACCATTGTTGATTTTAACGTTATCCACAGTTAAATCATCTATGTTATTAATATTGAATCGATCTTTATGGTTAATTATCTCCATCCTGCTCAAAGGTTAACGATGAAATGAGTTGCTTGCATTAAACCAAGTCCTTTATAGGTATCCATGAATCCTCAGTTTTGTTAAACCCTAACCACCGCACTTTAACTGCGTCCTTTTTTCTTTGTAACACTTTTTCAACAAGATATACATCACCTACTGTTGACTTTAACATTTCATGTCCATAAAATGCACCTTGCAACAAATCTCCTTTGTTATCTTTTAAGATATACGTTTCAGGTACAGTCGGTTGCACTTTATACACTGTAAAAACTTCATTCGTCCAATTGGGAAGGTATTTCTTGGTAAACACTCCCTTATATTTACTAATCCGTACTTTATCACTTACATTAAATTTTCTTGGCTGCATTTTTTCTACTTTAGGCTTTGTATTTTTCTTAATGCGTTTTAATACATCTTTTGCATTTCTTCTATTTACTTTGTTAGGTTTCATACCGATAGTTCTATGAAACCTGTTGTTATAATCATTTATTAATTGTGGTAAAACATCATACCATACGTAAGAACCTCTTTTTGAAAATTGTTTATACAGTGCTCCTTTTAAGGTTCTATTGAATCTTTCTACAATAGCTGCTTTTTTCTCTGAATTTGTAGAATAATGATTTATTTTATATTTATTCATTAACTGTGCAAAGTTTGTATTAAAGTATTCTGTTCCATCATCAGTTTGTAAATGTTTAATTTTGTTTTTATCTCTTTTTATGGCTATTTCCATGGCTTCTGTTACGCTTTTACCAGTCTTGTCCTTTAGAGGCAAAGCGTCTGCAACTTTTGTAAAACAATTAATAATTGTGAGTATATATTTAAATCCTTTGTTTATTCTGCTATGCGGTCGCATTTCAATTAAATCCGCTTGATATAGATCATTTATCCCTTTTATAACAGTATTTCTTCTTGGAAACTTTATTCTTGCAGGTTTGTGTAGTTCATTAATAATCTTCTCCTTCAGGTCTGACATGATGGTTTCACGAAGACAGCTGATATGATATTAAATATTCTTTTGTATAAATCTGCTTATATAGGACAAGGTCATTCTAAACTAATGTATAAAAGGGGGAACACAGCGAAATACTGCTGTGTTCCCCCTTTTATACGGAAAGGGATGTTGGACGATGAAAGGGTTACTCGTCAATAGGGTTGAGGGAATAGTGGCCGAATGGTAGAGTGTGGATGTTGTCTGCAAGGATGTGTCGTTTATCATCATTTGAAGAGAGAGCTTTTTTTACTTCCGTCACGCTGTACAGCTGATGGTTGAAACTTCTGATTGTGTTGAATTTTGCTGTTATATCTTGATCTTCAAATAAACATTTCTTATAGTGATTAAAATGCACATTCTTCTTTAAATACAAACTTTTTACTCCTTTAGCTTTCTTAATGACTTGGTTTTCATTTAGTTGTAAAGAATATAATTTTGACATTAGTGCAACAATTTCTTGAAGTATAACACCATTGGCTTCATCTTTAAATTTGCCAAGCACTTTTTTGTTTCTGTCATTGTCGTAGTTTGGATGATCTTTTGGATAGTCGGAAAAGTCAAAGTCGTTTTTGTAATCAAATGTCCGAAGGTCTTCATACATATCGTTAGTAATTATCCAATATATAAAAGCGTCTGTATCCATGTAGGAGATGCCGATGTTTTCTCGTCCATAAAAGGTGACCATCTTTTTGTAATGGAAATCGTACATATGAGTCTTGGAGATATCCAGGATTGTCATACCTATATACAAAGGACGATCCATCTTCACACTTGTTTTCTTCATAGATACAGCTACAAGATTTTCGTTAATAATTATAGATGATCCAAAGTTTGGCTGTTGTACGAGTTTTTGTAGTTTGTTCGGATCTGTAACAAGTTTAACATTTTTATGTCTTCTTTTGTTTTCCAATGTTTTACCGAATATCGCATTGTTCATCAATTTAAAAAAGTCTTTTTGAAAGGCTGATGTAGCGGCTGCTCTTCTAGTAGTATTCGAGTCTATGTATGGTTTCAACCAGCACGATTGGGAAAATTCTACAGCTCTATTAATTTTAGTAAGACGTAAACCTAATTCGATAGCTTGTTGAACAACCCAATAGTGAGCTACGTATCGTTGTTTATTGTTAAGGGTCATCATTAATTTGGGGTGTTTTCCAGTTGGTGAAATTTCTGTTCTTGCAAGGAGTGGAAGGTCATAATGAAGATCGTGTAAATGTTCTGGATATTCAAAGTCGCAATCCAAAATGTATCCGGTATCTCCATGTTTTGGAATTTGTGAAATATCGCCAATACAGTCGGGATCAATCCATTTAAAGTTGTCAAATGGAAGTGGGTTCGACATGGCCCATCCATACAGATTATTCGCGTCGAAATATCCCAAGTACGTTGAAGGTTTCTCTTGATCATGGTCAGGTAGATATTTGTTGTTGGCTTTAACATGTCTCGTTACGCTTTGAGTTAATCCACCTCTAACACCAGACTCAACCATTAAAACCATATCTATATCTGTTAACAGCTGAAGTTTACATTTTGTTTCCTTCAACATTGCTTGCCAAGCTAGTCCTGGAGATGTATACGAATGTAGAGGGTCCAAACCGTATGCTGCAAAACACGTTCTTCGGAATTCTTCCATAACATCGCAGAGCAGAGTTACGTCGAGTTTTACATAAAAGTCTGAATACTCTCCTAAAGTCTTCATATTTAACTCATTCCATACTCGACATGCGTCTTGATAGTCTTCAAGTGAAATTTCCGAATCATTAAGTTTGTTGTTAAATTGTTCTGGTGGAGGAAGTGTTGTTTCATTAAATCTATGAAGTCCATCGATGTAATCGTAGGGGAAGACTCCTTTTCGAAGAACCAGATCCATTTTACTACTGGCTACAATTTTGCTTGTTTCTATCAGATCTTCTCTTTTTAAATTATCAGTTAATTTCATTAGGCTAGAAGGCATAAATCGAAACGAATCAATAAATCTAAGTTTTATTTTGCCAACCTTTTTAGAGAAACTTATAAATTTTTCCATTGTTGTTGCCAAAACATCTATTGCTCCATCATCTCTTCCTAACTCCGGGATTATGAAATGAGAGTCATATCCGCTAAGGTTATGTAGAACAACGGGTATAAAAGATGGTACTTTGTAATTTAAGTTGCAAGCGTTACAGGCTGCACCTCTGTAGGCTCCTGTAAGATGGTCGTGATCACGCACTTTAACGTTATCTGGTGTAAATAGGTTATTACACAGATAACATGTTGTTGTCAAATTGTGATGTTGAAGTTGGTGTTCATCCATAGGTTGCATCGGTATTTTAATTTTGTAGATTTCTTCCACCTTAGAGGCAATGTAATACAACTCATCTACAAAGTGTTTCGCTGCTTGTTCACCACGATAAATCTTCGGAGCAGATGATAGTCCAAATTCTTGAAGATGTTCTTCAGACAGCGTGGATTTTGTTAGTATACAATAACTGTTTGGTGCATGTTTTTGATATTTGCTTCTTTTTGTGATATCCTCTTCTTGTTGTTCAATTGGAAGTAAAGATGCTTCGAAATCCGCGTACACAACAAATGGAACAGGGTATTGTTGATTTACTTTGTCAAATTTTATCTGCGCTCTGCTGGGATGTGGCAATTTAATTCTTACCTCATAGTTTCCACTACATAACCTTTGATGTTCTACTAACCATTCTGAACCTCCTCTTCTTAATTCTTTGTTTACATGACAAAAACATCTTTTACAAATTGTTTTCTTTTCTTCATGTTTAGATAATTGTTTAGAAACAAGAGCTTCAAACTTTTTAATGTAGACATAGTGGGATATGTCCCCCTTAGTGATCAATAGCAAATCCGTATGATCTCTGCGCTCATTTGATGTTATACGCAAGGGGTACACATTGTTTGATGAATCCAATCCAAATAGGTTGACAGAAGCTGAAGGATTTTGTTTTTCAAATTTTGAAATGTCTGTTATAGCAACAGGATAAGTCATCCCTTGAAAATTATATCTATGTTGTACTTCATCATATTTGCGGCTTGGTCTTATCGGATTGTCTGTTACATATTTGACCAACATGGCATATTTAAAACATTCAGTATCATGATTTTGTACGTTGACGCAGGATAAGGTATTTCTAATCTTTGTTGGTAGAGGGATGTAGCTACTTCCTCGAATTCCATAGCCGTGTTTGTGTACTCTTAAGTCTAGCCCTGTGATGCTTAACAAACTCCATCCAGAGCCTCTTCCTTCATGTTCTTGTATTTTTGTCATTAGCTCTTCAAAACATTCAGATACGATTGAATCAATATCTGACGAAAACATAATAGTTCGGTTTTTTGTTAAGAAACCTCTCGGTGAGGTTTCATTTTGAATGTTTGTAAATAAAGCATCCAGTAATAGTCCAAATTTAATAAAATTTAATCTTTTTAATTCATTTTTCAGAGTTTTGCTAACCAATCCTTTTGCGTTATTTAAAAATTCTTCAAGTTTCAATTTTGTATTGTCAATTTTAAAGTGGGTTACAACATTACCCGGAAGTGCTCGGGCGTGTAGTTCCACATTTATTGATGGTCCAGGCGCGTAATGAATGACACTTGGTCTTGAAACTTCATTTTCTTCTTTTTCTTTATTTTCTTCTTTTTCTTCTACATTTTGTTCTTCTTGATGTTTTGCTAATTGTTGGTCGATTGAATCTAATTCTTCTTCATTTGGTCCTTCCTCTTCTGTATTTGTATTGGTGTTATGTTTCAATTCTTTATGAATGGTTAAAAGCCATTCATCTCTGAAAGAAGCTTTACAAATATTGCAGCGATTCATAATGTAGGTGTGCTCTCCACAAGGGTCAACGCAATAATAAAAAACACTGCAAATGCACCTCTATTTATACCCTAGAAGAAGTGGTGGGGGTAAGTATTAGGTTAGGTTTACTATATTTTACATTTTCTGTTTACTATTGTAGTTGGAGGCTACAAAATTTTGTATTTTAGGTCAAGGTCATTGGACATATTTGCCAAAACGGGGAATAGAGCAGTAAATGATTTCATTTTAAACCATAAATTGATCTATTCCCCGCTCTGTATTTAACAAGGACAATTTTCTTCAACAGGAACATTTGATAGATTTTTAAACTTGGATGTGAAGTCGGATTGTACACATTGCATCTCGATCAACTAAAAATTTCATAAAATAATAGGGATCTTCAGTTGTAGATTCATCTTTAACATATTCAATAGTCAACATTGCCGAACGAACATCTTGTGGAATTACGTCGACTTTTATGAGTCGCCTTTCGAGTTCAAACCGTTTTGTTATTGATGTAAGTTTTATCACATCATCAATATCGATAAGGGGAAAGCTGTAACAAACGGAGTTTCCTGGTGGGTTCATCATGCCGTTATGCTAAATATACACTGTTGCATCGTCATTAAATAGACGTTCCCCCACCATTAAATGTATAAGTTACCCCCACTTTTTTCAGTCATGTAAATGGTTCAAGGTCATACAACAATATTACCAAAACGGGGAATAGACAATAAGTGATTCTCATTATAACCACAAACTGATCTATTCCCCGCTTTGTATTTAAAGTAAACTATTTGAAGACAACAAAAACTTATTCAGATTCTTCCGATGATGATGATGATGATGATGAGCTCATATCACTAAATAAGCGACGACAAACACTAAGGTTCCCTGTGACTGGATCTAGAACTACGTCATCAATATTAATACTGCTTGTAGGGGTTCCACTATCAACAAGGTCCATTTCCTCCAAACAAAGCAACTGATGATTAAATTCTGGTTCATTATCATCGTCGTTGTCGTCGTCAGTCAACAGCTCCATCTCTCCAAGATATGGTTCACTGCTAGCAAACTCACTCAGTAGTTCAAGATCACTAAACAGTTCATCTTCCATCTCTGAATCGTCTTCGTCTTCATCTTCGTTTATATTTACTGGAATATTTTGAATTATTCCCAGTATAGTCTTCTTAGAAGGGAAAATGTTATCTCTGGGCGACATGATTCCAAGTAGCAGACTGATTTTACAACTAATACAAAACCACCTTTTATACCCCGATTCCGGTAATGGTGGGGGTAAGTGTTGAAAGTACAAGTGGTAGGGAAGAGGTATTATTGTAACACAAATGATTAAGTCCTGTAAGTGGGTCAAGGTTACCTTAACCTATTACCAGAACGGGGAATAGAGCAGTAAGTGATTCTCACTTTGACCACAAACTGATCTATTCCCCGTTCTGTCTTCTGCTGTTCAGTATTTCCAAAGACTCTTAGTTAGTTGAAGAAAATTGGTCAATTTCCATTGCTAGCAATTCTTCAGGCAGTTGAAATGATGTATTTTGTGATAACATTTCCAACATATCAATATATTTTATGGCGTGTTTTATAGTAGAAAGTTTTGAAGCGTTTGGTTCAAGAAAAGGTAATTTTGTTTGTAATAAATTATAGGCTTCATTCAATATTGCAATCCTTTTTCTCTCTCTAGCACACCTTCTTTTCTCTATATCATTCTCCTCCTTTCCTTTAACATCTAAGTTAGATGATCCACCTGGGCTATCCATAGCTGAACAATAACTATACTCCGAAGCCGACTGCCTTATATATATATGTTTACCACCACTCTTTTACAATGAATATAGCTGGTTCAATGTCTTGTTCGGGAAAAAGTCGCTAACCTAACGTGTAGTGTAATAAAGACACAAAACAAACCCCTCTTGTAATAATCGATAAATTTCTCTCTTCAAAGGAATTGGTTCCACATCTATTTTTACCTCTTCAGTTTTACGAATACCCAATCCTTTGACCTTAACATCATGATACTCCATAAGCAGTTGGTATACACGCTGGGTAAAGATCTCCGCTTTAGTAGTAGAGTTAATATAGTGGAGGTATACCATGGTAGATGCTCTATTGATGCAGTTCACAACCAAAGTGATTATTGACTCTCCAACATCGCGCTTTAATACCCATCATGTAAGTGGGTCAAGGCCGTCTGATTATATTACCAAAACGGGGAATAGAGCAGTAAGTGATTCTCACTATAACCACAAACTGATATATTCCCCGCCTGTGATCACCCCTTCTACCACATCTTCTAACTGGGTCAAGGTCGTTTCTGACCAAAATGGGGGGTGGGGTGTGAGATTTGACAGAATCTCACACCCCGGAAACCTAAAGGGAAGTAGATATAATTTACAGTAAAGTCTGGCTAAAGTTCAAGTCACAATGAAGAGTTATTATTTTACAAATATAAAGTCACGCAAATATGTAAATTGTACAAATCTAAAATAAAGGAGTCGGTGAGGAGCCTTAGGACCCCTCTCACCGAGGTCTAGCGAAAACCGGGGAAATGCGAAACCCCATCCGGTATGCAAAGAAGGTGCAGTGATCGGTTTGCGGGCCGTAAACACTGCAAAGCAAGAGCCGGTTTGCTGGCCGTACTCTTAAAAGCTAAGGAGAGCCGGTTTTCTTGCCGTACTCGTAAGGAAAGGAGATGGAGTTAAAGGGTATCTTACATATTTGTATGATGAATAATTAATTTCAATTAACAAGAGTTATAAATGTAAATTGTACTAATCTAAAATAAAGGAGTCAGTGAGGAGCCTTAGGACCCCTCTCACTGAGGTCTAGCGAAAACCGGGGAAATGCGAAACCCCATCCGGTATGCAAAGAAGGTGCAGTGATCGGTTTGCGGGCCGTAAACACTGCAAAGCAAGAGCCGGTTTGCTGGCCGTACTCTTAAAAGCTAAGGAGAGCCGGTTTTCTTGCCGTACTCGCAAGGAAAGGAGATGGAGTTGAAGGGTGTCATTAATATGTGTGTGTGTGTGTGTGTGTGTGTAAGATGTTAATAAATTAAAAAAATGTATAAATAACCTAGCCAAACTTTAAAGTAATTTAAAGAAAGGAGTTAGTACTATCTACAATACAAAATAAGCAAACAAGCAAGCAAAGTTCAACCAAACATACAACATGCAACATGCACAAGTATAAGGGATTAATAAAAAGTGTGCGCATACTTAGTATTAACCCCTTATTTCTCCAGTTGTTCTTATAAAAAGAACAACTAGACAGTTGCACTGAACAGTGGAGATGGTACCATGTTAACACTCCACTGTACAGCAAGCAACTGATGTCAGTTACTGCATGGTTCGCTTATATAGGAGACGCGAAATTACCTCGGCTGAGTTTGATGAGGTTTTAATTTCGCTTTTATCAGCATACTACAATACAGTTAAGAAAAGCAAAGACATGCGGAAGATTTTAAATACAAAAGTTGAAAGCAAAAGCAACGACCCTAGCATGCAAGAAACTAACTACTATAGCCGGACTAATAAAGCAGCAATATAACATGCAGGAAAAGACAGAGTGAAAGAGAAGGAGAAGAGAGAGAAAGAGAACCCAGGTAGCGAGATCTTACGAGGGGGGCGCCCTCCCCCCGCATTACCCCGCTACTGCAATTGTCCTCGCACTTTAATACGCAGGTCACTTGCATGGGAGCAGTCTCGACTTAGATCGACGACTGGTAAGGAACTGTCCGGAGCACTCGCTTATATGGCCGCGGGAGGGCGCGGGTAATTTTCCCGACACAGGGTAATTTGGTTGTGTAATGCAGCTCTAGACATAAAAACAAAATTCGGCTGATTTAGTGAGGTTTTTTAATTTCGCGTGTAACAGCTGGCGCGGGGCGTTCCCTTGACAGCTTGATTTAATGGGTTGCGCACCGGTTGCATTCTACTAGGTAATTAACTTTCCCACTCGTTTTGTTGAACGCTAGTACAGGTTGGGATTCTCTATCTCTATTCATATTTAATTTAGGTACCTTTTGTTGTAACTAAAAATAATTACGTTGTGTAGCTAGTTGAGGTATTTTGCATTTACGTATTCGTATTATTACTTTAGTGTGAGCTGCCCCCATTATATATCATTGTGAAATACGGCCAAGACGTCGAACGTTGCATAGTGGGGCAATTTTAATAATCTAACTCCATGTATAAATGAATAGTGATTACTTTACATATAACAGATTTAGATTATTAATGTATTATTTTATGATTTTAAAAAATTTGTATCTTTCAATTACATTACATAATTATCTTCAAAGATATTCTCCTGTTGTATCAGTAATGTTTTTCCCCCTTTTTTATTTAGTGGAATTAAATTAAAGATAATGCGAATTTCTCTAAACTCACACTAGAAGCGCGTTTCACTTATCACTCAGACATTATCACATCATAAACAAATGAATAAATTTATGTATTTACCTAAAGGTGCTTTCCACTATTTCTAAAATTACGCTATACATTTATTCTGTTGCATAGTAGCATCCGTGTGTGGTTTTACTTGATATCAAGAATTGTAATGGCTTATTAGTTGATTTCACGTGTTTAAATGCTTTCTATACGTAAGATTTAATTCGCTTTAAAGGATAGGTTTCTGTTGAATTTCGCAAAGGCCTAACTGTAGCTCTGAATGCATGCAAATGTTACTGATTTATGCGTCTTGCTTCTTTTAAGCTCTCGAATAAAAACACTTTACTTTTGCTGGCGAAAAACTAATAATTGTAACTTTGGTCTGCATATTGTATTTGTATTCAGGAACTAGCAATGACTAGACCTACAAATGAAATTATACTGCATGGGAAGTGATTCATTTTACCGAACAACATTTGTTTAACTTTTTTTAATCCATGACCGACCAATTGGATTGGTGTTATATTGAAAAGGCTCTTTATAAACCATCAGGAAACATATTTTGTTGTATTTGTCACGGAAAAGTGAATAGTTGGTAACACTTAACGTTTAAAAAATTACCTTTTCTCTAGATTTTCCGTGTTACTGTTGTGCAGTATGCATTTAATTCGTGGGATTTTTATCAGGGATATTTTGTAAATTCAGATTGCTGCATGTGAAGCTCAGGTCTCAAAGAGTCCTTCTTAAACTGCGTTTTCCTAGGCACGGAACTTTTCGGCAGCGGAGCGCGGAACGCGGAGATTCTCCGCTCGTAGTTTCAGATCAGCGGAATTCTATTTTCCTAGACGCGGAATTTTTCAGCGACCGACTGCGGAATAACCTAGATCTGTTGGTTATTATACCTATCGTACTTCAGATAATTGGATAGCCTTATATTCATTCAACAAGCTTATCGTCAACTGGCGCACTAAATTTACCCGAACTTATTCTGTAACAACACAAAATCACAGGACACCAGTATAACCTCTACAGACTTCTGCGGCGGAAAGCGGACTCCTCTGCTCCAGAAGCGGACAAAGTTAATCCGCGGCGCGGCGCGTTACAATTCCGCTGTCTATGAAAACAGCGCCATTTAACTCCGCTCTCCGCGTTTCGCGCTCCGCTGCCGAAAAGTTCCGCGCCTAGGAAAACCCAGCTTTAAGTGATTCAAGCGTTGAGTAGGCTGTAATTCAGGATTTACTATTGATGCACTCGCTGTATAAGTCATCACGTTCTCGATTCGGTCAAATATACTAATTTTGTAATCAATTGTATATGAAGAGTTTTGCAAACAACGAGATTAGTTTTGTGGGACGTTAGAAATATAAACTTTAAATACCCCCGTTGCAGAAAACCTGCACACTCAACTAGTTTCAAATGGTACTTTACTACCTCATGAAGTCACTTACCAACTTTCATCAAAGCACCTTCATAAACTAGCGAGATATTAATTTTTATTTATTCTCCATAACAAAAACATTAAAACTGAGGATGCTGGTTTGCTGCATCAAGGACCATAAAAATCAGATATTTATTTAAATACCAATGGATTACCATTAGATAAAGTAACATACCAAATTTTACCAATTTATGTTTATAAACAAGCAAGACATCACAAGTTTCTTATTCCCCATAAGAATAACAATATAGCTGCTGATTACGCAGGTTTGCTTCCATGGGGACCACAAAAATGGGGTTTTCATGCAAATATCAGTAAATCCCAACCACATGAAGCCACATACTAAGTTTCATTAGATTCGATTTGTTCATTAATAATAGAGATATAAAATTTTACTTATTCTCCATATCTCCATAAACTAACTATGCCAGGCGCGGCGCCGGCGCGGCGGCGCGCCGCGGGACATAGCGCCTTTGGCCATCCGAAGCCCAGTAAACTGATTAGAACATTGTATCGGAGGGTTGTGAGGTTTTTATATATTCATATTGTAATCAAAATTAGCTATCCGATACGCCGACTCAGGATGTTTTTTTATTAAACAAGTTGAGGTATTTTGCATTTACGTATTCGTATTATTACTTTAGTGTGAGCTGCCCCCATTATATATCATTGTGAAATACGGCCAAGACGTCGAACGTCGCATAGTGGGGCAATTTTAATAATCTAGCTGGACAAAAATACCTATCAGAAATATTGTTATTTAACCAAAGGACATAAAATATAAATAAACAAATAGTCAAAAGAGTCAAAACAATGATTATTATAATTGCATTGTCATTGGGCAGAGTGCAGATAAGGCCAAATACTCGAGTAAAGGTTTCAAGGAACCTACCAGAACCTTGAATATTATATATTTCCATGAAGGGCGGATTGTACACAATCCAAAAATTCGTGTTTTAGCTGCTACTTTTTGCAACTTTAAATTTGTAAAGAAGAAATACTATAGGATTACCCTGCAATACTAAATTTTGGAGTAGTTGTACGTACATTTGTTGGCGTACAAACTTTAATAGCAAACTTGATTTTCAAAATATTTGTTAGTTTCATTAAAGAACAATCGATATCAAATGTTTTTTCATTTGCACTTATTCAAAATCGTGGCCTCCAATGATATTTCAATAACAAAAAATGTTAGATTACATTAATTTACTCATTAAATTCATACACGGTTTTATTTACATATATGACAGATTATATGATCAGAACCTTATAAAAATCTGGTGTATTAAAGTTTTTAAAATGTTTAATTTATTTATAATCCCAATAGTAAACTATTAATGGTTGATTTTCGCTACAGTGCAATACAAGTATCAGGATATTTTTTTATTAAACAAGTTGATTGTTATCTTTAACAGTTAACTATATAGGATTTTAAGGTAGGTAAACTTAATAAATTTATAGCTTTTCCTAAAAACCTCTATGAGGTTATGTCAAATTAAACTTGCATAGGCCTACATCACCTTTTGTAAAAAAATTCATTATACAATGATTTTAGTTTTACTCTTCTTAATTGAATATATTTTTACAATTGATGGAAATAACCTCTCCAAAGTTAACAGCATCAACAATGGGTTTAATTCAAGTAGTAAGCACCCAGAACCACCGGGATGACTTCTCCTCTGGTGACCCGAAGTTATGGTTTAACATATACCAAATGGATACTCAACTTGCGGATTGATCAGACGAACAAGTAGTTGTTTGTACGCAAGAAGCAGCACATGAATACATGCACTGGTTTAGATCATACTAGCTGTTATAATTACAGCGTTGAGCAAACATTATTGAAGTTTTCAGTTACGAAGCTGAGGTCTAAGGATGTGAGTAATGTACAGTGCCCTGCGGCAGAGAACTCTGCGGCGGAGCCTGCAGTCGGCGTGACCTTGAATAAACCAATAAGCATCACGCGTAGTTGACAAGCTGTTTGCCCGCTCTAACAGCGCTTGACGCCGAATCATTGTACTAGTTACATTAAATTGTCGGCGCTCGGGTAAAACATGTAAAACTGCAATAAATCTTGTAACACTGTGTTAAAGAAAAATAAATTACGAACATTTTTAAAAAAGGTGTAGGGCGATAGCTTTTTTCCTTTTATATTAAAAACTAATTTGATTAGATTCTTTGATTGTAAGGCTAGCAAATGGAGTTCTTGGATGTTATTTTGATTTTGTTTGATGTACTAAACGTCTGAACTCTAAAATATCTACAAATCTAGTAAAGTTCAAATAAACAGCGATATGAGCGATTTCGCCGTAGAATACTCCAGGCTGAAACATTCTTAGCAAGTTGTCTGCTACGCAAGATGCATCATATGAGTACATGCAATAAATTAGATCACAGTGACTGTTATGATTGCGTAAAAACAGTGTCGAGCAAGAATTGTTAATGTTTTTAGTTACGGAGCTCCGATCCTCACAGAGTCAGAGCTAGACTCTAACTAATGCATGTCCCGTAGTTATTGTGCGATGTGACAACTTGGTGGGGGAAACTGGTGTGGTGGGGGGTAAAGACGAGTGTCTATCCTACATGCTTGTATCACTTCAGTATACCTGCGGCTCTTGCATAGTTCACATGGATTCGCCAATACAAGGCACTACGGTTTCTTCCACATGTTCTTCTTTTAATATTGAGCAAGCTGACAATATAAATGATGAAATACAAGTACATGAAGTTTCTAGCACAATATCTTCTGATGCAGAAGCAATAATGTCATCTCTGATAGGGTTTGACTAATGATGGTGGATGTAGTAGCAACCATCTGCCTCGCACCACCTGTCGCCTACCATCTGCTCCGCCCCACCACACTTTTACCCCCACCATTTTGTTTGATACCAAAACGCTAGCTAGCGAATATTCAGTACACCTCCAGCTCTTGACCAGTGTACATCGAGCTCTCTGTTGAAATGTCCATTAAAATTAGGTGTATTCATTATGATTCTATTCATCTGGCGACTTTCCAAGACCTCGAGGTTTTTAATGAAGAGTTAAGACTTCTCATTGCGTCCGGTTACGATTTATCTTTGGAACTTTACGCAACAAAAAACAACATGGACTCTGCACAGGGATCGAAGTATCTACCTTCTTTCATCAGGAAAAAACACGATGATCGCGACTCGTCGGCATCATCAACTTCGATTTTAACCAACATCGGCGGAAGCTTCGTATTGTAATTAAGAACAAACATTGTTAATAAAATAAAGTTATTTTGTAATAGTACTACCTCGCACTCGTATCATTCGATTGTTTCATTCGATTATTTTCATTCGATATTTATTATCGATTAACTATCGAATCACAATCGAATTTTACGCGTGCGAGGTAGTACTTTTTTAAAACACCCTCCCCGTGACCTTGAACTTTCCCTCATTACGTCACAAAACCGCCTACGTCACTGGCTCAGCCTCAGATGACGTATTTATTCACTCAGCGCTTCCGGAAGCAATTAATCAAGTGAGCCAAAACCTACAATGCCCCACTACTAAAATATACACAAAAGACGTTACAAGGCCTTATATTTTGATCCTTGTGACGGATTATTTTAAGTATTTTCCAATTTTCTGAAAGTCGTAATGTTTTAGCAGACGTTCCTTTATCTCAGGTTTAACTTGTTAAAATACATTACAGAATACATACATGCAACTCAGGAAACTATTACACTGTACTATACTATACATGTCGATTATACCGGCTTGTGTTTAAAAGTAAAATATACTTATAAGTATTGCTAAATTATTATTTGCAGGACATTAAAGAATATCTATCCATATAATTTAGCTAGATGACCATCAGATAAAAAAAATCCTCCAAACTTGTGTTCAACAATTTGCCTTTATAGATGAACAATTTTTAATTGAAGTTTTAATTAAAGTAGTACCTTAAGTTGTACCATATTATACAATACTTGTTGATTTTTATTACTTTAGAGCACAACCTAATAACGATAAAGCAAGGAATATGGTAATATTGTATATAATGGAATATGACTGCGAAAGATATGAGTTAACGAAAACATTGCAACTTAAAATAAGTTAAGGAAATTGCATATTTGAAAATAAAATACGTTACATCGGAATACCTGACACCTGGAAATACGTCCATATTTGCATAAGTTGTTTACTGTCGTTTAGGGAGAGATCATAAATATTCAACGGTTCCATCACTTTGTCTTTTTAAATATCAAGTCTGTTTCCCAAGAATATTTTCTCCTGTTAATTTCTGATAGGACTTGTTGTTTTATTTATCTGTAAAACTTTGTTTGTTATTCGATATAGCGTAAACTTATGACTAAGTATTTTTTGACCAACTTCAATTATTTTTAGATTTCAAATTAGTTATCGCGAGAAAGAATGGAATATATATCTGTTTTTGTTATCTACTTAATAACACTTACATATTAAAAAAAGAAACAATATCCCTTTCCAGTTTGTTTACGTATATATGTTTTTAAAATGATTCGCAGGTTCTCATCATAAAGCAGCGATTATTTGAGTTTAAAATAACTTTGGACTCATCGTTAAACTAAACTTGGTACTGTATCTAAGACTCAGGGTTGTCTTCCAAATCCGATAGTTCTAAACCCTTACATACAATGGTCCCATAGTTTCTTTTCTACAAATTATTAAAACATAAATTGTATATGACCACTGGCTTGGCGATTATACGAGACCATTTAGGGGTTGATTGAAATCAATCTAAATCTCATGGAGTGGCCAAGAGAGAAACAAGAGAAGCTATTCACATACAATAACTAACTGCATACAATAGATACTGTCTGGCTTGTTTCATGTTCGACCACATTTAGTTATTTTTCTGTTCAACATAATTAACTGATTTATGTAGATTGTTTACATTTATAGATGCATAAGTAACAGTATGTCCTATAAATAAACATTCAATAGTAGATATACCAAACCAAAACTAAATTGCCTTTATAGATGAAAAGTTTTCAATTGAAGTTTTAATTAAAGTTGTTCCTTAAATTATACCCTATTTTACAATACTTGTTGTTTTTTATTACTTTAGAGCTTAAAAAAATTATAAACAAATGAACCATCCCCATAACTAATAACTCTTACAGCCAAACTAACTGCATATAATAGATAATGGATGGCTTGTGTCATATTTGACCTCATATAGTTATTTTTATGTTCAATATAATGGATTGATTTATGTAGATGTTATCGGTGTTTTTTTTATTTATTTTTTTCAACTACATTTAATACTTGTTATTTTTAGTTGTAGTTTAAAATTCTTTAGTGAAACTTTCAACCATTTTTAGTGCTAACTTAAAGATAGACAGGAGTTATAAAAAACTATTTATATATAAAATAAACTCATATGAACATGTATATGTGGACAATGTTTTTTTATAGCATGACAGTAATAAAATAAAGTAGACCTTTGATTTTGTTTTGAAAAGCAAAAGTGGCCGTGGTTTATAAGGTTGACACAAATCCAGGTAATGTCGACAGCAGTTTGAAATAAAACCAATATGACTGCCATATGTGATTAGGAGCAATCAAATTTTCTTCTTCGCCTGTTGTGAATGCTGTGAAGTGGTATAGATAAGTTTTTAAGCTCATGTAATACGATTGTATATTTACTTTTATAGAAATACGGGTTTAAACTATTTTATTAATCAGCTCAATATTAAGCAAAAATCAGTTAATAATTCAATGAAATTGACTTCAAATAAATTTGAATAGAAGAGTAATAAAAATTTAATATATTAAAAATAAAAATAAATAAGAAAATCTCTAAAATTAAAAAATAAACAAATATCATTAACGAAATTGAATTACAAATTTTACATAATTAGTTAAAACCAATATTTGTTTTGCCATGGAATAATTTATAAAGTTACTAGAATTCCTTGAAAGATTCAAAATCATTGATAAAGTGGTAAATTATGCGGAAAGAAGAAATGAATGAGTTACGAAAGAAGGAAGCTTAGTTAAAGGAAATATTGCTCTCTTCAAACGCTTCACTCTCATTCATCACGTTAAATCAGTTGTTTATTTCATTTTTTTTGATTTATACTTTAAAAGTAGGATATAAACCAAATAAATATTTGCAACATTAAATAAATTTGTCTAAATATTATTGCTGTCTACCAATATCGTATTAGAATATTTTTACGGACGGATATCACAAAAATAATAATTACTCTTTTTACTTTGAGATGGACCTAAACAGGTTTTATTGAAAATTATTTTATTAAACTCGTAACATTCTTGTAAATAATATAAAAATATAATATAATAAATATATTATAAAGTTTGGTTAAAATTAAACAGGATTAATAAACAATATATTTAAACTAAACTTTGAAAATCACCTAATTTGTATCTATTGGCACTGACTTTACTAACAAAACATTTACATTTAGTATTTCATGCCTTTACAATATAAAAGTACTTAACTAATAAATATATCGATATCAGACCATCTGCAACAACAATTTTTTTATATTACAGTATCAACAAACATACACTAAAGCAACATTCGACAAAATGTTATCATAATAATAGATATGTTATGCAGTCGTGTAAGCCACTCGCACGTTCAGGGAACCCTTTTTTATATTCATAAACAACCTTCAAATGATCCCTACGCCGTTTAACATAATGGTTTGATTGTTTTCACAATTTCACGCTCGGCAGTTCAAGTCGTACTCATGTTTTTATGTTCTCCTGAAAGCAATTTTTTTTTATTTATTGACTTTTATTTGTTATACCCTTTAGCGCTACATATTACGATTTGTAAGAGTTGTGAAAACAAAAATGTGGTCTAGTAGAGAAAAAACAAATTACATAAGTCTAATTTTCCCATGTCATAAGTCATAAGTCATTTTCTTTTCATTTAGCCTTAACACGTCTTGGGTGTCTGGTTAGATAATGGGCTTGGACTGGGTTAATTTTAAACAACAAAAACCATTTTTTGCGTTAAAATGTAAATAAAATAAAATGCAGAAATCGCGGTATCTTTTAAAATTATATAACTTGAAAAGTGGCTTATAAACTAACTAAGAACAAATGTTACGAATTGCAACCAACCTAGCGAACTAACTTGGTTAATACTTAGTTAATAATGGGTTAACTTTGTTACATGATTTACTCGACACGGTTGCTGACAGAACTGAACTTCTAATTAACAGTTCTAAGACAAACACAGGGAGCGTGTAGTACACAAAGTTGTCAAAGAAAGCAGCAGCTGTGTTGTAATGGATACATAGTAGATCTGTAGGACGAATTCACAGGAAAATTCTGTTTTCATTTCGTTTACATAATTCCGAGTATGAGCTAATTTGATAATATTGATTACAAAATTACACTTATTATCGTAACATCAGATTAAACAACTCGCTCATCTCTCGTTACCTATTCATTAGTCAAACCTCATTATTTTTGATTTATGTATTGTATTAGATTACATTCATTACTTTTTGAAATTTCATTCTTGATTACACGTAATATTGTAATTTTGTGTCGTGATGTAATCACCTTAGAGGATTGGCGTTGTTTTGGTTGAATCTTTTATAAGTTCAGATTACGAGTTAATACATAGTTTAATATCAGATGTTAATTATATGTTGTAAACAAATAGCGACATGCAAGGTTCTATAAAAATCTGTTATGGATATTTAGTAGATGAAAATGAAGTTTAATAAACATAGTTTTAGTCAAGTTAAATTTCTAGAAACCGGATGATTGGAAACACACAATTTTATTAAACGGTCTAAGTTTACCGGCCAGGCACTCTCTCCCTATCGGCCACAGTATTATATACACATTCAAAATATATATATACATGTCTTGTGTTTTTATTGTGGGTTTGGTCTTTTTGTATTTGATCTAAAAGTGTGTGTTGTTTGCACAGTATTGAATAAAAGAGACTAACGTTTCTCAAAGCATTGCTAACCAGTGACGGATTAATCGATAACACTAATGCATTGACGTTTAGTGCTTAGATTTTTGATACAGTACGTTTAAGAACTATTTTTATATTATAGTTGTCTAGCTATTAGGTTTATACAAAATGGTTGGTTATCGTTCAGGACATACTGCCAAAAAAACATGTCAACTAAGCTGAACTACTTGCCTTGGCATCTAAATTTAATTATGTGATGACAATGAGTCTGGAAGTGGAGATTGTTTAATCATAAGTAGTTGGCCTTCGATAGCTGGATTTGGGATTAGAGTTAGAGTCTAGTTGGACAGAAGTATTGTAAGTGTTATTTTACGTTGGCTAAAAGTATTGTAGGTAACTGACTTTATTCAAGTTATTAGGTAAAATTGTCTTAATTGGTTTAACTATTTACAAACCAGTATTCGGTTCTCCGCGGGGGAATCACACTGCTATAAGGTTACGAACATTTCACGCTAAACGTAGCAGGCTATCAAAAAAAATAATCATTTAAGTTTTGACTTTAAAAGCTCGTAGGATAGAGACATAAAAGTGGTTGTTTTAAAATCCAAAAAGGAACATCAAGCCACTCAGCAAATTATATAATTTCAAAAGACATTGTGATTTATGTATTGAATTTCGTTTCCGCTTCAATGAAAAAGACGTTATGTACAATCACATAAAAGCTTTGAAATTAACACAGTCCAAGTCCTTTATTTAACCAAACACCCAAAACGTTTTTAGGCCAAATACAGCTTGGGATAACGAGACACATGTTTGTTCTTATAAAGCCTACCAGACCACATTATTAGTGAATTTCCTTTGGAAAGTGAACTATTAGCATGACCCGCACGGTGAAACTTAAGCCCGGGACCACCATTGAAGTTCTTATCGTGACCTCCTGAACACGTTTTGGGGGGTCGTTCAAAATTTTATAAATATATATCAAATATATAAAATTAAACACACACTCACATATATATTTATATATATATGTGTCTTGTACTCTAGTGGTCGCATTTTTTGGCCGATTTACTTCAATATTGATAGGGACTTCCTTTCTCTAATCGGTTTGACAAGTTCGTTGGGCGAAACAATCGGGAAACTCAAAACCCCTTTTTTGGGGATTAATCTTTAAAATTTTGAGCTTTTGGGCCCAAAAATGGTCAGAAAATCCCCAAATGTAAAATTAATGCATATAAAAAGATGGGATTTAGTAAGGTGAAAGTTTTAAGCCCAACTCTCATCATTCCAGTATAAATATTTACCGAGTTATTGAAGTAAATGTGTTTTGTCTAAACACAGTACGTTGTATTATGGGGGTTTTACACTAGAAAAGCCTGTTATTCCTTTGTTATTCCTTTTATCATCCCCAGCAACTCACGCCTAATTTCAAGCCTGTCTGGACCTTCCCCTAACATTATAATGCGCAAATTTGTATTCCCAGCTTTGCAGGTAAACCAGGAGCGTCAGAACAGCCAACAAATCAGTGTTTTCAGATTTTAATAAAAATTGGAATAAATGTTTTTTTACACTGATTTTGAGTTTTAAAAGTTTGTATGTTTGTATGTTTGTGTATTCACTTCCCTCACGTCAGCGTGCCGCATGCCAACTCGTTTTATTACAACTCTTGCGCCATATTATGTAGAACTAAAGAGAATAATAAATTAAAAATAAAAGTCAGTTAATCAATAATAATTAGATTTATTTCGAGGACCAAGATGAACCCGTAACATAAATATGCTTGAAATGCCGAGGGTGAAATTGTAAAAACAATCAAACCAATGCGCTAAACTGGCGTAGGCATTGTTTGAAAGTTGTTTATGAATATAAACAAATGGTTCGCTGAACACTCGAATGGTTTAACATGACTGCATAGCAAATCGGTTGTTGTGATATAATTCTTTGATGATTGCTGCTTTAGTATATGTTTGTTCTTAATATAAACAACATTATTTTCGTAGAGGGTTGGACATCAATATGAGTTTAAATTCTTTCTTTCATATTATAAATGCATAAAATAATTAATACAAATTGTTAGTTGTAAAATTCATCACAATTCAGAGTCAATAAAGACAAATGAAGTGATTTTCAAAGTAGTACTATCAGCATAGCCCCTTAGTACTCAGCATAGTCTAAGAGTGTAAGCGCTTCTCTTTAAACATGTATCCAACATTATGTTTCAGAGGCCAAAACTGACAAAAAAGTAATACATTGTTTTTAATTAGATATTTAATCCTGGTTACACCATTTTAGTATAGATTAATGTTAAATAATTTATGTCGTGTTTATAAGATATTAGCGTTTCATAATTTGTCTAAGTATACATCAAACTAAACTCTTTCATTACTAATACTCATCAAGCAATATCTAGTGACGGAATTCAAATCAGAGGGTCTTTAATCGAAACGGCATTGCACTGTATTATGATCGTGTAGGTTTCCACGGTCCGAAGATCTCTCGTAGTTCATTTCTGGGTTAGTCCGTGTAAATGTTGACGAAGTTAGTGGCCGACGTTTTGGATATATTACCTTCAGGGTGACGTGAATTAGTAACGAAAACGTATCACACACTGACTCATTGACTGATTGCATTATCATTTACCAGTACAATATAATCATTACTGATAAGACTCACTCCTTTCCAGGACTACCTTAAAACTGGTCTATACCTGTAATATACCAGTAACATTGGGTACAGGAAATGAAGTTGTCATTACATATTATAACTCTTTTGGCTGTCCATTATGAGAAACTTCCCTTTCACCTTTGATTCCTCCATTTTCAGCGGCTAGGGACAGAATCTCCGGGTTTGGTCCCCACCTTCCAACCTGAGAATGGATGGTCCCTGGCTGTTGTACTTGGATACCCTGTCAGTTGAGTTGCCAGTTGGAGGTCCCCTGTTTGAGAGCCTCATCCCAGCTGCCACAGAGGGACGGGAGTTGGCCCTCTGTTGGGTCGATTTGACTGCCGTCCCAACCCATCCATTCCTTTATTGCTATATCCTACTTTTCGGTAACCTGCGCAATATTCCCGTTTGTGGAAGATGTGACTAGCAGCTATGCTGGTATTTCCTAATCCGCAACAATGATGATGATGATGAAAAGCTAGCTCCTTCATTTTCATTTCTTAGATTTTACAGTCTCAAATTCTACAAGGGCAACTAAATTAGCGGAAAAATAACTTTTAATATAAATAAATAAAACTACTAAGTAAATGTCTATTTTAGGTTTATATTGTAGATGTTTTAAATTATTTTAGAAATTGTTAATTGGTTACCTGGATTATCAATAGTTTTTACAAATAATTACAATTAGATGTGTATTTTATTGCTTGCGCCATTTAATATCTATCTACATTTACAATGAGTGAACTACAAATCATAACTGATTACAAGTTTAAGCAAATAAACAAAATCATAGCTAATGACACTAAACTGTCAAGCTTTACCAAACTAAACCGTGATAATCAGATAACACAATGGAGTTAACCAGCCGTATCTGTAACATGATAACGGGTGATAATAGAATGAATAGGTATCACATCCCCAGATGACAATCAGGACTTGATTTACATTTCGCTTTAAAAGAGATATATTTATTTAACTAAATAAATCAAAGACATGTACAAACATGTTAAAATTTACCTCTTTCTACGAGATGTACAAACATAAACATATCAACTTATTACGCTGTGCAATAAGCAAGGGCTTAAAATCAATGGATAGTAATGTACCGTAATTGCCATTGGTACATTAATTTGGTTATTATAAAATATAGAGTATTAATTTAATTTTTGCCAATATTTTAAAAGTTCAAGTAAAACTCACTAAGCCAAAGAATGACTCACAATACCAGTATATACAGGATACTAGATAATAGGATTAGTCATGTTTAAATCTTGCTGAATCTAGAATAAGACAGGATTAAGTTATATAAGACAGCAAGAGGGGGTAACCCTACCAGGTCGGGACTCCTCATTCAGAAGGCGGTGTTGGTGTGCATCTGGTCGGCGGACTTCGTCGTCGGCTGAATCGCTGGTCTCGTAGTTTTCACCCTTTTTGAAGGTATTCACAACATTTTGTATTTATTATAGTAGCAGGAGTGTATAAATTATGTATTGTCTTTTTAGGTGAATTTAAAGAATAATTTAGTACATTTTAGATTTCTTTTATAATAACTTTGAGTCTGGCTACCGAGTATTTTGTACAGTAAATTAAAATGCAGTAAAAGTTGGGGAAATTAACTTTGCCAATAACTAAAATTTGAGTTAATAGTTCGAAGCAATTTATATAGCGCGGACTGCGCTTATTTTATGTTAAAGGGTTCAAGAGTATGGCGAATGAGCTTCAGAACGAGCAATCCTTTCTATCCCCTACCTAATCCAAATTACTAAAATATTGTATAAGTAAAAGGGGTAGCAATAATGATAATGATATTATTTTTAAATGAAAAAGGTGTAATTATTTGGTGTTAATATTATGACAAGGTAAATTGGAACAAGCTTAGTTTTGTTAACTTCAATTATTTTTACATAAATAAAAAGAGGCATTTGTAACAGCATAATTTGTATATTGATTTTAATTTTAAAAAACCTCACGAATTGTCTCTACCTGCCAGTGTTCTAAATTAAATTTAAGATGTCAAGGTAATAAAAAAGCACTGGAGTACTGAAAAGTGGTTTCAGAGAATTTATGTGATAGTTGTCGAAATGTAGAGGGCAACTACCATAAATTAAGGTAGGGTACAGTAATTATAGGTTTTTGTAGATCAAGAAATAATTAAATATTAAGTAGAGTAAGTACAAATTGCTGACCTAAATATGTTAAAATATTTATTAACTTACATTTTATTTTAAAAGGAAGATTAACCGGTACAAAATATTAAATCAAAAACAATTTTGATCAGTAGTTTCAAGGGAATATTTAACAATAACAGTTATCAGTACTGGCCGGTTCATCAGTCACATTGAAGAGGTTAGGTTTGAGGTAAAAAATATCAATTTTAAATTTTTTGAATGTGGTGTTTTCGATTGGGTTTGTCCTATATGTTTCATTTTAACACTAGATATGATGTTCACATCCAACATGTTTTAATGTGTTTTCGATTGGGTTTGTCCTATATGTTTCATTTTAACACTAGATATGATGTTCACATCCAACATGTTTTAACGTCAAAGACCCCGTGCTGATTATGCCCATTGGACATAAGGGCGAAACAATTATTCACGCAATTTGACTGTAGGATTCTTGTTGATAATGAGTTTTACTACATTTTATAATGAGTTGACAGATGCATTTACAGCTATTATAATTTTAATAATGGTATTAACTATAGTACAGAACATTTAGCTCAAGTTCCTTATGAATATTTATATGTCCCTGTTTTAACAATGGAGGTGATACCAGTTATTGTTCACACACAATAACATACGGCAGCCAAAGTGGTAGCTCGGTAGACTGGCGACTGGCCAATGTTGGCGCCAAGCCAAGTGAGACCTTACTCAACACAGACTTGATAGACTTGTCAGATACTGAGCAACAAAACTGGTATCCAACTTGGAGTTTTATCACTCGGGCAACTCAGATTATGTTCTAAAATGTATAAAACACTATTTATTACATAAACTAGTTTAGTATATGTTTTTATTTCAACAAAAAAAAAATATAAATATACATATGAACTAAATTTGTTAATATAAGATTAATTACTTATTAGTAATTATTTCTTTAGTGAGTAGAAAAGTAAGGAGCAGCGAGCAAACAATAGACTTTTTAAAATGTATTTTTATATCGTAATGAAGCAATTTACGTGCTGTTAGGAAAACCTGTTTTTGCAAGCAAATATTAGGTTTTATAATCAATATTTCTTAAATAGTGAAATAGTTAAATACATAATGGCAAAAATAAGTTTCTAATTGAAACTATTAGGGAAAAAGTATGTTATAAATAGTCTGTAAAGCCAGATCTGTGAGTGACAGTTTGCAAATGGTAAACCTACAAACCGCCCGCCATACGTCACATGGAGGTGACAGTGACAACATATCTGAGGTGTCTATGCCATCTGAGTCACCTCCATCATCTCTAGTGTTGTAGCAGTATACTAATATACAATCCATTTTCTATTCAAAGTGGATTATTATTTAAAAATGTAACTACTATATTCTCTATAATTGACAGGTGAGATATTATAAAACAAAGTCATTCCGGTATTTAAGTATACTTAACATTGAATGGTAGTAGTTATTTATGATAAAATATCAGAAACCATTTTTTGTTCATATAGGGTAGAATAAAATGGCATAGAATCAGAGTTGGTTTAAAAAAATTAATAAAAAACTAAACAATCACCATACTGTGCACAAAAAGTAGTGGGAAAAATGATTCTCACATGGTTACAAATTGACCTGTGCCTGTGCCAAAGCTTCTACGTAAGTTTAGAGTATTTAAAACAGATAATAAATGTTTAAACAATTGATATTTAAATCTTGATATTTTGATCTGCTACAAACAACAACAAAAATTAAATCTATAATGTTGGCTATTTGATGAAATAGTAAAGGATACAGAAATTAAGATCCGTTATACATTTAACTTTAGCACATTAGTAGAGGAGAACCCACAAAGAGGGGCCGTAATCGGCGCTTTTTTCCCATGTTATTCTTATGGGGATCAGTTTTTGCACCGACACCCGATCCCGCCCTACACAAGTTTCCTTGTTGGCCTATATTAATACCCAACCCTTGCCTATATTAAATATATTGTCCCCATCCCTCCTCTATATTTTTAAAAATTTTCAAAAACTATCTCTGGTGTGTTTTGTGTCCTTGGATATGTGATTGGTGTTTTAATAAATTCCCCCAAATTAAAAAAAAAATACTGCCGCCAACTTCCTGATTTAAAATTTGGATGATTGTCGTAGTGTTTTAATAAATTCTACATATCCCAACTACGGTCGAATTAAAACTGCCAATTTTGACCCTATTTTAAAATTCATTTTAACACATCCTTTGCAGAAATCCACGAGTTCTGGCTACTTGGGAACCCGAGCCATTTGACATATAATAAATCACCCTTCCTCCTAATTACCTTCTCTACCAAATACATGTCTTTATATTTAGTCTTTAACAATTCTTCTGTATAAAATCCTCCTTTGATTATATTGCCATTTTCATCTTTCAAAATATAAGTCACAGGCTTTGTTTTCTTAACTTCTGCTATTGTAAAAAGCTCTCCCGTCCAGTTGGGGGTATATCCTTTACTAAATACATGTTTATATTTAGATATCCTTACACTATCCCCCACCTTATATCTTGGCTTTTTAACTTGTACTTTAGATGCTAACCTTTCATGTACATCTTTAAAGTTCTTAGCACTTACTTGGTTAGGCTTCATCCCTATGGATCTATGTATTTTATTATTATATATCCTTATTAACTTTGGAAGTAAATCCAACCACTTGTAACTCCCTTGTGCACTAAACTCTCTATACAACCAATTCTTTAAAGTTCTCTGGAACCTTTCCACAATAGCCGCCTTAGTTGTAGAGTAAGTGTGGTAGTGATTAATATTTAGAATTTTCATTAGTTTGGTAAAATGTTCATTAAAAAATTCTTTTCCGTTATCAGATTGAATATTTTTAACTCCCTTTGGGAGAATAGTTTTTATAGCTTCTGTGACTACTAATCCAGTTTTATTCTTTAGTGGAGCAGCATAAGCTTTTTTAGAAAATGTGTCTATTAAAGTTAAAATATATTTATTCCCAGAATTCTCTCTAGCATAATTCCGCATATCTATTAAATCTATTTGAACAGTTTCGTTTATACCCAACACCTTAAAAGACCTTCTAACAAAGTTATTTCTCGCGGGCTTATGCAATTCGTAAGCAATTTTTTCCACTTTTTATTCTTTATTTTTAATGTTAACGTATCTGCCAGTCTCTTTCGTTTCAAAAACACCTCCATTGCTACCAATTAACATACCATCACTCATTCTTTGATATACATAGTTTTTTGGCAAATATGCCCCTCCATCTAAAGTCTTAAATCCGCTTAAAGATGTAGGGTCTGCAACCAACAATTTAGGATTGTACATCATCAAATCGATTTCATTATTGTCTTGCATAAATTTATTAGTTTTATTGTTAAACCTTAATGCATGTGATTTTAAACAAATATCAAATTTAATATTGTCTTGTCTAAAAGTTTTAATATTATCGTCATACCTCAAAACCTGCGACATTAAACAAATATCACCCCTATCTTTGCCTTCAGGTACATTCTTTATTAATTTGTCCTCTGCATCCCACATATCTCTATCTAATGTTAATACATTATAATATTTATCCCCCTGTTTTATTATGCTTTTCTCACCTTTTGTTAATATTTGATTAACAACAGCCACATCATTTGGCAATGTTCCAGGTAAAATGTTTGTTAATTGCTTATTTTTACCATCAAATTTAAGACCGTCTAAAGTCACAGTCTGATGTTTTTTAACACAATCGTTCTCATCAACAGCGGGTTTAACACGAACTAGCCTTTTATTATTAAAATCCCAAAAGTTTAGATCCATTTTTGGTACTTGAGAGACGTTTACAACATCATCGCTTTCTTTACCAGCCAACAAATTACTTATTTTTCGCTTTTTGGCATTCCAAATACCATTCTCCGATTCCAAAAATTCATAATTATTTTTGTCTTGTACAAAGACACCATCTTTTCTTATTAAAGTTTGCTCTAATGTGGGTACATCGGTTGAGCTTTCACCTCGTTTAACATTAGTAATTTTGCGTTTATTAGCGTTCCAATTATTACTCTTGGATTCTAAAAACTTATATTTAGTATTACCTTGTACAAAAGCATCACCTTTTCTGGTTAACGTCTGCCCCAAAGTCGATACATCATCAGTAAACTCCCCACCTTTAACACTACTAATTTTATAATTTAAAGCATTCCAACCATCATCTTTTAGATTTAAAGTAGTTTCTTTAAAACTTCTAGCTTCTGGTTTACTATACGGGTTATATACGCGATAAAATTTATCTATCATCTTTTTATTTAATAAACAATTCCACTTTCCCTCAATTCTTCTATGATAGAATCTATCTCATTATCCACTCCAGAATTTCCCGCCAATCGGCTTAACCAAAGCAGTCTTAACCTATCTACAAGCTCATTAGGATCGTCCCAATAAACATAGTCTATTTTATTACCAGTTACCTGCCTTAAACCATCACCAACAGTCTTAAACAGGGGTTTAATTATATTAAGATATTTAGTGTGTTTATTACTTGACATCGCCGCACCTGGTTTATAACCCTTTAAATGTGCATTTGTAGCTTCCAAAATCTCTTTATAATTTTGCAAATCAGCCTGACTATAGTTTACGGGTTCTTTTAAAGTTAACAATTCCCACAATCCCTTTGTCCCTTTATAAATTGTTTCTCCAACTGTAACATCATCATTGGCAATTTGAACTTCCTGATTCCCAATCAAAAATTTATTTCCTTCTCGCCTAATACCATATGTGGTATCTGTCATACTACTTCTACTAAGGTAATTTACTAAATAGTCTGATGCTAAAAGACCAAAATCTAATTTGTGCGGTGTTATCTGTGTTATTCTTGGTATTCTAGACGGGGTCTTTTCTAAAATCATTGGGAGAACTGGCCTCTCTGTTTTTGTGGCTAAATTTTTTAATTCTTGCAAAGGCTCTATTAACGGTTGGAATGTTTGGAACCTCTCTTCAGCCTCTAGAAATTTACCACGTTTTAACGCCCTATATTTTTCTCTTATTTGTTTTGCAGAGTCTACCAATTCTTGTTGAATATTTGTTTTCATTTTATTTACATTTTATTTATCTCATTTGTCAAAGGATTATACTCAAACACTTTATCGTGTATTATTAGGCAATATGCAGATGTGTTTGAAGGGACATTTTCTGCAGTTTCAATTTCTAATTTAATATCTACGACCCCCTCTTTTACTGATTCATTCTGCCTAGAACAATATATTACAATTAGAGGATATTTCTTTATAAAGTCAGCTCTGTTAAACATAGGATCGGGGACGGTGTTGTAGTAACTCTCCCTAAACCTCACAGACATCTCATAAGCTTTAGAGGCATCTCCATTTTCAAAGTCGAGATTTAAATCACTATAAGGATAATATTCAGAGTTTAAAAACACTTTGAGATTTTTCAATTTACAGTGATCAAATTCATCAGTTCTTTTTCGTGCACTGTTGTCCCTACCAGTTTGGAAACCAAATATAATATACCTGGGCTTCTCCAAACTCGAAGACGTCTTAACTGACCATGTATGTCTCTTGGTTTCGGGGTATGATGGGAGTTCGTGTAGCTCCAAACTTCTAAATGCAATTTGCAAATTTTTATTTTGCAATAACATCTTTTGTAATTGAAGCTTCTCCCCATCAGATGGTACCACATGCGGCATCACCCACTGAATCGATTTAAGTGTAATTTTAGGAATAGGATCGACCCCAGTTGGAGCATTAGATGTTGTTAATATACAATTTAAGTCGTTTTTGGATCTTTTCAACACCAATTCTTGTTTAACATTTACTAAAACCTTATTAAAATCCTCAAACACACCCATTAACAGCTCTAACGGGACACAAGTACTAAACTTGCCGCTTTTATGGAACTCCTTTAAATTTTCATCAGAATCAAATGCTACATTTGACAATTTCGTTGTTTTATTGTAAGAGCACAATATTTTCATAAGACTGGAAATTCCCGGATTTCTTACAATATCTATTTCTTTACCAGCAACTTCGTATCTAATTTCGTCAAATAAGAATGCAAATGCATTATTTATAAAATGTCCTTTATCATGATTCTCTATTTCTCCTTTAATATACAGATAACTCCTACATGGGAGTGTTAGTAAATCTTGATTATTTATGCATATTCGAATTTCATCGGAATTATTTATTGCTAAAGTGTTGTGTGGAACATAGGAGTGATTTGTAATTTTAACCACGCTATCGTCGTATTGTAATTTTCCTGTAACGTCTAGAAAATCTTCCATTTTTATTAATAGAAAATTTTAACTTCAACCCAATTGATCGCAGAAACCTGGCATTTTGCACACTCAGTCCGTTCTTGTAAATTCTCATATCTTTTTTATATGACAAGTAATTGTAGTTTCTTCTTTATTAAAGTCAATTGGCTTGTCGTGTTGATCTGCAAATGTAATGCTAACAACATCTAAACTTCTCTTATTTACAGGGAAGTATATAATATTTCTGGGGACCTCAATAATTTTGTAGCCGGGAGGAGCTTCTGGGTAAAAACTGTGTATGGTGTGTGATTTGTCACCATTTAAATAAGACCCATTCGCAATATTACATTTTACTCTAATCACATTTACATTATTTATGTTGATTTTATTTACGGATTTAAACGCAATATCTGGAGTAGAAAATCCTTTAAATCCCAATAATTCAGACCCTAAACACGGTTTTGTAAAATCAAACACATGGCTAGAATGCAATGTGGCTTTCATAGTTTTATTATCGGCTATAAGTACAAAATCTGGGAGTTGCTTTTGAATTTCCTTCGCAAGCTCAAACACTTCGTATGTACCTTCAGCAATTTCAATTACATTTGGAGCTTTGTGATCGTAATAATACACATCCTCACCCTCGTCTATAGTTAATTTTGTGTCTTTAAGTTTATTTAATTTTGGAACTAGGCCTTTGTAAAATATAAGTTTGACTTTTGTATTAATTAATGCTACTTTATTTTGTATAATAACTTCAACTTTACCATCTAATGCCCGGTTTAATTCGTCAATTGTGACCTCCCCTTTTGGGGTTGTAATTTTGTGCATTTTGTAATATGTCAAAGTATTTAGAGGTTTTTTAACATTAAATATAGAATTATAACTTTGAAAATCTACCAGTCCAATTACATAATCACCATTTAATTCTATAGGAGGAAAGAACACCGACTTCAACTCTGGCTCTGTGCCCGTAAATGTTATAGTAAATGAATCCATTTTTATAAACTAAAATTTTTCAGAAATGATAAACATAAAATTCCACAAATGGAACTGTTTAAATCTTGTATTTGATCAGTTGTATAGTAAATTTTAGATGGTACAAAATATTCAATTACCTCTTTTGGAGGCTGTATTCCGAATGGGTCAAAATATATTACAATATCTTTATTTTTACGATATGCTGTCCAATGTGTGCCCCTGTCACTGTCTAAATTAATAATTCCACATTCTCTTACTTTTGGTCTCTGTTTTCTTAGCTCGTTTTTTAGGTACACTCCTCGAAAGTGAGGCACGTCTCTTGCGGCCTCTAACAGCTGAAAGTTGTCCATCTTTTTTATTAAATTTTAATCCCATTCCCATTTTTGCCTTGGCCTTCATCAAATTTGTCACTGCATAAGCTGCTGCTTTTTCGGCCAGACTGGCGTCCTTTGCCGAAACCCTAGTCCAAGCCTGGTCCACTAATCTCATATCTGCCTTGTTCCGGGCGGCTGTATCAGGATTATTCATGTAGAATATGTCGTGCTCTTTACAATAAGAGTCTAGCTTATTTTTTGGAGGTACATTTCTGGCTAAATTTTCACGTATCTTAGTTCCAGGACCACAATGTGTATACGACGGTATGTGGAGGGGGAAAGGAAGGTTGTTTATAAGAGTATTTAACAAGCCACGGCCTCTATATGGCTTTAAGAATAATCCCTTACCTTGGACCTTTTTACACTTTCTCTTTGCCATTTTTATTATATAAAAAATGTCATTTATTCAACAAAAGAACAAATTTAAAATAGCACATAAAGAAAATACACCAAAGAAGTTGGGTCTATTTCCTAATAATATTCGCTGTCTTATAATAGGGCCTAGCGGTTCGGGGAAGACCGTTGTAATTTATAACTTAATTGTAAAAAAGCAAGGATTAAAGTTTACAAATTTATATATAATATCCAAATCGTTAGAACAAGAAAAATATAAAAAAATAATTGAAATATTCCGTCTGTGTGATGAAGTTAAATTACACACATATTCAAACTGTGAAATCACACCAAATGATGTAGAATCACACTCAATAGTTGTATTTGACGACATAAATAGTCGAAATATCACACAATTTTTCTCAATGGGCAGACACAAAAATATTAACAGTTTTTACTTGTGTCAATCTTACAGTAAAGTAAACAAACATTTACGTGACAATGTTAATTTTCTAATATTATTTATATAAGACGATTTAAATTTAAAACATGTGTATAACAATCATGTGGGAAATGATTTTTCATTTAACCAATTTAGAAATCTCTGCCATCAATGCTGGGACAGGTCTAAATATGGCTTTTTTGTAATAGACAAGGAAAGGCCAAAGAATAATGGGAAATATAGATTTATGTTTGACCAATTTTATAATGGCCGAGGGCAAGAGTGTTAATGCCATCCAGAATAAACCTCTTGTCGTCATCAAAAGAGAGTACCTTTTTGTTCATCGTTAATGTTTGAAGATGGTGGTTTGTGGATTTAATTCTTGTAACATTCTCATAGTAATCTTCCCCGGTTGCAAGACAGTTTAAGTAATGTTGGTGTCTTAAGAGATGTTTAACTGTAGCATTGTCAGCCCCCTTTGCCTTTTTAACCTCTAGCTCATTTTGCTTTTCTTTTTCGTATAACCATTGTAAAGGAATGAAAGAGTATAATTTTGGCCTTAAACCACAATATTCATACATAATTTGACCATTTAATTCGTCTTTAAACTTGCCCGTAACTTTTTTATTTTTATCAGAGTATAAGAAATGGTCTTTACTATATGCAGAGGTGTCGAAACAGTCCAAGTCACATTGTATTTCCTTGTAAAAGTCCTCTGTTACTATAGAATAAAGAAGGCTGTCTGTGTCTGTCATTAAGAACTTTTTATTCTTAAATTTTGACATATAATTATAGTGGAAATCATACATTATTACTTTACTGATATCCAAAATGGTCATTCCTAAATATATTGGTTTATCAAAATTTACAATTAATTTATATAAATGTACAGCATGCAAATTGTTATCGAACATTTTGCTACAGTCAAACCTTGGCTTTGTAACGTACTTTGTTAACTTAGACTCGTCTACAAGATGTATATCACGAAACTTACGTTGGTTCATAATTGTTCGACCAAAGAGACTGTTATTTAACAGTTTGTAAAAGTCTTTTTCAAAATCATGTTTAGCTTTTTGTCGCTTTTCAATATTAAAATTAATATAGGGTGCAAGCCATTTCGACTGTCTAAATTTTAAAATTCTGTGGTATTTTGTAACTACCAAACCCAGTTCTTCGTATTTTTTTAGTGCTTTATAATGCAAAATATATTTAGTTTTGTCATTTAAATTTGGTATTAATTTTCCATTCATTTTTTCTGGTGCGAGCGGGTAGTCATTATGCAAATCGTGTAAACTTTTATCGTATTTTAAATCAACTTCCAAAATAAATCCAAAGTTTTTATTTTGATTGAATTTATAATCTTTCTCATTTGTCCATCTAAAGCCATCGATGGGCAACGACTCGCACATTGCTGTAGAGTATAGCGAGTTACAGTCTAAGTATACAAGATATGTGCTTTCTTGATTTGGGTCATAATATTCGCCCATGTACTTATTATTGGCTTTAGCATAGCGCGTGGAAATCATACTTACACCGCCTCTAATGGCATGTTCTATAAACAAATGCATGTCAATGTCACGAAATAATTGTAATTTTATACCGGTCATTCTAAGACATGCCTCCCATGTTAGTCCAGGCAATGAGTACATATAAACAGGGTCGAGTTTATAATCCTTTAAACATAAGTCCCTAAATGTCTCAAACACATCAGCCAATAACAAAACATCTGTTTTAAGGTATAAATCGTGATATTCTTTTAAATTCTTTATATTAAAATGATTCCATACGTTTTTAGCATGTTCATATTGTGCAGGAGATATACATTCTTTAGTTAGACTACTGTAAAATGCCTCTATGGGTGGGAGAGGCTCTAAAAACTTTTCTGGTCCTGTCATGTATTCGTACGGAAATTCGCCCTTACGTTGTAGTAGTGGAGTGTCTATAAATCTAAATGTATTTAAATTGGAAGCTAATTTGCTTAAGGGAAGGGACAGAAAGTTGTAGGAATCCAAAAATACTAAATCATCAACAGAGAATGAAATATACGTTTCCATATCTTTGGCTATGCAATTCAATTTGCGATTAAATTTTCCTAAGTTTTGCATTATTAAATGTCCATCATAGTTTTTAAGATTGTAGAAGAATACTGGAATTTTCTTGGTTACTTTATAGTTTAAATTACAAGAGTTATGGGAGGGCCCTCTGAACTCACCTGTTAAGTGACAATGGTCGCGCACTTTATCACACAGTAACGGCTGGCGGCATATGTGGCAGCGTGTAGAGTTTTGAAATAACGTCTCTTGCTCTGGAGTCATTACAAGGGGAACATATACACCCATCTGACTTTTAATAAAGTCATAAGTTTTAAATAATTTTTCGAAAAACACATCCATTACATTTTCACCACTGTACAACTCTTCGTAAATAATTTTAGAATCTCTCACTACAACATAAGCAAATCCAGAAGCAGTGTGTTTGTTAGAGTTTATAAAACATTCGAAATCTGCATAAATCACAAAGGGAGCTTTAAGTTGATATTTGTAATTCGTAAATTGTAATGTATCTTTTTTATACATTTGTACTCTTTGGGCAACAAAGGTTTTACAATATGTTATGTGACGTTCCAATATATCTTTAGTGTAAAAATGTTGCAAACAGAACTTGCAAAAATATTTCTTATGGTCATCTTTTGTAGACCGTAGCATTAACTTATCAAAATCACGAATTAAAAAATAATGTGATTTGCGGCTTTGTTGTAAAAGCAGCAGGTTTGCGTGCGTATTACTATTTAGTTTAGAAATTCTCAATGGATATATTAATTGTCCTTCAATTCCATATACATTAACACTTATATTATTTTGTTTTTCAAATTTATCAATGTCGGATATTTTTACGGGATATTTTATATTTGTCATATTTAACTGACCTTCATGGGGTTCGTAGTAAAATACTTGATTTGCATGTTCTCCATGATTCCTTGGTTTTAAGCTTGCTAAAATACTCCACAAAACACATTTATTATCACTATTTTTAATATTTAAAACAGCGTGTTTTGATTTTATATTTTCTGGTGTGGGGATGTATTACTTGGGAGTTAGGGGTTTATACTTGTAAACATGCAGCTGCCAGTATTTAGTATGGTCATATATCCATCCACTACCTTCTGATTGAAATTTGTGTAAAGATGTGTCGATTTTTAAAAGTGAATTTTCAATTTGTGTCTTTAATTGTGCTTTCTCAATTGATAAATTAGTTAAACTTCGAAAGTTAGCAATAGTTTCTTTATCAATTAATAATTCACCATTCTTACTAACTGTGTGTTTGATAAATTTCACTCTCCTAATAAGAATCCATTTTATTGGTAAAGGACATGATTGAAGGGTGTTTAATATATCCACGGACTCACCTTGAAACTTAAACACATTATAGGGTCGCTTGTCACATCGTAGGTGGTGGCGGGGTTTGTTCCGAGTGATGACTCTCTTACACACATTACAAGTATTGTGGTTCTCTAGCATATGCATTTTAAAATTGCTATTGTCAAATATTTGATGGCATTTTTTACAAATTTTAGGAATAACTTTGTGAATGTTACGATAGTGTCTGATTAAATTGCTTCTGTTGGAGCAGGGCGCGGAGCAGATTGCACAGGACAACATGTTCGATGTAAATAAATTTTGAGATGACATTACTCTGTTTTTTATAAACAAAAATTACCATTTTTTAATGTTAAATTAGACAAAAAAAATGTTTAGCGGCGGTTTTAAATTATATACTTTAACAAGTTTAATTTACGAATATGAGAGTTTAAAAATTACCATTTTTAATGTTAAATTAGACAAATCATTTAACAATGGTTTTAAATTATATACTTTAACAAGTTTAATTTAAAACACGAAGTTATAGATGTGTGAAACCAACGTCAGTGCAGCTGAACTGTTTGTTTGGACTGGATACGTCTTCACATTGTACAATATAATTTTATAAATAAAACTGCCATTTTGAAACTATCAATCTACATATTCAATTAGAACAGATAATTTAATATTTAAAGTCTAAAATTCAAAACATATTTTACTTTAATATTTAGTTTGATCAAAGTACAAATAATTTTCAAAACACATTTAACTTTGAAGTGTAAGATAATTGTTGCGCCCTAATATCCTTAAAGCATCCTAAGAGGATCATTTGGTGATTGGGAGTGACTGTTAGATCACTAGTAATTTTGTATCTCCCAATTCAATAGTTGTGTTTTACGATTACAGTTTTGAAATGGAGAATTAAATTAGTAAATGGTGAATTGGAAGTATGATTTACAAATGAGAATTTAAATATGAAAATCTATTTTAAAATTTAATTTGGAAATGCAGCTGTTACATTTGAAATATGATTTATAAATGGATATTTTAAATATGGAAATCTATTTTAAAATTTAATTTGGAAATGGTGAATTGGAAGTATGATTTATAAATGGATATTTAAATATGGAAATCTATTTTAAAATTTAATTTGGAAATGGTGAATTGGAAGTATGATTTACAAATGAGAATTTAAATATAAAAATCTATTTTAAAATTTAATTTGGAAATGGTGAATTGTAAGTATGATTTACAAATGAGAATTTAAATATAAAAATCTATTTTCAAATTTAATTTGGAAATGCAGTTGTCACATTCGAAATGTGATTTACAAATGGATATTTAAATATGTAAATCTGTTTTAAAATTTAATTTGGAAATGCAGTTGTCACATTCGAAATGTGATTTACAAAATATTAGGAAAGCTATTTCACAATTTTCGGAGCGATTATAAAAAATGATGGATTAACAGTCAGTTGTGATTGTCCTCCGCTGAAGACACCATCTACACTTTAGCTACAACTAACTACCGTCGCTAACACTCCCTCATTATCAGCTAACATAGTCGGAGTCCTAGATGCGAAGACGTCGGGCCCGGTGATGTTGGTGAGGTGAGCCGTGACGCCATAGTCCAGTGCTCGGCGTGGTGACGTCATCCGGTGCTGCTCGCTACTTCGAGGTCGTGTCGCTGTTGAGAGGTCTTGTAGAACAATAGAGCTGTGTGCTGTCGGTAGCTTCTTATATACACGTCGAGAGGTTGGATTTTCAATTTAACCAGGAAATTACCTCATAGCTAATTCTGGCCAAGGCTGGTGGCCCACTGACACACATGCGTGACCGACCTTGCCGTGGTCAGTGTGTCAGTGGGCAGCGGTGTGGATCGTTGCGTGTGTAGGCATGCGTGACCAGGACGTTGGCGTCAGTGGGCAGCGGTGTGGATCGTTGCGTGTGTGTTTTAATTAATCAGTAAGTTGGCAGTTTTAATTCGACTGTAATAGTTAATTTGGGATTTATTAATGCATTAGATAAATTGACAAATCCAAAGTTAGATTTTAAATATAGAGGATGGGGAAAATGTGGCAAGGGTACTAGTACAGGAAACTTGTGTAAGGCGGGATCGGGCGTCGGTGCAAAAACTGATCCCCATAAGAATAACATGGGAAAAAAGCGCCGATTACGGCCCCTCTTTGTGGGTTCTCCTCTACTCACATTAAATTAAATATTAATATAAACGAAAAGAAAATTTGTTATACAGAATTGACAGTGGGCAATGGCGAGAGTGAACTAGAAGTTGCAGTAGAAATTGTTAGCTTTTGTTTATAGTGAGTAGTTGTTAATGATAAGTTAGTCATTGCTGTACTCTGAACGGATGAGAGACTTCTGCTCAGAACCGTGCTCCAAGTCAGTCAACGACTATAACTTTGTAAACAATAGTTGAGGTCCCTAATCGTATGGGGAATGATTCTATAGATGCAGCACACCCGAGACACTAGATCGATTTAAGTAATATTAAGCATTACACAGACATATACGTATTCTTTTCGGTACCAGGTTTCATTAAACTTAGAATAATAAAATGAAAATATTAACTTAAAGTTTACCTACCAGGTGATTCATTTTAAATACAGACATGGTAATTTGCATTAATATTTTTAACTTTCCACTGTTTTAGGAATAAAATAAAAAAAAAATACAGTTGAATCATATCTAACCTATGCTGTACAATAAGAAGTTCGTTATGGTTACTTTAGGTGGCTGCGAGCTAAATTTGAGCATTACACAGCTTATAACTCCTGCATAAACAATGACAGACGACTCTGAGAAGGCTAAGTAACTGTTACAACTCCACAATATGCATCCTCAAGGCTTCTTCTTCTGAATATTTGTTTCGTATTATATAAACAAAAGATTCACTTATGTACAGCTAATTTATTAACAAAACATAAGAACTATGTTTTATTTTTTTTAATAAATTGACTCTTTATGAAGAGATGTATTATTGAAGTTACATTTATTGCACAACCTTCATACTGTAGTTTTCTAATTGGATAGATAAATTTAGTTTGCTAATTAAATCAAAGAAATAAGTATTTGCTACATATTTCCTCACATACATTAAAAATGATTACCAGTATTACAATTATAGAAATTTCAGTTACTAGAATGCACCACTAATATGATATCTTGTTCGTATGTTTTAGCGTAGGGGAAGTTAAATAAGTCGTACAAAATCCTCGTCAACCACGTGGTTTAGCTTGTTTTCAAAACAAAGACCTACTGTAAACAAGTTTATCATTTTACTGCCATCTGAAGTAAAAATAAAAAATAAACGTATAAAGATTTGTTTTCCAGTAAGTAAACAGCTTTATTTAACATAAAAGACAATACTTTTGAATACTTGTGGTAAAAGCCTTATATCATTTAAGGATAACATTAATAAGTTTTATTTAAATTACCCTGGAATAACTAAAATCTGTATAAAACTATATTAAATGTTAAACCTATGTATTCGTAAACGAAATTATAATTTTCTTTTTGTTCCATTAGTTTTTATTCTAAACGATGATTTTATCTATGGTTTTTATTTATTTTATTTGTATAAGATCACGTAACAATAATTTTATGTATGTTCATTTAGACTCACCTACACTAAAAATAATAGTGTACTAGCTGGTAAACAGTGCAACTTCGTACTCATGGTTTTACTTGACTAAAATTATTGATTAACGTTCATTTTGGAATTGTAAAAATATTCTTACCAGGGAAACGTAAATGAAATTATTACCATACAAGGTTTATATTAGTAATTTCAATGGGGCGAGGCACTAATTCGTAGGACTCTGGATAGTGACTAGAAACCTTCCTAGGATTAACATGTAAGACCAAGCGAAGTTTTAGCGCTATAGGATTAGTAGTGCAGGAGGCAACTTTAATCCTAAATAAATTATTGTAAACAGACAAACAAACAGTCAAACAGACAAATCGATTAGTATATATATAGGGAATTATTCTTCAGTGAAAAGGCACGGATCGTTTCAATATCACACGTATTTCCCCACTTATTTTTACTATTGAAAATGTGTATAGAACAAATCCTGGGTTAATGATCTACATAGGCTTTTCTTTAAAATCCAAAATGATTGCGGTTTGTTAGAGATGAACTTATTTAATCTCTCATTTTAGTTTAACTTTACCTCCAAGTCATATTTCAGGACATTCAACAACAGTACAAACAAGTTAATACAATCAGTAATATAGATTGTTTTTATTTCGTTGTTTTGTGGGATATTTAAATTACTGATATACAAATAGCAGTACATACCGAATGCCTTATAATGTTTATATTTTATATTTGCGCCACAACCTAGAGCTCATAAAGTACACTTGTCACTGAATCCGGCGTAAAGTCTCGCTAAAACAGCGATGACGAAGTGGACCATAAACAACTAATTTTTGGTTTTATCACTTCTTTGTGGGGTGTGAAATGCGGAGAGTGAATAAACGGTTAGACCAATTGTGGTAACAAATTTAGGGTGAATGTGGTTTAGATTTTACAACATAAAAAATGTCCTATGCATAAAAGCTTTGTTTGAAATCTATTTTTAACAAAGATTTACACTTATTTTATTTTTATAATTTGAATATTAAAAAAAGAATATATACAATTTATAATATTAAATCAAACCGTTATTTATATTTAGTTATTATTCAAGGGTGCATAACTCCCTTAAACACACGGAACGCAATTTTACGAGGAACATTTCAATTAATTGAATTAATTTTTTGCACACATTTGTAATAGTTTCTTTTATCACGTTCAGAAGATTATAGCTATAAACATTTAAATCTGTATATTGAACTAATATCTTGACCTGTAAGTAGCTTAAAACGTGTTATAGTACGAATATCATATTATATTGTTTTAAATTAGAGGGAGAATTGTTTTAAGTTTTAATATTTGAATATTCCGAGGGTAATGTAGGTGGTCAAACGTAAAAATACAGTCTTGGATTTGGCGGTCTAGAAATGTAACAACTCGGAAATAATGTGCTGTTATTGTACTTTATTCAGGCTTTAATAACAATAAAACAACTTTAGTTACTAAATAGGTGAGCGATTAAATTTAATCATCATAGCTACATATTCAGGTAAAACAAGATTTTAGGTATATATTTTTTTCTTTTGGTGTAGCAAGATGCTACAAAAGTTATTGATTTTGAATTTGTGCTTATATAACAAAACCCACCTCCAGCGAAAGGAGCTTAGACATGGACGTGGATGTGTTTCCAGGGGAGTGGCTTGTTTCTTCTCGGTAACATAGTCTCTGACTTCATGAAGCGTTGTTCTATATTATGTATCGGTGGTCATATTTGACTATGAAAACGAAATTCCCAAGTTTGTTAGATATCCATTGGTGCCACAAAAAATATTCTTTTGCAAGAGTACTGATATTTCTGATAATGTTTACATTGCATAAGGTAAAAAATTATTCATTGTATGGACATTATGTTTAATCATTCAAAATTGAGATATAATTACATAGGTAACACTATTTCTTACCTAGTATTTAAGGCGATAAAGCAATAACATATTGATAGGCCGTTTTGTGTTAATACTACAATTACCTTTCCTTAGGCAAAATTACTTGATTGTAAGTTTGAAATAATGCTGCAATGCAATCAAAACGTCAATGTAAGTGCACACGTCGTGTGTGGGTGCGCGCGGGTATTTGTGTGTGATGTGTCGTCTTTGTCCTGAAATATTTTACCACTTAAGTATTTTATTTTATTTCAGTTATTTATTTTTATAGTAGGTAATGCAAGTGATGTAATTTACCGGTCTTTAATTAAGTTTATGGAACAAATTATAATAAAAATTAATGTAATAACATATTTATACTGAGGCTTAGTCACGGGGATGCAGCTATTACAGTCGGATAAATCGCGTCACAAATCCGGACACTGCAGAACTGGTGCGCAGCTGTATGTTCCCGGTGTTATTAGAACAGTGTCATAAACCGTTTTACACTGCGGGTTTGATATTACTCGCAGTTATTGCGGAAAAGAACAGCTACTTGAGCGTTTAATAGAAATGCGAAAAATAGCGCTTCAACATGATAATATAGGCGAAGTGTTTTTTTTTTTTTTTTTTTTAGCGAATTTCCCCTATAGGGAAGAAGCTATTACCGTAGTCGGCATGGTAAGACCTAGGCCCGGGACCATGATAACTTTTAGTTTTGAGGTCCCCAGACCCCAAAAACACCATTCGTTCAAAACTGTATATATATATATCTATATCTATATCTATCTATCTATATATATATATATATATATATATATATATATATATGTGTGTGTCCGTGAGCACGATAACTCTCGTAAAAATTATCCGATTTTGATGAAATTTTGTATAAACGTGTAAAGCAACATTTATGACTTTAAGTTCGAAAACCAGCCAGATCGCTTAATCCGAAGGGGTATTTTGGGGGGGTTTTGTACCCCAAAAATGGGTTTTTCGAATTTTTTACATATAATTTTGGAAATGGTCAAATTTTAGTTTTTACCATTGGATTCTGGTTAAAAAAACACACAATTTGGTATTTTGATCATTTCTCTACGTCAATTGGTTACCGAGATATTGAAAGTGATAAACACAGTACGTTGTCTAATGTTATTCTTATGGAGGAAAATAAAAATTTTATATCTCGCTTATTTATGAAAGTATACTGACAAAACTTGGTATACGGCTTCATCTGGTTGTGGACCATTGATATTTGCTCAAAAAAACAATTTTTTGCCAAAGGCTCCCATAGCAGCAAACCTGCGTACTCAGCCCCATGTTATTCTTATGGAGAATAAGTAACGTGTTATCTCCCTTAATTATGAAAACAAATTAATGAAATTTGGTATGTGGCTTTACCTAAATGAGTAATATTGATATTTGTATAAAACCCCATTTTTGTTTTCCTTCCTTCGGCAAACCTGCATACTCAGCCGCTATGTTATTCTTATGGGGAATAATTAAAATGTCACAAATCGTTTATTTATGAATGTATATTGATGAAACATGGTATGTGGCTTTATGTGGTATTAAGATACATATATATGCATTGAAATTCGCTGAGTACGCAGGTTTGCTGCTACGGGGGTATTTTTAATTATCTCTTACAATACAATATGTTTCCGTCTAGCCATCTCCCAATGAGGAATGTTTAAAATTGTTAAAATTTTCATCAACAATGAGTATATATATTTTAAATCAATTTGTGTTCTATTATATTCGTTTAGTATGTGTGCGTGATGTTATGCTGCTAAGCTCCATAAACAAATTATAAGCACTAAATACACTCTGGTAGGTAAAAAATCCATACTTACATATATTTTAAGCATGTAATTCTTGTGACAGATTTTTTTATGTGTTTTCAAATTTTCCGAAAGTCTTGATGTTTTTCGCAGTCGTTCCTTTATCTCAGGTTTATTCCATGATGCCAACTTTAAATTTGTGTTCTGCTTACAGAATACATACTTGCAAATCAGGAAGGTATTCTATACATGTAGATTATTCCTGGTAGTGTTTAAAAGTAAATATTTTGTATAATAAACGAAGTGCTCCCCATAAATTATTCCTATATTATTATTTACGGGACATTATAGAACAACAATCCATATCATTTAGGTAGGATGACCATAAAATCTAAAATTCCTCCAACCTTCTGTTTAACCAATTATCTACATCGATGACAAGTTTTCACTTGAAGTTTTAATTAGTCGTTTCTTGAATAAGGCCACATTATACAATACAGGTTCATTTTGTATTACTTTATAGCTTACACTTATAACAAGCAAGGGGTATGACAATATTTTATATCGTGGAATATGATTGAGAGACGTATGAGTTAAAGGCAACAATGAAAATAGGGTACAACTAAGTTTAACAAACGGTATATTTTAAAATAAGAAAAGGTTTTGTCGCAGTATCTGCATAAGGAAATGCGTCCATATTTGCATAAGTTGTTTACTACCGATTTGGAGAGATGATAAATATGCAACGGTTCCATTACTTTGTCTCTTACAATTTCATGTCTGTTTACCTAGACTGTTTGCTCCTATTAGTTTCTGGTTCTATTTCTCGTTTTATCAAGTCGTAAAAATTTGTTCAGTTATTATATATTATATTTACATAGTTTTATGTATTTATTAAAAAACTTTAATTATTTGTGTATTTAAATATGTCTTTACAGAGACGTATTTAAATATACATGTTTTTCTACGTACTTAATATTTAACGTACAAAGAAACAATATCTCTTACAGGTTTATTTACGTATGTATGTTGGGGAAAACATTCGGCTATGGTCTTTATTTTATTGCAGCACTCATTTGAGATTGTAATTACTTTGAAAACAATGTTACACTAAACTGGGTACTGGTTTGCTGACTAATAATTGTCTTTCGTAACCGATGCGACAAATCTTTTTCACACAATGGTCCCATAGTTTATTTCATACAAAACATTAAAACAAAACCGTAATATGGTCATTGGCTTGGTATTATTACGTGACTATTCAAGGGTAGTTTAAGATCAACTTAAATCACATAGAGAGGTCAACAGACAAAAAAGCTAAGCTATACACAGACAATATGTAACTGCATATAACCATAGATACTGTCTTTTTTGTGTCTTGTTCGACCAAGTTTAGACATTCTCCTGGTCAAAATAACAAGTTGATTTCTGTAGAATGTTAACAATTCTAGATACATATCACTTCTAGATACCCTATAAATAATGATTCCATAAGTAGATGTATAGACAAACTAGATTTCATATATCTTATTTTGAGATGTCATTTCATATGTTTTAGTAAAATTGACAACCAGTTATATATAATTATAAACTATATATATATATTATATATATATATATATATATATATATATATATATATATATATATATTATATAACAAAATAAACTCATGAGGACAGTTATAAGTAGGCAATGTGTTTTTATAGCATGAAAGTAATAAAACAAAGTAGGCCTTTGATTCTGTACTGAAAAGCAAATGTTTGAGGCAAATGTGTCCGCGGTTTTAGTAGGTTGACACAAATCGAGGTAATGTTGACAGCAGTTTGAAATAAAACCAATATGACTGCCATTTGTGATTGAGAGCAATCGAAGTTGCTTCTTCGCCTGTTGTGAATGTTATAAAAATGCAGTGGTTTGGCTAGCTGATTTATTAATTTTGTATATAAACCGTTATAGAAATTCAGTTTTAAATATTTTTATATTTGTTTATTCTTGATTTAAATTAAAGAAATAAAAATAAATAAAAAGAAATTAAATTTTTATAAACATTGTTAAGAAATATATATTATAATCCCTTAATTTAAAATAATAAACAAATATCATCAACGATTTCGCTTTAACAATTTAACATAATTAGTTAATATTCCGCAGGAAAATATAAATAAATAAATATTTGTTTTATCATGAAATTCAGAAAATTACTGAAATTCCTTGAAAGATTCAACATCATTGTATTAATGAAATGGTAAATTATGTGGAAAGAATAAATTAGGGAGTTACGAAAGTCTAAAGCATAGTTAAAAGAAATACTGCTCTCTTCAAAGGATTCGCTCTTATGTTTCACGTTTAATAAGCAGTGTATCTCATTCGTATTTGATTAATACTTAAAAAGTAGCATAAATTAAATAATTATTTGCATTACTAAGCAAATTGGTTAAAATATTAAATTTTGAAATAATATAATTGGCAGAGTGGCTTAGTAAACGTAATTCAGTACAAATGCTTCGAATTGCAACCAAACGAGCGAACTTACTTGGTTACTACTTATTTATTAACTGGTAAACTTTTTCATTTGATTTACACGACACAGTTACTCTCAGAACTAACTTCTAATATTAACAGCTCTCAGACACACACGGAGAGCGTGTGGGAGCTTCAGGTAGCGGATATACGGTTGGACACAATGTTGGCGAGACAAGCAGCACCGTTTGGTAATGGGTGAAGGGTAGCACTGCAGGACGAACTCACAGCAATATATACCTTCACTTCACACCCATCATGTTTTAACATTGAAGACCCTGTGCTGGTTATGCCCCTGGGACTTTGGGACAAACAATCGTTCACGACATTTGAACTACAGGATGCTGTTGACAATGAGTTTTACTACGTATTATAATAAATTCACAGATGCATTGATAACTATTGAAATGTAAAAAATGTTACCAACCTTAGTTAAGTAAATGAAGCAAAAGTTTTGTATGCATATTAATATGTCTCTATTTTAACAGTAGAGGTGATAACAGTTCTTGTTCACACACAAACACATACGGCAGTCAAAGTGGTAGCTCGGTAGACTGGCGACTGGCCAGTGTTGGCGCCAAGCCAAGTGAGACCTTACTCAACACAGACCTGATAGACTTGTCAGATGCTGAACAACAAAACTGGTATCCAACATGGGGTTTTATCACTCTGGCAAAATCAGCTGAACTTAAAAAATTTATGAAGCTTTCTTCATTTTACGAATTAACGTTAATATACATATTCACTATGCACTACAAAATATTTATGTAATTATTAAGAGCGTAAAGTACGTAAATATTGCGTATAGTAGTAGTAAATATTACTTAAGACAAATGGTAACTGCTTGACGCAGAAAAGCACTCGAATTACAAACCAGATATTTCCTACAAATACTATTTTTAATACCATCTAATTAACGAGATTTAAACGGTTCGAAACATCGAGTCAGTTACCTCAGTCTATAACAACAATAAATTAACTGTTTACTACTGTCGAGAGCGAACACGCAACATGTCATCATGAAGATGACAGTGTCAACACGTCTGAGGATGCCTATGACATTTGAATCAGCTCCATCATCTCTAGCGTTGTAGTAGAAGCTATTTTGCAATGCTCATTCAGTTCAAGGATTATGATTTGTTATTATTTTCTTCTCTCAGATTGACAAATAAGAGATTATAAGATAATGTCTGGGTTGGCTTTAGAAACAGTACCTACAGGAATTTTATAACCAACTTGTAAACAGTTGCAACTGCTACTTTCGTACATGTAACTTTAACTGGTAAGGATGGCTTATAATTAAATGGAAATTGAAAAAGGATATACCTTTTACATTGAATATAATATAATTAGATATAATCAAAGATGATTTCCAAATTAAAAACACAACAACACAAACAATAGTGGGGAAAACAATTATTACATAGGCCCAAATAGCATGTTCATTTAAACGAGCTCCTACCAAAATGTAGTGTACTTAAACAAATTCGTAAACATGTTAAACAATATATATATATTTCCCTCTTGATATTTTATCAGCTAAAACAAACATAAATAAGGAAAACTAATACAATATCGTCTGATTGTTTAGTTAGTAAATTATCAAGAAATTTACCACTGTTTTACATTTAATCAAAAACATTGGAATAAGAATAAATATAACAAAAACACATTTGATTTAATGTATGGCCAATGGGTAACGGCGGGTTTTAAGTAGAATTTGCAGTGGACGGTGTTAACTTTTGTGTTTAGTAAGCAGTTAATGATGAAAAGTTTGTCATTGTTGTACTCTGAACTGATGAGGGATTTAGCATGCTCAGAAGCGATTTCCAATGGCTAGTCAAGGACTACACATACGCAACCTCAGTTGAGACCTGCAGGTCCCTAATCGCATGAGAAGTATTTCTATACATAAAACATAAAGAAAACAACTTGTTGGATTTAAGTGAATTATACAGTAAAAAAGGTTTTTCGGCAGTGGAGTTTATTATAAAATAATTAAATGAAAATTGTAGCTTAAAGTTTACCTCGTAGGTGATGAATTTGATATATTTTTTGTAAGTTATATTCTAAAAATAATAAAAAATGTCCATTATTGAGTATGGTTAAGAATAAAGTGAATACAACATAGGTTACATCATATATAACCTATGCTGTACAAGATGAAGGTTGTGATAGTTACTTTAGATGGCTGCGAGCTTTACATTTGAGCAATAAACAGCTTATATATTTTTATTTTTTATTTGATTTCTTTCAACGGACAAACTATTTACATATAATGAACAATAATTGGCAAGACGTAAGTACTAAATGGTTAGATGAAAAGAAAACATTGGATGCAAACTTGACATGGTTGATTGATTGTACACGCATTACAAACATTACAAACGAAATGAGATAAGAGCAGAGATGACATAATCTCCAAAGCGGTAGAAAACGAAACATTACTATTTAAGATGGTCAAGATGATGATTAACAATATTATAGAAAAATAACAATGCATAAACAATGACATTGACAAAAAAAATAAGTAAAAAATTATAAATGCTCTGTGACTAGTAAAAATAGGAGTACCTTTGATTGAAAGACAGAAAAAATTGCAAATATGACTTCAGTTTGAATTAGACAAGAATTAAAACAGTGCCTAGCACAATAATAACATTGGATAAAAAAAAATTAAATTGTTGCTAATAATGACAATAACAAGCAGGGAATCAATGACTAGAGAGCCATTAACGCTGTTCTTGAAGCAGCACAATGAGGGGTGAAGAAGTTCACAGAGTGTGACACTTCATTGCCGAGGCGCTGGATCCAGTCGAGTGTTGAGTGGATCCCATAGTTAGTTCTCAGGTGCCTTCGCCAGAACAAGTCTCTGGACCTCGTCAAAAGTGAACAGCGAAAGGATACAGCGCCAAGGAGCTCAGTTGAGTCGATTACATTGTTTATCAACTTGTAGAGAAAAACAATACCCTGAAGGTCTCTCATGGTTGTCAAAGATTGAGGTCGAGAGGGTACACCAGCTGTTCTACAGGAACTTCCCTGTAGTTAAAGCCCTGGACCAAACCCCCCCTACCAAACGCAAAACGAGTTCGCACGCAGCACGCTGACGTGAGGGAGGTGAATTTCCACATAAAAACTTTTAAAACTCAAAATCAGTGTAAAAACATACATTTTTCCATTTTTTATTGAAATCTGAAAACATTGATTTTTTTGGCTGTTCTGATACTCCTGGTTTCATTTACTTGCAAAGCTGGGAATACAATTTTGCTCATTATAAGGTTAGGAGAAGGTCCAGACAGGCTTGAAAGTAGGCGTGAGGTTGCTGGGGATAATAAAAGTACTCTAACAAAGGAATAACAGGCTTTTCTAGTGTAAAACCCCCATAAGACAACGTACTGTGTTTAGCCGATACACATTTTCTTTAATAACTCGGTAAATATTTATGCTAGAATGACGAGAGAGGGCTTAAAACTTTCGCCTTTCTAATTCCCATCTTTTTACATGCATTAACATCTGGGGCTTTTCTGACCCTTTTTGCGCCCAAAAACTCGAAATTTGAAAGATTAATCCCCAAAAAATGGGTTTAGAGTTTTTCGATTGTTTTGCCCAACGAACTTTTTCAACAGATTATAGAAAAGAACGTCCCTACCAAATTTGAAGTAAATCGGACAAAAAATGCGACCGCTAGAGTGCATACACACACAATATATATATATATATATATATATATATATATATATATATATATATATATATATATATATATATATATATATATATATATATATATATATATATATATATATATGTATATATATTTAAAATTTTGAACGACCCCCCAAAACGTGTTCAGGGGGTCACGTTAGGAACTTCCATGGTGGTCCCGGGCTTAAGTTTCACCGTGCGGGTCATGCTAATAGTTCACTTTCCAAAGGAAATTCACTAAAAACGGCTCTGGACTGGAGCAACTTCATTCTTTAATGTGATCTGGTGAGGGGACCAGGCCACTGAGCAGTAATAAAGTATGAGGTGGACCACAGAACAGTAGATTAACTTAAAGGAGTCAAGACTTATTAGTTTAGAGAATGAGTGACGGATTACTCCGAGAATCTTGCAGGCTTTAAAGAAAATGAGATGGACGTGCTCATTGGGATTTGAAGATGGAATGAGTATACCCACGTCTCTTGTCATGGTGGCACGGCCCAATTCCTTCCCTTTAATTGTGTACTTGAATATTATATATAATTATATGACCTGCATACACAATAATAGACAACACTGAGATGACTAAGTATATGTTACATCTCCACAACATGCAGCCTCAAGTCTTCTCCTTCTAGATCCACTGAATACACAGTTACATGTATATGAAAGGAAAGAATCCGTGTTAAATACTTAGTTCATTTCCAAATTACATTACTGGACTGGTAAATTTAGTTTGTAAACATAAAACGTCACTTATTGTAATAAAGCATTAAGTATTAGATTCACATTTCCCAAACTAGGGATTATGTTAAATATTTTAAATAATTTATCTAGTAACATGATGCGTGTTGTTACAACTAAAGAGGATAAATAAAATACGTCTTACAACACTAAAAAGTATATTTACACTTAAAAAAAATACTTACATACAAGACGGTAAAATATACAAAAAAGATGGTACAAGGCAATCGATTTCAACCAGTTACACCGGTCATCATCAGGCCCAATCAGAGAATGAGTGAAAAGAGATGGCGAATAGCTTACATACTATTGGCTACCGGAATTTCCAGAAAAAAGTTGTGATAAGTACCACTAGAGTCAAATTTGACCTGTTCATTGATAAATTTATCCCTATCCTCACATTATTCATTAAAAATTAAAAATTCTTCCCATGCTCATTACATTTCCTTCCTTACAAACATGGATATTCAAATTGTCTTCAATTGTTCCTAAGGAGTGGCCATTTTCCAGAAGGTGTTTTGCGATATTCGATCTTTCCGGTTTTCGGTTTTTCTACGCTGAAACTTCATTCTTACCTTGTACCATATTTTTTGTATATTTTACCGTTTTGTATATAAGTAAAGTATAAGTGTAAATATACTTTGTACTGTTGTAAGACGTATTTTATTTATCATGTTTAATTTATCATGTTTAAATATTCATAAAAACGTAAATTTCTGTAATAAAGAGTGTTTTTACTTTGAAACAAAGAGTAAAAATAAACCTATTCAAAATATTAAAAATATGTATTAGTTAAAAAAATATAAATGAATACCCCTGTTGTTGGAATAAACTAAGAATATATTTGTTTAAGATCAATTACAATTATGAAGTGCTCATGCATTTGTATAAATCTCATTACACATTTAAATTATAGTACTTTTCCTGCAGTCTTGATTTTAAAAACCAAAAATACACAAATCCCGTCAATAAATGTGATTTCCTACTTATTTTGACTGGTGCATTTTCTCTAGAATAAGGGTCAATCCATTGTTTACATATGCTTAAATTGTAACCCCAAAACTATCAGTATTAGCGAATTTCCCCTACAGGGAAGAAGCTATTTCCGTAGACGGAACTTAGCCCTTAGACCTTAGCCCGGAACCATGATTACTTGACGTTTTGAGGTTCCCAGACCCCAAAAACACCATTCGTTCGAAACAGTATATATAAATGTGTGTTCGTTGGTATGATAACTATCTTAAAAAAAATCTGATTTTCATAAAATTTTTTACGAAAGTGTAAAGCAACATTTATGACTTTAAATTCAAAAACCAGGCAGATAGAATTATACTAAGTGGTATGTTGGGGGAGTATTGTACCCAAAAAATGGAATCTTTGAAGTTTTTAGATGTAATATTTTTTTTTAATAAAATTTTATTTTTACCATTGGATTCAGCTCTAAAACACACAATTTGGTGTTTGGATGATTTCTCTACGTTAATTGGTTCCATACATATTTAAAGTGCTAAACACAGTACTTGTCCAATGCTACTCTTACGGAGAATAAGAACATATTAATAATAATAATCACTTTATTGAGATAACAACTACAAATGTTGTGTATCAGTGTTAAAAAACACATAAATTTAGATTTGTTTCTACTACATAGTAACAGTATTAGAATTAATAAATAATATAAACATTATAATAAGAAAAGACAAAGAATATACCGTACGATATATTTTCAGAAATTTCAGAGCCTTGTATGCAATAAATGCTAGTTTAAATCATTTTATTTATACTTTATTTCACAATCAAGAGTGGTCCATGTATTCAGTCACATAATAAAATTAATTCTGTATTACAAATTATATATCACTTACTTATGAACTTACACTAACGAAACTTGGTATACGGCTTCATCTGGTTGTGGTATATTGTTATTTGAACAAAAAAGCAATTGTTACTGGTAGTTCCCGTAGCAGCAAACCTGCGTACTCAGCCCCCCGATGTTATTCTTATGGAGAATAAGTAAAATTTAATGTCTCACTTAATTATGAACATAAATGATTAAAAATTGTATCTGGCTTCACCTTGTTGAGTTGTACTGATATTTGCATAAAACCCCATTTTTTGTGTTCCTAGTTGCAGAAAACCTGCATACTCATCCCCCATGTTATTCTTAAGGATAATAATCAAAATGGTATATATCGCTTATTTAAGACGGAATATTGATGAAACTAGGTACTGTATGTGGCTTCACCTAGTTGAGTAATATTAATATTTACATGAAAACCTATATTTTTTGTTCCTTTTCGCAGCATACCTGCGTACTTATTCCAAATGTTATTCATATGAGGAATAAATCAAATTGTATTTATCGCTTATTTCTGAATATATTTTTATGAAACTTGGTATGCGGCTTTATGTGGTATTAAGACATATATTATCCGTTGGAAATTCGCTGAGTACGGAGGTTTGCTGCGACGGGGGTATTTTTTTTACATAAACTTATATTCTTTTCCTTTCTGTTACAAATAAATTAACGAAAATACAGAAACGTTCATACAGCTATTCTATTATTTTGTGGTATTGCGGAATATGTAAATAACTGATATGCAGTTAGCGGTACGTTCCGAATGACTTAATTTTTTTTTTACTTTCCCCTTAACCTAAAGATCATAAAGTACACACGCCACTGAAACCGGCGTGAAGTGTCGGCACAACAGCTACAATGACAAAGTGGGGCATAAAACAACTAGTGTTTGGTTTATCACTTCTTTGTGATGTGTGTTATGCGGAGAATGAATAAATGGTTAGACGAAGCTATTGTAGTTCATACTTTACAACATGTATAATAATCGAAGTAGAAATAAAAACATTGTAAAAAATTTAATTTGTTATGCATATTTAGGTATAATATTTTTTTCCAAATTCCAGTTCTTGGTACAAAATGTTATTGAATAACATTTGCTTATAAATATATACATTATTGGTGGAATGGTAATCCAGAGATTACTGCAAGTTATTTAGACGTGCATACCAATGTATGTTTGTCCTACAAACAGAATAAGCATATATATACAACACTGTTGCTATCCCCCGGCAACTGCCGTACTAATTTCTGACCTCCCACCCAGTGCTGCCAACCCAATTTCCCTCCGTTAGTCTCTTAACTGCTCCCATCTGGACATGTTCACTTCTGTGGTCAACTAGGTCTAATAAATCACTCAATTTTACAAAGTTCACCCATTGATATTGAAGTTAGTAACAACTAAGTTTGTTGGTTTAGTTACGACTCTTAACATTTGCACAAAGGTACACCAAACTAATAGTTCGGACAAACTAAGGTACCATTCAAACACAATTTATACTTATCGTTTATATGGGACACAGTTACAAAGCAATACCTTATTTCAGGAGAGTAATTAATTGTTTGACATTGGCATAGCTATCATAAATTATATGATATTCTTGATGTAAAATTCGTGTGATTATATATCATTATAGTGTTACGATAAGTTGTCTGATATAACTGGTAGAAATGTTAGTCATATGCAATTCATTTATTTGGTTATGGTAATATTAAATTTACCAAGTAAAAAATTTTGATTTTTTTTGTTTTTTTCAAAAACTTATTAAAACACTCTTTTGTAAAGTGAATGGATTGATTAAACGAGTCCCGTTCAACACGTTTAAAAATGTATCCGTCGTCAATAACTAGATACAAAGCCCAATAAAATTTATCCGTCGTCAATAACTAGATACAAAGCCCAATGAAATGTATCCGTCGTCAATAACTAGATACAAAGCCCAATGAAATGTATCCGTCGTCAATAACTAGATGCAAAGCCCAATGAAATGTATCCGTCGTCAATAACTAGATACAAAGCTTAATGAAATGTATCCGTCGTCAATAACTAGATACAAAGCCCAATGAAATGTATCCGTCGTCAATAACTAGATACAAAGCCCAATGAAATGTATCCGTCGTCAATAACTAGATACAAAGCCCAATGAAATGTATCCGTCGTCAATAACTAGATACAAAACCCAATGAAATGTATCCGTCATCAATAACTAGATACAAAGCTTAATGAAATGTATCCGTCGTCAATAACTAGATACAAAGCCCAATGAAATGTATCCGTCGTCAATAACTAGATACAAAGCCCAATGAAATGTATCCGTCGTCAATAACTAGATACAAAGCCCAATGAAATGTATCCGTCGTCAATAACTAGATACAAAGCCCAATGAAATGTATCCGTCGTCAATAACTAGATACAAAGCCCAATAAAATTTATCCGTCGTCAATAACTAGATACAAAGCCCAATGAAATGTATCCGTCGTCAATAACTAGATACAAAGCCCAATGAAATGTATCCGTCGTCAATAACTAGATGCAAAGCCCAATGAAATGTATCCGTCGTCAATAACTAGATACAAAGCTTAATGAAATGTATCCGTCGTCAATAACTAGATACAAAGCCCAATGAAATGTATCCGTCGTCAATAACTAGATACAAAGCCCAATGAAATGTATCCGTCGTCAATAACTAGATACAAAGCCCAATAAAATTTATCCGTCGTCAATAACTAGATACAAAGCCCAATGAAATGTATCCGTCGTCAATAACTAGATACAAAGCCCAATGAAATGTATCCGTCGTCAATAACTAGATGCAAAGCCCAATGAAATGTATCCGTCGTCAATAACTAGATACAAAGCCCAATGAAATGTATCCGTCGTCAATAACTAGATACAAAGCCCAATGAAATGTATCCGTCGTCAATAACTAGATACAAAGCCCAATGAAATGTATCCGTCGTCAATAACTAGATACAAAGCCCAATGAAATGTATCCGTCGTCAATAACTAGGTACAAAGCCCAATGAAATGTATCCGTCGTCAATAACTAGATACAAAGCCCAATGAAATGTATCCGTCGTCAATAACTAGATACAAAGCCCAATGAAATGTGTCAGTGTGTAAATCCTATCAAATTAAATAAAAAATCTCCTTTATTCAAAATTGTATATGTACAATAATAGAGTAGCAGTTATCATACTTATAAACTGGAATGCTTTACATATAAAAACTCTTCATTTGAGTAGAATCACAAATGTATAGGATATTATTTAAGATGTTTTACAAATTTTATATATTACCTTCATTAAAAGTATTTGACAAACCGCAAGGTGATTACAGTGTGTAATGACTATTAGTTTTGTGTAGTGTGTACGTCTGATGATGCCGTAATCGGCGAAACGCGTCGCACTTCTGACAAAATAGGATTGCTCAGGCTGTAAGTACACAATTAAAAATATGATTTTTAGGCAATAAAATACTACCTTTTTAATAATTATACATTAATTCTTTTACAAAATTCCGAGTTAGACTTTTTGCATAGCGTACAGAGCCACCCTAGTATTATACTTATTATTATTTAGAATAGATATGATTTCTGGGAGATAGTATTATATAGTAAATTTAATTGTTTCAAAAATATAAATTCCATACACAGTCAAAATATACACTTCAGAAAAATGGAGGTTTACAGATTCATGGCTTCCTCATAATTGTCGCATAGCTCATAGCTGACTCATAGCGTTGTAATACATATATTAAAGCTAAATACTTTTCACATTGTATCTCCACAACAATTTCAGATGAGGAAAACATCACGTTATTTTTGACGGGTCTAATCATACTGTTTCATTTACTTGGTAATTCTATATTGGCATACTTAGCACTGGTATGCCATCACTCATGGGGAATTGAATCAATGATGCAACAACCACAGATGCCCACCCTCAGGACTTGATGGCTCAAAACATGAGTGGTTTATGGGGATTAATCGGCTGAACACATTGTTATGGGGGCATTAGATCGGGCAATGACAATTTATAATCATCGTGTTGACTTTCATGAAGAGCTTATAAAACCTTCACTAGATATGAGGAAAATTGTGTATTTTAAAGCAGAACGTTGTATGATGTAAAATAGTTTCTCGTTGTTTAATAATTTGAAACATTCGTTTAAAAACTATCGTAGTTGAACTTAAATGCTGTATTTTTTGGTAAAACTCTAAATTATTTTTATCAAACTTTTTTGAAGAAGGAAAAATACCTCTTTCATATATAGTAAAAGAGGTATTAGTTATTTGTTATCTCACTGCATCAAGAGTATAAGATAATAGTTTTACCTTATAACACAAATCACAGAATCTTTACCTCGTGTTCCAAAATTTTGGGAACCAGCAAGTCATTAGATTGTCATATGCTCAATCTGTGCAATGAAAATATGAATTCTACTTTTTTGGATATTGAAAAATTAAATGAAAAACTTACTCTAATGCTGATATCCAATGCAATTGTTTTGCCAGATGCATAGATTTTCACCAATGAAAACTAAATTGTTTTGACTCTGAGTGTTATAGTATTGTTACCTATACTATAACTAAAACTGTCTACTGAATAAATAAATTTCAACTCTCAAACTTATCTCAATATAATTATTCTCCGACTTATTTAAACGTACAATTAAATTAAACATATTATGTAATAGTGTTAATATGTACCTTCTTAATCCTTTTAGTGTCAGGATTTAAAACAAGTACCAATCAACCAAGTTCAAACTCATTGAACCTTGATCATTCTTGAGATATATCGTCGGTTATCAAGAGAAACGATTCCAATAATTTATATATATATATATATATATATATATATATATATATATATATATGTTAAAGCCTTTTTACAAACATCCGTTTTAACCAAATTACGTAGCCTTATTTAGTTCTTGTGTATTATTAAAAAGGGGAGTGTCCTGTTATTCGCCTATGTCGACGTCATTTTAAACACCTTAGTAAACTTTTTATTTTTTCATAGTGATTCTTTTCTGTTTTAAAGTAGATAATAGCACAATATATTACATGAGATATGGTCAAATATATTAATACACTATTAATAAATTCTCATTGAAAGTAACAATAGCACATATTTCTCTGACAAAATAAAATATCAACCACTCATTATCATAAAAAAGAGTTATTCTAAATGGTTCCTCTCCCTTTATTTAAATTAACGGAGTTTAACTGATCCTATATAATGAATATTATCATGTACTTTTATTATTAAAAGTTGATTTCATTATTCAGTGCTTACATTTTCATGGTGTATTGTGACGAAATGAAAAATATTAAATTTAAATTTACAATTACCTTCCTACATGAAAGTATAATTTCCTGGCAATGATTTAGCTTTATATTAATATTATTTCATATATTTGATATGTTATACTCATGTGATCATAATTTGATCTGTCGAATGCAATTCTGACATAAAATATATATATATATATATATACAATGAGTTACTTTAATGAAACGTGTAGCATTATTAAAAAAATATATATGTAACTCCGTTTGTTATTTATTAATGTCTAGTAAATTTAATCTTAAACCATCATTGTGATTTTATATTTACATACTTTCAGTCACCAGTTATGAATGCTAGGTAAATGAAACCAACAATGGCGTTAAAACTTAATTCTTATCGCATTTTTAAGTAATAAAAATAACATTTATAGACATGGATGCACATGAATCACATGCAACTTGGCATGTTTGTAACAATGCTAATTACGGATCATATGTCCTGAAATATCTAGGATAATATACAAAATTGTATAACTGTTGCCTGAAGATTTGTAAATCCAACAGTCAGTTTTTTTTTTTTTTTTTTGTTTTTGTTTTTTTTTTGTTTTTTTGTAAACCTCAACTTTCCGTCACCATAGGATATTGGGATATTGACCTGTGCGGTGAACTAAAGACAGGGAGGTACCGTAACGGCATTAGTCACATGGGCAAGCCAGAGGTGACCGCTCATGATCTTACAGCAGTCGGCCGGGACCGGGATCGAACCAACCACGTCTGACTTGCTAGTCAGGCACTTTAATTATGAGCTACCCCACCCGGTAAATGGTAATTGTATCTTTATAATACTTATGGAAAACATTTGTTTGTAAAATGACATATTTTCTTATGAAATTTATATAATCCATGACTATGCAGTTTATTTTTTTGGGCTTTGGATAAAATAATAATATTATTTTACGTCAAGTAAACAGTAGCATTAAAATAACTTGTGATAAAAAAAGCGTAGAACCTGTTTTTGTTTGCTTATAGTTAGGGGAGGAGTGAGGGGGGTCATAAAAATATTATGATTGTGTTTGTGTTTACTTTAGATAAACACTTAGTATCTTTAAGGTATATTAAACTGTTTAAATTTACGTTGAAACTGGAAAAACTCTTAAGTCGCAATTTGGTCTCGGTGGAAAAGACAATTATGATTAACCTCACAGTAAACAATTTAGTTTAAATCGACTAAGGAATATGTAGGTAAGCAGAGAAAATATGGAAACAATAAAACTTAGTGAGTATTCATTTAACAATTTATAATTAAAGACAATTGATTATTCAAGTTTAAATATTTAATAAATTAAAAGGCTTTTGCCATTAACTAATTGTTAGAATAGAATCATCTTAAGTCGTTAAAAATATTTACTATTCATGCTGGTAAAACGTTTTTTTGCATGTGGTGTTTAATTAAATAAATTATATGAATTATAAAATTAAAATTTACTTAAAACAGTAAAATTAATACAACGTTTTAACGAGCACTACATGGAAACATTCCTGTTACCATTCGGCAGTAGCAGCAGCTATTCAAGTTTTGGCAGTTCGTTTCATAAGCTATTACAACTAAAGTGGAATGCTCTTGGAAATTAACAGCTTGGCGCAAAAAAAATCAACGCTATGATGAAGTTAAACTGTTTTTACTTCGTTGCAAATCCAAAATAAAATGCCCCCGTCGCAGCAAATCTGCATACTCAGCGAATTTCCAATGAATATATAACATAACACATTAACACTTAACAGGATTCATAAGAAATATATTCACAAACAAGTGATATTTAAAATATTAATTATTCTCCATAAGAATAACATTGGGGATGAGTACGCAGGTTTGCTGCAATAAGGAACACAAAATAATAGATTTTTATGCAAATATCATTAGAACTCATCTAAGTAAAGTCACATACCAAGTTTCATTCATATACATTTATAAGTAGGGCCGATATATAACATTTTAATTATTCTCCATGAGAATAACATGGGGACCGATTACCTAGGTTTGCTGCTGCGGGAACCATACGTGCAAATTTTGTATTTTGTGCAAACAACGATAAACCCCAACCAGATGAAACCATATACCAAATTTTGTCAGTTTATGTTCATAAATAAGCGAGATATACAATTTTTCTTTTTCTCCATAAGAATAACATTAGACAACGTACTGTTTTGAGCACTTTCAATATCTCAAGAACCAATTGACGTAGAGCAATTATAAAATTACCAAATTGTTTGTTTATTTATGCTGAATTAAATGATGAAAATTAACATTTGATTTAAATAAAAATTACATGTGGAAACCCCCCAAAAAACCCCGTTTGGATTGTGCGATTCGCCTGGTTTTCGAACTCGTTCAAATAAATGGTACTTTACACATTTGTACCAAATTTCATTAAGATCGGACCTTTTTACGAGAGTTATCGTGCTTACGGACACACACATATATCAAAATTTGAACGAATGGTGTTTTTGGCATCTGGGGACCTAAAAATTAAAAGTTATCATGGTCTCAGGCTTAAGTCTTACCATGAGACCTACGGTAATAGCTTCTTCCCTATAGGGAAAAATCGCTAAAAATAATATATTAAGGTTGTATTCCAGAAACCTTTACTCACTGTACAAGTGAAACTTGCTATTTAAATTAATACAATTCTATATAATCCTTTTGCGTATATATAAAACATAAAACTACACCAATATGCAACACTAAAAAGGAAATAAGATCTTTCATAAAAAAACATACCTTATTATGGTCTAACTACTTACTTCAAAACGGTGGGGAGGGACTTGATTCCAGATATAAAAACTTGTTAAAATTCACTTTCCCCAATAATGTCAAACACACACGGACGTTATATAATAAAACAACATATTGATACATAACCATATAAGAATATTATACCAACATAGCTTGCCCATTACACATACTTTTACTTAACAACACAGTGCATTTATAATATAACTACTTGATTTCAATAAAAAATAAAATAAAATAAAAAATCATAATAAAATGGAGGAATAAGTTTTTATATTCTTGTTAGGCATATTATTAAGTTTTACTACTAAAATTTGCCGCAGTGGGTTCCCTTGTGCGAAATTCGCTCTCACGAAAGCGTTCAGTACTTTATTGTCATTCATCTTTGTTGAAGAAAAATAATAATGGGGATATTCTTTGTCACATACGCTAACTCCTCAAATTTTCACAGAATGAATAGCTGAACTTAATTTTCTTTTTGCAAGGTGGCAGTTGGCTACTTCATATTAATGCTGCTGTGACCGTGATCATAAATAAACGAACTGTATACAGCTCGTTTTCCAGTACTAAGATCCATAACAAATACGTTACCAAAAGAGAAGGATGAGAAAAAGAAGTGACCCGATTTGCAAAGTCATCTATTAGGTAAGTCCTGTCACCACTTAATTATATTTTGAGGGAATGATACCAACATGTTTTTGTATCTAGAGTGGACGTCAGACATTTAAGTTATGGGATTTTTGTGGCCATCACTCATCGTACTTGTTAAGCTGGTGAGTTCGTGGGTAGCATCCGGATCACCGTAGATGGTTCATTTGAACCAACAAATAAAGCAAATTTAAGTATATTTTATATCAAAATTTATAACTGCTAACCTCTTCCAGAATATATAACTACGTAATCTTTCAGGAAGTGAACATTTTTGAACTATTACAAATTATTAGGAAGATAATGGAAATGAATGTAAAATGTTTGAACCGCAGGATTAAGTTTAGTTGTAGGGCTACTCTTAACCTCAGTCAAAGGTTGAGGGATAAGCCCCACTGCCACCCTAAGACAGAGAAGACATCGAGCAGACTACCGTATAATCCAGGTTAGTGAACATCTGTTTCTGGTGTTAAATGTTTTCTGATGTTTGTGATCCGTCCACTTTGTTTTATGTTTGGCCTTAAGGTGTATTTAAATACTAAATAAAAACGAATCGGTATATAACATATTCTACTAATGTTATGTAATGCTTTGAAAATAAAACTTATAACCAAGAAGTTCTTATGTAAACAACATGTATATCAAATACATGCAACATTAAATACAGCCATAAGCACGAGTGTGCAGTATCAAGTGTTATCACCGTCGTGTTCTGAAGGGTATATATCATCTGCCATTACTCACAAGGGGAATATGTCACGTTGTCAAGATTCTCTTTCAGTTGAAGATCGTGAAGACAAATTGTTACGTGTAGTCGATAATATATTTCCTTTATGGAAGAAAAATGTATATAGAGTTTCAAAATGTTTATGATTAAACACGGCTAATAGATTGGTCTTTGCGATCATACTAATATTATAAAGCTGAGAGTTTGTTTTTGAGTTTACTTGTTTGTGTTTGTTTGTCTGTTAAGGGATCAATCAATTTTTGACTACTGAACTGATTGAGCTGATACTCAGCATTAAGATAGCTAATATCCTAAATTAAAATATTTTCCTATTAAAGTTTTAAAACTCCTTTAGGGATATGCACCAGTGGAGAATAAACCTCCCCTGCTATGGACACTAAAATCTACTGGATTATATAGTAATAAAAAATATGTTCTGTATTTAGGATTCAAACAAAAGAGTTTTAGTTTATTTTTATATTTACAGTTTAGTTTACACGTTGGTTGCACGTTTAACCACGAAGGTACCTGTATCACAATAATGCCGGGAAAACGTAAATAAAATATGTCTCAAAGTTCGAAAAAGTTCGATATCATTAAAGTGGGTCAAAGTCATAAAACGTCACACAAATATAAATTAGAAGGCTTTAAAAAGCTCACAGGCAGGCAGCACACAGAGCAGAATAAACTACAGACGAACAGCAGCTTCGACATAAAGGACAAGCTCAGTAGCAGATCAGTTTGAGAGAGACTGAAGAGGTACAGTGGTTATCTACAGAAACTGTTGAGGAAGCTAAAATCAGACGAGCTATTGTAGTAGGGACTGCAAATGTTTACCAGAAAAAAAACCATATTGTATCTTCTTTGAAAATACTGCCTTGCAATACGATGTGGCATTTTAGAGGTAATCTATCTTAGTCTATCGTTTAGTAAATGTATCTTATTAACATTACGTAGTGAGCGAAGCAACTTTGAGCTACGAGTTTTATAATTAGCATTATACATCTATCATCGAAGAAAATATGTTTAAACGATTGTTATTTACGAGTCGGTTATATAAAAGATGCAATATTATTAAAATGAAAAGTGACAATGCCAATTATTTTTTGACAGGTATGTCCACACCGCACAAAATCAAAGTTTTTCGTGATTGATGAAATCTTAGAATCATCATCGATGTAAAACTGGCTTATATCCCCACCAAGTAATAAAGTAATTTAAAAGTATTAATGAATTTTAATTGAACAGGTAATTTTGATTGTGCGTTGTGGTTTTAGAGTAAATTTTGTTATATCTCTATAAACAAACCTATTGGTGGAAATATTTCAAATACATTTGCGGCGTCCAGAGTTTGAAAATAATTTAAAAACAGTTGTTTCATAGTGGTTGCTAGGTAACCTAAAAATAATTATTTTGTTTGTTTTTGTTTTGAGAAGTTTCCTGGGTTAGGAATAAAGGAGTACATTTGTTATGAGATTTGCGACTTTCATTTCACTACATTTGGTGACCCCGACGTGATTAAACGATGGTTCTTACTCGCGAGGGACATCGACAAGCGGCCGAGGAACAACAACCACAACAGCAGCCGCAGCCAAATAATGACCATCAACAGCCACCGATTCAACAGCCACAGGACGACGCCGGCAACATCACTCACCTTCACGAAGCTTTGCAAGGCTTGTTCGCTATCACACAACAACAACAAGCCGCCATCACCCATCTGCAGCAAAATATGGTTCAGCTACATCCACAAAATCGTGCTACCATAAAGTTGCCCCCGTTTTTTAGCAACGACCCACGGCTGTGGTTTGCTCAGGTAGAGGCACTGTTCCGGTTTCACAATGTAGTCGACGAAGTCTCCAAATTCACCTACATCATCGGTCAGCTTGACGCGCAAGGGGCACAGGAGATCGCGGACATCATTCGGACACCACCCGCAGACGCACCGTACACGACTCTTAAGGATGAACTCATCAGACGCGTCAGCGTATCCGAGCAGCAGCGTGTCCGTCAACTATTAACCGGTGAGGAACTTGGAGATCGCACACCGTCACAGTTCCTCCGCCATCTCCGCTCTTTATCCGGCGCTGTGCCTGACTTCATTTTGCGTACGCTTTGGACACAGCGTTTACCCTCACATGTCCAGGCAATCATCCAACCACATATGATTGATCCCACCATCACCATGGACCGACTTGCCTCCATCGCTGACAACATTTTAGAAGTGACGCCAGCCGTGCCGGCTCAATTCGCTTCCGTCGCATCACACAATCCTGCCGTCAATCGGGTAATTGTTCCCGCTACTGCTTCTACATCAGCGACCGTTGCCACCGACTCCTCTACTGACTCGACATCAGCACGTATAGATGACCTCGCTCGACAGTTTGACTCCATTCAGTCCACGCTTCAAACTCTGTCCCGTCGCTCCCAACACCGCAGTCAGACGCCACCTACTCGGAGACGCTCATCTGCTGACTCTACGACGTCCGACTACTCCGGTGTGTGCTGGTATCACCGAAAGTTCGGTCGTCAGGCCAGGAAGTGCTCGGCTCCCTGCACCTTTTCGTCAAACTCCAACGGCAACCGACATTAGCGGCAGTCGGGTGCCAAACTACGATTCATAGCCGCGTCTTCCTACTCGACAGGGTCAGTAGGATACACCTCCTTGCAGACACCGGCTCTGACTTGAGCTGCTATCCTTGCAGACTCCTTCCAGGACATCATCTTGACGCCCATTACGATCTGCAGGCAGCCAACAACTCCAAAATAAAAACCTATGGCACGGTGCTGTTAACCATAGACCTCGGTCTCGCCCGCAAACACACCTGGTCTTTCACCATCGCTGATGTATCCGTCCCAATCATAGGTTCAGACTTCTTGGCCCACTATGAACTGTTGGTGGACTGCGCTCACAACCGCCTACTTGACTCCACGACCGGTATCTCCACCCACTGCACGCGCTGCACTACTAACCAGCCCAGCGTGAAACTCATCCGACCGGCTGTGTCTTCCGTCTTCGCCGGCATCTTAGCTGAATTTCCCCACCTCACTCGACCTAGAGGGATGGAGCATCAGGTCAAACATCGCACTGTCCATTATATCCGTACTACCCCAGGACCTCCTGTCTCGAGTCGCCCTCGTCGTTTAGCCCCAGACCGTCTCCGCATCGCCACAGCAGCGTTTGAAACCATGATGCGAGAGGGCATTGCACGCCGCTCTGATGGGCCTTGGTCATCGCCTCTCCATATGGTACCCAAGAAGCCTGACAGCTGGCGTCCCTGCGGCGACTACAGGGCGCTCAATGCGAGGACTATTCCCGACAAATACCCGGTGCGTCATATTCACGACTTCGGGAACAATCTTCGCGGCTCGACCATCTTCTCCACCATCGACCTTGTTAAGGCGTACAATCAAATCCCAGTCAATCCAGCAGACATTGCGAAAACGGCCATTACTACTCCTTTCGGTCTTTTCGAATTCCCCTTCATGTCCTTTGGCCTCCGCAACGCTGGACAGACCTTTCAGCGCTTCATAGACGAAATTTTGACTGGCCTCGATTTCTGTTTCGCGTACATTGACGATATCTTAGTATTTTCGAAATCTCCAGAGGACCATTGCCGCCACCTACGCTCCCTGTTCGAACGACTTGACCAGTATGGCAATCTGCTCAATGTCAAAAAAAGCATCTTCGGTGTGGACAAGGTCTCTTTTCTCGGCTATGAGGTATCCGCTCAGGGCACACGGCCTCTTCCAGATCGCGTCTCTGACCTCCGTGCATACCCCAAACCATCCACTGTGAAGGGCGTCTCCCGTTTCCTCGGCATGATTAACTTTTATCGTCGTTTCGTACCTCATGCCGCAGAATACCAAGCACTCCTCAACACGGCACGATCTGGTCTGCGAGGAAATCAACCTTTCCCCTGGACATCCGAATTGGAGCTCGCGTTCCAAGCCTGCAAAGACAGCCTCGCCAATGCCGTTTTGTTAGCTCACCCGGAGCCGTCTGCGACTCTCGGCCTATTCACTGATGCGAATGCCCACTCAGTAGGTGCGTGCCTTCAACAGTTCGTCGACAACGCTTGGCAACCCCTGGCTTTGTTTTCCCGGAAACTTACGCCCAGAGAACTGCGCTGGCCAGCCTACTACAGGGAATTGCACGCTGTTTATCTCGCCGTTCAACATTATCGGCACATACTCGAGGCGCAGCACTGCATCATTTTCACTGATCACAAACCCCTCACATTTGCCTTCCAACAAACTCGTGAGAAGCTACCCCCAGTACAATTAAATCAGCTTTCCTTCATCGCGCAATTCACCACAGACATTCGTCATATCAGTGGCTCCGGCAACATAGTGGCCGACACGATGAGCCGCGTAGACTCCGTCACTGCAGCCGACCCGGATAGTTGCTCTGTCGATTTATTCGCCCTCGCAGCCGCTCAAGAAAATGATGCTGAACTTCGCGACCTACTAAACCGTGAGTCGGCCCTGCACCTGGAGACTATTCGTATTCCTGGTTCCGATGTGTTCCTATATTGTGACACCAGTACAGCCCAACCACGCCCTTATGTGCCTGCCTCCATGCGTCGTCAAGTTTTCGGTGCTTGCCACAACCTTAGCCACCCAGGCACCCGCACTACTGCCAAACTTGTGTCACAACGTTTTGTCTGGCCTCGTGTTCAGCAAGATTGCCGGGCCTGGACACGAAGCTGCCTGAACTGTCAACGAAACAAGGTTTCCCGTCACGTCCACACCCCTACCGGCACCTTCGTAACGCCATCTTCCCGTTTTCAACACATACATCTCGATATCATTGGCCCGTTTAGCCATGCTAAGGGGTACCGATACTGCCTCACTGCTGTCGACAGATTTACCAGGTGGCCCGAAGTTTGGCCATTATTTACGAAAACCGCCGATGAAGTCGCCGACGCATTTCTACGCTGCTGGATTTCACGATTCGGGGCCCCCGTCTGCATCACCACTGACCAGGGCCAACAGTTTGAATCCCAGCTTTTCCGGGCCCTAGGCAAGACTTTCGGCATCACCAGGTGTCGCACCTGTGGTTATCACCCGTGCTCAAACGGGATGGTCGAATGTTTTCACCGTCAGCTGGAGGCGGCTCTCCGTTGCCACCCCCACCTAACGTGGGTGGACGCCTTACCACTAGTTTTGCTTGGTTTGCGCAGTGTTGTCAAAGAGGACCTCCGAACCTCCCCAGCCGAGCTTGTCTACGGGGAACCCTTACGCTTGCCAGCGGAGTTTATCGCACCGTTGCCCGTACCACGGTCGAGCGGCGATGTTAGCAACTTCGTCGCCCGCCTGCGACAGCAAATGTCACAGCTCCGCCCCGTTCCGGCGTCACGGCATAACACACAGAACCCGTTTGTCTTCCAAGAGCTCACGTCATGCGGACATGTTTTCCTACGGGAAGACAGGATAAGACGTTCCCTCGAGTCGCCATATACGGGCCCGCATACCGTCGTTCGCCGAGACGAGAAGACCATCACGATCTTAGTCAATGGATTGGAGAAACGGGTCAGCCTAGATCGGGTGAAACCAGCCTTCATGGACACCTTTCGAGCCTCCTCAAACTGCACCGCCGTCTCGAGCCCTGCCAGGACCTCCCGTGCCTTTCGGCGAGTGCGTTTCCGTCTCCCAGACCTCCGGTCTCTGCGGGGGGCTGATGCGGCGTCCAGAGTTTGAAAATAATTTAAAAACAGTTGTTTCATAGTGGTTGCTAGGTAACCTAAAAATAATTATTTTGTTTGTTTTTGTTTTGAGAAGTTTCCTGGGTTAGGAATAAAGGAGTACATTTGTTATGAGATTTGCGACTTTCATTTCACTACACATTTATATAAAATACAGTACATAACAGGTTATGCCATTTACATATAAAATGAACCGTATAGAGTCCAAAAACTATTAGATGAAATTATAATAACAGAATAATTAGTTTAACCTTTATCAATATTATTAGAATATTTAGTAAGCTATGGAGAGAACTAATTAAAAGTATTTATTATAAAATACTTCATTCAACACGAATACGTGACATGTGACATCCAGCTAAGACAGTTGGAGTTACACTTATTTATTTTTATCACGTTTTTTAATGATTTTATAGGTTTGCCTTGAGTCAATGTTTCCATGTTTATAAATCAGGCGTGTTGTATGAAAACGAATATGTTCTTGAAATATATGAGGATGCAACAACAACTATTGAAAATGAAGTTGTTCTATAAAACGTAATTGTGAATCACTTAAGAATATACAAATTACTAACATAAAATAAATATACTGGTTTTAAATATTTTATAATTGAAAAGTTAATAAAGTTATTGCTTTTGACAAAGAATTTGTTTCTTTCTTTTTTAATCCGATTTTTTTTTGACAAAATTATGGTCTTGATACCATAATGTTATGTCGACCTAATGTAAGAAACAAAATAAATTAATTGTTCATAGGCACGTGGCAGCAAGGTTCTTGTCAGAAGTATTCATTTTTGTCTTAGGATCAAATTAGTGTACGTTTTTATTCGATACTATAATGGCATTTGAGAATATGCACAATAGTTTAAATAGTCAATGTTATACTACCATTATTAAAAAATTATTATAATACTAATAATTTTATCTTGCCGGATGCAAATTAAGCTATGAATGATAATAGATATAGCTACTTAATATAATTTAAACATTGCTAAAATCAAACTTATGACTATGAACTAAAGGTATGACTCCTCGATTTAGATTTACCTACAACATAAACCCTATAATACTTAAATTTTGGTTTTACAGAATCTCTGCAAACGAAATATAATTTTAAGTTGGCTCTTACTAAAATTAATTATATGATAATATATTAGAAAACATACAACAACCTTACACAATTTTATTACTAAACAATGATTACCGTATTTTTCCCCCTTTATGCCTTTAATCAAATGTTTATTGCAACTTGTTCAATTAAAATTAAGACAAATCTCGAATTGACTTAGAAAATCAACTTACATTCTACGTAACCTAATTATTTTTTACGTTTTATAAAAAATTACGTTAAATAATATAATTACAGGATTAAATTCACTTATAGATTTGTACGAAATGTCATCAAAATAGGACGACTTCTGGCTATTCATAATATTAGACATCCACTCTCCACAAAGTTAATTTATTCATGACGGTAGATGTGTTTCACTAGATTGTAGTGTTTCTTGTGTTTACGTGTCACATATATTCAGAAACATGATTAAATGAAATAGAAGGTAGAAATTGAGTTTATTTAGCCACCGATGATTACATTCGTGTTTTATGAGGTATATATAAAGATATAATTTATCCCTAAAATACTCCGCGTTTGATTTGAATATTAGAAACAAAATAAACAGTTAAAATACACATATTTGCATTGTTTATTGTTACTAAACACCTTTGTATATGACAATATAGAGGAATGGTACATTTGAGGCCACTATGATCATATTAAATATTATGATGGTAGACCATTGTTATTACAAAATATGAGAACCTTCGGAAGTATTTAATTACAGTAGAATCTAAAAAATCCGGACCATTGTTGCGGAAAACTGGTCCGGATTTAGACAAATCTGGAGTTTCCCCGAGTTGTAAATGTGGAATTGATGATATATGGAACGCTCTGAGAATTGATCAATAAATAAGAGAGAAACGGTAATGTTTCGTATTCCACCTAAGAATAATAATAGGTAATGTGCTGCGTTTACCGCAATATGGAAATTTCAATTTTCTCCGTAACCAGCAATCGTAGAATAATAATTCAAAATACTAAATATTTTAGATTTTAGAGATTTTTTTTAAGGTGATAAGTAATCTTTGTTGACATTTATACAGTATTTTTTATGAAAAATCAAAATAACTGAATGGTGGATGTTTTAAGTCCTGTGATATCCGAACCAAAATTTTCCCAGGAATGCGGGTGGAGTCATTTTGTTGGAAACGTAAAGCTCTACAAACCAATAAAGTTTAATTAAAACCGTAAGAGCCGATTTTGAGTCATTTTAATTTTTAATTGTTTAGTAGTTTATGGAGGATAGTTACCTTTAAAAATAAAAGATTAAAGAAATAAAAAAAAATGCCTGGAGATATCGTGGTTTAGTACCTACATACCAAATTTCATCAAAATTGGCCAATTGGTGTGTGCTCTTAGCTCTGTACACATCCAGACGGACAGACAGACAGATAGACAACACGTAAAATCACTTTTTGGGTTCAGGGAGCACCAAAATGAATATTTCTACTAACAACTCAAATTCGAACATTTTGACGAAAACAATACTTTTTCCATATACTAGGGCGAGAAAGTAAAAATAAATAAAAGTTCATCATACGTTTAGCTAGATCCAAATTACAATAGTTTCGGACCTACTAAATTTTTTACTTATTTACTATACTGACTTATCCCTTACTGCAATTCAAAAGATCTGAAAAGATAGATAATATTTTTGTGCTAGACCACTGAACCGTGACAATATTTGTTTCCCAGTTTGAAAGTTCCATTGAACTATTTGATATATCTTTTTTATATACAGTGAAGAGAATAAGGGGTCCCTCATGGTATGTTTATTAGGGACTTGCCCTTAGGCGTGCTGCTGACTCTGCTACTAATAAGGGAATAATGGGATTGCAATGCCTGAATGGAAAGGCTGCTTCCTCTTCCAAACCTGTGTTGTAAATACCTGTACCAAACTAAATAACTGAACTGGAAACGTGCGTGGGGGACCAGAGGCTTGGATACCTTTTACCCGAGACCAGAAAGCCTACCTAGCCAGCTTTGCTTCAATCTATATAACTGTAATATCTCTAGTAACTGTCTATTTGTGGAATTAAAGAAAAAGGACGGCCCCCTTATGTCCCGTATTTGACAAAAAAAAAATAAAAAATACACATGAGCCATACCAAATTTGTCCCCAAATGCAAAATTGAGTTCACTAAAAATGTAATTGTACACAAGGGAAAATAAAATTGACTGAATTCCCGGTTTATTTCAGTTAATTTACTTGAGAAAAATTGTATCAGTGATAAAAAGGTTCGAAGGTACTTGCTGGGTAAACTTGCAAAAACGGTTTTGAAAATCCAAAACAGAAATTCCAGCATAAAAATAAACGTGAAGAGTAGCGTTAATCCATTAGCCGCCCAACCAGACGTTAGCAGTTGGTAAGCTCAGTCCAGAAAAACGGCTGATAGCGGGCGAAATAGCAGAATTCGATAGCGTGACCGGCTGGACCTTCGACCAATTAATCAACACAAGTCCCTACGGAATTATTACTAATAAAATTCGTGTTCAAAAGGCATAATTACAAATACTATTAGTATGAGGAAAGAGAAAAAGATATTACTGTATGCATGGATGTAAAATGCTATCTGAACCAAGCCAGTAATCTGACTCAACATACATGTAAACTGAGTAAAAACTAACTTAAATGCAAACTAAATTCACTATAGTTACTTAAACTAGACATGTCCTGTGAACCCATGCTGCACTTATATACTCTAAAAAAATTAGCCTAAAGGGTTTTAATGACCCATAATGGGCAAAAACTGCCTACTGTAAAAAACCGCTAGGTCCTATAAGGATTTATTCCTTGTAGATTTAGCCCTCATATTCTGGCTCTCTGAATGCTTATACTAAAAGTACGTTAGCTTTATTAGGTATGACCAATAGTGTGACAAAATATATCTACATGATAACTTAGATAGTACATTGTATAAATGAAACACTGGACAAACAAACAGCACAGATTGTAGCCGCAGAATAACAGTTGTAAAATATAGGTTATTGCATGATAAATATATGTTTTTCAATAAATAACACAGACACAGTCACTGAATGTAACACATGGCAAGGTGTTGGCTTTAACAGGAAAATCTGGCCTTTATGTACAAAAACAAAAAAATTACCTCACCCTTGGCAAAATATCATTTGAACTTTAATAAAAATTGGGTTATGGCCATTAATCCACCATACCTGAGACCTGTACTCAATACATTTGTATAGAACAGGCAATTCTATGCCTCTTGCTAGGATTACAAAATTAAAGATTACAACACTGAAACACATCACTGGTACAGCTGACAAGGCCTGAAGAGTTGCGGATTCCCACTGAAATACCAAATCAAAACAAATACAAAATCCTACCTATTCCACACTACTATCCCTTGGTCACCCTAGTTAGTTTAATTCGGAAAATCTTAAAATAAAAATTGTGAGCTAGGCCCCCACCTTTCTAGTGTCAATCCAGCAAGCTAAATGGCTGAGGTGGGGCAAAACTTCCCCAGAAATTCATTTAAAAACCCATAGGCTTTCGATCCTACTAAAAACAAAGTTGTCTAAAGCAATCTAGTCCTATAGGCCTAAGTCTGCTACCATATTAAGAGAATAAGGGTCCCTTATGGTATGTTTATTAGGGACTTGCCCTTAGGCGTGCTGACTCTGCTACTAATAGGGAAATAATGGGACTGCAATGCCTGAATAGAAGGGCTGCTGCCTCTTCCAATCATGTGTTGCAAAATACTGCAATACCAAACTAAATAATTGAACTGGAAACGTGTGTGGGGGACCAGAGGCTGGGAGACCTTTTACACGAGACCAGAAAGCCTACCTAGCCAGCTTTGCTTTAATCTAAATAACTGTAATAACTTAATAATCTATCCTTCCACACCTTGCACTCCTCCTTATTTATCCTTCCTTGCACTTTGCATATTGATTTTGAGATAAGTATCTGAGGTTGCTAAAATAACTGACCAAAGCATGGTAACGACACTTTAAGCTAACTGAACGTAGAAATTTACTGCCATTTATTCAAAAAACTATGGAGAATCTTCTGGAGGGTCTAATTTATTTCAGCCCAAACATGGTGAAATTAAATCTTTTGAAAAGTTTTCGGGACGAGTGCCCCGAACTCAATCACTAGTTTTCTACATTTCAGACGTCTGGGCGAGCCTTATGGGTTTTCCTCTTATGGAGCTGTTTAGCTAACCATACTGTCTCTTAAATCTATGGTTCTTATGCTAAGACTTATCCATTTGCAGAATTGGTGAAGAGCGTAGCTCAAAGACGTCAGGCAGCAGTGAAGATCAACTTGGAAGGGGGAAGGAAAACCGTTGAGAGATTTTCTGGTTCACAAGGGGGGAAAATGGCCTTCGCTCTGTCAACGGCGCGACATGCGAAGTGCTCCTGGCAGTGGCTCCGAGACGCAGCTTGCTTGTACTATATAAAATAGCGTGCCGCTATGCGTCACAACAGCTTAACACTACTCTATCGTATGGCTTTGTATCGGCCAAAATGCTGAAAGAACATAGTTCACACACATTACACTGAAAGAAATATTATAGTAATCCAAACAATATTGCATAGTAAATGCAATTCTGGTAGTTTTTACAAGATTTATCTTAATTTACACAATAGTTATAGTAATTTCCTACCATCGCGTCTGTCAAAACTACAATAATATTCTTGCTAAATTATTTTCAATGAGGCTGGTAATTGCATCAACATAGTATTGTTGCTAATACATTATAACGATAGTAGTATAGGTAGGTAGAAATGCTTAGCGAGAATATTCTGTTATATTATACCAGATTCTGTTTTTGATTACACAACAATGTCTCGAAGTGGAAATGAGTCGTCACCGGCCTGACCTGAAGCGCGAATGCACCGAGACAAGCAATGTTATAGTTTATCGTGTGACCGGTATCGCAATGTGTTATACTGCAATATGTATGTGTTAAGTGTCTCACTGTCTCAGTAATGTTTTAATAATATGAAGAATCAACCTAAGGATTAACTGAAGATGTGGCTGTAGCCACAAAACATGCATTGGCATAACCTCAAAAAGTATATTGATCAGGTATAGTATTATCCAGTAAAGTATTATCAAGTAAAAGCCAGCAGTTTCAACATGAATTCGGAATCTTATTTATAGGCTTTCAATAGCCTAGGTTGGATAACAAGATAAAAGTAACAAAGAGACTGAGATTAAGTTAGTAAGCCTTAAATAATCACAATAAATATTATCAAAATTATTATTAAAGCCAAGCGAACGGTATGGTCTAATTAACCCCATACTTCTGCAGCACTCATGTAAGCAATTTTATATAACTGATTTTGGTTAGTTTTTAGGTTATGTTCGTTAAACAGTAGGGTTTTCCGTAACCATTCCATTGTATCAACCACAAAAACAACTTATTGTAGTAATAAAAAAAGGGTTTGCCATAGCTACTATACATTCTGAGAGGAGAGTCAACCGAACTTATAGCTGCAGCAATAACTTATTGTAAAAGTAAAAATAAGAGTTATTGTTATAAATACTATAAACTCTAGTAACGATTCTCATAATGTTTAGTATTATTGACAATAATTATTGCTCTGACATCAAGATGTATTGCTTGGGCTCCAATTTCATTATTGTAATATTTGCAATAATTTCTTTTGCACGCTACAATAAAATATTGACAATAACAGGATTGTAGCTGCTACCAAACACTTTGCTGGGACCATATTTACAATAATTTATTGCTCCACATACCATATTCTGGTTCATATAACAATAATCTTTTTTCAGTGTAATAATAAAAGTATTTTGCAAATAAATTGTTGTAGAACGTACATTGTTGTAAATTTTGCAAATAAAATTGTAGAAATTGTTTACTACTTGGTGACTGGAATAAAATATAAACTATTAAATCCAAATTTAACTAAACAATTTGTCATTTCAGAAAATCTAGACAATCATATGGTTTAATATGTATACAAATAACTAATTTAGTACCATGATACGTATTTTACAATACAACAGGAGAAATGAAATACATCTCACAAGATTACAAATTATAATCACAATTATGCTAAATTTATAGTCAAAACGGTAAATAAACAACATATATGGTACAAAGCGATCGATTTCATCCAGTCACAAAGGTCTTCATCAGGCCCAAAGATATTGTAAAAATATTCATATTCTCTGATTTGACCTGATAGTGGTAGGTGTGACTGGTGGAAACCGTTCCCGTTGTAAAATTTGTTGGTATATTTAATGTATATGTAAGTACAGGATAAGTAAGTGTAAATATATTTGGTGAGGTATATTGTTTTCATTGTGTTTAATTTGTATAAGTAAATATTACGGAATTTAAAATAAAGGTGGCAACAAATCACACATATATTTATTCCAAAATCATTTTATTTAATGATATATATAGGGTGAATTCGGTAAAATAAACTGGCTTACAATATGTTGTAATGCTTTACCGGTGTTCAAGATGTATTCTTTGAACAGTTCTTTATCCACCTCGACACCACCGTTAAGTTTAGTGATTAAAAATTCAACTCTGTCTGAATTGTACACCGCTGCTACTATGTCCACCATAAGATATATGAACGGACGACCAATGGGATACTCTTTTAAAACTATTCTAAACAGATCCTTTTGCTGGACGGACCCTGCAATTAGTGTGATTTTAATATTGTCCGCAATTTCCGGAATATCACGTGTTCAGTTTCCGAAGCTGAACTTTTCCAGTCCTTTTACTACGTCATATGTCAAGTATCTCTTCAGTGCAGGTAAAGGTTTGATTACCTGCAATTAATAAAATAGATTGATAAATTTCATCACTGACTTTTACAACTAGTCTAGCCAGTTCATAGGAAGTGACAATATCTTTGATGAGTATTAAACAAATCTAAAAACAAACTCAAATTGCAACATTTGTAGTGACGGGAGCGTACATTTCTCAAGATTTCCCCCTTTTAAAACAGTTTGTAGATTAAAAATAAATTCAGAGTGACATATTATAACAACAGTTATATTAAAAATTAAGTTAATTTAAGTATATTATTTTATTAAATGTTTCGTAGGGGCTAGTACATGCAGGACTTAGGTGGTTGTATAGTAAACTGTATTACATTGATCAAAATTTAGTCAATTGCACAAGACATAGATTTAAATTGATATTTGACAGTTGATTTGCTATCTTATCGTGTTCGTTAAAATATTTTATTTAATAAGTTTAATATATTGATAAATACACTTTCGTATGTCTGATTGCCATTACTTTTTATACCAGCAACACTTTTCTGCTTCATAATATTTGGCCTTCTTTACAAACTTAGAAATAAATTCGACGTTATAACAAATTTCAGAAATATTTTAAATAAAGAAATAAGACTGTTCGTTTGTTCAGACACTCCTGGTTTTAATCACACTGTAGTGCTAAGGGGTGATTTCTTGGGGCCAATATATAGGGAGGAGTAGTCTGTAATATAATTTTTTTTGTAACTGGTTTCAAATTTTAAAATACGTTATTAACTGATTGTAGAACTTTTTCATGAAATAATCTCATTGAATATGATAAATTTATCAATTTGTAATATACTATGAGTATAGTACGTGTACCAACTATGTTTTGTGATTGTTCTGTTCCATCAGCAGCGGACAATAGGAGCACGAGGACCACAATCACTAGTGACAGCTGCATTGTGATCTGAAATATTTAAAGTTATTAGCTTAGCAGAACTGCATTTAATGACTTTTATAACAAATAACAAAATTGTATGCAATTAAAATTAAAATTAGTATATGTTTGTTATAATCTCTTCTACTTTAAAGGAAAATCTCAATTAATTTAGATTTTTATAAATAACAAATAGCTGAACTATGTAAAAACTAATTTTGTGGAGTGGGATGGTACGAATTATTTTGTAAGAAATATAATCAGTAGATAGTACCAAGCCAGTTCTAGGGCAAAACATGAATAGTTTAGGCAATGTGTTAAAAATCTCTGCTAAACATCAGGCTAAACAAATAAACCACTGCGTCCCATATTTCCCTTCACGGTTGTCAAATATTGTACATATATTTCTCAACTGTGTATAAAATTATGTGAAGTCAGAATAATTTTATAAATATTTATAATTAATATATATAACTTTGTTAAGTCCAGAAACATTTGTATGCTTGCAATTACGAAACAGGTTCTTAAAACTATAACGATTGTCTAATAATTGTATGAAACATTTAGAGAATGTAATATAGCAAGACATTAATACAAATCAATCAATAAACTTTTGTTAAACTTGATATTTTAAAATAAAATTCCAGACACACACATTTCTATGTTACATGGATTAAAATCCCAAAAACAAAAGCACAGTGATTGTTAGGGATGTTAATGAAATCTTTTCTTTATATTTCAAAATAAAAACTTTAATGCGAAGCTATTTACTGTAATCAATTTTAAACGGAAAACGAAATATTGCATGTTCATTATTATTGCAAATTGTATAACACGTTTACTATTTAAGACATTAAAAATCTAAAATAAACTTTGATGATACAATTAAGTCAAATTGAAAATTGAAAAATGTAAAATAATCATTGTTATAAAAATCTAATTTTAAACATAGAATTAATTATTGTTTGATAGTTTTGATCCTTTAAATAAATCATTATTTAATCAGAACAATATAATAAAATAACAATTTTTAAATTTTGAACTATATATAGAGATGATATAAAAGATTGACTAAAATTAAATAAAAATCTAATAAATTTTGGATCATATCAACTTACTTATACTTCCAAATACTTCCAAATATAAGCTATAAAAAAACTAAAAGAAACTAAAAAAAACTGTTGAATTACGACATGATTTTTATAAAGAAAAAAGGTTATCCTATAATAGTAACGGATAAAAGGAAGTATCATTACTACACAAATGTTTTAATGTTATATATTATCAAATACGAATGAATAATATACGGAGTCAACTTATTAATTAGAATATATATAAGTATCATGAACAATTTATTAAGATGAAAAATACTGTTAATCAATACCCTTCAACACGTGATAATGAAAGTAATAAAGATAAACAAAGAGCAATACATTTTTGTTAACTTAAAAGTAATTCTATTTAAATCCTTCTGGATTAGTAATAGTCGTAGGCTTTCAGATGATAAGAACTACCAACTACACTTCTTTTGTTAACATTGTCATTTAAAGAATACATTCTAAGTTTTAACAGCCATCAGTAGTTAATATTATATTGCATTTTCCTTTTGAGTATGCAGGTTTTATAATCATGTATGTAAGTTAAAACTTAATACCCCGTCACAGCAAACCTGCGTACTCAGCAAATTTCTAATGGAGATGTAGTCTTAATACTACATAAAGCCACTTATCAAATTTCATTAAAATATATTCACAAATAAGAGATATATACAACTTTACTTATTCTCCATAAGAATAACATTGGAGCTGAGTACGCAGGTTTGCTGCAAAAAGGAACTAAAAAAATGGGTTGTATGCTAATATCTATTTAACCGAACTAGGTAAAGTCGTATATCGATTTTTAATTATTTATGTTCTTAATTAAGGGAGACAGAGCATTTCATTATTCTCCATAAGAATAACATGGGGGCTCAGTATGCAGGTTTGCTGCTACGGGAGCCTTTAGAAAACATTTATTTTTTATTTTTTAGCAAATATCAATGGACCACAACGAGATAAAGCTGTATACCAAGTTTCGTCTGTGTACTTTCATAAATAAGCGAGATATAACATTTCTCTTTTCCTCCATAAGAATAACATAAGACAACGTATTGTGTGTAGCACTTTCAGTATTCCGGTAACTAATAAACGTAGTGAAATTATCAAAATACCAAATTGTGTATTTTTTAAATCTAAATCGAATGGTACAATCTAAAATTTAACTATTTCAAAAATTATATGTAAATGACTAAACAAAAAATATTTGGGGTACAAAACCCCCTCAAAATACGCTTTCGGATCGAGCGATCTGGCTGGTTTTCGAACTTAAAGTCATAAATGTTGCTTTACAAGTGTATACCAAGTTTCATCAAAATCGGATTATGTTTACGAGAGTTATCGTGCTCATGAGTAGGGGGCATTGGATGGTTCAAAACCAGCAAAGGCGTGCGAGGAGGAATGAGGAATCGCCCCCCCCCGACGGCAGCCCCCCCCCCGACGTCAGCCCCCCCCCCTGACGTCAGCCCCCCCCGGTCACGTGACCTGGCGGAAACCTAACATAGGCTTCTTCCACCAGTTTTATTATATATATTTGTTTTGTTTTTTTTTTTTTTTTGTTTTTATTTAATATTATATAAAAAGGGAAAAGGACATGGGGTACAGTCTTTTATTTTTAGTCCCACCCGTCGTCGTCCGAGAGCAGCTGGACGTCGGAGCCGGAGTCGTCGGAGGCGGCCTCCTCGGCATGGCGCCGCCGCTGTGCCTCCTCCTCCAGCTCCCGCAGGAGGCGTTGGCGGGCCTCTTCCAGCTCCCGCCTTCTGGCCTCCCGCTGCTGCCTGTCCCGCTGCTGCTGCCGCACCTCGTCCTGGAGCCAATTCTGGTTCTGATGCACCTGAGGGCGGACAGCGCCTGTAAAGGAGAAGTCAGTAATTAGTAATACTGTCTAGAGCGCGAACCATCAAGGCCCTAACCCGTCCCTAACCCATCCCTACGATACTTACATACGGGACGCTCGACGACTGACGTCTGGGTGGAACGTTCAGACGTTTCCACCCCGACCTGAATGGCCACCGAAACATCTTCGGTGGCGGTCTGGGTCGAGGTTGTGGCGGAGGTTGGTGGAGGCGGGACAAGGACAGAGGGTGGTTGCAGGGCGGATGAGGAGCATGGTGCGGAGGCGTCGAAGGTAGTCTGTGGAGCGGAGGAGGTGGAGGCATGAGTGAGGAGGTGAATCCTCAACTTGTCCCCCCTGCGGAACTTCTTTCCGCAGACGGGACAGTAATAGGATTCACCTCCTTCACCATGTGTGGAGTGGAGGTGACGGATGAGGTGGTCCTTGCGGGAGAAGGTGGCGGAGCAGCGAGGGCATGGGAACATGGTGGTGGTTCGGCGGTCAGGGAAGGAATGATGGTCCGACCCAGAGGTGTAAACAACAGTAGGTGAAAGCGGTAGACTCCAGAGTAGTCAACAACGTAGAACGTTCCTCAGAGGTGTAAACAACAGGTGAAAGTGGCGATATTTAGACTCCGGAGTAGTCAACAACCCCCCCCCCCCCGGCTCCGCGGAGTCACGTGTCGAGGCGCGTGCTAAGGGCTACGTGACTGCCCGGGGCTGTTTTCTCATCAGCGGTTCCGGGAACAGTTTACTGCTTACATTCCACTGCGAAGCTCCTATGGGTGAAAGCGGTGTTCAAGTCAGTCTTGGTCAGAGCCGCTTTCATAATGGACGTCCTTACTGTAGAAATTTTTATCAACGTTCCCAACATCAGCCGCTACCTCTTGCTCGGACCGGAGTACCTCACCCCTACAAGGACTCGGGTTGAGGAGGCGATGAGGAGAGGCGGTCACGTCTTCCTCAGGCCGGGGCGGTGGAGTCCGGCCAGTCCCGTGATGTCCTCTCGTCGTTACGACCCGGGAGACCCAGCGCAGTGGAACGAGGTTCTGCAAGTGTTGCAGTTAACCTTGAACCAAGGCAGCATGGCGGTGTTGGACGTCCAGGAAAATTATAGAAGGCCTGGACAGTAATCGGTTAAACCCTAAACCGGTTACTTTTACCCCAACCTAAGACCCTCTGTCCTACCCCAACCCAAGACCCTCTGTCCTATCCCAACCCATAATCCTATTCCCATCCCACCCTAATAAAATTAGCAACGGTGGAGTGAGGACCCACCGGAACATCATGCAGGTGAGGAGCGTCACGTTTCTGGAAGCTTCTAGAAGGTTCGCTGGAGCGCACGACTCGGCTATAAAGAAGCTTCTAGAAGGTTCGCTGGAGCGCACGACTCTGCTATAAAACCGAGGCAGAGCCGCGCGCGCGCGACCTCAGTGTTGTTCGAGACGTCACCATGAACGGAAGCGGAGTCAGCGCAGCCGAAGTGGACCAAACGATCCGCTCCTTCCTAGAGGAGCTGAACGCAATGAACGATGAGAACGCCAACGCACCGCCAGTTCAGCAGGGATGTGCGTCAAAGAAGAAAAAGCTCGATGGGTGGACTGTAAAGAGGAAGGAAGTGCCTATCGATTCCCCGGCACTGTGCTGGTCCGCTGGCGGATATCAGTACACTGTGAAGAACCCTACTAACAGCGGTAACGTACTGTTGAAGATGAATGTGTTCAAAGGAGGTCGCCCCACGTTCAGCTGCGGCTTGTACTTGGACGAGGAGCGAAACGATGAAATCTGCATATGTCTAGAGGACCTGCTATCCAGATTGCAAAACCTATGGCTGGCAAATAGCGAGACGGGAGAGTCAAGATACGACGGGATCACTAGGACCGCTACTCCTCTACCCACTTGGCGAAAGACCGATTGCATCATCTCAGGGAAAACCAAGAGGAGTGCGCACTCCAAGCGCGCTACCCAGTAAACGAGAGAGCGTGGAAAATTCCACTAAGCAGTTAATAACCGAGATGCTTCTAGAACAATCCACTTGTTTACGCAGTAAAGCTTTCCATTACGTCAGCCTTCCTGGAATTGAGCGTGGAAACTTCCACTAAGCAGTTGATAACCGAGACGCTTCTAGAACAATCCACTTGTTTACGCAGTAAAGCTTTCCATTACATCACCCTTCCTGGAATTGAGCGAGTAACTATGTCATCATGTTGTTGATACGCGTGAGTCGGCACGTAGATACCGCCAATAAAAGGCGACTCGGTGGCGAGAGCCGGTCATTCTGCATCCAGCCGCTGCGCCATGCTCAACACGGACCAGAAGATGGACCTCAGGACAGCCCTCAATAGCTGCAAGGCCGCGGGTTACACTCGCATCGCGGATCTGCGGGACAACGCGGTGTACCCGATTCGCTCATTCGAGTGGGTAGATACACCGTACGGCGAGGCGGTGATGGCCACCTTGGAGGGTCTCGTCGGCGACGACCCGATCCGGATCTACATGCCTCGACGGTTCCTCACGGTCCTGGACAACAACGCCATCTCCCAGTACAACGTTGGCGTGGGGCCGAGGACGAGCCTTGTAAAGAGGAGCGGCCCTCCTGGCAGCAAATCTCCTTTCCTGGAATTTGTATAAAATAAACGGTATTTCCTATTCCCTTATTTCCTTCCAAAATTGAAAAAATAAAATCAAATAAAAAAGAGCAAGAAAAGAACCTTTAGTTACAAGAGCCGAGGTGGCGGTGCACGGCGGTCAGTAGACGCCATGGACTTGAGGTGGAAACACCCGTTCACCGCCATCGTGGCCGGGCCTTCGGGCAGCGGCAAGTCGCACTTCGTGGCTCGCTTCATAGAGCACGCCGACCGCATGTGCGATACGCGGTTCGCCCGCATCACTTGGCACTATGGCAGCGGTGGCGGCAAGAGCCGTGCGGACTCTGCCGTGCGCTACGTAGCCGGCTTGCCGGACCTGGACGACTATGACGGTAGCGAGCCCACCCTGGTCATCGTCGATGACATGATGCGCGAGGCTGGCTCCGGCGTGGCGGACCTGTTCACCAAGGGCTCGTACCACCGCAACATGAGCGTGTTCTTCATCACGCAAAACCTGTTTCACCAGGGCAGGGGCCAGCGCGACATATCGCTGAACGCCCACTACATAGTGTGCTTCAAGAATCCCAGGGATCGCGCTCAGATCAAACACTTGGCTCGCCAAGTATACCCGGAAAACCCCAAATTCGTGGAGGAGGCTTACGCGGACGCCACGCGTGATCCGCACGCCTACCTGCTCATAGACTTGAAACAGTCCACGCCTGAAGAGATGCGCGTACGTTCAACCATTTTCCCAGACGATCCGGTGAACTACGTGTACCTGCCCAAGAAGAAGTGATAAATAGGCCGAGCGCGCGCCAGCCTCAGTCATCATGTCACACCGCGTGAAGAAGGACGCGGCGCTGCTGAGGGCCCTAATACACGCTACGCCCAAAGAACGCAAGGCCCTGTTAAAAGTGTGCGACAAGAGTCGCATCAAGTCGTTGTGCGAGTGCGCGTATAACGTGCTACGCGGAAACGTACCGCTTTCTCCCTGCCTCAAACGCAAATTGAGCAAACACAAACAGGCGCTCAGACGGCTGGTGAAACGCGGCGAGGGTTGGACCAAGAAGCGACACTACCTCGTCCAACGGGGCGGAGGGATCCTCCTACCTCTGCTGTTGAACGCTGTTCTGCCCGTTCTAGCGCAAAAGCTAATCGGACATGGAGTACGCTAGGAAAATGGTGGTTGTACCGCAGGAGCTCATCGAGAGATTGCGAGAAGGACCGGGACCAGGGCCGGAGCCAAGAGGAGGAGCAGGTAGCGCCAATAAGCCAGCCAGCCTGGACGCTGAGATGCATCGCATATTGAGCGACAAGCGGCTGGACGATACGGATAAATGGAAACAATATCAGCAGGTGTTACAGCGGTTCCTGCACTTTTCCGCGGCTAAACGTCAACCCATAGGTCTGTCAATCATCGAGGGTGAGGAGAGGGAGGAGGAAGCGGCGGGAGGTCCGAGTCAGATGAAGCGCGAGTCTAGCGCCTCGGCGGAGGAGGACATTGTGGAATCGTTCTCAAAAATCTACAGGTCGGTGGCGCGCAACTTGTTGCGATTCATGACCCGGCAAGGCAGCCCCATCGCCTGGGACGCCAGTGGGGCGGTGTACGTGAACAAGGTGAAGATCCCCGATTCCAATATAGTGGACATCGCGCACAGCATAGTGAGAGCGCGAAGGGCGGACCGATTGCCTATCGGCTGGCATCAAGTGATGGCCGCCTTGAAGGACATGAACGTGCCCAAAGAATACGTGAGCAATCCCACGGCGTGCGTTACTTAGGCGTGGGACTGGACTCGGCATCGAGCCCCTGGGGAGACACGACGACAGCCTCGTCGACACCCCTGTCACCGAGGTTGACGCCGATACTGGACCGCTTGAGACCGCGGCCCCCAGCGGCCAGGAGAAGGATAATAACCGAGGAACCCGACCGGGAATCGTCATTGGACAACTGGGAGCCGTTCACACCGTAATGGAGAAGTTGTACTACGACCCGAGCCAGCCCGGTTCCCTCGGCGGGGTGGCCGCCCTGGCCAGAGCCGCGCGCCTACCGAAACGTCGGGTAGCCGACTGGCTGCGCGCCCAGGACACTTACACGCTGCACAAGCCTGCGCGCAAGCGGTTTCCCCGCAATCGCTACGCCGTGTTCGGGCCCCGGGAGCTGTGGCAGGCGGACCTGAACGACATGCGCGGCCTGAGCCGGTACAACGACGGAGTCAACTACCTGCTGACTGTGATAGACGTATTCAGTAAGCGGCTGTTCGCGGTACCACTGAAGAGGAAAAGCGGGCCTGAGGTGGCTGCTGCGTTCGAGAGGATATTCGCTGAGGCGACTCCTCGCTGCCTACAGACCGACAAGGGGACGGAGTTCACCGGGGCCGCGACCAAGCGAGTGTTCAAGAGTCACGGTGTAAACTACTTCACCACGGAGAACCCCGACGTGAAGGCGGCGGTGGTGGAGCGAGTCAACCGCACGCTCAAGACCCGCATGTGGCGCTACCTGACCTACAAGAACACGTATCGCTACGTGGACGTGTTGGACAGGCTTGTGGACGCCTACAACCGCAGTCCGCACAGGAGCCTGGGTGGCCTACGACCCGTGGACGCGGACAGCGGCGATGGTCAAACGGTGTACAAGGTGTGGCGTCACATGTATGGAAAGGCGATCCGGCGACACAAGCCCAGGTTCGAGCCTGGTGACACGGTGCGCATAGCCAAGGAGAAGGGTACGTTCGCCAAAGGTTACGAGACCAATTGGAGTAAGGAGCTGTTCGTGGTGGACCACGTATACGGGTCGCATCCTCTGCCATTGTACGTGTTGCGCGACCTGAACGGGACGCCGCTGGAAGGGCGCTTCTACGAGCACGAGATGCAAAAGGTAACGATGGCCCCGGACCGCCTGTACCAAATAGATAAAATACTGGACACTAAAGGGCGAGGCTCCAGTAAGCGCTACCTAGTCAAGTGGGCCGGTTACGGAGAGGACTTCAACTCGTGGGTACCCGCAGCGGACGTGCAACAGCTGCGATGACGAGGCACGACCAGTTTTACCTGACGTTGCCCAGTAACAGTTCAATGAATTACTATCCCAACAACATGGTGACAAACTACACGACCCATCTACCCTCGACCGTTGATCTGTCAGACGGCGAGTGGGAGGTCGCTCTGGCGGAGGCGCACTACCCCTTCTCTTTTCTGACCGTCGGTGAGGGAACCTACATCAAACTAGTGCTGGGAATGAGGGACTCGAAAGGCGGGTTGGCCGTGGTGGACAAGTTGTTAATCAAAGTGGAGCCGGGCAATTACAGTAGTACCGAGGAACTCGTGCACGCAATCAACAACCACCCTCAAATGAAGAGTAACCTGTGCGCCTTCTCGTATGACGAGAGGTCCTCCAGGGTGGAATTGATGTCGACGTCTTCAGCCGTTCAGAGCCTCAAACTGAGCCCCGGTTTGGCGCTACAGTTTGGCTACGAGGTGGATACGGATATCGTCAAGCGTCACAGGTCCGTGAGGCCGGCTAACCTCTTCGCCGGTCTGCCATCACACATGTACGTGTATTGCGACCTGGTGGAACCCCAACTGGTGGGCGACGCTGTGGCGCCACTACTGAAGATCCTCAACATCGACATCAGGAATTACACGTACGGTGCCAACACGACAGTGTATATAATAGACCCGCACTACGTGCCGGTGATTAAAACCTCATTCGAGAGCGTGGAAATCGATTTAAGGGACAACCAAGGGCGACACTTGCCATTCCACTTCGGGACTACGTGCATGAAGCTTCATTTCAGGAAAGAGAGGCAGCGGCAATGAATCCGAGCGATCCCTATCTGGCGTATTACCGCCACCAGCAGGCGGGCCATGGCGTATCCTCCGTATTCAGAGGAGCCGCTTTCCAACGCGGACACGGCATCGGCAGTTTCCTAGGCGGGCTGATGCGTACAGTGGTCCCGATTAACAACTGGCTGCACTCGCTGTTCAGTCAAGTGGACCTGTATCTGAACAACAAACTGGTGTCTCCTCAGAACAACACGTACGCCTATCGCGCCTACCTGGAGAACCTGTTGTCCTATGGTGGTGATGCCAAGACATCGCACCTCACCGCGGAGTTGTTCTACGAGGACTATGCCGGGTACATGGACAATACTGAGGAGGATAATGCCGGGCTCAAGAACCGGAGGGAGTTTGTCAAGGCCAGCCGGTACGCGGACATGGTCGGACATCTGCACGTCGACCTGTGCAACCAGGAGAAGTTCATGTTAAACGGCGTGGAGATGCGCTTTCGCCTGATCAGGTCAAAGAACTCATTCTCCATCATGTCCAAAACCGTGACAGACTATAAAGTGGACATCGCCGAAGTCAACCTGTTTATGCGCCGCTGTAAGATCAACCCGAGCGTGCTGTTGGCTCACAGCAGGACGCTGGAGTCGGGCACAGCCAAATATCCCATTACGCGCGTGGAAGTCAAATCCTTCACGCTACCCTCCGGTATCAGCAGCAAGACTCTGGACAGTGTGTTTCTGGGTCAACTGCCGAAACGCGTTATAGTTGGCCTGGTCAGCAATCAGGCGTTCAACGGGGACTACAAGAAGAACCCGTTCAACTTCACCCACAGCCACGTGAACTTCTTCGCGCTGTACATAGATGGTGAGCAAGTGCCATGTAAGCCGCTTCAACCGGATTACACGTTCGGTCAGGAGTTGTGCGTGCTCGCCTACCACACGCTGTACACTGGCACCGGCATCATTTTCTCAGACTGTGGTAACGAAGTCAGTCGCAACGAATACCCCTACGGATACTGCCTGATGGCGTTTGATCTGACACCCGATATGGCGGCCTCTCAATCCAGCCACTGGAACCTGGTGCGCAACGGTAACCTGCGCATAGAGATTGGGTTCTCCGAAGCCTTGGCGGAGGCGTTCAACTGCATAGTGTACGCCGAGTTGGACAACGTCGTGGAGGTGGACCGTCATCGCAACGTCACAGTCGACTTTGGCGGGTAAACGAGTTGCCGCGCGCTCAAGGTCACCGGTGACCGTGATGGCGGCGCGCGCACCCAAGGTTATCCCGCTAGGCGCGCTCCCGCCAGCGCTCAGTCGAGTTCAGTCAGCCGTACGGGATGGACGTGCCGCCACCGATCTACAACGAGCCACCGCCAGCGCGCTGTCATCACGGAAGCGTGGTGATGGATATGCAGTGTTTTAAAGACAGTGATAATGACTTTATACTGAAAGAGGTTTGAGTGGTGGACGTGACTACCGGCACGCTGCTCCTACATCACATCGCCCGCCCACCCTTCAGTAAGGACCTCCTGACTTCCGAGAAACAGCGCGAGAGCGTCTGGGTCACTCGCCACTGCCACGGCTTGGAGTGGGACCAGGGGGACATCGCGTACGTCGCCCTGCTGGACAAGCTGCGCTCCTGCCTCATCCACCGCCCCCTGGTCTACGTCAAAGGATCGCAGAAGAGGGACTTTGTACAACGCCACCTCATAACCGAGCCCGCCGCCACCACCGCTCAGGACATGGAGGATCTGGGCTGCGGGTCACTCAACGGTCCGCCCACCTACCGGACCCTGCGCTGTCGCCACCATAAGAGCTCCCACAACCGTTGCGCCCTTCATAACTGCATAGTATTGCGGGACTGGCTCGTGGCTAACGACAGGTCGGACCCGTCCGTCTCAAGCTGCCTGTGCTGCTTCCGCCCACGATGAATACCGTCCAGATCAGAGAATGCCTGGTGAGGATCCCCGGACTGAGGAACGTTGCGGTCTACGCCTCTGACCAACTACCGGACGTGCCGGTCAAGCCTCTCACCGCCATCGTGTCCAACACGGTAGCTCACACCGAGGGAGGCGAACACTGGGTGGCGTTTTACTGCTCGGAAGAGGACAGACTCGAGTACCTGGACAGCTACGGAAGGCCGCCATACCAGGCCGACTTTCAAATGTTCCTGAGGCGCAATCCTCATCACCGCCACTACGTCTACAACAGGTATCGGCTCCAGGGCTACGATACCTCTGTTTGCGGCTACTACTGCCTCACTTACCTGTACTGCCGGGCTGTTCTCCGCACGTCACTCAGCGACTACGTCCAGCTCTTCGACCCTGCCGCTCCCGCCGCCAACGACGCTCTCGTCCGCAGACTCTTCCACTCCATATTCGCTTAAAACTAATTTGTAAGGTTTTTGTAGTATGTGTATGTAACCTTATTACTGTACAATACATGCCTCATAATGATAAAGCTTGTGTTTTCATTTCTCCTTTCTCCTTACTAAATTTAAAAAAATTAGCAAAACTGAGGCAGCGGGGCTGGACCTCAGGTTTATATACCAGCGGCGCGTGTCACTGGCTGAGCCCCCGCCAAGCGGCAGTGAAGGTCGCCAAAGAGGGCGCGTCACGAGACCCCTCGGACATCAGCAAACCGCTGAGCAATTCGAGGGTGCAACCTTGAGCGTCAGCAGACCGCTGAGTAATTCCTTCCTGGGCAACTCCTTCAGGGCCGTCCCCCGACACGCGCCGCCAACCGCTCCCGGTTGGTGGGGGCTTTTAAGCTGCACGGCTCGGGCCAAACGGCCCATAACGCCTTTCTCACACACTTTAAGCCTAACGGCTTTTGAGTGAGCAAAGGGGAGGAAATAAACAACTCAGGTTCGTGCTGTACATAAAGCTATTATATTTTCTTACAAATACTATTTACAAATTTTTCTTAAAATTAATATTAAAACTAAACTGGGAATTCCTCTTCCTCGTCTTCATCCTGGGGCTGCCCCTCCTCCTCCTCACCGTCCACCTCCATCCGTCGATCTCCTCTCCTGGCTGGTAGCGGCGGGACGTCCTTGTGTCCCCACGGCAGAGTGTGGATGCCGTCGGGGAGGACGCACCGCTTGTCGTCAGTCGGGCTGAGGCTCAGCTTGTCCACTTCCACGGTGTAGACCCGGTGTAAGTGGGACTGGAAGCGGACGTTGGTGGTGTGCTTTTGGACCCCGTCAAACAGGCACTCTCTGTAGTCGTCGGGGGTGAGGACGTTCTTGACAACGCCCTTCGCCACCCCCTTGGCCCGCTTGAGAGCCTTGCTGCCGCCTGTCGCCGCGTCCTCGATGTCCATAAAGTACAGCTTGGACCGCAGGCCGAGGTACTCGTATAAGGACAGACCGTTACACTCGTCCTTAAACTTTCCGATGACCTTGGCGTTGACGGGGCTGTAGCAGGGGTGAGACCTCGGATATCCGCTGGTGTCGAAATCGTCCAGGTGTTCCTTCATCTCTGCGTAGACGTCCTGGGACACGATGTCAAAGACGAAGCTGTCCGTGTCCATGTAGTCTACGGTGAGGCGGTCACCGTAGCGCTCCTTCATCTTGCGCAGGAACTCGTACATGAGCCACTTGCTCAGCTCCAGGACTGTCGTGCCTACGTAGACGGGCTTGTCCAACACGATGTTGACCTTGGACAGATGCACCAGGGCCACGTCCTCCGTGTAGTACGTCCGGTCCAGGAAGTTGGATCTGGCGACGTACTTGGAAAACTTCTCCGGGGTGCACACCAGCTTCACGTTGAGGCGCTTCCGTACATTCTCGATGGTCTTGCCGAAGACCGCGTTGTTCATGAGCTTGAAGAAGTCCTGTTCAAACTTCGTTTTGGCCTTCTTCCGCAGCTCCGTGTTCATCAGGATGTACGGTTCCAACCACCGCGACTGGCGAAAGGAGATCGCCCGATGCACCGCGACCAGCATCCCTGTAGTGACAGATGTAGTGCGTCTTGTCGTCCAGGGTCGTCAACAGTTTGGGGAACTTCCCTGTTGGCGGGCGCTTCGTCTCGCAGCAGTAGGGAAGGTCCTTGTGCAGGTCGTGTAGGCGCGCGGGGTAGTGGAGGTCCACCTCCAAGATGTAGCCTCGATCAGCCTCCGCGTCCAGCGCCGCGACGTCCAACGCCTGGATTTCCTCTCGGCTGAGCCACTCGAAGTCTCCGGTCGGCAGGCGCTGGGACATGGCCCAGCCGTAGAGGTTGTTGGCGTCCAGGTACAGGAGGAAGCGCGTGGGCTCGTCCGGGCGGTAGTCCGGGCACCTGCCGTGGTTGGCCTTGGCGTAGCGGGTGATGGCCTGAGAGATGCCTCCCCGGATCCCCTGCTCCACAAACAGGTACATGTCAAAGTCCTGCAGCGTGTCCAGCTCCACGTCGCAGGTCTTGAGCATTACGTCCCAGGCGTAGGACGGCAAGGTGTAATAGTGGGCAGGGTCCAGCCCGTACTCTGCCAACGAGGTGTCGCGGAACTGCTCAAAGACATCGGTGAGCAGGGCGATGTCACATCGCAGATACTTGTCCGCATAGTCCTTGAGGTTGTGACACTCAAAGGCTCGCCACACGTTGAGGGCGTGCTCGTACTCCTCATCCTTGACGTCCTCCAGGGTCATGGAGTTCCTGAACGCCTCCTTAGGCGGCAACTCCCTGGTCCTGTACAGTGTGTCGTAGGACGTCACGAAGTCGTAGGGGAACACGCCCTTCCTACGCACCAGGTCGAACAGCCGGTCGTCGGGGAAGCGCTTCCTCGTCTCACGCATCCTGTCCGTGGGGAGTCCCGCCGCCAGGTTGGCCAGGCTCATGGACAGGAACCTGTAGGTGTCTAGGAAGCGCACCGCGAAACTGCTCTGTCGTTGGTTGTCCCCGGGCTGACCAAAGTGGAATCGCTTGGTAAAAGCGATGTACCGCTCCTCCGTGTGGGCCAACACGTCCACGTCGCCGGGGTCGATGGCCAGCTCACGCACTACGAAGTGGGCGTCGTAGTTGGACAGGTTGTGGAAGTAGCAGTTGATGTGTCGCTGCTCCCGGTACCTGAGGTTGCACGAGCGGTGGGCGGCTCCTCGGAACTCGTAGGGCGGGGCGTGATTGTGGTCCCGCACCTTGACGTCCTGGTCCGTGAACTCCTTCCCGCAGAGGTACCAGTGAGTCGCTGCCAGGTACTCGTCCATCTCCTGCCGGGTCAGAGAAGGGTGCAGAGCTCTCATGCTGAATAGGAACTCCCACAGCGCCAGCACGTCCATCTTGAGCCTCTCCATGAAGACCTTGGACGCGTCTGCCCCGAAGTAGACGCGGGGCTCGAACTCCTCCAGGCCGAGCGAGTCCACGATCTGGTAAGCGAAGGCGTACGGGACGTGCAGTTGCAGGGGCCTCGTGCCAGGCGGCGCTTCCGCAGGGTCAGCGGCGACGGGCTGCAGAGCACACTCAAAGTCGGCATAAACGCAAAAGCGCTCGCGCCGAGTGTACTCGGGGTGGGCGAAGCGGATCTGCTGCTTCTTCGGTAAGTCCAAGCGGAGGGGAGCCTTGGCGGTGCAGTATCGCATGTGCTCCTCCAGACGCTCGGCACCGGACAGTTGCAGCTTGTTGGGCCGGTTGTCGAAGTAAGCGAAGCATCGCTTACACACGTGGATGGCGTTGACGTGGGACGTCAGCTGGTGTCGCACAAGCCTACTCATGTTTGTGATGTAGGCGTAGTGACTGTCCCCGCCGGTGGTCACGTAAAGCAAGTCCCGGTGATCCTCCAACTCCCGCTTGCAGATCTTCAGCGGGAACACGCGGTCCTGGAACTTTGGCGATCCGTCGGGGCGTCTCCCCACCATGGCGCGCTCGATCCCGTACACATTGACGCTGATGGCGTTCCTCCTCTCAAAGACCTTAATGTCCTTCACGGCTACAAGGAAGCGTAGGCCGACCCAGTCGTAGCGTGCCATGACGTCCGGTGTGTACGATGCGGGCCTCTCCGGGTGTTGCGCGACGAACTTGGCCAGGATGGCGTACGCGAAGCACATGTCATCGACGTTTTGCACGTTGATAACGGCACGCGTCTCGCAGATGGTCCTGGGAAGCTGGACGAACCTGGCTCCGCGTTCTCCCAACGGGGTGTAGAGGTTGACGCGGATCTCCAGGTCGCGTATCCGGAGATAGCTCCACCCGCTACCCACTAGCAGGCACTGCTCCTTCTCTTCCTCCAACTTGTGGAAGGACGCTGACAGGAAGTCCTCCAAGTTGGACGCGGCGGTGAGAGGCACGTTCTTCGTCTTGAAGGCCCGCAGACAGGTGGCTCCGTGAACGTTGGTGAATTCACATTCCAGGAACATGTTGACCTTGATGTTAGGGTGTCGAGTCCTGACGTCGGCCAACAGTTCCAGGACGCTGTCGAACAGCAGCACCAACGCGTCCTCCACGGCCAAGAAGTCCTCCATGGGCCGGGACAGGCCGAAGGTCAGAAGCCGTCCGCGGAACGCCCGTTGGATGGGGCGAAACGTGGGTAGTCCGCCACCACCCACCATCCCGTCGGGTGCCGTGCTGGGACCGGGCTGGGGCTCGCGGCTGGGTCCGGGCTGGGGCTCGCGGCTGGGTCCGGGCTGGGGCTCGCGGCTGGGCCGGGGCTCGGGTGACAGAACGGGCAGGCCCGGCATCTCGTCCACAACGAGGTTCCTCACGACGGGGCAGTTGTGGGCCTCGTGTCGGTCCCGGTTGTAGCGTCGGGTGAAGCCTCGGTCGCAGTAGGCGCACGCGAACCTCATACCGCGGTGAGCGCTCTCCATGTGCCGCTGGAGAAAAGCGGCCCTGTGGAAAAGGGCGCCGCAATCGGGACAGCGGACCTCGTTGGCGTGCACCAGCTGCACGTGACGCCGGAGCAGGTCCCCGCGGGAGAATCGCCGCCCGCACGCGTCGCACTCGGGCCGTGGGTCTCTGAAGGGTGGCGTTGCAGAGGAGGAGGAGGAAGTTGAAGCAGACGGGCTCGCACCGTGGACCGCTTCCATATGGTGGCGAAGATCCTCAGGACCCGCCAGGGCGACGGAGCACAACGGACACGGATGGCCTGCGAACAGGAAAACAAGTCCTATTAGTGACCCCGATAAACACGAAGGTGAGGAACTGGCAACCTCTTTCTCATCTCAATCACCAGTTTGAGCCCGGTAAATACAAGGGTGAGGAATTATATAGAGGCTTGGCGACCTCTTCCTCATCTTGAGCGCCAGTTTACCCGGGCCCAGTAATACAAGAGTGAGGAATCGCACAGAGGCTGGCAGCCCCTTGTTTACTACTTGAATCTGTTTACTCGACTAAAGCCGTTTACTCTCTCTCGAAAACAAGTCATTAGTACTGGCGGTTTTTTGTTTAACATAAAAACCATGCCTGACGCTTGATCGTGAGGATGAGTGAGGAACTGTATAGAGAACTAACGACCTCTTCCTCATCTCAATCGCCAGTTTACCTAGGTCCAGTAAATACAAGGGTGAGGAATTACACAGAGGCTAGCAATCCACCTATTCTTGTTTAACATAAAAACCGTACCTGGCGCTTGGTCGTGAGGAGTGAGAAGATGAACTGTGGCGAGATGGCGTCGCAGGTTATCGCTTCGCCCGTAGCGTCTACCGCAGACGTCGCAGTTGAGATGGCGGTCGCTGTGAGCGGCTCTCGTGTGACGAGTCAGGTTTCCGGCGTTTGCGAACACGCGGCCGCAGACCACACACATGCAGGGACCAGCCATCTACAAAAACATCGGGTATCTGTATTCCCCGTCCGCTACAAAGGCACAATTGTCGCAGCAAAAACACTTTGGTAGCGATACCCCTGGGAACGAGGCGAGTCTAACCCTTTTAATAATGTTAGATAGAAATAGATGGCATGAATCGCTCGTATGACATTCCCAACACTGGTACACGTCTTTGTCTTTGTTACGCTCACACATAGCGATTTCGCCCTCGTCTGTAATTCCACTAGGCACTTGAAAGTTCGATTTAAAAGCGAAACCAAATTTTATTTCACTCAAAACGTTTTTAAAAAGGAGTGGAAGCGAGTCTATTTTACTTTTTAAATTTGATTCGTTAACTTTAATCGTTAGAAAACACAACTGTTCCAAGGTCATTACAGTTTCACTCATCTCCATCTGAAAAGAGACAAGGACAAGACTCAGTGTACCGAGATATTCAAAACATTAAATATTAATTTTAGCTAATAAGATTTTAGAGCATTGGTAAACTTTCTGATGAAAAAGTAAATTACATGTTACTTACATTAACTGTTACGGGAATCCAAAGGCAATGAACAGCAAGTTGTGTAGGTATACCGCAGAGACAGCACTACTTCGTCCGCACAGTAAGAGCTCCAAAGACAAACTGGTGAAACCTCTGAAGACGTGCTCATAAATAGCACTCCGGTCGGGAGGAGGAACTTTCCACTGGAACCGCTAATGGGTAAACCGACTGTGGCGGTCACGTAGGCGGAGGATGACGTCATGGCAGTTTCGGAGAAATCGGTCGTGGGACTTTCCACTGGAACCACTAATGGGTAAACCGACTGTGGCGGTCACGTAGGTGGAAGATGACGTCATGGCAGTTTCCTCCGAGTTGTCCTCCGAGTTGTTTACACCTTCGGTCTTACTCGTTAGTCTCCTTCTAACAGTATTGACAAGCGGTGCACCATGTTTCATTTATTCTCAATGGTTTCAGAGCCGGTAGGGACCTATCCAGCGACAATGCCTTTCCATATACATTCCACGATATCAGAGGTGGATTCAATAGACGCGGAGGTATTTCTACAAACGGTGTACTACTATACGAGATGCTTCCCCGGAAAATTACATGTTGAATTTTGGCTAGAAAGACCGTTGACCCCACACAAATGTCGGCAACTCAGGGCTGACCTGGGAGACTTTCATGTAATACCGACACACGTCTTATGCCGCAACGCCATACTTTGGCTCCTTCGGGAGATTAATCCTCCGATATATGTGAGAGTTGTAGTAAACGGAGGGTAGGTTAGGGTATTGCTTTTTCTGAATAAAATAAAGGATATTGGAGGAAACGCTCAATACGGTTATAGCTTGTTTACTTCAAAAGGGTTTTCCAACGGAGCGGTAAAAGGCTTCTGGAACGTTCCACTTGTTTACGACGTGGTAATGGCTTGTTTGTTAGCCGAACCCTCATTCTTCAGTTGACGATCAACGGAACACCATGTCGGACACCGTGTACGTCTTGTGCTGCCCCTGCACTGTGGCCATTGCGTTTCAACGGATAGAAGAAGAAATGTATCATGGATTAATAATCCTCCACCTCGGCTGGGTAGAAGAAGACGGAAGAATACACTTCTTCCCCCGTTGGTTCACTGCCAATGTACCGGTGGAGCTGAGCCTAGTAAAGGAGAGAGTTAACGGCTTCCTCTCCAATGGTTTCACAGCTATCATAAGCTATCGAAGGGTTCAACTTCAATAATCTATTATATTCGTATTTGTACTTTTATATTCGTATTTTATAATATTATATTAAATTATTAAACTAAACAAAACAAAAAAAAACCAACAACAAAACAAACAAAACAAATTTATAATACAACTGGTGGACAAAGCCTATGTTAGGTTTATGTCGGGTCACGTGACGGGGGGGGGCTGACGTCACGGGGGGGGGCTGACGTCACGGGGGGGGGGCGATTCCTCATTCCTCCTCGCACGCCTTTGCTGGTTTTGAACCATCCAATGCCCCCTACTCTCATGGACACACACACACACACACACACACACACACACACACACACACACACATATATATATATATATATATATATATATATATATATATATATATAATCAAAGGAAACATTTGATTATTATATTTTTTATTATTTATTTTTTATAATTATTATAATATATTGATTATTATTATATTAGTAGCCCTAAAAATGAATGTAGTATAAATATATATATATACAGTTTCAAACTAATGGTGTTTTTGGGGTCTGGGGACCTCAAAACGAAAATTAAATCATCGTCCCGGGCCTAGGTCTTACCATGCCGACTACGGTAATAGCTTCTTCCCTATAGGGGAAATTCGCTAACAAACTAATGTCATATTAGTTTCACGCTGTTAGTTTCACCATAATATGTTAATACATATATAAAACTAATATTCATACATCACTAGGATATATGATTGTTTTGATCAGAATATAATAGTTCTTAGTTTCTAACCAACATAAACAATTAAAATTAAATTTCAAAATTTCATAGAATAATTGTTTTTATAATAAACTACATTAATGTTTTTATATAGACAAATGCTTAGGTCAAATAACTTTGTTCAAATACATATTAATTTATTAATACAAATCTATAACCTTAATAACTTAATAATAAAGTTTTGTTTAAAAATAAGTATTGATATAACAGCTGGAAACATGCTAATTATATTTACTAAGACATCTTAATACGAGATAATATACAGTAACACTTACATGAGCTATAAAGTGTTGGTGAGAAATTAAGAAATAATCCCCTTATATACATTAAAATGACAATAAAAAGCTTCATGAAACAAATAATCGGTTCGATTAAACTTAATACGGCTGATGAACCGAAGAGACGTAATTAATTATTGCGAACAAAACTGTGAGACAATAGGTAATACATTAAATGATTTTAGTACATATTTTAACAACTTAAAACTCAATTTTTATTTAAACACAATATATGTATCAACACCAAGGACAAATTTGATTATATACCTTTTTTATATTTAGAAATAAATTCCCTACGGTCGAAGAAAGGTTGAAACCAATCATCAGCGGGGACAACTCTACCGAGCCATCTCTGCATTTGACCTCGTCGGGAACTTCACATTGTTAGGTTAGGCCAATATAATTTAGAACTTAACATGTAAATTTTATGTAAATAAATAAATAAATACAAATTAAATAAGATAAAATATCAGTATTAACTCCAAGTACTCATATTTTATATTTTTTACTAAACATTTTTTGGTGACTTTGACCTAGATTCAAAACTTAAAAAATGCGCTGTATTGGTTAACAGATTATCGCTTTTATACAGACTGGCAATGAGTTGATGGAGGAACGTTGTGGTGGGGTAGGGTAGGTACCTGTTCTACACGCTTACGCCGCGTTAGTATACCTCCGACATTTGCCTTGGTACAACCTACAATAACAAAATGGAACATATAGTAGTAAAAGGGAGAATGAGATTTTCTAAATATGCACAGTTACAATCGAGATTGGATACGTTTGATGCAGCATTAAAAGACTCGTTTCTATACAAGACTAGAATGGAGTTTGCAGATGCTGGTTTCTTTTTGATGGGAGAAGATGATAAGACCGTTTGTTACAACTGCGGAGGACGATTGCAGGATTATCAAGCGAGAGATAACCCATGGGAAGAACACGCACGATGGTTTGACGGGTGTGCTTATCTGTTAGTTCAAAAAGGTAGAGAGTTCGTACAAAACCATCGGAGAGTATATAAACCTCATCCTTTTAAGACTTCAGAAACACCAACCGAAGAAAATAAGGGGGAAGGAAACAAATGTGTAGTGTGTTTATCCTCTGAGAAAAATTTACTATTTTTACCTTGTAGACACTGTTGTACATGCACTGATTGTGGACTGATGCATTGTTGGTAACCATTGCATTATATGTAGAACTCAAATAGGTTACGAGATGAAAATATTCATATCGTAAATGTGAAAAAAGTGGAGGGGGTGCGTATAAAAGGAAGGCAAGGAGGTGGGAAGCTCACTCCGCGAAAAGCCGTACACGAGGTAACATCATGGCTCTTAAAATTAAATGTGTCCAATACAATACTGTTCATCTTTCTACAGTTCATGATATGCAACTTCTTTTGGATGACTTAAAAGTTTTGATTGCAAACGGTTACAACCTAACATTGGATATTTCTGCAAGTAACTCTTTAGCACAAGAACACTGGAGAGCATCCGCAACTACACTTCCACCGACACAGGGGAATAGATATAATTTTGGAGAGTATGAACCTCTCGCCTCGTTCAATGTAAGCAGCTCTACGGAATCCAAATCGTCATCGTGGCAACCATCATCACTTCCACCCGCGCCTAGAATGAAGTATTACTGTGGAGAACGTGAACCCTACCCATCTAAAGAAGCAACGGCCACCGAAGAATTGACAGTTCTCTGACAATCATTGCCTATGTGTACATTACTGTAAATAAAGGAATAGTTATAATTAAGTTTACTATCTAGCAATAGCGGAAAACCCTTCAAAATAGTGTTTTTGCTATTACTACTATACCCTTAGTTGGATATAACTTATAAATTCATCATTTACATTAAATTAAAATTTTCATCTTATCAAATAAAAGTTGCATTTGCTTTGTACACATTTCTCTGTCATAAGGAAAGCATTTTGGGAACCCGTGCCAATAACACCAGTGAAACTCGTAAATTCTCTCATCGTCAAACCCGTCAACTTTTAGCCCGTTAATTTTAACTTCTTTACCCCGGCCAGCGTGCTCAATCCTCAACCCTCGTTCCTCCTCTTCCCACGTTAACCACTCTAAAGCATCGGCTGATTGATTGTCAGTCAGTCTGTACCCGTTTTTAGGGATTAGGCCGATTGTGTTTGGTTTTAAGAAGTTACGGACTCGAGGAAAGGATCTACGTTACATTCTTTCAAGAAGATACGTCTGAACTTTAATGAGGCCTGACCTAGGATTTCTACGTCAGAGATGCAATACTCCAAGATTTCCTTTTGAAAGTCAAAGACATAGTTACTCACCACCTGTTCCTTCTACCATATCTCAAAATCGTCGTGCTTCTTTTCAAACATTGATTCCGGACAGTAGTATTTTTTGTCAGGAATAGGGCCTACATAATTTTGGTTCGCCAGAGTGTTGAAGAGATGGGGAAAGTTGCCCTTCATTTTTTCCGGAGGCAGTTCGAAGGCATTAGGGAGCGCAGCGAGAGCCATGGAAAAATAGCTTAGGGAGTCAATGAATCTTACGTTGTCCATTTCCATTAGAATAATTTTGGTCCCCCTCATAATCAGTTCCGGAGTGAATTTAGTTTCTTCTATTATATGTTTTAGTAAAAACTGAAATTCAAAGCCCTGCCCGTTGTAGGCAAATAAACAGACATTCTTGAACTGTTTGCGAACCTGCATCACATATTCCATGAAGTGTTTTACTGGCTCATCCTTTAGTTCTGATTATACATGCCCAGCAAAATCTAGACTCGATACAATTAAAGAAAAACTGTTGCGAGACGCACAGGTTAACTTGATGTACTTTTTGATTTTCGTTAGAGGGAAGCGACTCGTCCTGTCATGTTTTCAAGTCAAAGAAAATGAAAAGGTTGTCTTTGTTTTAGGTTTTCCATCATTGGGTTGCATGTAGCATTTATGATTAGGATCTTTGAATGCTTTGCAGGGTTTACAAAAGACTTCCCCGCACTTGTGAGGTCCGGATCTCTCTTTTAAATTAATCAATTTCCCACAGTCAAGACACTTTTTTACTGTTTTGCATTTGTCAACCTGATGGGCGATAAAACAATGCTGGTTTCTCATATTAATATTAAAATCTGGACAATTTCTTCCCCCACGTTCCTCTTTAAAGAGAGGCAAAATGGTTTGGCAGGACGGGCAGATTTTTGAGCATCTGTGCTCAGCTTTGTGTTCGTAAGGGACGTGACATGCTTTGCAAAAGTAAGCACAAGCGAAAGCAGTGGTCAAACTGTTGATTACACTATAATGACCGTTGTGAAAGATCAAGTTAATTTTAAATTTAGCGTCTTCAATACCTCCCTAAAAGTAAACATCCCGGCCATATTTGTGATAGTTGTAGACTGTGATTTTGTAGTCCTTTAGCAAGTACTGAAACTTTTCAAATTCGGGGACACCAGCACCTTCCTCAGAGATCTCTACCCTAGCCCGCCGAATAAATTCCTTTGCCCTAAACGACTGCCTTTTACCCTTGTCTTCTCAGATTTCTTTGTACTGAGGGTCTTTAGTCACGTTTGATATGGCCACCACCAAAGCCCGAGGGAGACAGAGGTTGTTTTTGTTGTTAATTACTACAATACCCGTCCTGGCTTTACACTCTTCATCAAACGTTTTGTAAAAGCCGGGTCGCACCTTCCCGGAACCCACAGGGAGATTAACTCGGATATTTTCAACATTAAATGTGTTGGTAGATCTTATAGATTCTGAATTTGACTGGACAATACCCCCGAAAATTTTCCGAAGGATGTCTTCATCAATTTCACCAACTGGCGGATAGCTACAAAACCGGGTTCTTTACTTTTTAAGTTTAGGCTGTGCAAGGTGAAACCAAGCTGATTATTTTCATGGCGTTCTTTCATTTCATTAACAATTTTGGCAAAACCTTGTCTTAGCCAATCAATTTCAGTGGTTTTAGGAGAAGGATTAGTAAATTTGAAAATAGTTCTTGTTCCATCAATTCGGAAGTGTTTTACATAGGTATCATCTGAACTGAGAACCTCGACAGTATTTATAACCATTTTGCAAATAAAAGTGAGGTTATGTTACACAGAATAATACAAATTAAAAGTAAGGTTGTGTAACTCTAACATATTATAATACAAATCAAAAAGTGAGGTTAGGAAAAGTGAGGTTATGTTATGGCAAGCAAACGCTCAAGTTTATCTTTGCAAAACGCAACGAGCGGAGCAGTGCAAAAACACGTCCGATCGCAACGGGAGCAGGGAGAAAAGAGAGAGAGAGAATGCGCGCGAGGTAATAGAAAGTGGTGGGGAGGTGGCTGATGCAATATGTTTATTTGTTATAGGAGGTAGTCTGGTGCCAGAGCAGTGGTGGCAGTTGGGGACAGGTCAGGAGGCTGTGGCTGACAAAGGTATGGATAGACGGTGGCGGGTTTACGGTGATATATATATATATATATATATATATATATATATATATATATATATATATATATATATATAACATAATATATATATATAAGTATAATTGCGGGCCGATTTTTGATATATGTATTGAAACTTACCTACTCGTGCTGATATTTGTTTAGATGTTGATATATCAACAAAACAGCCCTAGGTATTATCTTAACAGTTGCATACTCCCTTGGAAATCTACATAAACTACAGTGTTAGGGTTGATACATAACCAACAACTAATATGGCGGCTTTATTGATTAAATACGGTACATCATATTAGAGATGGGAAATACCGTTACTTTGCAATAATATTCAGGAACGTTCCTTAGCTTTGTGGTAATACACTCGTTACACCCGTGATAACTTTATTTAAATATTTCTCGCCGTAATAGTAAGCCAGACAGACTAGTACTATTATTCCGTGATGATCGCTGTTAATAGGAAGACACCAAGACACTCATCTCAACTTCTCAGCTGGATAGTTATTTCACTCGCTCGTTCAAACAGTTCAGAAGACGTTAAACAAATAATAGGGTATTTTCAGTAACCTATTACCAAGGTAATAGGTGACACTTCAGTAATAGTGTTATTTATCCTATTATGTTAAATAACGCCCACCTCTACATCATATTTTGCAATTAAAACACAGTAAGAGTATAGAAGGGCCGATTTTTAATTATTCATATTCATATATATGAATTTGTTTTTGTACTACTGTCAATTCTCCCAGAACATATCTCAAAAAATCTGTGTGCCTTTTACGAAGTGACTGCGTACACGTCCAATATAAGGGCAAATTCACTTCGCTACCGCTTAGGTTATGTTGGGTTAGGTTACGTTACGTTATGTTTCGTTAGGTTGGGATAGGTTAGATTACGTTAGGTTAGGTTAGGAGGTTTTCTGGCTCTCAATTTGTTTTAAAAATCACAGGAAAAGTAACGTACGGTGCATAATTTGGAACGGACGTGAACAGTAGCGGCTCACGTCGGACGTGTACGTAGCCACTGCCTTACTTTTACCTGCCTCCCTGCCTGTGCCGTAGTGATTAACTTCGGAGAAAACTCGGTAAAAACCGATTTGAGAATGATAATTAATTACTGTAATTGTGAATGTGAAGATGTCGAGATGGATGCCGTTGCCGATTGAATGTGTTGTAATAAACTGTTCAATATTACGGTAAGTAGCAAATAACACTTATTAAACGTTCTAACTAATAACAATAGCCTTAGAGATGTCTTTAGGCTTATCGTTAGGAGGCTTGGATCTTTTAACTAACTTACCTGTTAATTTTTAGCCAAACAAAAGTTTGAAGCCTTGCTAGTTCAACATGATACCTATTGATGTGTTAAGGTCTACAAACATCAAACTAGACGTATATTGTTGAATATCTCATTTAACACAAGAGCAAGTAAGCTTGCCATTTAATAAGTCAAGTAGATAGCAATGTCCAAGTCTTAACCTTAGCGGCAGAAGTAAATATAACCTCTGAGAGCACATATTCATTTCAGTTTTCATTCGTTGTAAAAGCATTTCTGGATTTTAAAGTTCCTTCTGAACTTCCTAAGGTTTAATTAATGTTTCCTTTCTTATTCAGAGCCCTTGGGCCATAAAACAAAGTCTCAAATGTTTCAAGATTTGGCTATCAAGGCATCTTTGCCGGCAAACAACTTTGGTTTATTACCCCGCAGCTAATTTCTTGTGTTATATTACTGTTGTATACATTCCAAATTACATTTCCCTACCACTAGGAGACCTACCGCTTCTTAGGAGACCGCTAAACATTTAATTAAGTTTTCTGCAATACTCTGAAAGTTATCATTCATTCAGTGTTCTCAATTATGTTTTTTACGGTTTTGTAGGCTAAGTTCAAGTAATAGGGTGGGTTTCAAGCTGGGGTTTTGGTAAATTATGTTTCCTGTCAATGTCCCTCAACTATGGGTAAACTGCCTTACCCCACTTTTAACTTTGATTTTCTTGGCGTAGAACATGTTTTAGGATAGTTTACTTTCTTGCATAGGGGATTCTTGGGCTGAGTCCCAAAGGAGATGATTTAAATGAACTGTGGCTTATTATTTAGTTGCAGGGGCCTAAGCTCCTGTTTTTAAGAAAGTTTGGACCAATTCTGTCAATAAACTGAGCCCACAGATCATTTTTCACAAAACTTTGGCCAATTTTGGTTTCCGGTTTAGGTGTAGTTGGCCTGCATTTTGGTGAATAATTTTCCTTACGCATATTAAAATTTAAATGTTCTGGTATCTACATTTAGCTCAGATGTGCCCCCTTGTTTTAAAATGCTTCTTATTAATTTTGGATAAAAAATGTTGTAGTAAATGTTGTGAATAACTGAAAGATTCGTCCAGCAATACATCTTAATTATTTTATAATTTGTTGTTTAGATGTTTTCCTACCAGGCTGTTTATTTTATCTAGTCTACTTAATTAGTTCACAACCATTTTCATTAAGCTTCAGTCTTAAAAATAAAAATATAAATTTTTTCCTGTTATAAATATTTTTTATTATTTTCAGTATTTTAAATTTATGTTAAGCACTGGGCAAATTAACTCTGGATGGGTATATCAGCAAATTAAAGTGAACTTTGGCATAATTAAAGCTTTTCCAAAACAACACATGAACTTAGAGCTGTTGAGCTACTGAGAATAAATCAATGTACATAGAAATTAGGAATTGGTGTTACATTACAGGGTCCATGAATGTGACGCCTTCTTCGTCTTCCGCCTACCCATGCAATCCAGGCCGGCCCTCTACACCGTGCCGCGGCGGACTACAACTCCTGTTGATGATGAACTGTGATTAGCGTAAGTGTTGTGATTCAGCTGCCCGATATTTGTTGTCCATAGACGGTTTAGAGTTTATTTTTGTTATTTATTTTTAAGTTTAAAGATGGACTAAACGATTACTTTCCAGTACCGATTATACCCGATACTAGTACAGACTAGTACCGAGTAGCGACTACTTTGTATTGCTTTCAGCCAGAAATAGGCTATGGGTTCACAGTGTTGCCCTGTGTTTAAAGCAAAGGATTATGCACCTTCTGTGCTTTGGGTTCATGATTGATCACCTTTTCAGTGTTTCAACTCAGTTGGACTCCGAGCGTTTTCTCTGTTTTCAATGGCCTACGGCCGGTTTGGTCAGACCAAATATTTTGTCATTGTTTTGTAGTAACGATTGCTGTGTTTAGTTTAAGACCACTCCCGAGGTCCTAGTATAGAAATTACCCAAGATATGAGACTTTGAAAACTGCTGTTTGAGGAGTCTATACAAAATGAATTTTGTCCACTGTTTTTGTAATATTAGGCCTAAGGCCTCCAAATAACTTTATTTTGTATTCTTGGGTTGGCCTACACCTTGGCGAGGTCAATCATTCATTTTGGTTCAGTGTAAATGTGTTTTTGTGACTTGTTAAGTTAGGCCATTATGACTCAATTGATTATGTTGAATAAGTGGGCTTCTGGGACTTTCCCAGTGCCAAGTTTGGTCACTTTTAGTTGTAATTAATGCTCATACATGTTCCCTGCAAGTTTCATTTAATTTACTTTATAGATAAGAAAATAATGAGGCATTTTAAGTTTTGCTATTTCTGTAATTTAAGTTACCCCAGGGAACTTAAAGTCCAATTGGCCTCAGGCCAATTTTTAAGTGCTGGGTTGGGATTGGATAGCTGGGGGCACCTTTCCCCCAGCTGTTAAGACCTTTCCCAGCAAATTCGGTCAAGAAATGTTTGAGTTTTTTACAAAAATGCATGTGAATGCACCGCCAAGCTAAAATGTTAAAAATCCTTTAAATACGCTTTTTTTTGTGTTTAAATATGTTTTCTGTAATTGTCTCATTGTTTTATTTTAAGTCTGGCCACTCTGGACCAGATAAGTCTGGATTTTTGTCTTATTTTTAATTTTTAATGAAATTGTCACCTGACCCGCGCGATTGCGAGAAGTTAAAACAATCTAAATGTTCCTTATCGAGAGGTTCCGCTTATCGATTGTTTCGATTGCTTAGCGAGAGGTTTGTATAATCGAGATGTTTACTCTCGATTGTTGCATTCGTTAAGCAAAATCGTCTGCTGCCGGCGCGCGGCGAGAGGATAAACCCGTTATAGATGTGGATCGCATTTTTATCAGGCACTAAAATCATTTTTTGCAAATAAGCCACCCGTAATTAGTTGTTTTTAGATATACCTTTATTATTTCACCCCACCTCAATATAAACGTCTATTCACTAAATATTTTCAGGCCTCACAAATGTACATAAAAATACAAATGAAATGGATTAACAGGGTGTCCGGCGACCGGGAAAACCGGTAGCAGTAGCAATACATTGTTGGATCCTAGCCGGCGTGGCGCGGTCTATTCACTAAATATTTTCAGGCCTCACAAATGTACATAAAAATACAAATGAAATGGATTAACAGGGTGTCCGGCGACCGGGAAAACCGGTAGCAGTAGCAATACATTGTTGGATCCTAGCCGGCGTGGCGCGGCGCAGCGTGACGTGTAAACACGTCTGTCCCTTGCTGTTTCCCCCTCCCGTTTTCACAACTGTTGTTGTTGTTGTTTCGTGAGGTTCCAGTGAGCGGGAAAGTCCCTGGCCCACTATGGCTGCTTTAGGGCGCTTGGGCCCTCTTCAGCCGCTAATGCTAACTTCCTAATCTTACGTAGATTTTTGTTTCAAGGATGTCATAAATGAAAAAGACATAAATATAAAAAAATATTACTATTCACCATTAAAAAGAGCTCAAAAAACTAAATAATTTAGTATTTTGAATTACTATTCTACGATTGCTGGTTTCGGAGAAAATTGAAATTTTCATTTAGCGGTAAACGCAGTACGTTGTCCAATGTTATTCTTATGGGGAATACAAAAATTACTATTTCTCTCTTATTTACTGATCAATTTCATTCAAACTTGATATGCTTGTCAATTTAGCATTGACAACAGAGGTAATTCGATATATTTTGCCCCTTAATAACCCTGGGGGGGGGCAATAGGGGGCATTTCCCCTCTTAAAACCACGAGTGTAGCAATGGATTCTGTAGTGCCTCCAAGCAGGGATTTGGGTGGATGTTTTTTAAAACAACTTGTTTACAAGATTTTCTGTACATTCGACCGTGCTTTGTATTCTATATTTAGTAAATAAAAAGTAATTTATTCATTAAAGTTGGGCTAAAAGGGAGAAAGTATGTGTCAGTTTCCTGATACCGTTTATTAATTTTGTTCTCATATTTGTTTTTATGTATCATATTATTAAACTCTATATAGGAGAAAATTACCAAAAAAGTTCTTAATGTTGTAAAATATAGGCTCTTTATACTGGCTTTATTGGGAGTTCAATTTCAATGGGCAATGTTTTCCTTATATCCTATATCGTGTGTAAACAAATTAATTTAATTATTATTAAGTTTAAATTAATTAATGATTCGATCAAATATTTGTTTTTATTTTATTTTAATCGTGTGTTATAATTTTGGCAACGTCTTATATTTTATTTCTACATAATAATTCTAAAAACATCTTTCATTTACAATTTTATAAGTAATAACAAATGTTGAAATGAGAGTACAGTAGAAATCCAATTATCCGAACCCCAATTAACCGAATATCCAATTATCCGAATCGATTTTGAGTGAAATAATAGAAATATTAAAATCAAGAAAGCAACAGCGGAAGCGCGTGTAGCGATAATGCGCCGTGAGCGCTAAAATAAAAGCCTGCGCTGTTACCTTCCGGACGATATTTTCGCAGGGAACAATGAGTCATACCCCCTTCCCGCCCTGCTCATCTTCAGTCGCTACTGTTCTTTCACCGAGATTATGGTTCGAAATGAGTACAAAACGTAAACGTGTTGTCCTTTCGCTAAGTGATAAACTCACTTTGCTCGAGATGTTCAAGTGAAATAACCAACATTGAACAGTGAAATACGTACAGTATGTAGGCCTATTGAAAAGAGCAACTGTATATACTGTATTCAATTTAACTCCTGTAATTTAATTTTTATGACGTATATTCTTGATACAGTTCGCTCACTTTCTGTTCACTACATTTATAATAACGTTGTCGATAAAATTATGATTTTTTATGTATGGTGATGTTTTTTGCTTAATTCCCGAGGTATACCTGATTATCCGAATTTCTGCATATCCGAATTGGCCCGATCCCCAATTAATTCGGATAATTGGAGTTCTACTGTATATAGTATAAAAAGTGGGAAAGTAGCAGAATTATACTGCTGCCTAAAACGTTCACAAATTCTGTGAGCATTAAAAGTATAATTATGCTTGCCTATATTTAATAATGATTAACATTTGTTTCTACTCTCCATTATTAATTTACGTATTAGATTTTATTTATTTTATTTTTTAATTTTCACGTATCTATGCATGATACGTGAAAATGCACGTGCATGATGCAGTGATTTTCATCGTAATCAATGCATTGTTTTATTTAATAACTCCCAAATGTAGCAATTTGTTAAAACATCTCGGTACAGATGTCGATTGCTCAAATATAACAGAATATAGAATGCAAAAATCTCTTTAAAAATAATTATATTGATCGGCGACATATTTAGTTAACAAAACATCACGCTAACAATTTCGATTGCCCAGTACGAGAATAGCTGCCTCGTCTAAACGAAACATTCCGCTAAAAAACATCTCGGTAAGTTCCTCTCGTTGCCGCGTCTAAACGAAATATTTCGCTAACAACATCTCGGTAAGAACATCTCTGCACGGAGCTCTCGTTGTCACGTCTAAACGAAACGTCTCTACTATTTAGCTCTAAAGATTCATCAACAGAGTAAAATGGGGTTGAAAGTAGCCATTCAAATAGTATTTTCTTAAATGAATTAAATGGAATGTCAAGAGCAGATTGTGGTAATTTGTTATACAGTTTAATTCCTATAATGACATGGCTAGACTGAGTTTTGGACATTCTTCGATAAGGTACATCAATTTTTGACTGATTTTGTTCGTAGTAGGAGTGAGTATTATTTCTTGAATTAAAACTACTCAGATTTTTAAAGATTTATAAAATTAAATCAAAAATGTATAAGTTGTAGACAGACAGAATCTTCAGATCTTTAAATAGAGATTTTCAGTGAGCTTTCCATGATGAGTTTGTGAGTATTCTAACAACTTTTTTCTGAATCAAAAGGATGTTGTGCGTTTTAGATGAATTTCCACAAAAAATAAGCCCGTATCTGATGATTGATTGAAAAAATGCGTAGTATGAAGTGATGACATATTTTAATGGAACCACATTTAATAATCTCTTCAACAAAAAAGAAACCCGGGAGATTCTTCTTGTTACGAGATAAACGTGAGGGCCCCAGTTTAGAGTCAAATCAAGAGTTATCCCCAAGTACTTCACAATTACTGTTTTTTGATGAATACTAGGAGGCAGTTTTTTAACCCTTTGCGATCGGAATGCATATTTTCCGCTATTCCTCAGCGGTCGCGCGGCCAGCTCTACTGGCCGCCGCCATTAGCGCGCGGAAGTCGGATTTTTTTCCACAGCAGTTGTCCTTTGCGATCGGACGGCCAGCGGTGCTGGCCAACATGAAATCCAACGAACGCTCGGGCGTCCAGCAGGACTGGCCGACAACAATGATTTCGTTTGTAATATTCCAACTGTGGTATAATGCCTGTAGAGTGCTGCAACCTAGTGAGGAATTGTTAAACTAAACGATCAGCAGGCTTGCAACATTATATCGTCAGAATTGTGGTGTAAACAACTAAAATAAACACCTGTTTTTCTGGCCCAAGTGCTGTCATAATCATCATTGTTTTGGTTCAGTTTTATTTGATTTTAACTGTGTTTTGGTGATTTTCTCGAGAGAGTTGTGTTTATTTGTATTTTTAATTAAGTTTCAAGTTTTAATGTACATGATTATAAGAACACTTGTACGTTTACGTATAGGCCTACACTTATATTATAATTAGGCCTAAAATAAAATTGTTTTATCCCGTATAAACATTTATTAGTAAGAATAGGGTTATGTTTTTTCCCCCCCGTATATTTAACTAAGTAATAATGAACAATCGTTAAAGATAAGACGAATTGAGAGACGTTTTATTAAAATTTAAATCCCCTATGCTAACATTGAAGGTTTTCAGTGAAAATTATTCCGAGCTGCGGGGAGCGAGCCGCCATGATAAATGCCGAGGTGACGCGTAGTGGGACGTGGCCAGTACAGCTGGCCGCCCGACCGTCGGAACCAAGTTAGTACGGAAAGAATTCCGACTGGCTGCCGACTGCGTTGTGGCCACTCCTGCTGGCCTTCCGATCGCAAAGGGTTAAAAGTAAAAATGACTGGTTGTGTTTTTGTATCGTTTAAAAATAAATTATTTGCATGGAACCAATTGGCTGCTTCTTCCAGAGTGGATTCAGCTACCTTTTTGAGCTCAAAAACATCTGAATTCCAAGAAGACTGTCATCTGCGTACATATATGTAAAGGCATTTAGGTTTGCAGGTAAATCGTTAATAGAAATAAGAAAAAGTAAGGGACCAAGAATCGACCCCTGAGGGATGCCACACGTAATCTCTGTACAGTATAAATCCAATTATCCGAACCCCAATTATCCGAATATCCAATTATCCGAATCGATTTTGAGTGAAATAATAGAAATATAAAAATCAAGAAAATAACAGCGGGAGCGCGTGTAGCGATAATGCGCCGTGAGCGCTAAAATAAAAGCCTGCGCTGTTACCTTCCGGACGATATTTTCGCAGGGAACAATGAGTCTTACCCCCTTCCCGCCCTGCTCATCATCAGTCGCTACTGTTCTTTCACCAAGATTATCGTTCAAAATGAGTACAAAACGTAAACGTGTTGTCCGTTCGCTAAGTGATAAACTCACTTTGCTCGAGATGTTCAAGTGAAATAACCAACATTGAACAGTGAAATACGTACAGTATGTAGGCCTATTGAAAAGAGCAACTGTATATACTGTATTCAATTTAACTCGTGTAATTTAATTTTTATGACGTATATTCTTGATACAGTTTGCTCACTTTCTGTTCACTACATTTATAATAACTTTGTCGATAAAATTCTGATTTTTTATGTATGGTGATGTTTTTTGCTTAATTCCCGAGGTATACCTGATTATCCGAATTTCTGCATATCCGAATTGGCCCGATCCCCAATTAATTTGGATAATTGGAGTTCTACTGTAGTTCTGGACCAATCACCATTAACATAAACAGACTGACTTCGGTTTTGAAGATAGCTCACAAACAAATTCAGCTCACTCCCGCCAATCCCGTAAAACTTTAATTTTTCAAGAAGAATTCTATGAGATACACATTCAGATGCCTTGCTTAGGTCACAAAATGTGGCCCAAGCAAAGGAGTTATTTTCAAAACTGGATAAAATTTGATTTACTATTGTATCAACTGCATCTATTGTAGATTTGCCTTTGCGGAACCCAAATTGGAAGTTACTAAACAATTTATTTTTTTCAAAATACTCATATACTTGGTGGAAGATGATGTATTCAAAAATCTTTGCAAGAACAGGGATTAACGAGATTGGGCGATAACTACTAGGATCCGAGCTATCCCCACTCTTATAAACAGGAATGACTTTACTCAGTTTTAGTTCATCAGGAAAGTAGCCCTGCTGCAAACACATTGAAAAACAAAAAGTTAGAGGTTCTAAATAAGCAAAAATAGTTGTCTTTGCAAAGCTATTTGACATGTCATATATATCAAAACTTTTGGAATTTTTCATGTTTTTATAATTGAAACACTTCCTCTGAAGAAATATTTCTCCACACAAAATTCATACATGTTTTGTTTTGATTTTGAATTAACTGAGCTGAATTATTTGAAGGTTTTGGTATACTGGAAAAGTTTGTTTGATGGAATCCATGAAATAGTTATTTAAACATTGCAGTGAAATAGGACAGGAATTTTTTTTTGATTCAATCTGACTTGAGTTTTTAATAAGATTCCATGCTGCCACACATTTATTGGAGGATTGTTCAATTTTTAGTGCATTGTGATTAAGTTTAGCATTTTTTAATTCTTTTTACTTTCTCCCCTTATACATAGTACATAGAGAAAGTATTGTTTTCGTAAAGATTTTCGAATTTGAGTTGTTATTGGAAATATTTGTTTTGGTGCTCCCTGAACCCAAAAAAGTGGTTTTTACGAGATGTCTGTCTGTGTGTGTGTGTGTGTGTGTGTGTGTGTGTGTGTGTGTGTGTGTGTGTGTGTCCGTGTGTCCGTGTGTGTGTGTGTGTGTGTGTGTGTGTGTGTGTGTCTGTGTGGATGTGTACAGAGCTAGAGCCCTAACCAATGGGCCGATTTTGATGAAATTTGGTATGTAGGTACTAATCCACGATATCTCCAGGCGTTTTATACATTTTTTTGAATTTTTGATTTTTAAGGGTAATTATCCCCCAAAAAACATGAAAAATCAAAATTTCTCAAAAACGGCTCTAACGATTTTGATTAAACTTTAGTCGTTTGTAGAACTTATGTTTTCAAACAAAATGACACCAACTGCATTCCTGTAAAAATTCAGGTTCAGAAATTACAGGACTTAAAACATCAAAAATTCAGTTTTTTGGATTTTTCATAAAAAGAAATAAATATAAATAAATATTACTATTCACCATTAAAAAGAGCTCAAAAAACTTAATAATTTAGTATTTTAATTACTATTCTACGATTGCTGGTTTTGGAGAAAATTGAAATTTTCATTTTGCGGTAAACGCAGTACGTTGTCCAATGTTATTCTTATGGGGAATACAAAAATAATTATTTCTCCCTTATTTACTGATAAATTTAATTCAAACTTGATATGCTTGTCAAGTTAGCATTGACCAACAGAGGAAATTCGAAATATGGTGCCCCTTAATAACCCTGGGGGGGAATAGGGGGCATTTCCCCTCTTAAAACCACGAGTGTAGCAATGGATTCTGTCGTGCCTCCAAAGCAGGGATTTGGGTGAATGTTTTTAAAACAACTTGTTAACAAGATTTTCTGTACATTCGACCGTGCTTTGTATTCTATATTTAGTAAATAAAAAGTAATTTATTCATTAAAGTTGGGCTAAAAGGGAGAAAGTATGTGTCAGTTTCCTGATACCGTTTATTTATATTTTGATCGTAAAACAGGTAGTAATTTTTTGGATGCATCAGACATACATTACTAATAGCTAATACATTCTGCACTTGGCCGGTTTTGGCCAAAAATATTTTTCATTTGGAGTTTCCTCAAACAAATTTATTTGTGAAGGTGGATATGTTTTTTGACTGGTACAATTGTATTTTCATGTATTGATTAACTGCTGTGAACATTAATTTCAATTTTGGAAAGGTGGCAGGGACAGATTGTTTAGTGTGGACTATGACTAGCGGGTTTCTGGGTTGTGTTAATCCAGGGTCCCGGAGGAGAAGGATTATCTTACAATACTGGTTTTGGGCGATTCATTTGCCGTCCGATTCAACAATTTTTTCTACTGCAACCCAGGATTATCTGGGAGTTTAAGTAATTAAATATTTCTGACTTGCAGCAGCACATCCCACTATGCAAGCCATACGATACGGCAGTACGTATTTAATCGATACGATATTTAAAGAGAATCGGGATATTCATAGTTCAACTACTATGCAATGCATCGCTCGGATATATCATATGATCGTGCGGCTCCAATCAGTGACGTTACATTGTCTGTTTTTGATTCTACCAACCATCCAATTGAGCCGTCTTTTGCTTGGTTTGTTTATAAATATTATATAAAAAAATTAAAAACCCTATTACGCGATGCATCACCAGGCATTGTCTGTTAAATGCAAGTCTGCTACGAGCAAAATTATTGGAATAGTATATTTCGTTACTAGTCTGGAAAAGCGCTCTTTGCCAGTGCGAGATCGTGTCAACGTGCGAGACGAAGTCGAGCACGGAATTTAGATCAAGCACTGGCAAAGAGCTTTTTGGACGAGTATTGAACGATACTTTTCGTCATACTACAAAAAAGTCATTTAATTACAAACCAAGAAATAATTTTACTCTAGAATCAAGGTTTATTTTACTCAAAAAACACATAGGGCTGATTATTATTTTACTATAGGCTATTTACATATTTTATGAAACAAAAACCATAAGCCTAGGCTACTTAGCTTTAAAAAGATTTCTTCGAAGCTATTTTTTATCAAAATTCAAATTGATATTTATGGTGCAATTTTCATTGTTACATTATTTTATAAATGACAAAAACACAATGCCATAATGTGCTTCACACGTGTAACATCAATAAGAGGTTAACTGTGGCCAATGATTTGACAACAATGAAAGTCAGCTGTTGCGTCGCGTTTGTAACTTCTAAAACTGATCGGAAAAGAACTGTACGGCAAAACTAGGCTTTCACCATAAGATTAACATGTAGCTAATTTTAGTGATCGGAAAAGAAGTGATTGGAAAAGACAACAAAGGAACATATGTTATTTTAAATGAAAACAGCAAGTTTCCAGCCGCATTTTAGTATCGAAAGTCATGTGTTCCCGCATAGTATGACGAAAAATTATTTCCAATGCAGGGTCCTTGACGAAAATACCTAACATAGATGAAAGTACTTAAGTACTAAATAAATATAAATTATTTGGTTGTAAGGGACTCCAAGTTGACTAACTGTGTTTCCAAATATGTTATTAAAAAAAATGTTTGTTTTAATACAACAAATTATGCCTACAGACCTTGAATCTCAGTCTATAAATTAATTTAGAAGTAAGTGCGTATTTTAGACATTGGTTGATTATACCGTACTAGCTGATTAATATTATTGTTATTATTATAGATATTAGTTGAATATGTTCAAGCTAATCAGGCTATTGTTGTAATTTTTGCTATTAAATTACTTTTCTTTTGGATTGCCAAAATTTGGAGTTTTCCAATAAGATGATTTATTTAAATAATTTTCGTACTTATTAGTTTTTTACAAGGGGCTTTATAATATGATTCCAATGGTTGCGGTAGGCGCATGAAAAATCGCTTTAGGCTTGCAGAAAGTTTTGGGATTTTACATATTCCGTTACAGAAAGAATGAAAACATTCTGTCTTGGGGCCTGGGGGTCCGCAGACCACCTTTCGGGAAGCACTGCTATTTTAGGCTGGTAATATGTGTCTCGGGGGTGTCCCTTAAAATCGTTTAAAATCGCCGTATCTCGGCCGATCAAATTTGTTTCGATCTTAGTTTAGGTAAAATCTTTGTTTTCAACGATAACATACTTTGAGACTTCCGCTGGCATGTTGGCCTTTAAATTGCGTTTTGGATATAAACTGTTGCGGTTTTTTTGGCCGATAAACTATGTTCACTTGTCGTTTACGGTTTAAAAGTTACAGCGAACATGAAATGTGGTACAATTGCCATTTTTAATCCGAAAAACAGGTCAAATAGCTGATTTTGGTCCATGAATTCAATACAGTCGTCTTTTTAGGCCGATAACTCACACTTTGGTCTATAAAACAAAGTTCGGCTAGTTCTGCGTTCGGCTATTTTGTCAGCCGATAAAATTATTGATATGAAGTTTTTAACAAATTTCCGGGGGTGGACTCCCAGACCCCCTACCCCGGGGGGGGGATTCCATAACCCCCCTAACCCCTGGCATTCCCCCCCCCCCACCAGTGTGACTCCCTGGATCCGCCCCTCGTTCTGACAAGTCAGTGGGAACTACGTATAGGGAATATTGAACTCTCGTGCTAAAAGTTTCCTTTAGCTCAACCACACCCCAATGGCAAATGTACTTGCATGAAAATAAAATAGGTAACAAATTCAGTTATTCTTAATGAAATTATGGATAAGTTACTTAGTTATCTGGAATACGACTTCTGAGCATTTAAGAGGTTTCGGAAGCTTTTGGTCACGCCCAGAATGCAATGATGCATGAAAATATTTAACTATATATAGATTAATTTAAATATAGGCTAATTCCCATTTCATCCATGCGTGTAGCACGGTTTACCGAATGTACAGTGTGATAGTTATTAACTTGTAAAGAAATAATTGAATTTGAATACTTGCTTACAGATTTGTTAATATGAAGAATTGTTTGCGATGGTGCCTCGTACTAGAGACACATATACCTGTCGCCTAAAGCAAGTGTATTAATTTTGCTTGTTATGTTGCATTAAATCTATTTAACATAAGTTTTAACATCTGTTTTGGTTTTTGATTTTAGTGGCAGTGCAGAAGAAGTTTCCTGGATGAACTGGAGGGCGCTTTGAAAATAATAAAGTTAGCAATTTATGACATAAAATTTAATCAATTAAAACAACAGTAGAATGCAGTGTTTTTTTTATATTACTTTTCTATTCATATAAGGTATTCAATAAAATTTGTAATTTTATCTATAATTTGAATTTTATTTAAGCTACTTCCTTTGCTAGTAAGTAAAGTAATACAATTTCATTAACTTGCTATACAAAATCACGTGAAAATGTTATAAAGTAGGCCTGATCACTTTAGTATTAATTTTTTATCAGGCAAATGAATTTAAACTTTATTACCTCTAAGAGACTGAATATTTCAATAGCAATTTATATTTCTAAAACAAGTGGGATGATCAGCGTTGGAGGGGAAGTTAACAATACTATCTGTCATAATAATATCCCTGCGGAAAACATTTGGCTACTCGGTATATTAAATATATTTTACTGGGTGAACGTATGGTAATAAGTTTTTATGGTAGTCTTTATAAACACGAGGATGGTATTCTAACCAAAATTGACAATATATCATTTATGTTTTTGAGTATTGTATTTTAAATTATGTCTTAACAAATAGGTACTAAATTATTACATTAGGTTTCTTGGTTTTTTTCAAATGGAATGGTCAACACAAGCCATTGAACTGTGTCACTATTGTAAGCAGTATATTTGGAACATTTGTTCTTGTAGAATTAGCTATTTTTTACTCTTAAAAAAGTTAATTTTCTTTTGCTGATTTAAAATTTATTTGCTGTTATTTAAATATTTGTTTGCCTATAAAACTAATGTTTAAACATATGGGTGCAGCAAACTCGTTAGGTTGAAGGTAAATTAAAATAATTTGTGTTAGGCCTAATCAATAAAGGCTGTCCCACACTTCTCGCAAATATGCTTGATCATTTGGCCTAACTACAAATGTTCGGTAGTCGCAAGAAGTGTGGGAGCTGCACGAAATATTTTGTATCAGTACACTATCGCCGAATGATTCTCTCGATGTTTGGAACGAGTCTTGCACCAAATCAACCAAATGTGTACAACAAACTAATCAAGTACACGCTCGCCCAATACCAATGCAATACCATGCTCGCCCATTCACTTCCGCTCGTCTCCTTTGATTTGTGCCAAAACCCGACAAAAACAGCACAGGTGAACACGAATTATGGTGAGGCGAACTATCCCGAACATTTGAGAACATTTAATCATTTGAGATGATTTAAGTTTTATTTAAGAAACAACAAATTAATGAGTGCTAAACTCTGTTAATTTTTTTTTGACCAAACTATATTTGAAATTAACCTTCGCACTGTAAAAAATAATCGTGTTAATTCGACCCAAATTTAATACCAAGATGTCCCAGTAAGACCTCACACACTCTTGTGTCGAAATAACACTCAGCTGCTTGTGTTGAAGTTCACCCACTTACCTGAGTTGGAAACCATCACAATTCCTTGTGTCACTCGGTAACACATATTTCTTCCGTGTTAAATGTTTAACACATTTTTGTGTGTGAAAAAAATTTCTCTATGATTAAGCAACACAGAAATACTGTGTTAAAATACTTACCCAAATTTGTATTAATATAACCATTTTATTGTAAATAACACGCAGCATAATAAGTCAACACATAACATTTGTGTTATATTTGTTACACAAATTTGAGTGAAATATTAACCAAAATACCTGTCAGGTAAGTTTGTATTTTTTCTGTGTAAAGAAAACAGTGAACAGCTTATTTCTTGTGCAAAATTAAATGTCTGTAATAGTATACATCACTTGAGAAAGGTTAAATCACCGGGAAATATTGCACAGACAAATTCAACTCGACATCACCTGTCCACCAACAATTTTATACACCAAGTTTCAGTAAAAATGTATATATCACATTAAGATGGGTCCAAATTTAAAACTTTATACTAATAAAGGTAACCCACCGTAAAGTTGCTTTTGAAACACTTATACTCTACATAGTTTAAAATTACACCAGATATTCGTCTTCACATTACAGGTTTGATCTTGAGTGACCAAAACAGTAAAAAAAATTTTTAAACTGTTAAACATAATCTTTAAACTGGACAAATTTTGAGGGGTTATTCAAATTTTATAGTTTGTTCATATATTTAATATATAATATTGCAAAAAATATTTCATCTGTAAATAAATTAAGCATTCCTATTAAGTTACGTTAAAAACGGTTAATTGAAAAAATTAACCTGGATTAAAATTTATCACTTTTCACAACCGTACCAAAAGATACAATGCAATTTTCAAGATTCTAAATCACTGGATCTTCCAACTTTATATGTAAATAGGTATATTCAAAAATACTAAACATTTAAAGATAAAACACTTTATTGCACACATTGTTTAATGCAATGATTTTATCGTGAAGGCTTCAACGGCCCTTTAAATCTAACTCTAACAGGTACGGGGAGACACTTCTTCTGTTGCACAGGTCAAAAGATTTGGCTGGGGATCACTTGAACTCTGTCTTTTGTTGGTCCACGGCTGAAAGATATGGCTGAAGATCACTTGAACTGCTTACTAGCTCTTCCAGAATGGCCATTCTGAAAAATATTTTTCAATACTATATATCTGGTCAGCAATGATATACCAATAGTTATTGGGTACTTCATCAAGAGAAGCCCATAAAACTTTTGAGGGCAGTACATATACAAAGCAAGGACAACTAAAGGCATCCAGTGGCTGTGTCTCTTTTGGTTCAAGAGCCAGTGGCGTAACTGCTGGGCCCGCGAGCCGAGGTAAGCGCTCTGGCAGGCCCGCATTTTGGGATGAAATAGTTCAACTTAATTTTGATAAATGTTAATAACTTTAGCCATTCTGAATTAGTTATGCTGCTTTTCACTGTATAAGTCGTCTAAAAAAAAAAACAGCAATGTTCATTTTGCCGCCCACACTTTAAACTTTTTTTTAGGTTACCGGTATACTTTTTCAAATATTCCAAAAAACATAATTGTTTTGGTGTAGTTCTTTTAGTCAAAGTATTACAAGGTATGACGTTTTAAGTTAAAATACTTACACTTAAAAATAAAAAAAAAGTTGCCCAACACGCTGGTCATCTCGAATTGATTCTTTGAAACTGTGCGATTATGCTACATGGGGGCTAAAAATAAGTTTGCGGGGGGGGCCCAAAAAATCAGTTACGCCACTGTCAAGAGCCAATGAAACTTTATTGCACACCATTAAAATAGCTAACAATTTAGCATTTTGAATAATTGCTATATGTCAATCGGTAACTGACATATTGAAAGTTCTAAATACAGTATGTGAATCTTATGGAGAACTAGCTGATGTACCCGTTCTTCGCACAGGTGTTTTCTTTACCCAATATATAGTCAATGCAATCTGCAATTAAGTTAGCATGAAACAGCTGTTCTTGCTTCTGCTCTTTAAAGCTGTCAAATGGAAGTATCCACAGCTGTTCGCATTACAGTTTCTGAATGTTTACTTTCTTCTGAAATGTAAACATTGAAACTTAAGACGTTCACGGGGCTTAGCCCCGAGGGGATTTTAAGGAAGTGAATAGGCCTATATGTTGCATGGGTTCAAGATCCACCTTTATGTAAAATTTCAGCCCAGTCAGTTCAGTAGTTTTTGTGTTCACCCAGAACATCAGACAGACAGACAAAAACCATCTCTTCTTTATAATATTATAACAAACTAGCAAATCCAGCTGCTCACAAATTCAAGCAAATACGGTTGTGACTTTAAATTGTGTTGCCATTCCAAAAGTTAGCCTGAAGCAGCTGATCTTTCTTCTGTACTGTGTTTTGTTACCTTCAACAGCTATCAAATTCTCAATTTCAATGATTACTGTTCTTCCATAAGATCAGTGTCTCCAGTTGTACGATTATTATCGTTTTGTACGATAATTCAGCCCGTTGTACCATGTACGATAGGTCACGTACGATACAGTAAATTGTATAATAATTTGGGATCAGCCTAAACTATACATGATTATGACCTACTAATTAATTGAATGATTACTAATGATGAACTAATTACTGACTACTTCATGAATTAAATTCTAAAAATACATAAATAGGCTCTCAGAACATATTTTAAAAGTACTAAATACAATTTTTTGTTGGATTCTTTGCCATTTATTTTTATAAATACCCTACATAGACTTTGTAAAATATCGTGAGTTTTGTTAAGCATTTGTTTATTTATTCGAACCTTTATTTCGTTTGTAAATTTACAGCTGTTCTACTTTAAAAAATTGAATGTTTGTCTATTTTAACGTTTGAGTGTAAGTTTTAGGTGTCTTTGCAAACGTGCAATAATTTTACCTACAATACAATAATATTTAACTACTTGTATGGTATTTGTCCCTGGCCGAACTGGAGACACTGCATAAGATTAACATTGCAACTTTGAAGGCCTTTGGGGCCTGAGGGCCGATGTAGATTTTAATGATTTTCTGCAGACCTACGCATTGAGACATTTCCGCATAGATACTTCAATCATAACAATCGGTACAGTGGATCCTGATATCTCAGCGTGACACAAAATCTGCTTGTGTATTAAATATTAGGTTTGCTGCAGCAAGGGTATTTTTGTTTGGCTACTTAGCTTGCCGGCAAACTAAATATCCCCTGACACTGTAATAGGCCTGGAAAAAGGGTTTATAATTTAAATCTTAAGATAGGAGGGAGGCACCTCACTGTCGGTAGCGTATGTTAGATGGGGTTAGATGGGGACTGTAACTTTCTTTTTTTTTTATTCGGATTGTTATATTGGATTTTACCTTGTAGAACTGCCACTCCCACTCTCACTCTGTCCAGTTTTCTTTCTACTTGCTGTTGGAGGTAAGTAGGTGAACCGTTGAAATCATTGAATTTCTCGTCTGGTTCCATTCTATAAATAAAAGTTACAAATTACCTTTTCTGAACTAAAATACCTAAACGTTTAAACGGGTGCAGTTCCGGATCTGGGCTACCATACTATCGAATGAAAATATCAAAAGTTTTAACAGTTGATATATCGATTACTCTTATTCTTCAAATTTTCTGTCGATGTAGCTCTCTACAAAACGACATCCAATCAGCGATAGTTTTCCTGCTGGTTTTAGATGTTGATGTGCTTGTTTTTCTTATTAAAAAATCATAATTTACAACATGTATACAAAAAATTAAACTGAAGTTAGAATGTTAATCAATCCAAACTTGGCATTTTCGAAAAAAGTGTTTTCTAAAGCGTTCTTTCTTACATCGTGTTCGTCATTGACCTTTTTTTTTGCATCAAAATTTGACCGAATTTTCACCACGTATTAGTGTTTTTTGTTTTGCCTCCACACACATCACAATCTGGATTATTAGGTACCTTTGTATTACCTTTGAAGATTATGTGTTCTTTGTCTTGAAGAAAACTAACACATTTTTCTATTGGATTAAACACATGTTTACAGAAACATGTAACATTCACAAACTCACAATCACTTTCTACTTCTATTTTTATTTACTTTATTTTAAAATGTAAATAAACAATTTTAATTAAAAATGTTTAAAAACATCTGATTATTAAAAATAGAATACAGTTTAATTATTCGATATATATATCGATTGTTAAAACTTCGATATTTTCATGCGATATTTGAATGTCACAAAATTAATGTTCTCCTGTAAGTTAATTTGAAAGTTTCCACCACCCTACGTATGTAAAAGAATTCTCCCACCTTTATGCTGTGTGTATTCCGTAATGGGTAATGTTAACAGTTTGACTAACATCAATATTTTCTCTATCTTATGTTAAGCAAATATTCGTTTGCTAGCGATATCGCAATATGGCGATAAGTCTTGCCATCAACAATTTTACTCACTGTCATTGTGTATTGCGAGTTGCAAGTTGCGTATCAGCAAGTATACTTTCTGGCATGGTTGGTTGGTAAGGTTGACAAGGGGCTTAATAGGTTAAGGAGCTACGGAGGTACGGTAGGCCTACTCAGAACAGTACAGTCGGCACGACTCTTATTCGATAAATTGAGGTTAGGTGAGATGTAAACTACTCTCAAAGCGAGGTGTTAATATGACAGAAGTTTAGTTATGTTATGTTATTGTTGATAATAAAAAGTTGGCATCACTCACGTCTTCATATATGTGGAGGCGGACCGGAAACTACTTTATTTAAGCCCTGAATTGTTTACTTGAGCTAACAATAAAATTAAGTAGGTATTAGATTACAGGGTTCTTATGGAGTATACATGACCCCAACTATATTGAGTTAAATTTGCATTTTTCTTAAAGATATTTACCTCTAGAATCCAGAAATAACATTTATTTTGCACGGGAACCATTATTAATTATAGAAAATATTACTTAAAATTATTATTTTCGATGCAAGCAGACAATACTTACAAACCAAAGATTAGAACACAACTTTCAATGTTTCTAGTTTCTACAGACTATCAGGAAAACGTCCATAGAGTATATAATATATATAAATGAAATGTCGTAGATAATATGTATCTAATAAAAAGTTATGTTTTGTGCTTTATTTACCCCTTACCCATTATAAGTGACTAAGTGTTGAGAGGTGAGTGAGCAAAGTGAACAAGCTCATTCTGAAAGTAAATGAGCGTAGCGAACTAAGTCACCATGGAGGCAAGTGAGCGCGATGGTTAGTAAAAAACACTACATCTTCGTAGGGTACGTGACAGCAAACGAGGTCACCATGGAGGCAAGTGAGCGCGGAGCGCATAAGCTCATCCTGTAGGAAGTGAGCTGGCGAAGAAGCTTGATCCGAAAATGAATGGTTAATAAAAAACGCTACATCTTCGTACGGTATGTGACATTAAAGCGTACACTTAGTACTGGCATGGTTTGTTGGTGGGCTTGCCACGGGTGCTTATTAGGTTAACTAGCTTGGGTTAGGTTAAGTGCCACCGTACCTGGATGGCAAAACGAACAAAAACAAACCACACCTAACCTAACAATCCTAACCTAACCCAACGCTAGTTAACCTAATAAGTACCCGTGGCAAGCCCACCAACCAACAATCCGAATATAAGTATACTTTGGTACCTATTATACTCCTAATTAGGTTAGGTTAGGTAATACAGGTGCAGTCGAGCAATATTCAAGGGTTCGAGTTGGCAAACCTGCTCCAAGTAGAAAAATCAGCTCCGAAGCAGAAAAAATAACAAAATGGACGTTAACACCGTTTATTTAATTTCGTACTGTTAATTTTCATCTTAAAAGTTGTTATTTACTGACGTATAGTTATTTTAAGAACATATTATGATTATCTCTAGTGGATGATGATTGATCAAACGGTATTTATGTGTTTTCTTTATTAACAAGTTCTTAGATTGGAAATCTCTTGCAGACAGTTCCATGTTGCAATTTGAACGTTCCTCCCCTCAAACCACTAGTCAGCAGAAGAAATTGGAACCGTCCAAGTTTTTTTTACTATTTTCACCATTAAAACGGTCTTTCCGCAGAAAAAGAATACTTTTATCGTGTTTTTCAGGTCAAAATCTATAAGAAAAGTGTAAATTTACCTCGATTTTGTTGGGGTCATGTATACTCCATAATTACCTACAGGTTCTTATCCTCTAATCAATAGATTGCCAAGCATACATAGCGTAATCCATCTTACGTTTAAGAAAGGTTATCTGAATTTCAAAGTAGGTACGCCTAGCTCACAAACTTAACTTGTCTATAGTAGACTCACTAAAGCTGGAGCAGTCAAAATACTAGAGGAGTTATAACATGTTTGTATAAAATTATCAAATTAAGTTCTCAGACCCCTTCAAAGTTTTAATGTAAGGAGTACAAAAGTGAGATTTAACCTCGAGTCGTACAGGCTTTGGAGAGTAGGCTAGGCCTGTAATCGGTAATTATGGAGTATACATGACCCCAACAAAATCGAGCCAAGTTAAGTTTGTGAGCTAGGCATACCTACTTTGAAATTCAGATAACCTTACTTGAACGTAAGATGGATTACACTATGTATGCATGGCAATCTATTGAGTAGAGGATAAGTAGGCAAAATTGACAAGGCCTAAGTTATTTTGTCAAACAAAATTGTTTTTCCTAGGATGCCCTTCCAACATCAATCACCCTAATAACTCAAGCACGCCGCTTCCTTCACGGAGTTGTAGGGGTTACTTACAGCCTACAATAACACTGATCACTACCTTTACAGCTAAATCTTCACTTACCTTATCACCCATCTTGACGACATGTAGTAACAGTAGTATTTGGCTACTGCATTGCAGTTCCACATTCGCAATTTAAAACTCAAAGAACGTAAACTGACAAACTAACAAAAATAATGCTGCCGGGTGTCGTCTGTCGCTGTCAAGGAGTTCTATTGGTATTACTGGAGGTAACACTGATGAACAAAACTACGAGCCGTTCTTTCCAAATTTTGGTGAGGCAAAGAACTACTCGCTGAAATCGAACTAGTTGGCAAAGTAACTCAAACAAATACCTACTAATGATTTTAACATTAATAAACTTGTATTCGTTTGTTTGCTCATGATTTATCATATTTCACGGCAAGATTAGATGCATAAATAGAGTGAAAAAATGAATTTGCTCCAACTTGTATTACTTTTACTCCAGTGATTTTCACGAGTAGAATCACTTATAGGAGTAAACAACGAATCATGATAGTTCAAAGAACGATAAATTTGCCTCACCAGTGTACCAACAGTAGGATTTATTCATAATTATTCTCAGTAATAAGTTGATAATTTCATTCATCTGCAACTGCAACTACATTAAAAAATGTACTTCTACTTCTACTTTTTAGGTGGAAATATTTGTTCATGGATCCTTTTTGAAAGAGTTTTTCTGCCAATTTAAATACATATCATAGTGTTAAAAACCTAATCTTGAGTTGCTTTATTAGTTTATTACATACCCGAAGCCCTACCCAAACTTAGACTAAATGTAATAGTACTAATAGTGTAATACAGATTTTTATCTTTCACCGTTGATCATTTGTGCTATTAAATAATTGTTTTGTATTTTTAATAAACAAAATTGTATTCATTTACTATAACTACCGTCAACATATACAAAATTACACTTAATCGCATATTTTTCCTGGCTTTTTGTGAATTACGGCCAATCCCGGGTGCAACGCACATTAATTACCCACAATTCCACACAAAATTACAGTGTTTAAAATATATTTTAAAAGACCAACACGCTTTCGTGTCACAAATGCCAAATTGACACAGCATAGTTTTACCACGAATGCGAATTGGTTACTCAAGCCTCTAGTAAACCAATTTCAGTGTCTATTTTCACACAATCAGTTTAACCAACATCTTTGTGTTTAAAATACCCCAGCATTTTTTTACAGTGCAATATGTTTTGCAAATAACAATGTTCAAAGCAAACAATGAAATTAGTTGTCCATACACAAATTAGATTGTTTAGTTTATTATATTTTTGGTAGTTTCAACAATTATTCATTTTTCTCTGTGAACCGTACGTGTCACCTTGACACTGCTCACTGCTCTCTAAATGTTTTAAGCCAAGTACGCAGTTAATATTTGGGTAGTATCAACCCAATGCTGGTTTAAAACTGTATAACTTTGATATACACTGCTGTATCAAGAAAATTTAAGTTTTATAAAGATGGCGGTTTGACAGTTTCCCCAGTATCTACTTGAAGAGAGACATTTAGAAGTATCATCTAAATATGGGATTTCTTAAATGTATTATACGATTAAACATGGCGGATCTCTGGGGTTTTCTATATCAGCTTGATGTGGTAACCTGTAAGAGTATCAGCTTTTCTTTAAAATCTGTTATAAGTGAAAAAATACTAGTGTATACAACTATATATCAATCTGAAATTTTATAAAACACATTAATAAATCATTTTCAGTGACTTAGTCTTTGAACTGAACGAATATATACAGTAACAAGTTGGACCACAAGGGATGGACTACTCATAAAACCAACTGTAAGAGTGATTTTATGTATATATAATTATAAATATGTAGTATGATATTATATATATTGCAGGTATTGGTAGCGTGAAATAACTACGTTATTATATATGATACCTTATTATACATCTTTATATATAACTACGTTATCTTTATATTTTAGCAAGTTGGTACCGCCGGTATGTAGGTCATATTTTTTTTGCGGTGTCTTGGGTTGGCAACACGTCTTCTCATAAGAAACAATGTTAGCGCTCGATCCCCGGGGCTTCTACTCAGCTTCATCTCGTTGTGGTTAATTGATATTTGCTAAAAAAATCTTTTGCAAAAATTATTCCGTAGCAGCAAACCTGCGTACTCAGCCCCATGTTATTCTTAGGGAGAATAATTAAATGCTCTATCTCCCTTAATTATGAACATAAATTCATAAAAACTGGTATCCGATTTCACTTAGTTAAGTTATATTGATATTAGCGTAAAAATCGATTTTTTGTGTTTCTTGCTGCAGCAAACCTGCGTACTCAGCCCCAATGTTATTCTCATGGGGAATAATTAAAATCGTATATATCACTTACTTGTGAATATATTTTTATTAAACTTGGTAAGTTGCTTTATGTAGTATTAAGACATTTATATCTCCATTGGAAATTCACTGAGTACGCAGGTTTGCTGCTACGGGAGTATTTTTCTTAACTGTATCCTGACATTTTGTGCTTTTGTTTTGTTACTATTATAATTATAATAGCCAGTTATGGATTTATAAAAATTACCGTAAAACATATGAAGCCCACTTTGCGTTTTATTAGTATTTTCATCCGTAATATTTACAAATTGTTATATATATATATTTACATGTTTAATTAAAGCAATCCATTTTGAACATTACAAAGTTCAACCTTTATTTATTTGTGCCTCGTAATTATTTTGTTAAAAACTGTAAAGGTGGTCCCACTCTTCTCGCGAACAGGCCTGAACATTCGGCCAAACATTCTCCCGAATGTTTACTGAACATGCAGTCCCTTATGTTCAGTCCTGTATGTATTCAAAACATCGTGCAGCTCCCACCTTCTTGGAAATACTACAAACATTCGGAATTCGGCCGAATGTTCCGGCGTGTTCGCGAGAAGTGTGGGACAGCCTTAAGAGGGGGCCAGACCTAGCTCCACCAGCCGCCGGCTTCGGTCGTCTTTTAACATGGGGCGCTACTATAAATGTTTTATTTTACAGTCTGCCCGCCTTTAAATGCAAACATGATCGCAGGCCAAACAATCTTATAGTTGTTAGCCGTATGATCTTATAATCAAAGTGCAGTATTTTTCAAAAATAACACCTAAAATATGAAAATCAACTTCCTTTTTTCCCATAAGAAGTTGTGTACTTTTGAAACAATTTATAAAATGATACGTTTTATATTAATTAAATTTGAAAACGTCATTATAACAGTTATGTTATTGTTAATGTTTGGCCTGAGTGTTTTTTTTTGTTTTAAAATGTGAAACTGTGCCAAAATAAGTCTTTTTTTGAAGTCTTACAAAACGAGTAGGCCCACAAACTGCAACTGGTTCGCTGTCGCCCCGATAGATGGCAGCAACGTCGCTTGCTGACCAAAGATCCCGCTTCCGCAACCGATTTCACGCGGCAGATTTGATTCTCCTTTTGAAACCATTATCACTAGTAACTACCACTCGAAATTGAGTAAATTTTCTCCTCATATTTTCTAATTTACATGGCCCAACATGGCAATTTTTAGTCATTAATCATTTAATGTCCGTAACATCTGTCCTTGCTGCTATGCTGTTTTTTTTTTATTTTTTACGATAATGGCACCTTGTATATGGTGTTCGTTTTGCTATGTTGGTACTGTAAAGGGGAGATATTGTGCTTCCAGCTACTTTCCAAAAACGGCACGGTTTTTTTCATTACTGCAAGGCAATACTCTCTCCAGATTGTATACAGCTCACTGAGCAACGCGCACCGGAAACTCTGATATTGTTCATAAAATATAAACAAATTTCAATCATAAATGTCTGTCAATCATTTAGCCAGTCCAAACTTGGATAAAGTGTGATTTATACCAGTATGTTTTAGGAAGTTTTGCCCTCTCAGGCGCAGGTAAAATTCCGTGATGGTCGCTTTACTAACTTCACTGAAGTGTTGACCTCACAGGTGCAGATTCGCAATTGTCGCTTATTTCGCTTGGCGTTTTTTTCCCGACACCTTCATAAAGAGGGTAATTTATAATTTTGAGTCTGTGTTAATGTTCCGGAACAATGCATTGACCGATTCAAAGACGTGAATTGATTTGGATTTTTTATCTTGATGTCTTGAATTTTGAAAACCAAGTCGAAGTCGTAATTTGAGGCTTCAGTCCAAAAACTCTGCTACCCTCTGTAGGCCTAACTGATGCAGCCCCCCAATCATCTTGCCATTGTGCATTAGCTTTCTTGGTGTCGACGAATTCGTGTAATTGAAACAAGGTAGAAACGAATTATTAATATTGTTTAAATTTAAAGCATTCTTATCAAAAGAAACCGGTAACTCGTTCCCTTTTATGCCAATCCGGGAAGGTATCCTGAACAAAATTACTTCGTACCTCAAATTTAATGATTTTGTAAACTGTAGTCTGATTTCATACCCGATTTATGCAGAACTGTCATGAAGAATACTTAGAACTAGCTGATTACCCGTGCTTCGCTCAAGAAATTCAGGAATGAACAGCTGATTAAAATAGTTGCTGCAACTACATCTGTTTCTGATCTATTAAACATATTGCTCATACGAATAACACGGAAAATTTAAAGTCGAATGGGGTGAAGCACATTGAACTGAGGGAGATAAAATTTATTCCATGACTTCTACAGAAAAATTCCTTTAATTTGACACCTCAATCATTAAAATCGGTCCATAAATAATAGAATTTTGCTGTACACAAGAGATTCCTTAGGGAATTAGTATAATTATTATTTTACTTGGTGGCAGCGTTTCTACGTACATCATCGCAGTAAAAATAGATAGAGCTTCAACATAATAACGCGAATAATTTTGTCACGTTTTAGTGAATATTTGAATATGTAGTATGTTGGGGCTTTATTATAATAACACATTTACATTTTTCCCGGCGGATTCCCGTTTTATTACAAGTAATTCAAAATTAGCGTTTTAAATATTTATATAATAAATAAAATAACCTAAATAAATCACTTTCTTTTAAAGATCAATTTGAAGCCACTAAATTTATTTCATAACTAAACCGCATCCTTGGGAATCTTTAAATATAATTAAAATGAGTAATTTAGTAAATAATGACTATGAACTAATTCCGAATTCTCCGTTATTAAATTGAGTATACAAGAGTATAAGAAGTTTGTGTAAAATATATTTTAAAATTTTACTATATTATACATTTGATTTCATAAGTATTTTTTATATAAGTCTACTTAAAACTGATAACACTTTGATGTTCTTCAAATCATGTGTTTATGTTGTTTATATTTAAATTATTATTCTAAATACATCTTATTTCAGTTTGCGAGTTCGTCTGACGACGCCAGCGTTTCTGGCGAAAGGCCTCATGAAATATTACAAATTTTAAAAATATTAATGAAGGTTTTAGTTTAAAATTAGTTTATAACCAATATTACGGCTCCTTATTAAAGAATATTTCTTAAGTTTTTTAACAAATTGTAACAACAACTTCAATGTCTTCCCTGCGTTCGATAAATAACATATTTCAACGCTCAAAGCGATGTAGACACTAAACTTATATTACCGATTTATGTAGATAGATGAATTAATTGCTTGTGACATCTGTTATTGCTAATTAACTGCCCATAGTGCTTAACAGCACTTGGAACACAATTATTCTACATGTTAATCATACACGCAAAACACTTTGAGGGTGGCCTATGTCTTTTGAATGAAAATGTCGAAAAAATCTTTATGCACAACCTGGTTGCCGCGCGGCCGCTCTGCCAGTCGCTTTCTTTCGATAATCGTAGAGCTTATGAGCAATATCTTAACTCGGTTTGTATCAAAAGGAGTCATTATTTAATTAATTGTCCAGTTACCTGTCGATAAAATTCAGGCTAAACAGAAGGTTAGAAGTTATCCTCTACAAGCCACTAGTGTTTTATATCCTAACTAGCAACAAAGTTCGTTGAACAGTTCGGTTCACGGTGCTTGGCACTTGGGAAAGGCGAGAAACTATTAACATTTCTCATAAATAAAAGTAGATATTTACAAAAACAACCAAAACAAATGTTTTAAAATAAAATAAGTGATTTATTCTTTCAGTTGACAATATTAGACTGTAACACTAATAATCGTACTAAGCCAAATAGAGGTGAAAATTTATTCTAGAGCATACATACGCTAACTAGATGCCAAGCACTGTGACCTGAACTATAAAAAATTTCTATAAAATATATCAAATGCTGTATTATGTTAATAAAAATTGCTAAACTCGACTACAATAGTGAAAAGTGATATTCTTAAAGCTTATGAAATTTTCATTAAATCGATATAAGGCGGCAGCTACAAAACTGATAATGCAAAGATAAATGTTGACAGGAGAAATTAATAAATGTCTAATGTATTTCTTATAGCATAATATTTTTGCTAGTAAATATTACCAGACATAAGATTTAGACGAAGTTGCAACATATTTGATTAGTTTTTACACCAAACAGTCTTGACAAGAATTTTGGGTTTAGTCCCGTGTGTGCGGGACGTTCGAGAAGCCGCGCCAGTGACAGTGAACCCGTCATTCTAGGTGTTGTAAATCACACTAGACAATACCGATCCGTTGACTGAAGGCAAAGCCTACGCACGCAGCCGGTCGGTAAGGAAGAATTATTTGAAAAACTGCTAGCGCTCTAGTGGCCAAACCCCAAATCAAAAGGTGGAATTCTATCTGACTCCTGCCCCCTCTTAATGGAAGCACTACCTCAACAAGGCGGTCGGACACCATACTCAACAACCATGCAGCCAAACATCGGGAAGATTTATCCATCTACATGTCATATGGGAACTGTTGTGATGAGTTTAAGATCACAAAAATAAACAATATTTTCATCTACTGTAATGTTGTATACAAGTTCAGTTGCTAAAAGGTGAGCAAACCATATGAGTTGTCTATTAGTAGTCATGCCGCGCGCTTTGGGTCTAACATTGGTCTTATGGAGAATAGATTAACATGGGGTCTTATGGAGAATAGATTAACATGGACTCTTACGGAGAATAGAATAACATGGGCTCTTATGAGGAATGGAATTAGGGTGTAATTGCCTCCCTCTGTGGCTCTTTTGCTACCCTCTGTGGTTGATTATTTATCTTTTGCATCTCTCTGTGTTTAATTATCTACAGTTTTTGGTAATTAATTGATCCTCGTGTCCTTCTGTTGTTAAGCATCTAGCCTTCTGTGGTAATTATTTGACCCTCGTGTCCTCATGACCCTGTTGGTAATCATCTAACCCTCTGTACATCTAACCTCCACATCCTTCACCCCCTTCTGCGTATCTATCTACAGTTCCTGTTCTCTCAGCTGGTGGGTGTAACACTTTAAGTAACCCTATTGACTGGTATGTTGATTCGCGTCCTTCTGCTGTTAATCATCTAGCCTTCAGTGGTAATTATCTGACCCTCGTGTCCTTCTGCTGTTAATCATCTAGCCTTCTGTACATCTAACCACAACATCCTCAACATAGTCTCTGTCAGCAAACTCGTTGTAACTAGTTGTTACCTGTGGGCTCTGTGATTGAAAGAGACATAGACCCCACCACAATACCTGCTATCTTGCCGCGCATTTTCTCTCTCTCTTTGCTCCCTGCTCCCGTTGCGATCGGACGTGTTTTTGCGCTGCTCCGTTCGTTGCGTTTTGCAAAGATTAAACTTGAGCGTTTGCTCCCCATAGCGGCTTCACTTTTCCTAACCTCACTTTTTGCTTTGTATTTTACATAACCTCACTTTTAATTTGTTTTATTCTGCGTAACATAACCTCACTTTTTATTATAGTAATCTTGCGTGTCGTGTGATTTTAGCGTTATCTGACTTGCTAGTGTACAATAACATCAGTTTCTTGTTTGTTCTGGCTAAAGTAATGTTGTGTTGACTAACATAACCTCACACCCAGTAACCTCAGTTTCTTGTGTCAAGAGTTGTGTCGTACTTGTATTTGTTGACTGACATAACCTTACATCTGTAACCTTTGAGAGTTACCATAACCTCACCTCCTTGTTCTTTAATACAGTAACTTCATCATTTTTGTTTTACTTGGTAGTGTTGTGTTTGTATGTGTCGGCTAAAATAACCTCACCCCCCAGTAACCTTTGAGAGTCACAAAAGCCTTATTTTCTTGTATCAAGAGTGGTTTTGTGTGTTGTATTTAGTTGTTTGATTTGGCTAGATTAGTGTTTGTATGTGCTGACTAACATGCCGGTAACAGTAATCCCACTTCCTTGTGTCAAGAGTTGTGTCGTACTTGTATGTGTTGACTGACAGTAATATCACTTTCTGTCCCTGTTCTTTATTAAGTAACTGCACCATTTTGTTTTACTTGGTAGTGACGTACTTGTATATGCTGACTAACATAACCTCAATCTCAACCATTTTCTTACCATAACCTAATATAACATAACCTCACTTTTTGCTTTGTATTTTACATAACCTCACTTTGTATTATAGTAATCTTGCGTGTCCTGTGATTTTTAGCATTATCTGACCTGCTAAAGTAACCTACTTTTTCTAACCTCACCCATTACACTCCAACTTTACTGTATTATATTAATTTTCCGTACATGTTGTACTTCATTTTATTGTCTTGGCTAGATTAGTGTTGTGTTTATATTTAATTGTTTGATTTGGTAGTTTACAGTAAAGAAAGTAAACATACCCTCACTTCCTCGTGGCTAAAGTAGTGTTGTGTTGACTAACATAACAGTAACCTGATTTTTGGCCCTGGTTCTTTTGTACAGTAAATTCGCCTCAGCAATCTCACTTTCTATTATTGTTATTTTATGCAGTTTTGGCTGGAGCAGTTTTTGTATGTATTGACTAACATAACCTCACTTTTCCTAACCTCACAACCTTGTGTCAAGAGTAGTGTTGTGTCTGTATGTGCTGCTTAACAGTAATCTCACTTTTCTTTAATGCAGTTTTGGTTAGAGTGGTGTTTGCTACTTTCATTAGAGTTAACCTGTAGTTCTGGCTTGACTTGCGTAGTCTGTGTGTTAGTGTTTTTCTGACTTGCGTAGTAATACAGAGGTACTGTGCTCTTTTGTAGATCCTCTGTACCTGTTCTTTTAGAGAACCTGATCGGTGACTTTAAAGTATCAGTTCCAAGTGTTACAGTTACATCATATATCTTGTTCATTTAATATCGATGAAGACTGCCACAAAGTAACAGTTCCAAAAAGTAACCGTTCCAATAAAGTAACAGGTCCAACACTACCCATTCCCATTCCCACAGTTTTCAAGGTAACAGGTCCAAAAGTATCAGTTTCAGTAGATCAAACAGTGAAAAAGTAACAGGTCCACTCTCTATATATATCTCTTGCAACAAGCTCTAGTTCTTCAGTCTGATTTCAGTCGTGACGCTGATCAGACGTGTTTTCTGCTGCTCTTGCGTAAGTGTTCTCTTGCACAGATTATTATTGATTCTGCGTAATTCAGTTATATCCGTGTGAGTTTGACTCTGTTCGGGGTACTTGCTGTTTTAAGCGTTAACACAGTTTAGCTTGTTTTCAGTATTCAATTCTCTGTTGAAGGATGGATGTTTCTAAAAAGGACCCTCAAAACCCGGTACATTTAATTAGTAAAGATGAAACCTACGTTAATCACTTTAGACTTTACGGGACTAACACTGTTTTCAAATTCACTAAACCTCCCAAGGGTATCTCTGAGTTTGATTGGATTCGTAATGGTTTTAATCAAATTGTAGAGACATCCAAAGCCAACGTTGCACCCACTGATTATCTAGGGTTTAAATTACAGTCTATAAATTTAAAAAGTGCTGAACCGGGATACGTATCGTTGAGACCGGTCTCTGAAGTTAGCGGTGATGTTCTCTGGGATATTTTCGGGGGCATAATTCAAAGCAATGCGCAAACTATAACCTCTAGTGACACGTTTAGGGTTGATGTTACGAGGATTAACGTCCCCGTAGGTAAAGGAAGGGCAAGACCCGACTTTTACAATACCTTTGATGAAGAATCTAAAGCTAGGAAGGGTATTGTAGTAATTAATAATAAAGACAATTTATGTTTGGCTAGAGCGTTGGTAGTAGGCAAAGCGTATGCGAAAAATGATCCTCAGATCTACGCTATTCGAAAAGACAAGGGTAAAAGACAAACTTTCAGAGCTAATAAGCTCATAGCAAAAACCCGTGTAGAAATGCCCGAGGAGGGTGCAGGCATCCCCGAGCTTGAAAAATTCCAGTCCCATCTTAAAAAATACAAAATTACCGTCTACAACTACGACAAGAAAGGCCGGGATGTTTACTTTGAAGGAGGTAATGAAGACGCTAAATTAAAAATTAACCTTCTTTTTTACAACGGTCATTATAATGTAATTACAAACTTAACTGCTGCGTTTGTTTGCAATTTCTTTTGTGAAACCTGTCATATTCCCTATAGCAACAGATATGAGCATCGGTGCTCTAACAGATGCTTGTCCTGTCATACCATCTCCCCGCCCTGTAAACTAGAACACGGAGGCATCACATGCCGTTTTTGCAACCGCTCCTTCAAAAATGAGCGGTGTTTAGTAGCTCATCAAGGGCAAATTTGTAAAACTGTAAAACTCTGCCGTGACTGTAAGAAAATGATTTATCCAAAAAGACGTAAGACAGCTCATGTATGCGGAGAAGTTTTCTGTAAGCCCTGTGAAGCGTTCAAAGACCCAGCGCATCAGTGTTTCATGAGGGTAGATAGGAGAACACCGAAAGACCGTGATTTTTTGTTTATTTTCTTTGACTTGGAAACAAGGCAAGACGAGTCTCTCCCCTCTGACCCTGATAAAAAAGTACATCAAGTAAACTTGTGCGTCACACAACAGTACTGCTTTAAATGTATTAATGGGGGTGAGTGTGAAACTTGCTCGGAACGGCAAAGGGTATTTGAAAAAGAACCGGTAAAACACTTCATGAACTATATCATGGGAATTAGAAAAAAAATTAAAGATGTCTGTGTAATTGCCCACAACGGGCAAGGTTTTGATTTCCAATTCATACTACAGTATATTATGGAAGAAACTAAATTTACACCAAAAATAACTCCTCGGGGAACTAAAGCTATTTTGATTGAAGTAGCCAACGTAAGGTTTGTGGACTCACTGAGCTATTTTCCCATGGCCCTCTCTGCACTCCCTAAAGCCTTTGACCTGCCTCCCGAGAAAAAGAAGGGCTACTTTCCCCACCTCTTCAACACTCTAGCGAACCAAAATTATGTAGGCCCTATGCCCGACAAAAAATACTACTGTCCGGAATCAATGTTTGAGAAACCACACAAGGCCTTTGAAGAATGGTATGACGAACGAGTCGCTGAAGACTACGTGTTTGATTTTAAGAAGGAAATCTTGGAGTACTGTATTTCAGACGTGGAGATTTTAGCTCAGGCATGTATTAAATTTAGAGCCTTACTTCTTCAAGAATGTAACGTAGATCCTTTTCTCGAGGCTATAACAATCGCCAGTGCATGTAACTTGGCCTTCCGCCGTAACTTCTTAAAAGAAAATACTATTGGACTAATACCAAAATCAGGGTACCGACTTGCAGACAATCAGTCAGCTGTTGCTTTACAGTGGTTAACATGGGAGGAGGAGAAACGTGGAGTAAAGATTCAACATGCGGGCCGGGGCAGAGAAGCTAAAATTAATGGACTAAAAGTAGATGGGTTTGACGGGGAACGAATTTATGAGTTCCACGGATGCTACTGGCACGGCTGCCCAAAATGTTATCAATATAGCAGAGAAGAACCTCTGCCGGAGGATCCCTCAGACAGTTTACATCTCCGTTACGAGAGAACCAAATCCAAAATGGTAAAATTTAATAGCTATGAAGTTGTAGAGATGTGGGAGTGTGAATTTAGAGCTTTGAAAAAGGACAAAAAACTAAATCACTTGAACCAACTGTCCATTCTAAACACACTTCCGCTTAATCCTAGGGATTCCTTCTTTGGAGGCAGAACGGGTAATACTAAAACGTATTGTAAATGTGAAGAGGGAGAATCAATCCAATACGTTGATGTTTGCTCCCTTTATCCGTTTGTGAATAAATATTGTAAGTATCCCGTTGGTCATCCTACTGTTTACGTTGGAAATGAGTGCCGAGAGAGAGGCCTTGAAGTAGAGGGCTTGTTGAAATGTAAAATTCTACCTCCTTACAACTTGTATCATCCCGTACTCCCCGCTAAAATGAATAATAAATTGATGTTTGTTTTGTGTAGAACTTGCGGTGAGACTTTAAACCAAAGGGAATGTTTTCATGATAGTGAGGAAAGGGCAATGGTAGGTACATGGACCATGGATGAAATTAGAAAAGCTGTAGAAAAAGGCTATGTGATCTTGGACATGTACGAGTTGTGGGAGTACGAGGTAGCCACATACGAGAAAGATGGGCTTTTTACCGATTTTATTAATAAATTCTTGAAAGTAAAGCAGGAAGCCTCAGGCTATCCTAACTGGTGTAATACCGAAGAGGACAAAGACAAGTATGTTTCTGATTTCTTTGAGCGTGAGGGTATTCAAATGGAGAAAGACAAAATTGCTAAAAATGGAGGACTCAGGTCAGTAGCTAAATTAATGTTAAATTCATTCTGGGGCAAGTTCGGTCAACGAGAAAACATGACAAAAACTGCAATCGTGAGAGACTCTAAAGAATTATTCAATTCGTTAACTCAACCAGGAAAGGAAGTAAAGTTTGTTGAAGTAATTAACCAAGAGGTTTTATTAGTTAATTGGCAGAATGTTAATGATGCCGGTGAGGCTCTAAAGACTGTAAATGTTGTTATTGCGGCCTACACCACTGCTCATGCCAGGCTTAAACTGTATGAACATCTAGATGCCCTTGGAGGTCAAGTCCTTTACTATGACACGGACTCGTGTATTTATCTATACAGGGGAGGATTGTACAGGGTCCCTACGGGAGATTACCTCGGGGAAATGACGGACGAATTGGCAAGTGAGTACGGGCCCGGCTCTTATATCTTAGAGTTTGTTTCTGGGGGGCCTAAAACGTACGCATACCTTGTCTGGTCAACCAAAAAACAAAAGCTAGAAACTGTATGTAAAATCAAGGGCCTCACCCTCAATATGAAGACTTCCGAAACATTAAATTTTGAACAGTTAAAAAAGATGGTCCTTAGTGAAGCTGCTGAAATTTTAGAAATTGAAGAAAACAGAATCAGGAGAACAAAGAGACGAGAAGTCGTTACAGTAAGTGAAATTAAAAAGTTTAAAATCACAGGGCCCAAGAGAAGATTTAATGATGATCACGACACCCTGCCTTTCGGCTTTAAAAAACAAAGAGTTGCTTAATAGAGCTGTCACTCACACGGGTACTGAGCGTATATACCTCTAAACATCAGCTCTATTAACTCATTCTGTTCTGATACGCGGTAGTGAACGGACGTGTCTGTGTCTGTTACTGTTTTATCTTGTTTGTCTCTTCTTGTAGAATGTCTGCTGAAAATAATACACTCCCTATTCAAGGGGTGTTTTTGAAGTTTATATCTAAAAGGAAGTTAAATGAAAATTCAAAGTTTCGCATTAAATCCTCAGAGTATGAGTTCTTTCTTACTGGGCCAATAAACGTATCGGAATGGCCTTTAGTGTTTTCGGAGTACATAGTAGATAAAATAACGGAGAACTCCTCATCAAACACCTACATTGGAGTATCAATAAAGTACGGTGATATCTCAGGAAATATACCATTCTTTCCTTTAGGGAATCTAACACCAACAGTCTTTGATGATCACTTTGAAAACATATTTTGTAACGTTAAGAAACTATCTGGTGTTTTACGTCTTGAAGTAACAGCTGTCTCAATTCCGTGTTGCTACCTTCGATAAAGGTAGCACCTTTCCTTACGGAGCAATGTTACTCCTGTATATACCAAATGTCACTAGTACAGTTCATCATTCTGCTTCAAGTCGTGGTACTGATCAGACGTTCTTGTGCGCTCCTTTTGCCTGTGCTATTGAGTAAATTGTGACATGGCTGTCAAGTTCTATACATTCAATAACAAACCGGTATTGGTTCTGTTTGATAGTGAAGGAAAGCCATGGTTTAAAGCTAGAGACGTAGCTACTGCTCTAAAGCATGTTAATGGCTGGAGTGCAGTTCGGAAACATGTAGATGACAGTGATAAATTAACTGTTGGAAGTTTTTCCGACGCTCAAAAACAGGGCGTTGGACCGATTGAGAAAACAACGGTTTTCATAAATGAAGCCGGATTATGTTCTTTGATGTTAAAATCAACTACTCCTGAAGCAAGACTGTTATTAAGAAGTCTGTTGCCGGAGAAGTTTTACCTTACTTACACAAATATGAAAGATGAAAGTTCACTTTAAATGTAGTTTTTCTTTAAAATCACAAGTTCCCACTGTATGTGTGTGTGTGTGTGTGTGTGTGTGTGTGAATGAAGGTCACTGGCGCGGGTGACTAAAAGCCCCGTAAACCTGAATGAAGGTCACTGGCGTGGGTGACGAAAAGCCCCGTAAACCTGAATGTGTGATGAAGGGTTTAGTAGATTGAGGCGCCGGGCTAACACCCCGGCTACTCCTTCGAACAACCCGGTGTGAATGAAGGACTTTGTACATTGAAGAGCCTGGCCAACACCCTGGCTACTCATTGGAACAGTCCGTACGGTGGGACTTGTAAAAAAGTATAAAAAGTAAAATAAAAAAAATAAACGGAGGAGACAACTATTTTGTTTTTGGAAGGTCTCCACGAGTCATGGCGGTGGAGGGGCCATGGCTTTACTAAAAATTCTCTGTTTATCTTAGTAAATGTAGAGTTTAAAGGTGTTAAAATGAACGGACTTTGTCTAAGTAAATGACCGCCTTCCTCATACACAATGAACGGATTGACAGAGAATACAAAAAAATATAAAAAGGAGGTAGCATTTTTGTTATGGAGTGGCTACCACAGTGAGAGGCGATGGTCGGGGCCTCTCACCCCAGAGGTTAGGCCTCCAGGGGAAGCTCTGGGTAACCAAAAAGAACGCGCCGACGCTCCTACGGCCTAGCCTAAAGGCTTACCGTGGTGTGGAAACGCGAGCGTTCAAAATTATTTCATTGAGGTTAGCTTTCTTGCCTATCCATTTCTGCTAGTGTTCTGCTAGTATTCTGTCCTTTAAGTTACTGTTAGTAGAGGTTTTCCAAAATAATCCTGCTACCATAAGTATAAAGTTCCAAATATTCCTCAACGTAGAGTTTTTAAAGCAACTAATTACACCAAAAAGTCACAACTGAACTCTAAAATGTGTAATCTCTGTACCTTTTTAACTTTACAAAATACCCTACTGTCTCTTTATACACAGTAGTTGTAATTCATAATCAGCGGACCCTGCGTCCATCCCATAGACCATCTACAAGTGTAATTTTATCAAGGGTGCAGGGTAAAGTAAGACCAAATTAATAGGAAAATCTAACTCCACCATTACGGTGGGGTTTGAAAGTAATACCATTACCACACCATATCCTACCCTGCCATTCCTCCCAATACCATATTCTACCCTACTATACCTCCCAATACCCTATCATACCATACCATACCCTACCCTACCATACCTCACCAAAGCCAAAACATCCTATACCAAAGCCACAATGCCAATACCCCCACCAAAGTCACCATATCCTAACACCCAACCCAAATACCATACAATAACATGACATACCATACCCCACCCTACCATCCCTCCCAATACCATATTCTACCCTATCATACCTCCCAATACCCTACCATGTCATACCATACCATACAATATCAATACCCTACCATACCTCCCAACACCCACACCATACCAAACCATCAAATCCCATACCATACTATTACCCTACCATACCCTACCATGTCATCCCAATACCATATTCTACCCCACCATTCCTCCCAATGCCCTATCATACCATACCATACAATACAATACCCTTACCACACCATACCATACCCTTCCATACCTCACCAAAACCATAACATCCTATACCAAAGCCATAATACCAATACCCCCACCAAAGTCACCATATCCTTACACCCCACCCAAATACCATACAATAACATGACATACCAAACCAATACCCCATCATACCATACAATACCCTACCCTACCATACCTCCCAATACCATATTCTATCCCACCATACCTCCCAATACCCTATCATGCCATACAATAAAATATCAACACCATACCATACAATACAATACCATACCATACCGTACCATACAATACTCTACCATACCATAGTAATGTTATAAAAAGGGTGCGGGAATTGCTCACCCTTGCTGGTTTTCATACTTTCGTTGGGGTACAAAATGTAACCAAAATACCTTCAGTTTATTTTATTAAAAGAGAGTCCCAATTCCAGACCCATGGAGTGCGGGTATAGTTTTCTTGCCTGTCCATTGTAGTGTTTGTAGTGCATTGTCCTGTTGTAGTGTTTACAAGCCTCTTCTCTCCTTTAAGTTACTGTTAATAGTACTTTGAGATTTCTAAACAATTAAATACATAGAAGGTTTCCCAAAGTAACACTTAATTTACAGGCATACACAACAGCTACAGTTATTCACTCATGAAGCTAAAATCCAGTTAATTCCCCAATGTCTCAAGACAATGCCCCTAAATAACAGCTAAAACCCAGATAAAGCTTGATGCTCCTAAATAACAGGTAAAAGTCAACGTACTTTATTAACAATTACTTTTCTTCATAACAGCTAAAAATATCCAGAGAGTCATTTTAGCGAAAGGGGGTGTATTGACCCCTTCAGTACATTCACTCTAAACAGTCAGTCAAAGTATAATTTATTTTGTGTTGGTTTTTAACCAGTTTTCTTGTATGTGAGTTTGTTTCAATTACATATATTTTACAGTAGTATGATTTAAGAGTAGCTGAGGCCTTGGATGATGTAGAGAAAACAGTGCTAGAAGGTCGGGGTAAGGCACTGACCCTTTTAAACTATCAATCAAACACAATTTACACCAATAAACCAGGCCTTTACTATATTTAACATAAAAAACATGAGCTAAAACTTTCTAACACCCTGAAAAAACTAGAATGACAGAGCTTGTAGTCTGTCCAGTTTTGTAATGTTTCTTCTTTACAGAGTTTAAATTGTAGTGTGGGTTAATAAGTACCAACAAATCTCAAGATATTACATTTTAAAGTATAGCAGCTGTCTTGATACTTACCCACAGTACAGGGTTTAGGTTTTGGTAAGATGTAGTGGAGGTTAACAGGCACGTGCATTACAAGTTTCATGTAAATCAGCCCTTCCGTTCTCAATAAATTACATTTCAAAGTATAGCTCCTGCAATTGTTTTGATGCTTACCTGCAGTACAGAGTTTAGGTTTTGGTAAGATGTAGCGGAAGTTAACAAGTACATACATACCAAGTTTCATGAGAATCAGTCAAGCCATTCTCAAAATATTACGTTTTAAAGTTTTACACTCTCCATCATCCCTTAAACAACCTTTTCCTACCCTCCAACAATATTGAAAGTTAGAGGAGGTTAACAAGTACCTGCATACCAAGTTTCATTAAAATAAGCCCAATGGTTCTTAAGATATTGATTTTTAAAGTATGGCTCCTTCAATTATTTTGATACTTACCCGCAGTACAGGGTTTAGGTTTTTGTAAGATGTAGCGGAGGTTAACAGGTACCCACATACCAAATTTAATTCATATCGACTGAGCCGTTCTCGAGATATTTAATTTTGAAATTTTGCCCCTTCAATTTTTTGATGCAACCCGCAACATTTTGTTTAATATTTTTCATTTGGGTAGCTGTCCCTCGCGCGCGCCTACACTACGTAGTAGGCGAAATCTGTTATCAGAATCGCTCTAGGACTTACCGTTTTCGAGATATTAGCGATTTTAGGATAATCAGACTCAAAAAAGAGAAGAAGAAGAAGGAAAAAGAGAGAAACAGTGGCACGGAGTGGTGAGGGGGAGAGGGGAAGGTGAGGGGAGTATCATAGCATGCAGAAGAAGAAGAAATAAATGAGAGGATGGCTGAGGGGGAGTGGGGAGGGGGAAGGTGAGGGGAGAGAGGAAGAAGAACACGCAAGTGCTAACAGAAGTGATCAGTAGTACACGCAGGAGATGAAGGCTAACATGTTTTGTTCTTTTATATATGTTCATTTGTTGGCAACACTGCCCATGCTTCAGCGTGACGTAATTTTTGGTTGGTCACGTTAACGTGACGTAAGTTGCCAACATGTATTTTGTTTTCTTAAGTTGGTACCACTGTCATGTAGGTCATGTTTTTTGTTTTGCAATTCATTTAGGTTGGCTACACGTTTCTGCATAAGAAACCCATGTTAAGACTGAAACACTGCCTGGACTACTGATCACTTCTGTTAGCACTTGCGTGTTCTTCTTCCTCTCTCCCCTCACCTTCCCCCTCCCCACTCCCCCACAGCCATCCTCTCATTTATTTCTTCTTCTTCTGCATGCTATGTTACTCCCCTCACCTTCCCCTCTCCCCCTCACCATTCCGTGCCACTGTTTCTCTCTTTTTCCTTCTTCTTCTTCTCTTTTTTGAGTCTGATTATCCTAAAATCGCTAATATCTCGAAAACGGTAAGTCCTAGAGCGATTCTGATAACAGATTTCGCCTACTACGTAGTGTAGGCGCGCGCGAGGGACAGCTACCCAAATGAAAAATATTAAACAAAATGTTGCGGGTTGCATCCAAAAAATTGAAGGGGCAAAATTTCAAAATTAAATATCTCGAGAACGGCTCAGTCGATATGAATTAAATTTGGTATGTGGGTACCTATTAACCTCCGCTACATCTTACAAAAACCTAAACCCTGTACTGCGGGTAAGTATCAAAATAATTGAAGGAGCCATACTTTAAAAATCAATATCTTAAGAACCATTGGGCTTATTTTAATGAAACTTGGTATGCAGGTACTTGTTAACCTCCTCTAACTTTCAATATTGTTGGAGGGTAGGAAAAGGTTGTTTAAGGGATGATGGAGGGTGTAAAACTTTAAAACGTAATATTTTGAGAATGGCTTGTCTGATTCTCATGAAACTTGGTATGTATGTACTTGTTAACTTCCGCTACATCTTACCAAAACCTAAACTCTGTACTGCAGGTAAGCATCAAAACAATTGCAGGAGCTATACTTTGAAATGTAATTTATTGAGAACGGAAGGGCCGATTTACATGAAACTTGTAATGTACGTACCTGTTAACCTCCACTACATCTTACCAAAACCTAAACCCTGTACTGTGGGTAAGTATCAAGACAGCTGCTATACTTTAAAATGTAATATCTTGAGATTTGTTGGTACTTATTAACCCACACTACAATTTAAACTCTGTAAAGAAGAAACATTACAAAAACTGGACAGACTACAAGCTCTGTCATTCTAGTTTTTTCAGGGTGTTTGAAAGTTTTAGCTTATGTTCTTATGTTAAATATAGTAAAAGCCTGGTTTATTGGTGTAAACTGTGTTTGATTGATAGTTTAAAGGGGGTCAGTGCCTTACCCCGACCTTCTAGCACTGTTTTCTCTACATCATCCAAGATCTCAGCTACTCTTAAATCATACTACTGTAAAATATATGTAATTGAAACAAACTTACATACAAAGAAAATTAGTGGCAAACCAACACAAAATAAATTATACTTTGACTGACTGTTTAACGTGAATGTACTGAAGGGGGTCAATACACCCCCCTTTCGCTAAAATGACTCTCTGGCTATTTTTTAGCTGTTATGAAGAAAAGTAATTGTTAATAAAGTATGTTGACTTTTACCTGTTATTTAGGAGCATCAAGCTTTATCTGGGTTTTAGCTGTTATTTAGGGACATTGTCTTGAGGCATTGGGGGAATTAGCTGGATTTTAGCTTCATGAGTGGATAATTGTAGCTGTTGTGTATGCCTGTAAATTAAGTGTTACTAAAGAATTACTTTGGGAAACTTTCTATGCATTTAATTGTTTAGAAATCTCAAAGTACTATTAACAGTAACTTAAAGGAGAGAAGAGGCTGGCAGAAATAGCTAGGCAAGAAAACTATACCCTCACTCCATGGTCTGGACTTGGAACTCTCTTTTAATAAAATAAACTGAAGGTATTTTGGTTACATTTTGTACCCCAACGAAAGTATGAAAACCAGCAAGGGTGAGCAATTCCCGTACCCTTTTTATAACATTACTATGGTATGGTATGGGATTTGATGGTTTGGTATGGTGTGGTATTGTATTGTATGGTATGGTGTTGATATTGTATGGTATGGTATGACATGGTAGGGTATTGGGAGGTATGGTAGGGTAGAATATGGTATGTCATGTTATTGTATGGTATGTCATGTTATTGTATGGTATTTGGGTAAGATGTTAGGATAGGGTGGTGGGGGTATTGGTATTGTGACTTTGGTATAGGATGTTATGGTTTTGGTGTGGTATGGTAGGGTATGGTATGGTGTTGATATTGTATTGTATGGTATAGCATGATAGGGTATTGGGAGGTATGGTGGGGTAGAATATGGTATTGGGAGGAATGGTAGGGTAGGGTATGCTAGGGTAATGGTATGGTATGGGATTTGATGGTTTGGTATGGTGTGGGTGTTGGGAGGTATGGTAGGGTGTTGATATTGTATGGTATGGTATGACATGGTAGGGTATTGGGAGGTATGGTAGGGTAGAATATGGTATTGGGAGGTATAGTAGGGTAGGGTATGGTATGTCATGTTATTGTATGGTATTTGGGTGGGGTGTTAGGATATGGTGCCTTTGGTGGGGGTATTGGTATTGTGGCTTTGGTATAGGATGTTATGGCTTTGGTGAGGTATGGTAGGGTAGGGTATGGTATGGTAAGGGTATTGTATTGTATGGTATGGTATGATAGGGCATTGGGAGGTATGGTAGGGTAGAATATGGTATTGGGAGGAATGGTAGGGTAGGGTATGGCAGGGTAATGGTATGGTATGGGATTTGATGGTTTGATATGGTGTGGGTGTTGGGAGCTATGGTAGGGTATTGATATTGTATGGTATGGTATGACATGGTAGGGTATTGGGAGGCATGGTAGGGTGTGGTATGTCATGTTATTGTATGGTATTTGGGTGGGGTGCTAGGATATGGTGACTTTGGTATAGGATGTTTTGGCTTTGGTGAGGTATGGTAGGGTAGGGTATGGTATGGTATGGTATTGTATGGTATAGTATGATAGGGTGTGGTAATGGTATTACTTTCAAACCCCACCGTAATGGTGGAGTTAGATTTTTCCTATTAATTTGGTCAGTATCACTACATTTCCTGCACCCCTTTAATAAAAATTACATTTGTAGATGGTCTATGGGATAGACCTATCTACATGCATGGTCCGCTGATTATGAATTAAAACTACTGTGTAAAAAGAAACAGTAGGGTATTTTGTAAAGTTAAAAAGGTACAGAGATTACACATTTTAGAGTTCAGATGTGACTTTTTGGTGTAATTAGTTGCTTTAAAAACTCTACGTTGAGGAATATTTGGAATTTTATACTTATGATAGCAGGATTATTTTGGAAAACCTATAATAACTTAAAGGAGAGAATACTAGGAGAACACTAGCAGAAATGGACAGGCAAGAAAGCTAACCCCAATGAAATAATTTTGAACGCTCGCGTTTCCACACCACGGTAAGCCTTTAGGCTAGGCCGTAGGAGCGTCGGCGCGTTCTTTTTGGTTACCCAGAGCTTCCCCTGGAGGCCTAACCTCTGGGGTGAGAGGCCCCAACCATCGCCTCTCACTGTGGTAGCCACTCCATAACAAAATGCTACCTCCTTTTTATATATTTTTTGTATTCTCTGTCAATCCGTTCATTGTGTATGAGGAAGGCGGTCATTTACTAAGACAAAGTCCGTTCATTTTAACACCTTTAAACTCTACATTTACTAAGATAAACAGAGAATGTTTAGTAAAGTCATGGCCCCTCCACCGCCATGACTCGTGGAGACCTTCCAAAAACAAAATGGTTGTCTCCTCCGTTTATTTTTTTTGTATTTGACTTTTATACTTTTTTACAAGTCCCACCGTACGGACTGTTCCAATGAGTAGCCAGGGTGTTGGCCAGGCTCCTCAATGTACAAAGTCCTTCATTCACACCGGGTTTTTTGAAGGAGTAGCTGGGGTGTTAGCCCGGCGCCTCAATCTACTAAACCCTTCATCACACATTCAGGTTTACGGGGCTTTTCGTCACCCACGCCAGTGACCTTCATTCAGGTTTACGGGGCTTTTCGTCACCCGCGCCAGTGACCTTCATTCACACACACACACACACACACATACAGTGGGAACTTGTGATTTTAAAGAAAAACTACATTTAAAGTGAACTTTCATCTTTCATATTTGTGTAAGTAAGGTAAAACTTCTCCGGCAACAGACTTCTTACTAACAGTCTTGCTTCAGGAGTAGCTGACTTTAACATCAAAGAACATAATCCGGCTTCATTTATGAAAACCGTTGTTTTCTCAATCGGTCCAACGCCCTGTTTTTGGGCGTCGGAAAAACTTCCAACAGTTAATTTATCACTGTCATCTACATGTTTCCGAACTGCACTCCAGCCATTAACATGCTTTAGAGCAGTAGCTACGTCTCTAGCTTTAAACCACGGCTTTCCTTCACTATCAAACAGAACCAATACTGGTTTGTTATTGAATGTATAGAACTTGGCAGCCATGTCACAATTTACTCAATAATACAGGCAAGAGCAGCACAAAACACGTCTGATCAGTATCACGACTCGAAGCAGAATGATGAACTGTACTAGTGACATTTGGTATATACAGGAGTAACATTGCTCCGTAAGGAAAGGTGCTACCTTTATCGAAGGTAGCAACACGGAATTGAGACAAGTGTTACTTCAAGACGCAAAACACCAGATAGTTTCTTAACGTTACAAAATATGTTTTCAAAGTGATCATCAAAGACTGTTGGTGTTAGATTCCCTAAAGGAAAGAATGGTATATTTCCTGAGATATCACCGTACTTTATTGATACTCCAATGTAGGTGTTTGATGAGGAGTTCTCCGTTATTTTATCTACTATGTACTCCGAAAACACTAAAGGCCATTCCGATACGTTTATTGGCCCAGTAAGAAAGAACTCATACTCTGAGGATTTAATGCGAAACTTTGAATTTTCATTTAACTTCCTTTTAGATATAAACTTCAAAAACACCCCTTGAATAGGGAGTGTATTATTTTCAGCAGACATTCTACAAGAAGAGACAAACAAGATAAAACAGTAACAGACACAGACACGTCCGTTCACTACCACGTCTCAGAACAGAATGAGTTAATAGAGCTGATGTTTAGAGGTATATACGCTCAGTACCCGTGTGAGTGACAGCTCCATTAAGCAACTCTTTGTTTTTTAAAGCCGAAAGGCAGGGTGTCGTGATCATCATTAAATCTTCTCTTTGGCCCTGTAATTTTAAACTTCTTAATTTCACTTACTGTAACGACTTCCCGTCTCTTTGTTCTCCTGATTCTGTTTTCTTCAATTTATAAAATTTCAGCAGCTTCACTAAGGACCATCTTTTTTAACTGTTCAAAATTTAATGTTTCGGAAGTCTTCATATTGAGGGTGAGGCCCTTGATTTTACACACAGTTTCTAGCTTTTGGTTTTTGGTTGACCAGACAAGGTATGCGTAGGTCTTTGGTCCCCCAGAAACAAACTCTAAGATATAAGAGCCGGGTCCGTACTCACTTGCCAATTCGTCCGTCATTTCCCCGAGGTAATCTCCCGTAGAGACCTTGTACAATCCTTCCCTGTATAGATAAATACACGAGTCCGTGTCATAGTAAAGGACTTGACCTCCAAGGGCATCTAGATGTTCATACAGTTTAAGCCTGGCATGAGCAGTGGTGTAGGCCGCAATTACAACATTTACAGTTTTTAGAGCCTCACCGGCATCATCAACATTCTGCCAATTAACTAATAAAACCTCTTGGTTAATTACTTCAACAAACTTTACTTCCTTTCCTGGTTGAGTTAACGAGTTGAATAATTCTTTAGAGTCTCTCACGATTGCAGTTTTTGTCATGTTTTCTCGCTGTCCAAACTTGCCCCAGAATGAATTTAACATTAATTTAGCTACTGACCTGAGTCCTCCATTTTTAGCAATTTTGTCTTTCTCCATCTGAATACCCTCACGCTCAAAGAAATCAGAAACATACTTGTCTTTGTCCTGTTCGGTATTACACCAGCTAGGATAGCCTGAGGCTTCCTGCTTTACTTTCAAGAATTTATTAATAAAATCGGTAAAAAGCCCATCTTTCTCGTATGTGGCGACTTCATACTCCCACAACTCATACATGTCCAAGATCACATAGCCTTTTTCTACAGCTTTTCTAATTTCATCCATAGTCCATGTTCCTACCATTGCCCTTTCCTCACTATCATGAAAACATTCCCCTTGGTTTAAAGTCTCACCGCAAGTTCTACACAAAACAAACATCAATTTATTATTCATTTTAGCGGGGAGTACGGGATGATACAAGTTGTAAGGAGGTAGAATCTTACATTTCAACAAGCCCTCTACTTCAAGGCCTCTCTCTCGGCAGTCATTTCCAACGTAAACAGTAGGGTGACCAACGGGATACTTACAATATTTATTCACAAACGGATAAAGGGAGGAGACATCGACATACTGTATCGTTTCTCCCTCGTCACATTTACAATACGTTTTAGTATTGCCTGTCCTGCCTCCAAAGAAGGAATCCCTAGGATTAAGCGGAAGTGTGTTTAGAATGGACAGTTTGTTCAAGTGATTTAGTTTGTTGTCCTTTTTCAAAGCTCTAAACTCGCACTCCCACATCTCTACAACTTCATAGTTATTAAATTTTGCCATTTTGGATTTGGTTCTCTCGTAACGGAGATGCAAACTGTCTGAGGGATCATCCGGCAGAGGCTCTTCTCTGCTGTATTGATAGCATTTTGGGCAGCCGTGCCAGTAACACCCGTGAAACTCGTAAATTCGTTCCCCGTCAAACCCATCTACTTTTAGTCCATTAATTTTAGCTTCTCTGCCCCGGCCCGCATGTTGAATCTTTACTCCACGTTTCTCCTCCTCCCATGTTAACCACTGTAAAGCAACGGCTGACTGATTGTCTGCAAGTCGGTACCCTGATTTTGGTATTAGTCCAATAGTATTTTCTTTTAAGAAGTTACGGCGGAAGGCCAGGTTACATGCACTGGCGATTGTTATAGCCTCGAGAAAAGGATCTACGTTACACTCTTGAAGAAGTAAGGCTCTAAATTTAATACATGCCTGGGCTAAAATCTCTACGTCAGAGATGCAATACTCCAATATTTCTTTTTGAAAGTCAAAGACATAGTCTTCAGTGACTCGTTCATCATACCATTCTTCAAAGGCTTTGTGTGGTTTCTCAAACATTGATTCCGGACAGTAGTATGTTTTGTCGGGCATAGGGCCTACATAATTTTGGTTCGCCAAGGTGTTGAAGAGGTGGGGAAAGTAGCCCTTCTTTTTCTCGGGAGGTAGATCAAAAGCTTTAGGGAGTGCAGTGAGGGCCATGGGAAAATAGCTAAGTGAGTCCACAAACCTTACGTTGGCTACTTCGATCAAAATAGCTTTAGTTCCCCGAGGAGTTATTTTTGGTGTGAATTTAGTTTCTTCCATAATATACTGTAAAATGAATTGAAAGTCAAAACCTTGCCCGTTGTGGGCAATTACACAAACATCTTTAAATTTTTTTCGAATTCCCATTACATAGTCCATGAAGTGTTTTACCGGTTCTTTTTCAAATACCCTTTGCCGTTCCGAGCAAGCTTCACACTCGCCCCCATTAATACATTTAAAGCAGTACTGTTGAGAAACGCACAAGTTTACTTTATGAACTTTTTTATCAGGGTCAGAGGGGAGAGACTCATCCTGCCTTGTTTCCAAGTCAAAGAAAATAAACAAAAAATCACGGTCTTTCGGTGTTCTCCTATCTACCCTCATGAAACACTGATGCGCTGGGTCTTTGAACGCTTCACAGGGCTTACAGAAAACTTCTCCGCATACATGAGCTGTCTTACGTCTTTTTGGATAAATCATTTTCTTACAGTCACGGCAGAGTTTTACAGTTTTACAAATTTGCCCTTGATGAGCTACTAAACACCGCTCATTTTTGAAGGAGCGGTTGCAAAAACGGCATGTGATGCCACCGTGTTCTAGTTTACAGGGCGGGGAGATAGTATGACAGGACGAGCATCTGTTAGAGCACCGATGCTCATGTCTGTTGCTGTAGGGAATATGACAGGCTTCACAAAAGAAATTGCAAACAAACGCAGCAGTTAAGTTTGTAATTACATTATAATGACCGTTGTGAAAAAGAAGGTTAATTTTTAATTTAGCGTCTTCATTACCTCCTTCAAAGTAAACATCCCGGCCTTTTTTGTCATAGTTGTAGACGGTAATTTTGTATTTTTTAAGATGGGACTGGAATTTTTCAAGCTCAGGGATTCCTGCACCCTCCTCGGGCATTTCTACACGGGCTTTTGCTATGAGTTTATTAGCTCTGAAAGTTTGTCTTTTTCCCTTGTCCTGACGTATTGCTTTGTACTGGGGATCATTTTTTGCAAGTGCTTTGCCTACTACCAACGCTCTAGCCAAACATAAATTGTCTTTATTATTAATTACTACAATTCCCCGTCTCGCTTTAGATTCTTCATCAAAGGTATTGTAAAAGTCGGGTCTTGCCCTTCCTTTACCTACTGGGACGTTAATCCTTGTAACATCAACTCTAAACGTGTCACTAGAGGTTATAGATTGCGCATTGCTTTGAATTATGCCCCCGAAAATATCCCAGAGAACATCACCGCTAACTTCAGAGACCGGTCTTAACGATACGTATCCTGGTTCAGCACTTTTTAAATTTATAGACTGTAATTTAAACCCTAGATAATCAGTGGGTGCAACGTTGGCTTTGGATGTCTCTACAATTTGATTAAAACCTTTACGAATCCAATCAAACTCAGAGATACCCTTGGGAGGTTTAGTGAATTTGAAAACAGTGTTAGTCCCGTAAAGTCTAAAGTGATTAACGTAGGTTTCATCTTTACTAATTAAATTTACCGGGTTTTGAGGGTCCTTTTTAGAAACATCCATCCTTCAACAGAGAATTGAATACTGAAAACAAGCTAAACTGTGTTAACGCTTAAAACAGCAAGTACCCCGAACAGAGTCAAACTCACACGGATATAACTGAATTACGCAGAATCAATAATAATCTGTGCAAGAGAACACTTACGCAATAGCAGCACAAAACACGTCTGCTCAGCGTCACGACTGAAATCAGACTGAAGAACTAGAGCTTGTTGCAAGAGATATATATAGAGAGTGGACCTGTTACTTTTTCACTGTTTGATCTACTGAAACTGATACTTTTGGACCTATTACTTTGAAAACTGTGGGGATGGGAATGGTTAGTGTTGGACCTGTTACTTTATTGAAACGGTTACTTTTTGGAACTGTTACTTTGTGGCAGTCTTCATCGATATTAAATGAACAAGATATATGATGTAACTGTAACACTTGGAACTGATACTTTAAAGTCACCGATCAGGTTCTCTAAAAGAACAGGTGCAGAGGATCTACAAAAGAGCATGGTACCTCTGTATTACTACGCAAGTCAGAAAAACACTAACACACAAACTACGCAAGTCAAGCCAGAACTACAGGTTAACTCTAATGAAGGTAGCAAACACCACTCTAACCAAAACTGCATTAAAGAAAAGTGAGATTACTGTTACTCAACACATACAAACACAACACTACTCTTGACACAAGGATGTGAGGTTAGGAAAAGTGAGGTTATGTTAGTCAATACATACAAAAACTGCTCCAACCAAAACTGCATAAAATAACAATAATAGAAAGTGAGGTTGCTGAGGCGATTTTACTGTACTAAAGAACCAGGGCAAAAAATCAGGTTACTGGAGGTCATGTTAGTCAACACAACACTACTTTAGCCACGAGGAAGTGGGGTATGTTTACTTTCTTTACTGTAAACTACCAAATCAAACAATTAAAATATAAACACAACACTAATCTAGCCAATACAATAAAATGAAGTACAACATGCATGTAAAATTAATATAATACAGTAAGGTTATACATTTTGGAGTGTAATAGGTGAGGTTAGAAAAAGTAGGTTACTTTAGCAAGTCAGATAATGCTAAAAATCACAGGACATGCAAGATTACTATAATACAAAGTGAGGTTATGTTAAATACAAATCAAAAGTGAGGTTATGTTATATTAGGTTATGGTAAGCAAATGGTTGAGCTTGAGGTTATGTTAGTCAGCATATACAAGTACGTCACTACCAAGTAAAACAAAAATGGTGAAGTTACTTAATAAAGAACAAGGACAGAAAGTGATATTACTGTCAGTCAACACATACAAGTACGACACAACTCTTGACACAAGGAAGTGGGGTTACTGTTACCGACATGTTAGTTAGCACATACAAACACTAATCTAGCCAAATCAAACAATTAAATACAGCACACAAAATTACTCTTACAAGAAAATAAGGTTTTTGTGACTCTCAAAGGTTACTGTTATTTTAGCCAACACATACAAACACAACACTACCAAGTAAAACAAAAATGGTGAAGTTACTTAATAAAGAACAAGGAGGTGAGGTTATGGTAACTCTCAAAGGTTACAGATGTAAGGTTATGTCAGTCAACAAATACAAGAACGACCAACTCTTGACACAAGAAACTGAGGTTACTAGGTGTGTGGTTATGTTAGTCAACACAACACTACTTTAGCCAGAACAAACAAGAAACTGATGTTATTGTACACTAGCAAGTCAGATAACACTAAAATCACACGACACGCAAGATTACTATAATAAAAGTGAGGTTATGTTACGCAGAATAAAACAAATTAAAAGTGAGGTTATAAAAATACAAAGCAAAAAGTGAGGTTAGGAAAAGTGAAGCCGCTATGGGGAGCAAACGTTCAAGTTTAATCTTTGCAAAACGCAACGAACGGAGCAGCGCAAAAACACGTCCGATCGCAACGGGAGCAGGGAGCAAAGAGAGAGAAAATGCGCGGCAAGATAGCAGGTATTGTGGTGGGGGCTATGTCTCTTTCAATCACAGAGCCCACAGGTAACAACTAGTTACAACGAGTTTGCTGACAGAGACTATGTTGAGGATGTTGTGGTTAGATGTACAGAAGGCTAGATGATTAACAGCAGAAGGACACAAGGGTCAAATAATTACCACTGAAGGCTAGATGATTAACAACAGAAGGACGCGAATCAACATACCAGCCAGTCAGGTTACTTAAAATGTTACACCCACCAGCTGAGAGAACAGGAGCTGTAGATAGATACGCAGAAGGGGGTGAAGGATGTGGAGGTTAGATGTACAGAGGGTTAGATGATTACCATCAGAAGGACACGAGGGTCAAATAATTACCACAGAAGGCTAGATGATTAACAACAGAAGGACACGTGGGTTAAATAATTACCACAGAAGGTTAGATGATTAACAACAGAAGGACACGAGGATCAATTAATTACCAAAAACTGTAGATAATTAAACACAGAGAGATGCAAAAGATAAATAATCAACCATAGAGGGTAGCAAAAGAGCTACAGAGGGAGGCAATTACACCCTAATTCCATTCCTCATAAGAGCCCATGTTATTCTATTCTCCGTAAGAGTCCATGTTAATCTATTCTCCATAAGAGTCCATGTTAATCTATTCTCCATAAGACCCTATGTTGGGGCTCAAGCGCGCGGCATGACTACTTCTATTCAAATTTAAGATTCTTTTAGTTGTTATAATGGGAAATGTAATGGACATTATATACTGTATTTTGAATAGTGTAATTATTTTACAATAGGATGGCTGTCAGTTATTTCAAATTCTTGTGTAGTCAGCGACAATATCTAATATAATGTTAATACTTTATATTGCAGTTTATAAGACGCATATTTTACATCTGGCGACACCGTGAAACGTGCATTCTGTTAGCAAATTCTTATCATTACTGATAATAGGAAGCATCACTAATTAAAAAACTGTACTGATTAGAATTGGTAGTTAAAAATTCAAATTTAATTATGTAATATATAAAAGTATTATCAGTCGCGCTAGTTATAACAAGGCATTCACTGTTTACTTGATTACTTTCTTTGGTCGAATTATTTCAATTAAAGAAGAATACTAGTTATAAATTAATTCGTTTTTCTGAGTATAAAAGGAACGGTATTTCATTCCCACCTGATGCAGCTATAGTAAGTATTACTGGACATTTGAGTTATTGTTGGCATTCTTAGAATACAGATAAGGTAGCTTATTAATTTTCTTATTTATCTTATTAACTTTTTAATCTTATGGTTAGATTTATTACATTGTATATTGGTGTTATAAATAATATCTATAAATTAATCCATACTTGCCGATGTAGCAAAATGATAATATGAAAACTAAGACCTTTGTCGTATAATAATTGGCAGAAAGATAATTCAAATTTAAAAATAATTATGTACTTAACATAATTTTAAACCATTTTTCATTGTAAATAAATACTATTAATTATTATAAGTCAATATTCTTAAAGTCAAAAAACTTAAGTACATTATTATTATGTGTACTGCATTTTGAAATGAACGACAAACGATTCCAGCGACTTCACATTTCATTAAAAGTCTATACGTTATCGTTTGTTGTTTACTTAAACAAATCATACGAACAGTAAAGTTTGTGTTTTAAGTAAAGCGTCTTATTTGTATTCAAACTTTTATTGAGGATCAATTAAATGTACATGATTTTTAGAAAAAGTGTTCCTAAGGTAAAATCACATTTAATCGTTAATTAAATAATTGTTTGTTGATTATCATCGCATATTTATATGGTAAATGAATCATTCTTTAACCACCGTATACTCCTCACTTGCTTTACAAAGATTATATCTAAGTTAATGTAAGCTTAAAAAATATGAAGACAGTTTAAAGAAAGATTAAAAAGAGGGTAAAACACGTTAGAAACAAACCATTAATACTATATAAAAAAACACACACTACAGATGTTGAGTTTTAAACAATTGACTTGGAGACACATTTACAGTTCTGGTTACCTCTGGCATCATTCTCAACATCACCGTCAGTGTTGGAGGCATGGCTGTATGTCACTGTAGTCACTTGCCATTAAATATTAGATTTAGTCATAGTCAGTCTCAAAAAGAAAATAAGAATAATATATATACCCCCGTCACAGCAAACCTGCATACTCAGCGAATTTCCAATAAATATATAGCATATATTAATATATTTAATTAAGTTAATTTAATTTGTTATATCAATACTTATTTTTAAACAAAACTTTATTATTAAGTTATTATTAAGGTTATAGATTTGTATTAATAAATTAATATGTATTTGAGCAAAGTGATTTGACATAAGCATTTGTCTATATAAAAACATTAATGTAGTTTATTATAAAAACAATTATTCTATGAAATTTTGAACTTTAATTTTAATTGTTTATGTTGGTTAGAAACTAAGAACTATTATATTCTGATCAAAACAATCATATATCCTAGTGATGTATGAATATTAGTTTTATATATGTATTAACATATTATGGTGTATTTAACAGCGTGCAAACTAATATGACATTAGTTTGTTAGCGAATTTCCCCTATAGGGAAGAAGCTATTACCGTAGTCGGCATGGTAAGACCTTGGCCCGGGACGATGATAAATTTTCGTTTTGAGGTCCCCAGACCCCAAAAACACAATTCGTTTGAAACTGTATTATATACATATATATATATATATATATATATATATATATATATATATATATATATTGCATTCATTTTTAGGGCTACTAATATAATAATAATCAATATATATTAATAATTATAAAAAATAAATAATAAAAAATATAATGATCAAATGTTTCCTTTGATTATTTAATATATATATATATATATATATATATATGTGTGTGTGTGTGTGTGTGTGTGTGTGTTTGTGTGTGTGTGTGTGTGTGTGTGTCCATGAGCACGATATCTCTCGTAAAAATAATCCGATTTTGATGAAACTTTGTATACACGTGTAAAGTAACATTTATGGCTTTAAGTTCGAAAACCAGCCAGATCGCTCCATCCGAAGGGGTATTTTGAGGGGGTTTTGTACCCCAAAAAAATCTTTTTTAGTTATTTACATATAATTTTTGAAATAGTCAAATTTTAGATTTTACCATTCGATTTAGCTTCAAAAGCACACAATTTGGTATTTTGATCATTCCTCTACGTTAATTAGTTACCGAAATATTGAAAGTGCTAAACACAGTACGTTGTCTAATTTTATTCTTATGGAGGAAAAGAAAAATGATATATATCGCTTATTTATGAAAGTATACTGACGAAACTTGGTATACAGCTTCATCTCGTTGTGGTCCATTGATATTTGCTCAAAAAATAATTGTTTTCTAAAGGCTCACGTAGCAGCAAACCTGCGTACTCAGCCCAATGTTATTCTTATGGAGAATAATTAATTGCTCTGTCTCCCTTAATTATGAACATAAATAATTAAAAACCGATATACGACTTTACCTAGTTGGTATTTGTGAATATATTTTAATGAAACTTGGTAAGTGGCTTTATGTAGTATTAAGACATATATATATATATATATATATATATATATATATATATATATATATATATCCATTGGAAATTTTCTGAGTACGCAGGTTTGCTGTGACGGGGTATTTAGTTTTAACTTACAAACATGATTATAAAACTTGCATACTCAAAAGGAAAAAGGAATATAATATTAACTACTGATGGCTGTTAACTTAGAATGTATTCTTTAAATAACAATGTTAACAAAAGAAGTGTAGTTGGTAGTTCTTATCATCTGAAGCCTACGACTATTACTAATCCAGAAGGATTTAAATAGAATTACTTTTAAGTTAACAAAAATGTATTGTTCTTTGTTTATCTTTATTACTTTCATAATCACGTGTTGAAGGGTATTGATTAACAGTATTTTTCATCTTAATAAATTGTTTATGTTACTTATATATATTCTAATTAATAAGTTGACTCCGTATATTATTCATTCGTATTTGATAATATATAACATTAAAACATTTGTGTAGTAATGATACTTCCTTTTATCTATTACTATTATAGGATAACCTTTTTTCTTTATAAAATTCATACCGTAATCCAAAAATTTTTTTTAGTTTTTTTATATCTTATATTTGGAAGTATTTGGAAGTATAAGTAAGTTGATATGATCCAAAATTTATTAGATTTTTATTTAATTTTAGTCAATATTTTAATATCATCTCTAGATATTGTTCAAAATTTAAAACTTGTTATTTTATTATATTGTTCTGATCAAATAATGATTTATTTAAAGGATCAAAACTATCAAACAATAATTAATTCTATGTTTAAAATTAGATTTTTATTTTAATGATGATTTTACATTATTCAATTTTCAATTTGACTTAATTGTATCATCAAAGTTTATTTTAGATTTTTAATGTCTTAAATAGTAAACGTGTTATACAATTTGCAATCATAATGAACATGCAATATTTCGTTTTCCGTTTAAAATTTATTACAGTAACTATTTTCGCATTAAAGTTTTTATTTTTAAATATATATAAAAGATTTCTTTAACATCCCTAACAATCATTGTGCTTTTATTTTTGGGATTTTACATCCATGTAACATAGAAATGTGTGTGTGGAATTTTATTTTAAAATATCAAGTTTAACAAAAGTTTATTTATTGATTTGTATTATTGTGTTGCTAGATTACATTCTCTAAATGTTTCATACAATTATTAGACAATCGTTATAGTTTTAAGAACCTGTTTCGTAATTGCAAGCATACAAATGTTTGTGGACTTAACAATGTTATATATTAATTATAAATATTTATAAAATTATCCTGACTTCACATAATTTTATACACAGTTGAGAAATATATGTACAATTTTTGACAACCGTGAAGGGAAATATGGGACGCAGTGGTTTATTTGTTTAGCCTGATGTTTAGCAGAGATTTTTAACACATTGCCTAAACTATTCATGTTTTGCCCTAGAACTGGCTTGGTACTATCTACTGATTATATTTTTTACAAATTAATTCGTACCATCCCACTCCACAAAATTAGTTTTTACATAGTTCAGCTATTTTTTTATTTATAAAAATCCAAATTAATTGAGATTTTCCATTAAAGTAGAAGAGATTATAACAAACATATAATAATTTTAATTTTAATTGCATACAATTTTGTTATTTGTTATTAAAGTCATTGAATGCAGTTATGCTAACCTAATAACTTTAAATATTTCAGATCACAATGCAGCTGTCACTAGTGATTGTAGGCCTCGTGCTCCTATTGTCCGTTGTTGATGGAACAGAACAATCACAAAACATAGTGAGTACACGTACTATACTCGTAGTATATTACAAATTGATAAATTTATCATATTCAATGAGATTATTTCATGAAAAAGTTCTACAATCAGTTAATAACGTATTTTAAAATTTGAAACCAGTTAGAAAAAAATTATATTACAGACTACTCCTCCCTATATATTGGCCACAAGAAATCACCACTTAGCACTAAGTGTGATTAAAACCAGGAGTGTCTGAACAAACGAACAGTCTTATTTCTTTATTAAAAATATTTCTGAAATTTGTTATAACGTCGAATTTATTTCTAAGTTTGTAATGATGGCCAAATATTTAGAATCAGAAAAGTGTTGCTGGTATAAAAAGTAATGGCAATCAGACATACGAAAGTGTATTTATCAATATATTAAACTTATTAAATAAAATATTTTAACGAACACGAATAGATAGAAAATCAACTGTCAAATATCAATTTAAATCTATGTTTTGTGTAATTGACTAAATTTTTGTCAATGTAATACAGTTTACTATACAACCACCTAAGTCCTTCATGTACTAGCCCCTACGAAACATTTAATAAAATGATATACTTAAATTAACTTAATTTTTAATATAACTGTTGTTATAATATGCCACTCTGAATTTATTTTTAATCTACAAACTGTTTTAAAAGGGGGAAATCTTGAGAAATGTACGCTCCCGTCACTACAAATGATGCAATTTGAGTTTGTTTTTAGATTTGTTTAATACTCCATCAAAGATATTGTCACTTCCTATGAACTGGCTAGACTAGTTGTAAAAGTCAGCGATGAAATTTATAAATCTATTTTATTAATTGCAGGTAATCAAACCTTTACCTGCACTGAAGAGATACTTGACATATGAAGTAGTAAAAGGACTAGAAACGTTCGGCTTCGGAAACAGAACACGTTATATTCCGGAAATTGCGGACAATATTAAAAACAAACTAATTGCAGCGTCCGTCCAGCAAAAGCCTCAGCTTATAAAAGTTTTAAAAGAGTATCCCATTGGTCGTCCGATCATAGATCTTATGGTGGACATAGTAGCAGCGGTGTACAATTCAGAAATAGTTGAATTTTTAATCACTAAACTTAACGGTGGTGTCGAGGTGGATAAAGAACTGATCAGAGAATACATCTTGGACACCGGTAAAGCATTAAATTATATTTTAGGCCAGATTATTTTACCGAATTCATCCTAAATATAGCATTCAATAAAATGATTAAGAATAAATATACGTGTGATTTGTTGCCACCTTTATTTTAAATTCCGTAATATTTACTTATACAAATTAACACAATGAAAACAATATACCTCACCAAATATATTTACACTTACTTATCCTGTCCTTACATATATACATTACAACAAATACCAACAAATATACAACAAATTTTACTACGGGAATGGTTTCCACCAGTCACACCTACCACTATCAGGTCAAATCAGAGAATATGAATATTTTTACAATCTCTTTGGGCTGATGAAGACCTTTGTGACTGGATGAAATCGATCGCTTTGTACCATATATTATGTGTATTTACCGTTTTGACTATAAATTTAGCATAATTGTGATTATAATTTGTAGTCTTGTGAGATGTATTTTATTTCTCCTGTTTTATTGTAAAATACGTATCATAGTACTAAATTAGTTATTTGTATACTTATTAAACCATATGATTCTCTAGATTTTCGGAAATGACAAATTGTATAGTTAACTTTGGATTTAATAGTTTATATTTTATTCCAGTCACCAAGTAGTAAACAATTTTTAAAAATTTATTTGCAAAATTTACAACAATTTACGTTCTACAACAATTTATTTGCAAAATAATTTTATTATTAATGTGTGTGAACTATGTTCTTTTAGCATTTTGGCCGATACAAAGCCATACGATAGAGTAGTGTTAAGCTGTTGTGACGCATAGCGGCACGCTATTTTATATAGTACAAGCAAGCTGCGTCTCGGAGCCACTGCCAGGAGCACTTCGCATGTCGCGCCGTTGACAGAGCGAAGGCCATTTTCCCCCCTTGTGAACCAGAAAATCTCTCAACGGTTTTCCTTCCCCCTTCCAAGTTGATCTTCACTGCTGCCTGACGTCTTTAAGCTACGCTCTTCACCAATTCTGCAAATGGATAAGTTTTAGAACCATAGTTTTAAGAGACAGTATGGTTAGATAAACATCTCCATAAGGGGAAAACCCATAAGGTTCGCCCCGACGTCAGAAATGTAGAAAACTAGTGATTGAGTTCGGGGCACTTGTCCCGAAAACTTTTCAACAGGTTTAATTTCACCATGTTTGGGCTGAAATTAATTATACCCTCCAAAAGATTCTCCATAATTTTTTTAATATATGGCAGTAAATTTCTACGTTCAGTTAGCTTAAAGTGTAGTTACCATGCTTTGGTCAGTTATTTTAGCAACCTCAGATACTGATCTCAATATCAATATGCAAAGTGCAAGGAAGGATAAATAAGGAGGAGTGCAAGGTGTGGAAGGATAGATTATTAAGTCATTACAGTTATTTAGATTAAAGCAAAGCTGGCTAGGTAGGCTTTCTGGTCTCGGGTAAAAGGTCTCCGAGCCTCTGGTCCCCCACACACGTTTCCAGTTCAATTATTTAGTTTGGTATTGCAGTATTTTGCAACACAGGTTTGGAAGAGGCAGCAGCCCTTCTATTCAGGCATTGCAGTCACATTATTTCCCTATTAGTAGCAGAGTCAGCACGCCTAAGGGCAAGTCCCTAATAAACATACCATAAGGGACCCCTTATTCTCTTAATATGGTAGCAGACTTAGACCTATAAGACCAGATTGCTTTGGACAACTTTGTTTTTAGTAGGATCAAAAGCCTATGGATTTTTAAATGAATCTTCTGGGGAGGTTTTGCCCCAGCTCAGCTATTTAGCTTGATGGATTGACACTAGAAAGGGGCCTAGCCCACAATTTTTATTTTAAGATTTTCCGAATTAAACTAACTAGGGTGTCCAAGGGATAGTAGTGTAGAATAGGTAGGATTTTGTATTTGTTTTGATTTGGTATTTCAGTGGGAATCCGCAACTCTACAGGCCTTGTCAGCTGTACCAGTGATGTGTTTGAATCTTGTAATTTTTAATTTTTTAATCCTAGCAAGAGGCATAGAATTGCCTGTTCTATACAAATGTATTGGGTACAGGTCTCAGGTATGGTGGTTTAATGGCCATAACCCAATTTTTATTAAAGTTCAAATGACATTTTGCCAAGGGTGAGGTAATTTTTTTTTGTTTTTGCACATAAAGGCCAGATTTTTTCGTTAAAGCCAACATCTTGTTATGTGTTACATTCAGTGACTGTGTCTGTGTTATTTATTGAAAAACATATATTTATCATGCAATAACCTATATTTTACAACTGTTATTCTGCGGCTACAATCTGTGCTGTTTGTTTGTCCAGTGTTTCATTTATACAGTGTACTATCTAAGTTATCATGTAGATATATTTTGTCACACTATTGGTCATCCCTAATAAAGCTAACGTATTTTTAGTATAAGCACTCAGTGAGCTAGAATATGAGGGCTAAATCTACAAGGAATAAATTCTTATAGGGCCTAGCGGTTTTTGACATTAGGCAGTTTTTGCCCATTATGGGTCATTAAAACCCTTTAGGCTAATTTTTTTAGAGTATATAAGTGCAGCATGGGTTCGCAGGACATGTCTAGTTTAAGTAACCATAGTGAATTTACTTCAGATTTTTCAATTATTTTTTACTCAGTTTACATGTTTGTTGAGTCAAATTACTGGCTTGGTTCAGCTAGCATTTTACATCCATGCATAAAGTAATATCTTTTTTTCTCTTTTCTCATACTAATAGTATTTGTAATTATGCCTTTTGAGCACAAATGTTGCTAGTATTAATTCCGTAGGGACTTGTGTTGATTAACTGGTCGAAGGTCCGGCCGGTCACGCTATGGAATTCTGCTATTTCGCCCGCTACCAGCCGTTTTTCTGGACTGAGCTTACCAACAGATAACGCCTGGTTGGGCGGCCAATGGATTAACACTACTATTCACGTTTATTTGTCTGCTGGAATTTCTGTTTTGGATTTCAAAACCCTTTTTATAAGTTGACCCAGCATGTACCTACGAACCTTTATATTGCTGATACAATTTTCTCAAGTAAATTAACTGAAATAAACCGGGACTTCGGTCTATTTTATATTTCATTGTTCACAATTACATTTTCAGTGAACTCAATTTTGCATTTGGGGACAAATTAAGTTTGGCTCATGTGTATTTTTTTGTAGTCAAATACGGGACATTAGGGGGCGGACCTTTTCCTTTCATTCCAAAAATTGAGAGTTATTAGAGATATTACAGTCATTTAGATTAAAGCAAAACTGGCTAGGTAGGCTTTCTGGTCTCGGGTAAAAGGTCTCCGAGCCTCTGGACCCCACGCACGTTTCCAATTCAATTATTTAGTTTGGTATTGCAGTATTTGCAACAAAGATTTAGAAGAGGCAGCAGACCTTCCATTCATGCATTGCAGTCCCATTATTCCCCTATTAGAAGCAGAGTCATCACGCTTAAGTGAAAGTCCCTAATAAACATACCTTAAGGGACCCCTTATTCTCTTCACTGTATTTAAAAATGATATATCAAATAGTTCAATGAATAACTGAGAAACAAATATTGTCACGGTTCAGTGGTCTAGCACAAAAATTTATCTATCTTTTCAGATCTTTTGAATTGCAGTAAGGGATAAGTCAGTATAGTAAATAGGTCAAAAATTTAGTAGGTCCGAAACTTTTGAAATTTGGATCCAGCCAAGCGTTTGATGAACTTGTATTTATTTTTATTTTATCGCCCTACATACTTAAGCCACAGCCCTACATGTGACTGGTGGAAACCGTTCCCGTTGTAAAATTTGTTGGTATATTTAATGTATATATGTAAGTACAGGATAAGTAAGTGTAAATATATTTGGTGAGGTATATTGTTTTCATTGTGTTTAATTTTTATAAGTAAATGTTACGGAATTTAAAATAAAGGTGGCAACAAATCACACATATATTTATTCCTAAATCATTTTATTGAATGCTATATTTAGGATGAATTCGGTAAAATTAACTGGCCTAAAATATAATTTAATGCTTTACCGGTGCCCAAGATGTATTATTTGAACAGTTCTTTATCCACCTCGACACCACCGTTAAGTTTAGTGATTAAAAATTCAACTATTTCTAAATTGTACACCGCTGCTATTATGTCCACCATAAGATCTATGATCAGACGACCAATGGGATACTCTTTTAAAACTTTTCTAAACAGAGGCTTTTCCTGGACTGAAGCTGCAATTAGTGTGTTTTTAATATTGTCCGCAATTTCCGGAATATCACGTGTTCTGTTTCCGAAGCTGAACGTTTCCAGTCCTTTTACTACTTCATATGTCAAGTACTTCTTCAGTGCAGTTAAAGGTTTGAGTACCTGCAATTAATAAAATTGTTTCCAGGAATGCGGTTGGAGTCATTTTGTTGGAAACGTAAAGCTCTACAAACCAGTAAAGTTTAATTAAAATCGAATGAGCCGATTTTGAGTCATTTTCATTTTTAATTTTTTAGTAGTTTATGGAGGATACTTACCTTTAAAAGTAAAAGAAAAAAAATATAACAAAAATGCCTGAATATATCGTGGTTTAGTATCTACATACCAAATTTTATCAAAATTGGCCAATTGGTGTGTGCTCTTAGCTCTGTACAAATCCAGACGGACAGACAGACAGATAGACATCACGTAAAATCACTTTTTGGGTTCAGGGAGAACCAAAATGAATATTTCCACCAACAACTCAAATTCGAATATTTTGACGAAAACAATACTTTTTCCATATACTATGTAGGGCGATAAAATAAAAATAAATACAAGTTCATCAAACGCTTGGCTAGATCCAAATTCCAAAAGTTTTGGACCTACTAAATTTTTGACCTATTTACCATACTGACTTATCCCTTACTGCAATTCAAAAGATCTGAAAAGATAGATAATATTTTTGTGCTAGACCACTGAACCGTGACAATATTTGTTTCCCAGTTATTCATTGAACTATTTGATGTATCATTTTTAAATACAGTGAAGAGAATAGGGGGTCCCTTATGGTATGTTTATTAGGGACTTTCACTTAAGCGTGATGACTCTGCTTCTAATAGGGGAATAATGGGACTGCAATGGATGAATGGAAGGGCTGCTGCCTCTTCTAAATCTTTGTTGCAAATACTGCGATACCAAACTAAATAATTGAACTGGAAACGTGTGTGGGGTCCAGAGGCTCGGAGACCTTTTACCCGAGACCAGACAGCCTACCTAGCCAGTTTTGCTTTAATCTAAATAACTGTAATATCTCTAATAACTCTCAATTTTTGGAATGAAAGGAAAAGGTCGGCCCCCTAATGTCCCGTATTTGACTACAAACAAAAAATACACATGAGCCAAACTTAATTTGTCCCCAAATGCAAAATTGAGTTCACTGAAAATGTAATTGTGCACAAAAAAATATAAAATTGACCGAAGTCCCGTTTTATTTCAGTTAATTTACTTGAGAAAATTGTATCAGCAATATAAAGGTTCGTAGGTACTTGCTGGGTCAACTTACAAAAAGGGTATTGAAAATCCAAAACAGAAATTCCAGCAGAAAAATAAACGTGAATAGTAGTGTTAATCCATTGGCCGCCCAACCAGGCGTTATCTGTTGGTACTCTCAGTCCAGAAAAACGGCTGGTAGCGGGCGAAATAGCAGAATTCGATAGCGTGACCGGCCGGACCTTCGACCAATTAATCAACACAAGTCCCTACGGAATTAATACTAGCAACATTTGTGCTCTAAAGGCATAATTACAAATACTATTGGTATGAGAAAAGGAAAAAAGATATTACTGTATGCATGGATGTAAAATGCTAGCTGAACCAAGCCAGTAATTTGACTCAACATACATGTAAACTGAGTAAAAAATAATTGAAAAATCTGAACTAAATTCACTATGGTTACTTAAACTAGACATGTCCTGCGAACCCATGCTGCACTTATATACTCTAAAACAATTAGCCTAAAGGGTTTTAATGACCCATAATGGGCAAAAACTGCCTACTGTCAAAAACCGCTAGGCCCTATAAGAATTTATTCCTTGTAGATTTGGCCCTCATATTCTGGTTCACTGAGTGCTTATACTAAAAATACGTTAGCTTTATTAGGGATGACCAATAGTATGACAAAATATATCTACATCATAACTTAGATAGTACACTGTATAAATGAAACACTGGACAAACAAACAGCACAGATTGTAGCTGCAGAATAACAGTTGTAAAATATAGGTTATTGCATTATAAATATATGTTTTTCAATAAATAACACAGACACAGTCACTGAATGTAACACATAGCAAGATGTTGGCTTTAACGAGAAAATCTGGCAAAAACAAAAAAATTACCTCACCCTTGGCAAAATGTAATTTGAACTTTAATAAAAATTGGGTTATGGCCATTAATCCACCATACCTGAGACCTGTACCCAATACATTTGTATAGAACAGGCAATTCTATGCCTCTTGCTAGGATTACAAAATTAAAAATTACAACACTGAAACACATCACTGGTACAGCTGACAAGGCCTGTAGAGTTGCGGATTCCCACTGAAATACCAAATCAAAACAAATACAAAATCCTACCTATTCCACACTACTATCCCTTGGTCACCCTAGTTAGTTTAATTCGGAAAATCTTAAAATAAAAATTGTGGGCTAGGCCCCCTCCTTTCTAGTGTCAATCCAGCAAGCTAAATAGCTGAGCTGGGGCAAAACCTCCCCAGAAGATTCATTTAAAAATCCATAGGCTTTCGATCCTACTAAAAACAAAGTTGTCCAAGGCAATCTAGTCCTATAGGCCTAAGTCTGCTACCATATTAAGAGAATAAGGGGTCCCTTATCGTATGTTTATTAGGGACTTGCCCTTAGGCCTGCTGACTCTGCTACTAATAGGAAAATAATGGGACTGCAATGCCTGAATAGAAGGGCTGCTGCCTCTTCTAATCATGTGTTGCAAAATACTGCAATTCCAAACTAAATAATTGAACTGGAAACGTGTGTGGGGGCCAAGAGGCTTGGAGACCTTTTACACGAGACCAGAAAGCCTACCTAGCCAGCTTTGCTTTAATCTAAATAACTGTAATGACTTAATAATCCATCCTTCCACACCTTGCACTCCTCCTTATTTATCCTTCCTTGTACTTTGCATATTGATATTGAGATCAGTATCTGAGGTTGCTAAAATAACTGACCAAAGCATGGTAACTACACTTTAAGCTAACTGAACGTAGAAATTTACTGCCATTTATTCAAAAAACTATGGAGAATCTTCTGGAGGGTCTAATTTATTTCAGCCCAAACATGGTGAAATTAAACCTGTTGAAAAGTTTTCGGGACGAGTTCCTCGAACTCAATCACTAGTTTTCTACATTTCAGACGTCTGGGCGAGCCTTATGGGTTTTCCTCTTATGGAGCTGTTTAGCTAACCATACTGTCTCTTAAATCTATGGTTCTTATGCTAAGACTTATCCATTTGCAGAATTGGTGAAGAGCGTAGCTCAAAGACGTCAGGCAGCAGTGAAGATCAACTTGGAAGGGGGAAGGAAAACCGTTGAGAGATTTTCTGGTTCACAAGGGGGGAAAATGGCCTTCGCTCTGTCAACGGCGCGACATGCGAAGTGCTCCTGGCAGTGGCTCCGAGACGCAGCTTGCTTGTACTATATAAAATAGCGTGCCGCTATGCGTCACAACAGCTTAACACTACTCTATCGTATGGCTTTGTATCGGCCAAAATGCTGAAAGAACATAGTTCACACACATTACACTGAAAGAAATATTATAGTAATCCAAACAATATTGCATAGTAAATGCAATTCTGGTAGTTTTTACAAGATTTATCTTAATTTACACAATAGTTATAGTAATTTCCTACCATCGCGTCTGTCAAAACTACAATAATATTCTTGCTAAATTATTTTCAATGAGGCTGGTAATTGCATCAACATAGTATTGTTGCTAATACATTATAACGATAGTAGTATAGGTAGGTAGAAATGCATAGCGAGAATATTCTGTTATATTATACCAGATTCTGTTTTTGATTACACAACAATGTCTCGAAGTGGAAATGAGTCGTCACCGGCCTGACCTGAAGCGCGAATGCACCGAGACAAGCAATGTTATAGTTTATCGTGTGACCGGTATCGCAATGTGTTATACTGCAATATGTATGTGTTAAGTGTCTCACTGTCTCAGTAATGTTTTAATAACATGAAGAATCAACCTAAGGATTAACTGAAGATGTGGCTGTAGCCAAAAAACATGCAATGGCATAACCTCAAAAAGTATATTGATCAGGTATAGTATTATCCAGTAAAGTATTATCAAGTAAAATCCAGCAGTTTCAACATGAATTCGGAATCTTATTTATAGGCTTTCAATAGCCTAGGTTGGATAACAAGATAAAAGTAACAAAGAGACTGAGATTAAGTTAGTAAGCCTTAAATAATCACAATAAATATTATTAAAATTATTATTAAAGCCAAGCGAACGTTATGGTCTAATTAACCCCATACTTCTGCAGCTCTCATGTAAGCAATTTTATATAACTGATTTTGGTTAGTTTTTAGGTTATGTTCGTTAAACAGTAGGGTTTTCCGTAACCATTCCATTGTATCAACCACAAAAACAACTTATTGTAGTAATAAAAAAAGGGTTTGCCATAGCTACTATACATTCTGAGAGGAGAGTCAACCAAACTTATAGCTGCAGCAATAACTTATTGTAAAAGTAAAAATAAAAGTTATTGTTATAAATACTATAAACTCTAGTAACGATTCTCATAATGTTTAGTATTATTGACGATAATTATTGCTCTGACATCAAGATGTATTGCTTGGGCTCCAATTTCATTATTGTAATATTTGCAATAATTTCTTTTGCACGCTACAATAAAATATTGACAATAACAGGATTGTAGCTGCTACCAAACACTTTGCTGGGACCATATTTACAATAATTTATTGCTCCACATACCATATTCTGGTTCATATAACAATAATCTTTTTTCAGTGTAATAATAAAAGTATTTTGGAAATAAATTGTTGTAGAACTAAATTGTTGTAAATTTTGCAAATAAAATTGTAGAAATTGTTTACTACTTGGTGACTGGAATAAAATATAAACTATTAAATCCAAATTTAACTAAACAATTTGTCATTTCAGAAAATCTAGACAATCATATGGTTTAATATGTATACAAATAACTAATTAAGTACCATGATACGTATTTTACAATACAACAGGAGAAATAAAATACATCTCACAAGACTACAAAGTATAATCACAACTATGCTAAATTTATAATCAAAACTGTAAATACACAAAATATATGGTACAAAGCGTTCGATTTCATCCAGTCACAAAAGTCTTCATCAGGCCCAATGAGATTGTAAAAATATTCATATTCTCTGATTTGACCTGATAGTGGTAGGTGTGACTGGTGGAAACCGTTCCCATTGTAAAATTTGTTGGTATATTTAATGTATATATGTAAGTAGAGGATAAGTAAGTGTAAATATATTTGGTGAGGTATATTGTTTTCATTGTGTTAATTTGTATAAGTAAATATTACGGAATTTAAAATAAAGGTGGCAACAAATCACACATATATTTATTCCTAAATCATTTTATTGAATGCTATATTTAGGGTGAATTCGGTAAAATAAACTGGCTTACAATATGTTGTAATGCTTTACCGGTGTTCAAGATGTATTCTTTGAACAGTTCTTTATCCACCTCGACACCACCGTTAAGTTTAGTGATTAAAAATTCAACTCTGTCTGAATTGTACACCGCTGCTACTATGTCCACCATAAGATCTATGATCGGACGACCAATGGGATACTCTTTTAAAACTTTTATAAGCTGAGGCTTTTGCTGGACGGACGCTGCAATTAGTTTGTTTTTAATATTGTCCGCAATTTCCGGAATATAACGTGTTCTGTTTCCGAAGCCGACCGTTTCTAGTCCTTTTACTACGTCATATGTCAAGTATCTCTTCAGTGCAGGTAAAGGTTTGATTACCTGCAATTAATAATACCCCTGTCGCAGCAAACCTGCAAACTCAGCGAATTTCCAATGAATTATAACATAACACACTAAGCCACTTAACAGGATTCATAAGAAATATATTCACAAACAAGCGATATTTAAAATATTAATTATTCTCAATAAGAATAACATTGGGGATGAGTACGCAGGTTTGCTGCAACAAGGAACACAAAATAATGGGGTTTTAATGCAAAATATCAATATAACTCAGCTAAGTGAAGTCACATACCAAGTTTCATCCATATACATTCATAAATAAGCGATATATAACACTTTAATTATTTTCCATAAGAGTAACATGGGGACCGAATACCTAGGTTTGCTGCTATAGGAACCATAGGTGAAAAATTGTTTTTTTGTGCAAACAACAATAAACCACAACCAGATGAAGCTATATACCAAATTTCGTCAGTTTATGTTCATAAATAAGCGAGATATAAAATTTTTCTTTTTCTCCATAAGAATAACATTAGACAACGTACTGTGTTTAGCACTTTCAATATCTCAGTAACCAATTGACGTAGAGCAATGATCAAGATACCGATTTATTTGTTTTTTTATGTTGAATTCAATGGTGAAAATTAAAATTTGATTTTAATAAAAAATACATGTGGAAACCCTAAAAAACCCATTTTTGGGGTATAAAACCCCCCCAAAACCCCCCTTCGGATGGTGCGATTCGTCTGGTTTTCGAACTCGTTCAAATAAATGGTACTTTACACGTTTGTACCAAATTTCATTAAGATCGGACCTTATTTACGAGAGTTATAGTGCTTACGGACACATAAATATATATATATACATATATAAAAATTTGAACGAATGGTGTTTTTGGCATCTGGGGACCTCAAAATGAAAAGTTATCATCGTCTCGGGCTTAAGTCTTACCATGAGACCTACGGTAATAGCTTCTTCCCTATAGGGGAAATTCGCTAAAATAGATTTATAAATGTAATCGCTGACTTTTACAACTAGTCTAGCCAGTTCATAGGAAGTGGCAATATCTTTGATGAGTATTAAACAAATCTAAAAACAAACTCAAATAGCAACATTTGTAGTGACGTACATTTCTCAAGATTTCCCCCTTTTAAAACCGTTTGTAGATTAAAAATAAATTCAGAGTGGCATATTATAACAACAGTTATATTAAAAATTAAGTTAATTTAAGTATATCATTTTATTAAATGTTTCGTAGGGGCTAGTACATGCAGGACTTAGGTGGTTGTATAGTAAACTGTATTACATTGATCAAAATTTAGTCAATTCCACAAAACATAGATTTAAATTGATATTTGACAATTGATTTGCTATCTTATCGTGTTCGTTAAAATATTTTATTTAATAAGTTTAATATATTGATAAATACACTTTCGTATGTCTGATTGCCATTACTTTTTATACCAGCAACACTTTTCTGCTTCAAAATATTTGGCCTTCTTTACAAACTTAGAAATAAATTCGACATTATAACAAATTTCAGAAATATTTTTAATAAAGAAATAAGACACTCGTTCGTTTGTTCAGACACTCCTGGTTTTAATCACACTGTAGTGCTAAGGGGTGATTTCTTGGGGCCAATATATATGGAGGAGTAGTCTGTAATATAATTTTTTTTCTAACTGGTTTCAAATTTTAAAATACGTTATTAACTGATTGTAGAACTTTTTCATGAAATAATCTCATTGAATATGATAAATTTATCAATTTGTAATATACTACGAGTATAGTACGTGTACCCACTATGTTTTGTGATTGTTCTGTTCCATCAGCAACGGACAGTAGGAGCACGAGGGCCACAATCAATAGTGACAGCTGCATTGTGATCTGAAATATTTAAAGTTATTAGCTTAGCAGAACTGCATTCAATGACTTTAATAACAAATAACAAAATTGTATGCAATTAAAATTAAAATTAGTATATGTTTGTTATAATCTCTTCTACTTTAATGGAAAATCTCAATTAATTTGGATTTTTATAAATAACAAATAGCTGAACTATGTAAAAACTAATTTTGTGGAGTGGGATGGTACGAATTAATTTGTAAAAAATATAATCAGTAGATAGTACCAAGCCAGTTCTAGGGCAAAAAATGAATAGTTTAGGCAATGTGTTAAAAATCTCTGCTAAACATCAGGCTAAACAAATAAACCACTGCGTCCCATATTTCCCTTCACGGTTGTCAAAAATTTTACATATATTTCTCAACTGTGTATAAAATTATGTGAAGTCAGCATAATTTTATAAATATTTATAATTAATATATAACTTTGTTAAGTCCAGAAACATTTGTATGCTTGCAATTACGAAACAGGTTCTTAAAATTATAATGATTGTCTAATAATTGTATGAAACATTTAAAGAATGTAATCTAGCAACACGTTAATACAAATCAATCAATAAACTTTTGTTAAACTTGATATTTTAAAATACAAATCCAGACACACACATTTCTATGTTACATGGATTAAAATCCCAAAAATAAAATCACAGTGATTATTAGGGATGTTAATGAAATCTTTTCTTTATATTTAAAAATAAAAACTTTAATGCGAAGCTATTTACTGTAATCAATTTTAAACGAAAAAGGAAATATTGCATGTTCATTATGATTGCAAATTGTATAACACGTTTACTATTTAAGACATTAAAAATCTAAAATTAACTTTGATGATACAATTAAGCCAAATTGAAATTTGAATAATGTAAAATCATCATTAAAATAAAAATCTAATTTTAAACATAAAATTAATTATTGTTTGATAGTTTTGATCCTTTAAATAAATCATTTTTTGATCAGAACAATATAATAAAATAACAATTTTTAAATTTTGAACTATATCTAGAGATGATATTAAAAGATTGACTAAAATTAAATAAAAATCTAATAAATTTTGGATCATATCAACTTACTTATACTTCCAAATACTTCCGAATATAAGCTATAAAAAAACTAAAAAAAATTGTTGGATTACGGTATGAATTTTATAAAGAAAAAAGGTTATCCCATAATAGTAATGGATAAAAGGAAGTATCATTACTACACAAAAGTTTTAATGTTATATATTATCAAATTCGAATGAATAATATACGGAGTCAACTTATTAATTAGAATATATATAAGTAACATAAACAATTTATTAAGATGAAAAATACTGTTAATCAATACCCTTCAACAGGTGATTATGAAAGTAATAAAGATAAACAAAGAGCAATACATTTTTGTTAACTTAAAAGTAATTCTATTTAAATCCTTCTGGATTAGTAATAGTCGTAGGCTTCAGATGATAAGAACTACCAACTACACTTCTTTTGTTAACATTGTCATTTAAAGAATACATTCTAAGTTTTAACAGCCATCAGTAGTTAATATTATATTGCATTTTCCTTTTGAGTATGCAGGTTTTATAATCATGTATGTAAGTTAAAACTAAATACCCCACACAGCAAACCTGCGTACTCAGCAAATTTTCAATGGATATATATATGTCTTAATACTACATAAAGCCACTTACCAAGTTTCATTAAAATATATTCACAAATAAGCGATATATACAACTTTACTTATTCTCCATAAGAATAACATTGGAGCTGAGTACGAAGGTTTGCTGCAAAAAGGAACTCAAAAAATGAGTTGTTATGCTAATATCTATTTAAACCAACTAGGTAAAGTCGTATATCGGTTTTTAATTATTTATGTTCATAATTAAGAGAGACGGAGCATTTAATTACTCTCCATAAAAATAACATGTGGGCTGAGTACGCAGGTTTGCTGCTAAGGAAGCCTTTAGAAAACAATTATTTTTGAACAAATATCAATGGACCACAACGAGATGAAGCTGTATACCAAGTTTCGTCAATATACTTTCATAAATAAGCGAGATATAACATTTTTCTTTTCCTCCATAAGAATAACATTAGACAACGTACTGTGTTTAGCACTTTCAATATTTCGGTAACTAATTAACGTAAAGAAAGGATCAAAATACCAAATTGTGTGTTTCTTAAGCTAAATCGAATGGTAAAATCTAAAATTTGACTATTTCAAAAATTATATGTAAATAACTAAAAAAGATTTTTTTAGGGTACAAAACCCCCTCAAAATACCCCTTCGGTTGAGCGATCTGGCTGGTTTTCGAACTTAAAGTCATAAATGTTGCTTTACACGTGTATACCAAGTTTCATCAAAATCGGATTATTTTTACGAGAGTTATCGTGCTCATGGACACACACTCACACACACACACACACACACACACACACACACACACACACCAACACAAACATATATATATATGTATATATATATATATATATATATATATATATATATATATATATATATATAAATATTCAAAGGAAACATTTGATTATTATATTTTTTTATTTATTTTTTATAATTATTAATATATATTGATTATTATTATATTAGTAGCCCTAAAAATTAATGCAATATATATATATATATATATATATATATATATATATATATATATATATATATATATATATATATATATATATATGTATGTATACAGTTTCAAACGAATGGTGTTTTGGGGTCTGGGGACCTCAAAACGAAAATTTATCATCGTCCCGGGCCAAGGTCTTACCATGCCGACTACGGTAATAGCTTCTTCCCTATAGGGGAAATTCGCTAACAAACTAATGTCATATTAGTTTGCACGCTGTTAGTTTCACCATAATATGTTGATACATATATAAAACTAATATTCATACGTCACTAGGATATATGATTGTTTGATCAGAATATAATAGTTCTTAGTTTCTAACCGACATAAACAATTAAAATTAAAGCTCAAAATTTCATAGAGTAATTGTTTTCATAATAAACTACATTAATGTATTTATATAGACAAATGCTAATGTCAATTAACTTTGCTCAAATACATATTAATTTATTAATACAAATCTATAACCTTAATAACTTAATAATAAAGTTTTGTTTAAAAATAAGTATTGATATAACAGATGGAAAAATGCTAATTATATTTACTAAGACATCTTAATACGAAATAATATCCAGCAAAACTTACATCAGCTATAAAGTGTTGGTAAGAAATTAAGAAATATTCCCCTTATATACATTAAAATGGCAATAAAAAGCCTAATTTTAAACAAAGATACGGTTCGATTGAACTTAATACGACTGATCAACTGAAGCGTCGTAGTTAATTATTGCGAACAAAACTGAGAGACAATAGGTAATAAATTAAATAATTTTAGTACCTATTTTAACAACTTAAAAACTCAATTTTTATTAAAACACAATATCTAGATCAACACCAAGGACAAATTTCAGTATAAACCTTTTTTTAATATTTATAAATAAATTCCCTACGGTCGAAGAAATGTTGAAACCAATCATCAGCGGGAACTTCACATTGTTAGATTAAGCCAGTATAATGTAAAACTTAACATGTAAATTTTATCTAAATAAATAAATAACAATTAAAAAAAGATAAAATATCAGTATTAACTCCAAGTACTGATATTTTATCTTTTTTAAAAATATTTTTTGGTGACCTTGACCTAGATTTAAAACTTATAAAATGCGCTGTATTGGTTAAAATATTATATCTTTTATACAGACTGGCAATGAGTTGATGGAGGAACGTTGTGGTGGGGTAGGGTAGGTACCTGTTCTACACGCTTACGCCGCGTCAGTATACCTCCGACATTTGCCTTCGTACAACCTACAATAACAAAATAGAACATATAGTAGTAAAAAAGAGAATGAAATTTCCTAAATATGCACAGTTACAATCGCGATTGGATACGTTTGATGCAGCATTAAAAGACTCGTTTCCATACAAGACTAGAATGGAGTTTGCAGATGCTGGTTTCTTTTAGATGGGAGAAGATAATATGACCATTTGTTACAATTGAGGAGGAGAATTGCAGGATTGACAAGTGACAGATAACCCATGGGAAGAACACGCACGATGGTTTGACAGGTGTGCTTATCTGTTAGTTAAAATAGGTAGCGATTTCGTACAAAACCATCGGAGAGTATATAAACCTCATCCTTTTAAAACTTCAGAATCACCAACCGAAGAAAATAAGAGGGAAGGAAACGAATGTGTAGTTTGTTTATCTTCTGAGAAAAATTTACTATTTTAACCTTGTAGACACTGTTGTACATGCACTGATTGTGGACTGATGCATTGTTGGTAACCATTGCATTATATGTAAAACTCAAATAGGTTACGTGATGAAAATATTCATATCGTAAATGTGAAAAAAGTGGAGGGGGTGCGTGTAAAAGGAAGGCGAGGAGGTGGGAAGCTCACTCCGCGAAAAGCCAAAGACGAGGTAACATCATGGCTCTTAAAAATTAAATTTGCCCACTACAATACTGTTCATCTTTCTACAGTTCATGATATGCAACTTCTTTTGGATGACTTAAAAGTTTTGATTGCAACGGTTACAACCTAACATTGGATATTTCTGCAAGTAACTCTTTAGCACAAGAACACTGGAGAACATCTGCAACTACACTTCCACACACACAGGGGAATAGATATAATTTTGGAGAGTATGAACCTCTCGCCTCGTTCAATGTAAGCAGCTCTACGGAATCCGAATCGTCATCGTGGCAACCATCATCACTTCCACCCGCGCCTAGAATGAACTATTATTGTGGAGAATGTCATCCTACCCATCTACAGAAGCAACAGCCACCGAGAAATCGATGGTTCTCTGACAATCATTGCCTATGTGTACATTACTGTAAATAAATAAATAGTTAGAATTAAGTCTACGATATAGCAATAGCGGAAAAACCTTCAAAATAGTGTTTTTGCTCTTACTGCTATACCCTTAGTTGGATCCAACTTCTAAATTCATCATTTTGTTCGTCTTGTTGAGACGCGACAGCAGAGTACCCACATGCCATACTTTGGGTAAATTTTGGCATCAAACAATTGTAATAGTTTGAAACTATTGAATCAAACTTGTGCGAGATAGTTTTTAAAAACTCCTTCAGACGATCTTGACCTACTCCAATATCCATGACATCACTAATACGTCGCCAAATAAGTCGCACACAACATCATTGCTACGTCCCTAAAGTCATGTGACAGGAAGCTGTCAATCAAATGGGCCAAAAGTCTTATTTATTTTTTACTACTGTACAGTTCTCGAGTATGAAGGCTTGAAATATTTACCTTTTAAATATATATTTAGATGTTTTAACAAATCATATCCTATCTTACTATTTGAATTAGTCACAAACACGCTGAGGGAATTATATTACTCCATATATATTATTTAACAATAATATGTTTAAAATAATGTAATCGTGTCATTTTAAAACAATTTGTTAATTTTATAAATGTCTTGTGGGAGATCTTTCAATTATGATTGAAATAGAAAAACTAGAAATGTGTACAAAGCAAATGTAACTTTTACTTGTCAAGAGAATAACCTTTTACATTGTTTGAATTTTTCAGGAAGATGTTAGTCTAATAATCTTAATTCATTCGAAATTTTCAATTCGTTAATTTAAGCAAATTTCCCCTATAGGGAAGAAGCTATTACCGTAGTCGGCATGGTAAGACCTAGGCCCGGGACCATGATAACTTTTCGTTTTGAGGTCCCCAGACCCCAAAAACATTATTCGTTCGAAACTACATATATATGTGTGTGTGTGTGTGTGTGTGTGTGTGTGTGTGTGTGTGAGCTTGATAACTCTCGTAAAAATGATCCGATTTTGATAAAACTTGGTATAAACGTGTAAAGCAACATTTATGACTTTAGGTTCGAAAACCAGCCAGATCGCCCTATCCAAAGGGGTATTTTGGGGGGTTTTTTACTCCAAAAATGGGTTTCTTGAATTTTTTACATCTTATTTTTTAAACAGTCAAATTTTAATTTTCATTGGGTTATTGGGTTCATTGGTTATTGGGTTTCATACCTATAGTCCCTTGCTTTGTGTTGTTGTAAGACTTTACAATTTCTGGCAATATACTCAACCATTCGTTACTTCCACAGGCTGTAAATAGTTTGTACATTTTAGACTTGAGGGTTCTGTTTAATCTTTCAACTATACTGGCTTTAAGTTCAGTAAATGTAAAATAGTGATTGATTTTATATTTTTTCATTAGAGCGTTTACATGTTTATTGAAAAAGTCGGTTCCTTGGTCTGTGTGAAGGTTTTTTTATACTTGGCTAAAATAGGTACTAAAGCTTTAGTGACTTGTGGTCCTGACATGTCTTTTAACGGTACGGCAATCGCTACTTTGGACAAACAGTTATTCATCGTCAATATGTACTTGTACCCTTTATTAACTCTGGAATAAGGCTGCATTTCAACGAGGTCAGCCTGGTAAAGGTCTGTTAGCCCCTTAAGGGTGACTTTACGCCTGGTATAATTTATCCTGGCAGGTCGGTGTAGTTCATTAGCTATAGCTGTTTTACCGTCCATTTTGATAATGATTAGATTTATCTAAATCTTCAACTTATATATATTTTGTTTAGTAAAGCCATGGCCCCTCCACCGCCATGACTCGTGGAAACCTTCCGAAAATAAACTAGCTGTCTCCTTCGTTTATTTTATTTTTTTATTTTATACTTTTTGTTTCACCCACCGGACCGTTCCAAGGAGTAACCTAGGTGTTAGACAGGCTCCTCAATGTACAAGGTCCTTCTTCCACCCGAGGTCTTTTCGAAGGAGTAGCCGGGGTGTTAGCCCGGCACCTCAATCTACTGGACCCCTCTTTTACACATGGGTCTTTCGAAGGAGTAGCCGGGGTGTTAGCCCGGCGCCTCAATCTACTGGACCCCCTTTCGGGTTTACGGGGCTTTTCGTCACCCGCGCCATAGACCTCCATTCGTTCATGTACATTCATACAGTGGGGTTTATAGCATTTACATTTCTATTTTATATACAAGGGTTGATTTATATAATATGGTATTTTTAAAAGTACCAGCTCATCAAAATTAATGTCATCCCTAAAAGTAACAAGCAAGCATGACTCAGTTTTATCCCTGGTATATCGACTATAAATCTTCTCTATACAATAATCAAGTGGCTTAAACCAGTGTGCATTCCAATACGGACAAATAACGAAAACCGCACGCCCTGCATCGCATCTTCTACTATTACCTTGACTAAATGCGTAAAAGGAATGACGTCAATGGGTTTCAACAAACTTTAAAAAAATTACTGGGGGCATATTTAGACGGAATAGTTGTCTGAGGCATTTAGTACGGTTTCAGATTTGTTTTTCGCAAAGTTGAAATAGTGATTTCGGTTGATTCATAGTAAAGAGCAGAGCAGGACACGTCAGATCGCAACGGGAGCAGAGAGCAGAGAGAGAGAAAGCGCCCGAGATAATAGAAAGCGGTTTTTGGGGATGTGTACCTGTCTGGGTTACTCGAGTCTTTGAATTTTTTTATATCCAAAAGGTAAGGTGTCGTACTCACCCTCGTGCTTCCTTTTAGGTCCTGTGATTTTGAACTTTTTGATTTCACTTATTGTTACAATGTCACGGTCTTTAGTCCTCCTGATTCAGTTTTTTTCAATTTATAAAATTTCAGCAGCTTCACAAAGGACAATCTTTTTCAACTGTTCAAAATTTAACTTTTCAGAAGTCTTCATATTAAGGGTAAGACCCTTGATTTTACAAACGGTTTTCAAACACTGTTCTTTGGTTGACCAGACAAGGTAGGCGTACCTTTTAGGTCTCCCAGAAACAAATTCAACAATATAAGAGCCATGGTCCGTACTCACTCGCTAGTTCGTCCGTCATTTCCCCAAGGTAATCCCCCATAGGGACCCTGTACAACCCTCCCCTGTATAAATAAATACATGAGACCGTGTCATAATACAAGACCTGCCCTCCAAGGGCATCTAGATGTTCATACAGTTTAAGCCTCACCTGGGTTGTGGTGTAGGCCGCAATTACAACATTTACATTTGTCAAAAGTTCCCCCACTTCCTCAATATATACCCAGTTAACAACAACTTCCTCGTTAAAGGTTTGAATCCTATTGACTTGTACTTCTGGGCTTATTAAAATTTTAAACAAGACTTTAGATTTCCTTACTATCGTAGCCTTGGTTTGGTTCTCCCTCTGTCCGAATTATCCCCAGAAACTATTTAGCATTAATTTAGCCAGTGATCTCAACCCCACGTTCTTGCAAATTTTTGCCTTGTCCAATTTAATTCCCTCATGTTGGAAATAGTCTGCGATGTACTTGTTTTTGTCCAGTTCGGTATTACACCAGCTAGGATACCCTGAGGTTTCCTGCTTCATTTTCGAAAACTTATTAATCAAGTCTGTAAACAATCCCTTTCTCGTATGTGGCTACCTCGTACTCCCATAACTCGTACATGTCCAGTACAGCGTAACCCTTCTCAATAGCTTTCCTGATTTCATTCATAGTCCAAGTCCAAACTAACGCTCTTTTATCACTCTCATGTTCACAGTCTTCCTGGTCTTGAGTTTCCCCGCAAGTCCTACACAACACAAACATTAGTTTATTATTCATTTTAACAGGGAGTACGGGGTGGTAGAGATCTCGAGGCAGTAGGATTTTACATTTTAGCAAACCATCTACATTTAATCCTCGCTGTGTGCACTCCCTATCTCCCACATAAATGGTAGGGTGGCCCAGAGGATATTTCCCATATTTATTTACAAACGGATAAAGGGAGCAAACATCAACATACTGTATCATTTCTCCCCTTCGCAATTATGGTTTCATTGCCCGTTCTTCCTCCAAAGAACGCTTGCCGTGGGTCGAGGGGAAGATTATTGAGGATCGGCAGGTTGTTCAAGTGTTTAAGTTTTTTATCCTTCTTCAAAGCTCTAAACTCACACTCCCACATTATTACAACTTTGTAATAACTGATTTTAGACATTTTATTCAGAGTCCTTTCATACCTTAAATTAAGTGAATCAGAGGGATCCTCTTTCAGAGGAGCCTCTCTGTCGCAAGGAAAGCATTTCGGGCACCCGTGTCAATAACACCCGTGAAACTCGTAAATTCTCTCATCGTCAAACCGGTCAACTTTTAGCCCGTTAATTTTAACTTCTTTACCCCGGCCAGCGTGCTCAATCCTCAACCCTCGTTCCTTCTCTTCCCACGTTAACCACTGTATAGCAACGGCTGATTGATTGCCAGTAAGTCTGTACCCGTTTTTAGGGATTAGGCCGATTGTGTTTGGTTTTAAGAAGTTACGGCGAAAGGCCAGGTTACAGGTGCTAGCAATAGTTACGGACTCGAGGACAGGATCTACGTTACATTCTTTCAAGAAGATACGTCTGAACTTTAATGAGGCCTGAGCTAGGATTTGTACGTCAGAGATGCAATACTCCAAGATTTCCTTTTGAAAGTCAAAGACATAGTTACTCGCCACCTGTTCCTTGTACCATATCAAAATCGTCGTGTTTCTTTCAAACATTGATTCCGGACAGTAGTATTTTTTGTCAGGAATAGGGCCTACATAATTTTGGTTCGCCAGTGTTGAATAGATGGGGAAAGTAGCACTCCTTTTTTCGGGAGGCAGTTCGAAGGCATTAGGGAGCGCAGCGAGAGCCATGGAAAAATAGCTTAGGGAGTCAATAAATCTCACGTTGTCCATTTCCATTAGAATAATTTTGGTCCCCCTCATAATCAGTTCCGGAGTGAATTTAGTTTCTTCCATTATATGTTTTAGTAAAAACTGAAATTCAAAGCGCTGCCCGTTGTGGGCAATTACAAAGACATTCTTGAACTGTTTACGAACCTGCATCACATATTCCATGAAATGTTTTACTGGCTCTTCCTTTAGTTCTGATTCTCTATGCTGTGCAAAATCTAGACTCGATACAATTAAAGCAAAACTGTTGCGAGACGCACAGGTTAACTTGATGTACATTTTGATTTTATTTTGAGGGAAGCGACTCGTCCAGTCGTGTTTCCAAGTCAATGAAAATTAAAAGGTAGTCTTTAGTTTTAGGTTTTCCGTCATTGGGTTGCATGTAGCATTTATGATTAGGATCTTTGAATGCGTTGCAGGGTTTACAAAAGACGTCCCCTCACTTGTGAGGTCCGGATCTCTCTTTTAAATTAATCAATTTTCCACAGTCAAGACACATTTTTACTGTTTTGCATTTGTCAACCTGAAGGGCGATAAAACAGAGCTGGTTTCTCATATTAATATTACAATCTGGACAATTTATTCCCCCATGTTCCTCTTTACAGGGAGGCGAAATTTTTTTGCAGGACGGGCAGATTTTTGAGAATCTGTGCTCAGCTTTGTGTTCGTAACGGACGTGAAATGCTTCGCAAAAGTAAGCACAAGCAAAAGCAGCGGTCAAACTGTTGATTACACTATAATGACCATTGTGAAAGAGCAAGTTAATTTTAAATTTAGCGTCTTCATTACCTCCCTAAAAGTAAACATCCCGGCCATATTTGTGATAGTTGTAGAATGTGATTTTTTAGTCCTTTAGCAAGTCCTGAAACTTTTCCAATTCATGGACACCGGCACCTTCCTCAGAGATCTCTACCCTAGCCCGCCGAATAAATTCCTTTGCCCTAAACGACTGCCTTTTACCCTTGTCTTCTCAGATTTCTTTGTACTGAGGGTCTTTAGTCACGTTTGATATGGCCACCACCAAAGCCCGAGGGAGACAGAGGTTGTTTTTGTTGTTAATTACTACAATACCCGTCCTGGCTTTACACTCTTCATCAAACGTTTTGTAAAAGCCGGGTCGCACCTTCCCGGAACCCACAGGGAGATTAACTCGGATATTTTCAACATTAAATGTGTTGGTAGATCTTATAGATTCTGAATTTGACTGGACAATACCCCCGAAAATTTTCCGAAGGATGTCTTCATCAATTTCACCAACTGGCGGATAGCTACAAAACCGGGTTCTTTACTTTTTAAGTTTAGGCTGTGCAAGGTGAAACCAAGCTGATTATTTTCATGGGCCCGCTCTTTCATTTCATTAACAATTTTAGCAAAACCTTATCTTAGCCAATCAATTTCAGTGGTTTCAGGAGGAGGATTAGTAAATTTGAAAATAGTTCTTGTTCCGTCAATTAGAAAGTGTTTTACATAGGTATCATTTGAGCTGAGAACCTCGAAAGGATTTGCAACCATTTTTCAAATAAAAGTAAGGTTATATTACACAGAATAATACAAATTAAAAGTGAGGTTATGCAACTCTAACATATTATAATACAAATCAAAAAGTGAGGGATAGGAAAAGTGAGGTTATGTTATGGTAAGAAAACGCTCAAGTTTATCTTTGCAAAACGCAACGAGCGGAGCAGTGCAAAAACACGTCCGATCGCAACGGGAGCAGGGAGCAAAGAGAGAGAGAGAGAAAGCGCCCGAGATAATAGAAAGTGGTGGGGAGGTGGCTGATGCAATATGTTTATTTGTTACAGGAGGTAGTCAGGTGCCAGGGCAGTGGTGGCAGTTGGGGACAGGTCAGGAGGCTGTGGCTGACAAAGGTAAGGATAGACGGTGGCGGGTTTACGGTGATATATATATATATATATATATATATATATATATATATATATATATATATATATATATATATATATATATATATATATATATATACATATGTATAATTATAACTACGTAGTATGATATTTTATATATATATATATATATATATATATATATATATATATTGGAGGTATTAGTAGCGTGACATAACTACTTTATTATATATATGATAACTTATTATACATCTTTATATATGACGGCAAGTTGGTACCGCCAGTATGTAGGTCATGTTTTTTTTGCAGTGTCTTGGGTTGGCAACACGTTTTCTCATAAGAAACAATGTTAGCGCTCGATCCCCGGGGCTTCTAATCAGCTTCATCTCGTTGTGGTTAATTGATATTTGTTTAAAAAATGTTTTGAAAAAATTATCCCGTAGCAGCAAACCTGCGTACTCAGCCCTATGTTATTCTTAGGGAGAATAATTAAATGCTCTGTCTCCCTTAATTATGAACATAAATTCATAAAAACTGGTATACGATTTCACCTAGTTGAGTTATATTGATATTAGCGTATAAATCCATTTTTTGTGTTCCTTGTTGCAGCAAACCTGCGTACTCAGCCCCAATGTTATTCTCATGGAGAATTATTAAAATCGTATATATCGCTTACTTGTGAATATATTTTTATGAAACTGGGTAAGTTGCTTTATGTAGTATTAAGACATTTATATCTCCATTGGAAATTCGCTGAGTACGCAGGTTTGCTGCTACGGGGGTATTTTTGTAAACTGTACCCTGACAATGTTGTGCTTTTGTTTTGTTACTATTATAATTATAATAGCCGGTAATGGATTTATAAAAATTACTGTAAAACATATGAAGCCCACTTTGCGTTTTATTAGTATTTTCATCCGTAATATTTAAACATTGATATATATATATATATTTTTACATGTTTACTTAAAGCAATCCATTTTGAACATTACAAAGTTCAACCTTTATTTATTTGTGCCTCGTAATTATTTTCTTAAAAACTGTAAAGGTGGTCCCACTCTTCTCGCGAACAGGCCTGAACATTCGGCCAAACAATGGTTGTCCTTTTATATCAAATCACCTAGTGGATTCCTGTTTCAACTTTAACATGGTTTTTGGGTATTTGTACTATGTGATCTAATTTTAAAATTTGTTCTAATTGATAAGAAGTAACTTTCACTATTATTTGTTTTCTTTCTATACTTTATAGTTAATCCTCAGTCACTGTTCTGAACATATTTTTTCCTGTCCCGGCTGGTCCTGACATGCCGTCAGGTCTAGCCGAAAACGTGCATACTATGGATAAACAAATGGAAATTGAAAAAGCTACTGAGTCAATTCTGCCACTAAACACTGACCCCAGTGTTGAAAATAATTAAAATAATATTGGAAAACTAAAATTTGAACAACTCACACCTGACCACAATAAGAGCACCAATCAAAAAACACCGAATGACAATTCACAACCTCCTAAAACAAAGAAACTTAACCAACACAGATTTTACAAACAAGAAAACAAAGGCCAATTTGAAGTAATCATCCAGGATAAGACCAAAACGAAACTGAATCCCTTCCACATAGGGAAAATCATCAAAACACACCACACTGACATCGACTACATAAAAAAATCTGGTCAAAATAAATCCGTCTTTTGCAAAACTTTTCAATCAGCAAACAATCTCATACAATCACAACATCTCAGTCAGTTCAATGCCTTCATACCATCCAATAGGGTGTACACGAATGATGTAGTTAACATTGACCCAAGTGTCAACGAATCCGAAATTCTAACTGAGTCTGAATGCAAGTTCACAATCTTAGAAATACTACGCATAAAGCGTCGTATAAATCAAGAAATAACTGACACCCACTTAAAGTAACTTTTGATTCTGATACACTCCCCGATTACATTACTCTGAACTATGTCAGGGTTAAAGTCGAGCCATATATGATTCCTGTAAAACAATGTTATCGCTGTTTTCCCTACGGGCACGTAGCAAATTCTCCTTGCCATAACAACAGACTATGTAGGGACTGTGGTGAAACATACCATTCCACATCCTGCGAGCTCCCACGGAAATGCGTTCACTGTTTTGGTCCACATAGCAGTAATTCAAAATTCTGCCTGGAATTTTTAAGAAAAAAAAATATAAAAGAAAGAATGAGCCTAAAGAAAAGAAAGAAGACTATTTTACTGCTAGCCTATTTTCCCCATTACTTATAAGAAAATGAAAGGTGCCCCCTACAGACCTCAGTCGTTCGCAGAGGTGACCAGATCCTTCGATACGACAAACAATACTGAGTACCCAAACTTACCTCAAAAATCACCCAGCAGTAGTCAAATTTCTCTTGCTAATAGATTTTCTCCTCTAAGTTCAGTATCAGAAACTCCCACCAATATAGTCGCACAACCTTCTCTCAATTTCAGAAAACCTAGCTCATACACACAAAATAGGCCCATGAACAAAACTTTTTAACCTAATCAAACAGGTTCAAGTCAAAACCTAACCAAACCTAATTCAACACAGATAACCCCAAAAATAAATACACCAGAAGTGACCCACGTTGATAGGGAACACTACAAAACTCTCCTCAATGCAAAAGTTACAGAAATCAGAAACAAATTAAAACAAACACCAATGTTACATCAAAAAACAAATGGATGAATTTCTTGCTACTTTTATCAATTCAGACCTTGACATTAAAAGTACGATTTCTCAAAAATAAAGGCAATATTCCACACAACAAACCTAGTGCTGCTGTCCCCCCAGACAAAAAACAGCATGCCGGCTCTCAACCTTAATATTTTCCAATGGAACTACAGATCTCTGATACCCAAATGGCCAGAGATCACTCAGTTTTTACATAAAAATCTTATAACTGTTGTAATTATACAAGAAATTTGGCTGAATGACAATGATAATCTTTCAGATTATAATTATGACTTAGATTATAAACAGGTACGATGGATATGGTGGAATTGCTATCATAATCCATAAAGCTATATCTTATGAGAAAATTATGGAATATAATGGTAACAGAATACAATTAATAGTGCTAAAAATAAATTATTTGAACAAGACAATCTATATACATAACATTTATTGTACAGGTGGTAAAATAGACTCCAGTTTCTGGAAAAACAGCCTATTTTGCAACGATGATGGTTACGCTTTGATATGTGGTGACATGAATGCTCACCACCCTTACTGGTTTTGCCACAGTGAAAATTCGCGTGGTAATGATATCTTTAGAGAATATTCTCAGTCTCAGTTTATTTTAATCAATGACAATTCATACACAACCATTCAAAGCATGTATCACAGAGAATCAGTGATTGATTTAACTTTTGCCACGCCTGTCCTGTATGCTCATATCACAAAATGGAATGTTTTGAGTGATCCAATGGGCAGTAATCATTTCCCAATTGTCATGCAGTTTGAGTTTCTCGAAAATATCAGATCTGTATCAAATAAGCCAGATTTTACACGGAACAATTTTAAAAAAGCAAACTGGGATCTTTATAGCAAAACAATAAAGGAAAATATACATAAACTATATAACTTACCTGTTGAAACAAAATATAACCATCTTCTTCAAATCATACAGCTATCTGCTGACAAGGCTATCCCAAAAATAAAGGAATAAACCGTTAAGACAGGTTTTAAACCTAAACCTTGGTGGACTGCACAATGTTCACAAGCAGTAGCACATAGATGATTAGCATTCAAAAGATTTAGACTACATTTGAATCCTGTTAACTATCATACTTATCAATTAGCACAATTTAAAGCCAAAGAAATAATTAACGCTACAAAGAAAAAAGGCTGGGAAGACCTTTGTCAAAAAATTGGGAGCAATACATAAACTCTTTACGCATGGAATATTGTTAAAAAAATTTAAAATACCCAATTAACACCTTCAAAATCTGAAATGTTGGATAACTGTGAACTTGGTAATCAATTCATGAAATATCTCATACCTGACTATGTACCTCAACTTGCAGAACTTAGACCCCCAACATTTCACAACAATGTACATCTTTTAGAAGTTGATTTTAATAAAAATGAATTAAATAAAGCACTACTGTCAAAGAAAAACGATACATCACCTGGGCCAGACGGTGTAACATATTCCATGATTAAAAAGTTACCTCTAGAAGCATTACATATTTTACTGAATTTGTACAACAACATATGGAACAATAACATGGAAATGCCATGTAGTTGGAAACATTTCAGAGTAGTTGCTCTTTTGAAACCAGGAAAAGACAAGGACAAAGAAAACTCATATGGATAAATATCTCTGATACCTTTTTTTATTAAGATAATGAATACAATGATTAAAAACAGACTTAGTTGGCTTGCAAATAGTCTAAAAATTATTCCGACACCCAATATGCCTTTAGGAAGAATATGGGCTGTACTGACTATATGGTACATTTAATTACTAATATCCAAACTGCATTAACACACAATGAAACCACTATCTTAACAGCCTTGGACATTTCCAACGCATATGATAATGTATATTTACTTACACTATGGTCAAAAATGTACATTAAAGGTATTCCAGCAAAATTCATATTACACTGTCACAAGTGGTTGACTGATAGACAATTTACCATTACATTCCCTAACTATGAAATCACAAGGACTGCATGCAGAGGCATACCACAAGGCAGTGTGATGAGCCCTATACTGTTTGCTATTTACATATCAGATATCAATCATTGTCTACCTAGAAATGTGAAATCGTTACAATATGCTGACGATGTTACGTTATTTGTCTCTAGCAAGAACTATGCAGAAATACACCATAGTATGCAATATGCAATTGATAATATATGTCATGAATTTCAGATTTTAAACTTAGGACTTAACCCAAATAAAAGCATAGTTACAATATTCACTCGAAAAAGGTCTTCAAATGGTTTTATTAGGCAATTTTACATAGATGGACAATCAATCACGGTGGCTGACGAATTAAAGCTTCTAGGTATTACTCTAGACCATAAACATACGTTCAAACAACATATTGAGCAATTGCACATACAATGTTAAAGAGATCTGAGCATTCTTAAAATGATTGCATGTGGTAGAAACGCTGCAAACCCTGACTACATTCTCATGATTTACAAGAGCATAATTAGAGCTAAGATTGATTATTGTTCATTTCTTTATGGACAAGCTCCGAATAATGTACTTAATAAACTTGAAATAGTCCAAAACCAAGCTTTGTGAATAGGAGCAGGAGCTTTTAAATCAACGCCAGTAATTGCATTGCAAGTAGAGTGTGCAATATTACCTTTGAACATAAGAAGGCTAACACTTGCAGAAAGACTAGTGTACAAAATTATGACCCACCCCAAACATCCCGGCTACCAAAGTTTAATGTACTTGAATATGTTAATTGATAATCACCCTTTTTGGAGGAGAAAGAAAAAAACATTACATATCCAACCTTTAAACATAGAACAAACTGTAAATCCAACTGACAACCAATATGTAGAGTTTACAGCTTACCATGAACTTGAATTACCATTGGAAATTATTAATTTTAATTTAGATTGCAATATCTTGATTAACGATAATATATTGGATAAAAATGTTGATTACACTATATTACAACAAGAATGGCTCGAAATGATAAACATAACCTATCAACATAAACTCATTATTTATACTGACAGATCAAAGACAGCTGAAGGCACAGGCGCTGCCATTTATATTCCAAGTTACGATCACAGATTTAAATACAAATTGGACCCTAATACATCTAGTTATAGAGCTGAGATGTATGCAATTTATAAACCTGTAAAATTCTCCGGAACTCTCATTGATCACAACATCGTTATATTCTGCGACTGTCAATCAGTTATAAAAACCATTCAAAGTGCCATGTTTGGTATGAATGGTAACAGAGTTATGGTACTAAACATATTAAGAGAAATGCTTTACAATAATACTAATAAATACATTATACAATGGATCTCCGGTCATTCTGGTATTAGATGCAATGAAGTCGCCGAGGTACTGGCCATAGCCTCAATCCAAGATGAAAATATTGTACGTGAGTTTTATATAACAAAGGATGACTTTAAATCATTGCAGAATGAAAGAAACATATACACGATAACAAACAGTTTTGTCGCAACAAATAAAGCACAATGGTACAGAAGTGTAAACAATATTTTCTCCAAAATTCCATGGTTCAAAAGGTCAGTTATGAAAGGAAATGAAATTGTTAATGTATGCAGAATGCGTTTGGGACATGCTAACATAAACACCCGTCTTTACAGAATCAAATGTTATTTCACTCCTTTATGTCTGAAGTGTCCATTGGGGACAAATGAAACACTAATCACATTTTCATTCAATGTCCTAACTACGCTTACGAAAGAGAACAATGATTAAAGAAGAGAAAAATAATCAGCAACAACTTTTCAATGAGTCTGAAAGAAATAGTCAGTACGGTACATCCAGATGTATACCTGGAATTGAATAAATTCTTAAACTCAATCAAAAAGAGAGTATGAAAATACGAGTACATTACACTTCAACTCCGCTTACATCAATGCCATTCCAATCCTGGGTTCTTCTATCTGTGGCCTACCTTTTTCGGGTTAGGAAATTGCCTGATCGGCCCCAGGCAGATAAGATATATCATTACCCTCCCATCCTAAGGATCCATCTTCCAATAGATCCTTAGACATTCCTTTCTTTCAAAATAACAAAAATTACATAAAACACAAAAATCATTTTCGTATACATCTATGTTTGTGATTAATATAATGTGGTGAAAAAGTGCATATTCCCAGATAACCTCATTAATTAACAAAAAACCAACAACATGATGGACAACCACAAGACCAGTGAACATCGAGGCCTCATGGACAAAGTCCAGGCCGCCAATTTGGCAACAAGAGGAAAAAAAACGTTTTCTCATAAGAAACAATATTAGCGCTCGATCCCCGGGGCTTCTAATCAGCTTCATCTCGCTGTGGTTAATTGATATTTGCTTAAAAAAATTTGTTTGCAAAAATTATCCCGTAGCAGCAAACCTGCGTACTCAGCCCTATGTTATTCTTAGAGAGAATAATTAAATGCTCTGTCTCCCTTAATTATGAACATAAATTCATAAAAACTGGTATACGATTTCACCTAGTTGAGTTATATTGATATTAGCGTAAAAATCCATTTTTTGTATTCCTTGTTGCAGCAAACCTGCGTACTCAGCCCCCATGTTATTCTCATGGAGAATTATTAAAATCGTATATATCGCTTACTTGTGAATATATTTTTATGAAACTGGGTAAGTTGCTTTATGTAGTATTAAGACATTTATATCTCCATTGGAAATTCGCCGAGTACGCAGGTTTGCTGCTACGGGGGTATTTTTCTTAACTGTATCCTGACATTGTTGTGCTTTTGTTTTGTTACTATTATAATTATAATAGCCGGCTATGGATTTATAAAAATTACTGTAAAACATATGAAGCCCACTTTGCGTTTTATTAGTATTTTCATCCGTAATATTTAAAAATTGTTATATATATATATATATATATATATATATATATTTACATGTTTACTTAAAGCAATCAGTTTTTAACATTACAAAGTTCAACTTTTATTTATTTGTGCCTCGTAATTATTTTGTTAAAAACTGTAAAGGTGGTCCCACTCTTCTCGCGAATAGGCCTGGACATTCGGCCGAACATTCTCCCGAATGTTCACTGAACATTCAGTCCCGTATGTTCAGTCTTGTGTGTATTCAAAAGTTCTCCCACCTTCTTGGAAATACTACAAACATACGGAATTCGGCCAAATGTTCCGGCGTGTTCGCGAGAAGTGTGGGACCACCTTAATGGAAGAACTACCTCAACAAGGCGGTCGGACACCATACTCAACAACCAAGCAACCAAACATCGGGAAGATTTATCCATCTACATCTCATATGGGAACTGTTGGGATGAGTTTAAGATCACAAAAATAAACAATATTTTCATCTACTGTAATGTTGTATACAAGTTTATTTGCTAAAAGGTGAGCAAACCGTATGAGTTGTCTATTAAAATTTAAGATTCTTTTAGTTGTTATAATGGGAAATGTAATGTACATTATATACTGTATTTTGAATAGTGTAATTATTTTACAATAGGTTGGCTGTCAGTTATTTCAAATTCTTGTGTAGTCAGCTACAATATTTAATATAATGTTAATACTTTATATTGCAGTTTATAAGACGCATATTTTACATCTGGCGACACCGTGAAACGTGCATACTGTTAGCAAATTCTTATCATTACTGATAATAGGAAGCATCACTAATTAAAAAACTGCACTGATTAAAATTAGCGGTTAAAAATTCAAATTTAATTATGTAATATATAATAGTATTATCAGTCGCGCTAGTTACAACAAGGCACTCACTGTTTACTTGATTACTTTCTTTGGTCGAATTAATTCAATTAAAGAAGAATACTAGTTATAAATTAATTCGTTTTTCTGAGTATAAAAGGAACGGTATTTCATTCTCGCCTGATGCGGCTATAGTAAGTATTACTGGACATTTGAGTTATTGTTGGCATTCTTAGAATACAGATAAGGTAGCTTATTAATTTTCTTATTTATCTTATTAACTTTTTAATCTTATGGTTAGATTTATTACATTGTATATTGGTGTTATAAATAATATCTATAAATTAATCCATACTTGCCGATGTAGCAAAATGATAATATGAAAACTAAGACCTTTGTCGTACATTAATTGGCAGAAAGATCATTCAAATTTAAAAACAATTATGTACTTAACATAATTTTAAACCATTTTTCCTGTAAATAAATACTATTAATTATTATAAGTCAATATTCTTAATGTCAAAAAACATAAGTACATTTTTATTATGTGTACTGCATTTTGAACTGAACGACAAACGATTCCAGCGACTTCACATTTAATTAAAAGTCTATACGATATCGTTTGTTGTTTAGTTAAACAAATCATACGAACAGTAAAGTTTATGTTTTGAGTAAACCGTCTTATTTGTATTCAACCTTTTATTGAGGATCTATTAAATGTACATGATTTTTAGAAAATGTGTTCATAAGATAAAATCACATTTAATCGTTAATTAAATAATTGTTTGTTGATTATCATCGCATATTTATATGGTAAATGAATCATTCTTTAACCACCGTATACTCCTCACTTGCTTTACAAAGATTATATCTAAGTTAATGTAAGATTTAAAAATATGAGGACAGTTTAAAGAAAGATTAAAAAGAGGGTAAAACACGTTAGAAACAAACCATTAATACTAGATAAAAAAACACACACTACAGATGTTGAGTTTTAAACAATTGTCTTGGAGACACATTTACAGTTCTGGTTACCTCTGGCATCATTCTCAAAATCACCGTCAGTGTTGGAGGCATGGCTGTATGTCACTGTGGTCACTTGCCATTAAATATTGGATTTAATCATAGTCATTCTCAAAAAAAAAATTATAATAATATATATACCCCCGTCACAGCAAACCTGCATACTCAGCGAATTTCAAATAAATATATAGCATAACACATTATGCCACTTAACAGGATTCATAAATATATTAACAAACAAGTGATATTTAAAATATTAATTATTCTCCAAAAGAATAACATTGGGGATGAGTACGCAGGTTTGCTGCAACAAGGAACACAAAGCAATGGGTTTTTATGCAAATATAAACAGAACTCATCTAAGTGAAGTCACATACCAAGTTTCATCCATATACATTCATAAATAAGCAATATATAACATTTTAATTATTTGATATAAGAATAACATTGGGACCGAGTACCTAGGGTTGTTGCTACAAGAACCATAGGCGAACATTTTTTTTGTGCAAACAACAATAAACCACAACCTGATGAAGCCATATACCAAATTTCGTCAGTTTATGTTTATAAATAAACGAGAAAAATTTTTTCTTTTTCTACATAAGCATAACATTGGACAAAGTACTGTGTTTAGCACTTTCAATATCTCAGTAACTAATTGACGTAGAGCAATGGTCAAAATACCAAATTGTTTGTTTTTTAAGCTGAATGCAATGGTGGGGATTAAAATTTGATTTAAATAATAATTACATGTGAAAACCCCCCCAAAAAACATTTTTGGGGTACAAAACCCCCCAAACACCCCCCTTTGGATCGTGTGATTCGTCTGGTTTTCGAACTCGTTCAAATAAATGGTACTTTACACTGTTGTGTCAAATTTCATTAAGATCAGACCTTTTTTACGAGAGTTATCGTGCTTACGGACGCATATATATACACTTTTGAACGAATGGTGTATTTTGGGTTTAGGGACCTCAAAACGAAAAGTTATCATGGTTCCGGGCCTAGATCATACCATGCCGACTATGGTAATAAATTCTTCCCTATAGGGGAAATTCGCTACCAAACTAATATCATATTAGTTTCACGCTCTTAGTTTCACCATAATATGAATATATATATATATATATATAAACCTAATATTCATACATGACTAGGATATATGATTGTTTTGATCAGCATATAATAGTTCTTAGTTTCAAACCAACTTAAACAATTAAATTTAAAGTTAAAAAAAGTCATGGAATAATTTTTTTCATAATAAACTACGTTAATGCTTAAACATATACAAATGTTTACGTCAAATAACTTTGTTCAAATACATATTAAGTTATTGATAATAATCTATAACCTTAATAACTTTATAATAAAGTTCTGTTTAAAAATAAGTATTGATATAACAGATGGAAATATGCTAATTATATTTACTAAGACATCTTACTATGAGATACCTCTTTCCAGTAACACTTACATGAGCTATAAAGTGTTGGTAAGAAATGAAGAAATATTCCCCTTATATACATTAAAATGGCAATAAAAAGCCTAATTTAAACAAATATACGGTTCGATTAAACTTAATACGGCTGATCAACCGAATAGACGTAATTAATTATTGCGAACAAAACTGTGAGACAATAGGTAATACATTAAATTATTTTAGTACCTATTTAAACAACTAAAAACTCAATTTTTATTTAAACACAATATCTAGATCAACACCAAAGACAAATTTGAGTATACACATTTTTTTATATTTAGAAATAAATTGCCTACGGTCGAAGAAATGTTGAAACCAATCATCAGATGTTCTTTATTGAACTACGGAAATTCGTTACTAACTCGTTGATCTTCATGAACGATTTCGAGCTTATAATTGCCCCTTTTACATTCCTATTGTAATATTCTATATAAGATCAACCAACGATTTATTCATATTTTACAATGTTTTGATAGCTTGAATATATTATAATAATTAGTAGTCTAGGCTTTTGCAACATTACATTTTATCTTAGAGGCATCAAATGTAACGTGTCTTTATTATTTCATACAACAAATCATTATTAAAAATAAACTTTGTAAATAAGTATATTTTTTACTGTATATTTGATTTTTTTCAACTTGAACATATAATATGACTGTTTTATGGATTAATTTCATGTCTATATATACTTTATGAAATACGTACGTAATCATCATTGGCTACGATAGCTTATCAGTTTATATAATCATAATAGTACCTCTTGTAGCAAACGTAATGTTGCTATCAGAAAGACGTTCGCAGAGGGCAAAATAAGAGGGTAACTCAATTGCTACTCCGCTTTTCCTTTAATCATGTGTCTGAATATATCTGACACATAAACACAAGTCACGTAGCAAACTAGGAAATAACATCTACCGTCAATGATAAATATAATACTATGTAGAGTGGGCACTTAATCTTAGGAATAGTCAGAACTCTTATTGTCAAAGTGGAAACTTAATATATTATTACCTATAACAATTAATTAAGTTGCAGCTTTAAATGCTCCTGAGGTGTCTATGTGGGATTTTGAAATCCAATAAGAATATATTGAGTAAATGTATATTAAATCGATCTATATACTACGTATAAATATTCACATTTCATTTGACTTTTTTTTAGCATGCTAAGTGTTGTTATAACTACGGAAGTAAGTAAAAACTTCTAACAAAACTTTAAACTGTATTTACCCTTGCATTTTACTTACAAAAAAGTCAGTAAACATATACGAAATATAGTACCGTGAAAGAGTAAATTTGTTTTCAACTTTTGCAAGACGTTTATATTTATATCTCGTATTATACAAGGTGTACATAAAGTCCCGCACGGGTTTAATATTTTTTGAATGATAAGAGATAAATTAATAAGATTTGGTACATCAACACTACACCTAAAAATCTCCTTTTTAAAGGAACTATAAGTTTTCTGTCTTATCATGGGGACGTCCCGCAAGGAGTCAGAAGAAAATTTTAAATAGGAGCATAGGTCAATATGCACATCACTTTAAAGGGCTTATCTAGCAGAGTTGAATGCCACAAACTGCACTAAAAAAGGTTCATCCAGTAAAACTTGGCGGCTGTTCAAAGGTTTTACTTGGTTACATTTTATTAGTAGTCACAACCCCATTAAAGCAAAACTGCAACTAAATGAATACTGCAGCTAAATACTAGATTATGCTTGTCAATACAGAAGTGAATAATGACGTTAGTTATCCTTAAGGGTTACAAATTTGGTCCTAATCTATTGATAACGGGGAACAACTGGTAACAGTAACAATTAGAAAGATCTTATCTTTTTTTAATAAAACCTTTGAACAGCCGCCATTTTGTACTGGATCAACTTTTTTTAGTGTGGTTTGCGGCATTCAACTCTGCTAGATAAGCCCTTTAAAGTGATGTGCATATTGACCTATGCTTCTATTTAAGATTTCGTTCTGACTCCTTGCGGGACGTTCCCATGATATTACAGAAAACTGATAGTTCCTTCAAAAAGTAGATTTTTAGGTGTAGTGTTGATGTACCAAATCTTATTGATTTATCTGTTAGCGTTCAGAAAATATTAAACCCGTGCGGGACTTTATGTACACCTTGTATATCTTCAATTAAAACTCCGGCAGAATCGCTACAGGAGTTTTGGCGTTTAAACTGAACAAATGACGACATAAAACTGATAAATTTATGTAATAGTATTGCTGTAACCAACCTATAAACTATCAGCAACAAATCACATTTTGATTTAAATTAATAGGTGAATAATCGGTCCATGTAAGCCTTCCCTTTACGATATAAATGTTATTGGTATTCAAACCCCAATCGTCATTTAAACCCTTTTATGACACGTTAACGCTCCAAAATACATGGATAACGCACAGAAACTCTGTTAACTTAACTTCGAGGCTTCTTTAATTAATCATTAATAAATTAATCTTTCATTTGTAGATGCTTCTATTTTAATACAATTTTAATTAGCTTTCATGGTATTGTTTTATTTAAGATTTTGTTAGATGCCATGATAAATATGTGAAAGTGCTATAGTTAATTGAGTTGTAATTGGTATATTTAACTTGACTTTCCTAAACTTTTAATATTATCAGGTGATGTTTTAGAGCATTAAACAGTCAGTAGTAAATGAGGCATTCGTAACAATTATGATTCTACTATTATGAAATAATGAATGTATAAAAATCTATAGTATTCTATGTTATGGTTTGCTTTCCCTTATTACAACTGCCTTACAACAGCTAAAAGATTTATTATTATTTTAAAGCAGATTGTTTAGTAACCAAAGTCTAACGAGGATGATTTAAATTAACCTTAACCAATTACTGTACTGTTGTGGACGGCTTAATCAATACAACTCGATACCAATCATCCCGATCTTTATTTTATCATTTATCAACTGGTATTTTACAAGGTTATCGTATTGTTCAGTTATTTAGATCTATTATTAGTGAATTTACTTTGGAAAGTGAACTATTAGCATGACCCGCATGGTGAAACTTAAGCCCGGAACCACCATAGAAGTTTCTAAAGTGACCCCTGAATACGTTTGGGGGTGTCGTTCAAAATTGTATGTATATATATATATATATATATATATATATATATATATATATATATATATATATATATATATATATATATATGTGTGTGTGTGTGTGTGTGTGTGTGTGTGTGTGTGTGTGTGTGTGTGTGTGTGTGTGTGTGTGTGTGTGTGTGTGTGTGTTTGCACTCTAGCGGTCTCATTTCTTGTCCGACTTACTTTAAATTTGGTAGGGACGATCCTTTCTGTAATCAGTTGGAGAAGTTTGTTGGGTAAAACAATCGGAAAACTCCAAACCCCTTTTTTGGGGCTTAATCTTTAATGTTTCGAGTTTTTGGGCCCAAAAAGCGTCAGAAAGTCCTGGATGTAAACTTAATGCATGTTGAAAAATGGGAATTAGTGAGGCAAAGTTTTAAGCCCTCTCTCGTCATTCTAGCATAAATATTTACCGAGGTATTAAAGAAAATGTGTTTCGACTAAATACAGTACGTAGTCTTATGGGGGTTTTACACTAGAAAAGCCTGCTACTCCTTTGTTAGAGTACTTTTATCATCCCCAGCAACCTCACACCTACTTTCAAGCCTGACAGGACCTTCTCCTAACATTATAATGCGCAAAATTGTATTCCAAGCTTTGTAGGTAAATGAAACCAGGAGCATCAGTACAGCCAAAAAAACAAAGTTTTCAGATTTCATAAAAAAATTGGAATACATGTGTTTTTACACTGGTTTTGAGTTTTAAAAGTTGTTATGTGGAAATACACTTCTCTCACGTCAGCGTGCTGGTGCGAACTCGTTTATATTTAAAAGTTATATTTAAATCACAAGTTTATATTTAAATCATACTTTTCCTCTTTTCAAGTTTTAGTCAAGCAAATTCGAAAAAAAAGGTTTTACCAAAAAATCGACATTGTCAAATTGAGTTCTTTTGAGGAATCGTTACACGTTGAAGAAGTTGATACTGATAAGTGGTAGTGTCCAGTGGTCGACATTCAACCCAAAGTTATTGTATAAGTAATAATTACTGTTTTCATTAATATTTCGTCATATCGTACATAAGCCATTAAACATAAAACATTTGAACCAGTGTCCTGATGCCAAACTTGAGGAATAACAGTCAGTGTTCCCACTTATCCATTTGATTTGTATTTATTAATTTAAATCTGATGGTTTATTTTTTGTTCTGTTTACATATGTTATATAGATTGTATGAATTAAAATTCAGTTCTTTGTTTACCTTTCTAAAAATGAAAATATAATTTTTGGTTTACTACAAAACTCATGATTTATATTATTTACTTACCGTGTTCCCCCATCATTTAATTCAATCTTTATTATGTCCTGCACTGGTATGGAATTGGTGCAGGACAAACAGTGTATTGAGAGTGTTGGGGACATCGGTAGTAATATTGGTCCTCCATGGAAAGAAGATCCAAGACCTTTGGAGGGTTTATATACACTGAGTTTGAAGAATAGGGATGTGGAAAAAACTCCAAACAGAATAATTAGGGGAAACCAAAGGTCAATAATGAATAAATCAACTAATTCATCAACGAGAACAGAAGCCGAAGTTGTATTAGAAGAACTGATTGCTACACAGGAAATGGAAAGGAAAAAAGAGCGATTAGAACAAGAATTTAAGTTGAAAGAAATTGAGAGAGAATGAGCGCTTCAAAAAATTGAACTTGAGAGAAAACTTAAGGAACTAGAAAGAACACAAGCTTTAAAATCAAAAGAAAACGAAGTAAGAAAATCAAGATCAACAAGTAATGCACTCATTCTGTCAAATTAGAGCGCCGCTACATCACATCAAAGAACTATAGATTGGGTTTCAAATCAAGGGATCTACAAAGAAACAATCGGCTCTGCTCTACACGGAAATATGGAAATGAACGAACCTCAGGAACCTAATAGCGAACGACCTCTGCGAGAAGAAAGATACCGTCACGCCCTCGAAAGTAGTCAGAGGGCGCAACAACCGTTAGAAGTCAGGACTGCAAACGTTGGAGAGGAGGGAGTTCGCCACCACAATGCTTGTAAGGAAGTACATTCAGGAGAAGTCAGCTCAAAAATATCGCGTATTCTAAGTTGTAAAAAATAAAATAGCCAGAATTTAATTTTAAAAACCGATTTAGATGACAAGTAAACTCAATAGTCATATGAGGTTACAATGGGGAGAGTATTTATCTGAACTAGGAAACAATCCTGTTGATTTAAAGACATTTAGTAATTGGTTGCGTATGAAGTCAGATGCACTGCTACGAGTAAATACTAGATTAACTCAGTACAATACAGGTGAAACGACATTTATCAAGAAGGCTGATGTAAGTAATGTAGGTATAAACTATGAGCAGAAAGTAAACACCGAAGATAAGTGATTATTATTTAAAGCTAAACATTCATAGTTTTACTGTAACGCTTTCAAAGAAAAAACAGCAGAACAGAGAGTTAAGTGGGCACTAACTGAGGGTATTTGTTTCCTTTGTCTCAAAAAAGGCCATACTGCACCTAGTTATAGGTCTAAAGAAGTTTGTAGGAAATATAAGAAAAGGCATAATACGTTTCTACATCTCCCTAGTACAATTGATTCTGGAGCTAGTAACCTTATTAAAACATCGTATAGTCATAAAGACATGATTTTCTTGCAAATTCTCTCAGTCAAATTACACGAACCAAAAGGAGACCTGGAAAGGTTCGCGTTTTTAGATGACGGTTCAAATTTGACACTATTAGAAGAGGAAATCGCTACTAAATTGGGTATTGAGGGTCCAGCTTCAGAATTAGTTATGCAGTGGGTCTAAAGGTCGGAAGAGAACGCGCAAACAATCTCACTCAATATTTTCGGAACCAAGAATAATTCAAAGAAATATTATCCAAACAATGTACGCACAATAAAGAACCTGTCACTCCCTTTCCAATCAATTAATATGGGGCAACTTTCAGAGAAATGGAAACATTCGAAGAAAATTAAAGTTTCATCATTTGAGAATGCGAAACCAACTATTTTGATCGGGTAAGAAAATTGGCCTCTGATCGTATCAAGAAACTTCATACATGGGCCTTGGAAAGGTCCAGCAGTCAGTTAGACTCTCCTAGGGTGGGTTGTTCATGGCACTACGTTTGACAAAATGGAGAATAAAGAGGACAATGTACAATATCAACAGCATGTTTTACACCACCAAAATATAATAGAAGCAAATGAGTTAGAACTTGGTGTGCCTATGGACTGCTGTAAAGAACTTAGAAACTTAGTGGGAGAAGCAATGGGATAAAATTGGAAAGATGATATTTTTTATCACAGAAAATGAAATTCAATCCAAAGAAGAGAAAGGGGCATAAGATATGTTTAAGGCAACGAATAGAACGGTAGGAGACCGCTGGGAAACAGGTTTGATTTGGAAAGAAAACTTTTATTTGCCAGTTAACTACAATTTGGCAAAACAGAGGTTATACACACTGGAAAAGAGAATGGATAAAGACAAATACTTTGGGAAAAATATGTATAAAAGATGAAAGAATACATATCTAAAGGAAATGCCACTAAAATAACACCAGACGAAACTAAAGAGTACCGACTATCTAAAAAAGGTTTGGTACCTACCTCATCTTGTTGTCGTCAACCCAAAGAAAAATGGTAAGTTTCGAATTTGTTTTGATGCCGCTGCAGAGTTCAAAGGAGTGAGTCTAAATGATAACTTACTTAAACGTCCTGATTTATTTGTTGATATTTTAGAACTGATCTTTAGATTCCACCAACATAAGGTAGCAATGACAGCAGACATAAAGGAGATGTTCCCACAGATCGTCATAAGACGTGAAGATCAGTTAGCACAACAGTTTTTGTGGAGAGGCTTTGGAAGAGAAAAAGAACCTGAATTATATGTTATGAGGAGAATGAAATTTGGTGCGGTTTGCTCTTCTTTTTCAGCTCAAAAAGTTAAAAATGTAAATGCTTTGGAACAGACTAATTCCCACCCAGAAGTTTGCAAAGCTATTTTGAAGGATCTTTACATAGATGATTATGTTGGAAGCTGTCCATTGATAGAAGAAGCTAAGAAGTTAGTAGCAGGAATAATGAATGTACTTTCTAAAGGAGGTTTTGTGATCTTCGGATGGGTTGGTAACAGCAATTAACTTGTAGATAGTATTCCAGACAGCTTGAGATTGATGTCGGGAAAAGAGACAAAGGTTTTAGGACTGGTATGGGAACCAAATGAAGACACGCTTATGTTTGAAACAAAGACAAAATTGGATGCAAAAATAATGAAAACTGAATTACTACCAACAAAAAGAGAAGCTTTGAAGTTAGTGCTACAAATATTCGACCCTCTGGGATGGGCTGCAATTTATTTAGCAGAAGGGAAGATAATTATGCAGGTCATTTGGAGATTTGGAATTGGATGGGATAAAATGAAACCGGAGAGTTTGAGACCGGCGTGGAAAACCTGGTTAATTAATTATACTGATATGTTGTTTTATACAAAAATATTTAATTACATATTATTATGTTAGAGGTATTAACAACCAAGACAGTAAATTTTATTTTAGTATAGTGGTATGGTGGCAACACTGTAATTTTTCAAACTAGACGGTTAGACTTTAAAATACGTTAGAGTTGGTGTGGCCATATAACTGGAATGACGTAGATAATTACGTAGATCATTCCATCCCAGTTGGCCAGACACCAAATAAAGTAAGGCCAAACCATTATATTTTATTATACAGTAGCTGATATAGCTAAGGGTCATTTGATTTTATAATATATACATTTTTCCCATTAGTAAACTATATTAGGTTCAATGATGTCAGATTGTATTTATTAAATTCTGGAGTAAAGTATCTCAATTGGTTGGTTGTGTGGAACCCAAAATTTAAACAATGTTTATACCTAATTGGCACCCTCGGTATATGATCTTCAAAGGGTTGCTGATTAGAAAATAGCCTGTTGCTATGAAAGTTGACTTCATGAATGTGATGAAATTCAATTACATATCTTGTGTGATGCTAGCAAAAAGACTTACGCAGTTGTAGCTTATGTTAGGTCAAGTAAAGGAAACAATATTGAAGTAAGTTTCATAGCAAGCAGACACAGAGTTGAACCTCTTAAAGCTATTACGATTCCCAGGCTTGAAATAATGACTGCTCTATTGGGATGCAATCTTCGTAACGTTATTCTCAGAGAGCACACGGTAAAATTTGATCGAGTTGTAATGTGGTCTGGCTCAAAAACTGTAATCCTATGGATAAGGGATGACAAAAGAAAGTTTAAAACATTTTTAGCTAATAGAATAGCCAAAATAAAGGAAGAAACTCAAGCCAAAGAATCTAAATGGATCCCTTCAGAGAAAAGCACTGCTGATTATGCCACCCGAAACAAGGATATCAAGGAAGAAGTAGAAGATTACTGGTTCAACGGCCCAACATTTTTAAGGAAACAAGAAAATTACTGGCCTAAAGAGGATTTCAACACAAAATATCAGTCACTTCCGGAGACTAAAAATAAATATGTAAGATTGACAATGGAATCTGAAAAATCAACACTCCTATCTGATATAGAACGTTTTTCATCACTAAAGAATCTTTTGAATGTTACCGCAGCTGTTTTAGCGAATTTCCCCTATAGGGAAGAAGCTATTACCGTAGGTCTCATGGTAAGATTTAAGCCCGAGACCATGAAAAATTTTTTTTTTAGGTCCCCAGATGACTAAAACACTATTCGTTCAAATTTATATATATGTATATATATATATATATATATATATATATATATATATATATATATATATATATATACATATATATATATATCCGTGAATGCGATAACTTGAGTAAAAAACGTCCGATTTCGATGAAATTTGGCTCAAATGTGGAAAGTGACATTTATGACTTAAGTTCGAAAACCAGAAAAATCGGACCACGGGAAGGGGGGTTTATGGGGGTTTTAAATTTTCCAAAAATCAGTTTTTTGCATTTTTTACCTTAAAATTTTTAAAACACTTTATTTTGGTTTAGACCATGTTATAGAGCTTAAAAAAACAAATAATATGGTATTTTGAATTATTTAGCTAGGTTAAGTGGTTGCGGAGAAAATCCAAAAAAACCTGCTCATAAAATCTCCTATGTTAATCTTATGGGAAAAAGGTTTTTTGCTTTTCCTAAGTTAATTTTAATGTAAACTTCACATTTGCTTTTACCAATCAACTCAGCTCCACAAAACAATCATTTTGGTGTTTAAATTGTGATTCTACGTCCAACCGTTGCAGAGATATTCAAAGTGCTAAACACAGTACGTTGTCCAATGTTATCCTTATGGAGAATAAATAAAATTTAATATCTCCATTATTAATGAATGTATATTGATGAAACTTGGCACGTGGGGTCACGTAGTACTGGTATATTGATATTTGTACAAAAAATTTATTTTTTGATGATCATACCCGTAGCAGCGAACCTGCGTACTCAGCCTCCATGTTATTCTTATGGAGAATAAGTAAAATGTAATGACTCCCTTAATTATGAACATAAATTAATAAAACTTGGTATGTGGCTTCACCTTGTTGATTTATATTGATATTTGCATAAAAACCCATTTTTTTAGTTTCTTGTTGCAGCAAACCTGCTTACTCATCTCCCATGTTATTCTTATGGAGAATAATTTAAATGTTATATAGTGCTTACTTATGATTGAATATGGATTAAACTTGGTATGTGGCTTCACCTAGTTCAATTATATTTATATTTGCATAAAACCCAATTGTTCGTGTTCCTTTTTTCAGCAAACCTGTGTACTCATCACCAATGGTATTCTTATGGAGAATAATTAAAATTTTATATATCGCTTATATATGAATATATTTTTATGAAACTTGGTATGCGGCTTTATATGGTATTAAGACATATTATGCATTGGAAATTCGCTGAGTACGCAGGTTTGCTGCGACGGGGGTATTTAGATTTGATAAAATCTGGAAGAAACTGATTCCTAAATACTCTGAAGATATAGCCTGTGAATTAGAAGAAGCTGAAAATCTGTGGATCAAAAGGAGCCAAAATGACAGTATTGAAAAAGAAATATCAACTATTAAAGCAGGTTTTAAATTAGAAAATTCATCTAAATTCGACAAAGTGACACCTTTCATCGATGAGAAGGGAATACTTAAAGTTCAAGGGCATCTTAAAAATGCAGAATGTATGACATACGAGGCAAAACATCAAATTATTATGGACCCAAATTAGATTAGAATGCAGTTTTAGTGCTTGCCTATTGATATAATGATTAATGCGATTGTTATTTTGTATATAGCGTGACTTTATGTAAAGATATTAATTAAATTTAAACTACCAATTTTCAATCTAAAAGTTCTAATCAGTAAAAGTGTAATTTTAATCGTGTGTGTGTGAGTGTGTGTGTGCGTGCGTGCGTGCGTGTGTGTGTGTGTGTGTGTGTGTGTGTGTGTGTGTGTGTGTGTGTGTGTGTGTGTGTGTGTGTGTGTGTGTGTGTGTGTGTGTGTGTGTGTGTGTGTGTGTGTGTGTGTGTGTGTGTCTGTGTCTGGGTGGATGTGACCAGAGCTAGAGCCCTAACCAATGGGCTGATTTTTATGAAATTTGGTATTTAGGTACTAATCCACGATATCTCCAGATTTTCTTTTTCATTTTTTTGATATTTTTATTTTTAAGGGTAATTATCCCCTAAAACCGCCAAAAAACATGAAAATCAAAATTTCTCAAAAACAGCTCTTACGATTTTGATTAAATTGTAGTAGTTTAACAGTTCAGTAGTAATAACAGAAAAATAAATAAGCCATCTGATTTAAATAAATAAATACAAATCAAATGGAGAAGTTGGAATATCCTTTCACCTCAGACAAGTACATCATGATATTACAAGTTGTCTCTATGCGTTACCCTGCATATTGTGGTTGCTGGTCGTTTGATAACCCCACTGTCCGTCTTAACATCCACGACTCGTACTTGATTGTCATTTCCAGGATATGTTCGAATAATCAGTCCCTTCTTCCAGTTTGACCATGGCCCATTGGGATCTGCAATGATTACCAGTTCTCCTTCTTCGATAGGTTTCACTTCTTTTGTCCATTTTGATATGCTATTAATTTGTGGTAAATATTCTTTAATCCATCTTTGCCAAAACATTTCTGTTATTTCCTGTCCAATTCTCCAAGCCATGCGGAGACACAAATTTTCGGGTACCGGAATACAAGTTGTTATTTATCATGATCTTCCAATAAGAAAGTGGTTTGGAGATATGCTCGCTTGGTCATTTGGATCAGTTGATACTCGTGTTAGTGGTCTGCTATTAACAACATTTTCAACTTTGGCAAACACCGTTTGTAATAATTCTTCTTTTGTAAATCTTTCGTGTAAGCAAGTTTGTAATGCTATTTTCACTGTTCTAATCAGACGTTCCCATGATCCACCGACTTAGAACTTCGTGTGCAAGAAAACGGGAACTGTATATTTTAACTAAGACCAATTCTTCTCCAGATTTTATCTCATATTTTAAAAAGTACAAGGTTATTCTTCGCAAAGTAATTTTTCAGGCAAAAAAGAATTACAACATCAAATTTAAAAATCAAAGCAGAAATCTGGGTAGGGCAACTTGGAAAGTTGTAAATAATGAACTTGGGAATTCTTTATCTTTAAACCAACCTATAATTCTTTCCGATGGTGAAGTAACTATTAAAACGCCAGGGGAAGTAGAAAGAAGGTTCAACGAATACTTTGTTTCAGTGGGAAATCAATTGTCACGACATGCTTCTTTGGGGAAAGCACTCGAGTATTTTGATACTATTCCAGCTCTGCATCAACAAAATAAACCTTCACTCCATGTATTTGAACCAGCCAAAAAGGCTGAGGTTCTAGACTCTATATAAAAGCTGACAAACTCTAAGTCTAGTGGTTGGGATGGAGTAACATCTGAAGTTTTGAAAAGTTGTGCAGATTTTATAGTACATACATATACATACTATTACAACCTACTTTACAATACTAGTGAAACATATTTTCAGACATTTTACCGGTTTGCTGACTAATATTTCTCATAACTTAACGGAATCAAGTGTTACATTGGGTTTACTTAAATCTAATAATTGGATTAATAAGCATGGCTGATTTCTAAAGCAAACATTGAGTTTTAATTTATACTGCTTAAACAAATAAAATCAGCCGATTTAGAATGTATCACTAATATTGGTACAAAATACCAAACGGTCCTCTATCACTACTCGTGTCAAAATGCATAACAAATAATAGTATTGAAAACCCCCAGCTTTACTGTGGCACAACAGTAGAAACGTATCAATATCCGTACTCACAGATGATGTAGAAAATAGCTACTATTTGTACATTATTATTAAATTGCTGTTTTACTGTTAATCTGATAAAATTATATGGGTGAATAACAGGTTCATTTATCGTGATTTTAATTACTTTAAATATTACAATTTCTCATACATGTCATTACATCGACTAACCTGATCTTTAACGTTTTTAGGCCAACATGCAGCTCTCACTGGTTATTGTGGGCCTTTCGCTCCTCCTGTACTTTGTGGATGGTCATCGATTAGGTCCGGTAAGTAAATGATCTATACGAAAAGCCTTATTTTGTAATAAAAAATATCTGTAATATTAATTTTGTATTGTTTCAAACAAATGTTTACTGATTGTTTATTTCTATTTCTAGCTTATTTACTTTATGTATACTTTATACATATACTTTATATATCCTTTATATTTAACACTTTATGGGTCTTGGTGTTAAACTAAAGCCTAAGGGTGCAAAAAGGTACATCAGACATTACCTCTTTCAAATGCCAAATAAAATCTAAACAAATATAATTACGTAAACATTTATTTATTTATATAAGGTTTACAAAATAAAATATTGGCCAAGTATTGAATTTGAATTTGAAATCAAACATAATTGAAATACAGAATCAGAAATGAAACTGGTTTGAATTTTATCATGATAACAGAATCATATTTCACAACTAAATATTATATAGTTGTTATTGATCGATTTTGGAAACCTCAGCATTAGGTGCTTGGCACGACCTCCACAAGCGGGAATCTTGCGCAGGAGACTGGAATGAAAGGTTATAGCAGGAAAGGAAGTGGTGGGATGGGATAGGCAGCCAAATTTACCTTTCAGAGGGCCAACTCCCGTGCTCCTGTGACAGCTGCAATCATGCTCAAACAGGCGGACCCACTCTGCCCTCCAACTGGCCAACACAACTCACCTCATACAACAGCCAGGGACCACATTCTTAGGTTGGGGATCAAACCCTTTAATTTATTTTACTTTAAATTTCACCCTGACTTTAAACACGACTTCCCTTACACTATGATTGGATTTAAAATTACTCTCCTGACAATTCAGTATGCTGTACGTTGAACTGGATAAAAATAACCATCTATAATTACGTAATCACTTAATCACTGAATAAGACACAGATGCAACTAGGGCGTATTTTAAGTTGAATATAAATGAACGATGATGGTAGAATTGGTCAGATACTTTTAAACTTCCCAGATGTAGTTAAATAGCACATAACCATACAGTTATGCAATTATAGGTCATTTTTTATAATAAGGAGAACTTCAAACGACTAGAGTATTACTTGCATGCTGAAGTTGTGGAAGGACTGAGACAACTTCAGTCTAGAGCCTCAGTGTATCCCTTTAGAATCGCATCCATCAACAAACAGATTAGAAACTCGATATTTATAGTTTTTCTCAAATTGTCAGATCTGCTTAAGGGAATACTCGGGCATTATTCTAGTCAATATCAATCAATCGATGACCCTATAAACCAGCTTGTTACCATTATACCCTATAAACCATTGGTTACGGGTCGAAGGATGTGCAGTATCTTATCGAAACCAGCCTTCGACAGAAACTGACCCTAATTCAGATCTCCGACTCTCTTGAGTTCCTTGAAACTGAAACGATCAGCTTTGTAAAACGTTATATTATAGCATTTCAAAGATACAATGTGGTTATATAACGAAATAAATTTGTGTCTTCTATGTGACTTCTATTTTTCACTACGTTACAATAGACTATTTTAATATGATAACTATCTCCAAAATAAATTAATTGAATTTACTCGATGGAAATACTAGAAGCAGTTTAATTTATAGTTTTCCCCCACCTACTATGTACAGTAGAATTTTACTCCATCTAATAAACGAGTAAAGTGCTACTTTGTCTCCCGTGGGACACAAAAAGGACTGTGTCTCCAGTGTGAGACAAAATAAACCCATGCGAATAGCATTGACAACATGGCAAAACAGTGCAGTGGAAAACGTTGTAGATGTAATGGAAATGGAATATTAGCTTATTGATACTTCACTGCAGATGCAATTAACGTCCCGAGGTTAGTTATTACGTATTGCGTAACCAAAATGGACAGCGATTGTGAATATTTATGTATACTTGTGGATTTTGGGGTGTGGTATAATATAATTTGTGTTACGGGAGTAAAGTCCATTGTCTACCTCGGGAAAATTTTCGTCCTCACCTTCGCCGTCGGTCGCCTACAATTTCCCTCAGGGAGACAAAGTCGCACTTTACTCCCTTAATACACAAATTACGACTATGGCGAATCCAATGTTGCTGAAGTTGCAAATAGTTAAAGTTTTTTACGACATCAAGTTCAGGCCGTCTAAGGATGGAAGTATATTTAATGTAATAAATGTAAAATGATAAAACATATTTAAAACATTTATATGGACACGTTCGACACGCACATTAAACCTACATGAACATTTCAGTATATTGCAGCCTGGTCTCTACTTTCACTGAAATTACGCTTTTCTTATATGCCATAAAATTTCATCCTCCATCATTTAACAGCCTGAGGATGGCTAGCTGATACTAGTGTCCACTGCAACGGACTTAGACTACCGATAAAGTAGGCATTAAAACCACGATAAAATATCGACTCCAAAGACTACTATACATATTTTTAATATTAGCAAATTTAAACGCAATTTAAAGCCTTGTTGAACTCTTAACCACAAATCTAGTCAGTTTTTCTTTCATTGCTATGGCCGAAATAAATATATTAGATTAAATTATTTATAACTATAGATAGTTAATATGTAACTTAAATAACTTGAATAATAACCTATGTACAATTTTAGTGAATGGAATTGTTACAATGTGTGCAGTTAAGTTGTTTACTACAGGGACAGTTCTTTATTAAGATAACTCTCCTTTTATATGTTGTTGTATCTATATCCAAGAAAGTCCATATTACTTCACTCCTCACTGACCTAACGGTCAGGTTTTATATAATGCATGAACTATTTTGAATTTTTAAGTTATAAAAAAGGCACAGTTTTGTTTATAGAAGTCGTAGTTTATTTTAATTGTTTTTACATTTTTAACACATACTTACATAAAAATAAAGTAAAATATGTTAATTATATGTTTGTGTTACTTATCAGATACACACAAATTCAAGACAACTTATGGTTTCATTATCTGAAAATTGTTGAGGGTCATTAAATACGTCATCACGAGTGAATTTTTAACTTTTATTTAGGACTGAATAGCAATTATTTAACTTATATATTATGATTTAGCAAACAAATAAATGTTTATATATTTGTCTTGACCAAAGGGCACGCATAAAAACACAGCGTTTATAATTATTGTACAAAACAACCATTGAGGTAATGATTAGGTAATGAAATTGAAAACACGAGCGATAAATATGTTCTTATATGATCGTACCTAATGCTTTGTGATCATTGAAAGAAAACATCAAACGAAATTCACCCAAGGTCAATGCGGGTAGAAACAATATGTCTGATCTAAATGTCTCAAGCGATATATATGTCTGATATAAGCAAACATTGTTTCATATTTCCTTTCATAGTTTTCTTCCAGTGTCGAATAAATAAAAATACGTTATTTTTATATTTGTTTTCTTAAATTTGTTTATTCTAGGTACAGAAATACCGATAAAACATGGTAACCTCCTATAACCAATCAATTGTATAAACAAACTCGGAAAATATAAATATAAACGTTATACTGAGTTATAATATTTAGGTTATCAATATTTCATCAGGCTAATTTATTTGTCAAATGTGTATGCCATTTTTTATGAGAATAATGGAGATGAAAAAAATACCAAAAAACAATTCTGGCGTCTCCCTTAGACAATTTAAACAACGCACTTGCGTTACTCGTATTCTATCATTTCAATTAGTTTGAGATTTCACCGCCGCACCTGACATAAGTTACACTCGAGCTACCAAATCGGGGGACCAGTGGTTTATAATATCGTGGTGATTCGGCTAAAGCGTTTGTCGTCCCGGGTTCGATTCCCGCCCGAGGCAACCGGGAGTTGGTATCAGTGCAAGGAAGCATATGATATCGGCGCCTAGGGATAGGCTAACTTGGAAAGCTCAGGTTCCTATGCTTTTAAAATATAGGGAGGATTTGATATTGTATTTGTGCATCAACACTAGTTTTGCAGTTTTACATTGCTATTAAATCTTGCCCTTAGACTGATTATTGCGTTGCTTCTTTCACAATTTTGTGTCGTTAGTATATTATAAAACAACAATAGGACTGATAAGAAAATTAGTTTTAAGCTTAAAATATCTAGGTTAAGAAATTGGTTAATTTATATAAAAATTCTATAGATTTAACAGTTCATTAATAGTTAGCTCTACCTCCGTTATTTTTTCTACAAAAAGTTTGTATTTATAATAATAAATTAATTTTGATATAATTAAAAGTTGTTCCATAAAAATAAACGCAACACAATGTTTTAGCGATCAGCACTAGACGAAAACGTCCAAGTGAGCGTTTTTCAGTGTCAGAACTGTTGAAGCTTTGGCCATTTGTCTCAGGAGCTATTACAACTGGAATGAAATGCCTTTGGAACTGTAACAGCGTGTCTGAGAACAAACGTCAGCGTAATGTAGAAATGCAATGGGTTCCTGTTCATGTCTTTCAATATAAAACATATTTAAAAACAACAATTAAAAACCTATAAATTCGTTCTATCAACAAAAATGTTATTTTCTATCATTTCTTAAAACTATTCGGTAAACATATTTTAATTTGGGAATCTTATAAGACTAATAAGACCTACTTTTTATTAAAACAAACAAATAAACAGTCCATTGTTAATTAAAATGCTTACTTATTTTATATTTATATTTCCTCTTTTTTCCTTTATATGTACTTTAACACTTTATGGGTGCTGGTGTTGAACTAAAGTATAAGGTGCCAAAAGATTACCTTCCTTCTGACATTACCTAAAGAATAAGGTAATTACCTAATACCTAATTACCTTACCTAATTTTTGTAAGGTCCAACAACATTGCAACACGTAATAATTACATAAAATTTGTTTTGTTTTTATTTTAAGGTTCACAAATAAAATATTAGACAGGCATAAGGATTAAATTAGAAATAAAGGATCTTAGTAATAGAAAGATATTTCACAACTGAAAAATATAGTTAATATTACATATTACATATAACATCACACTTAGTAAATAGCAGCAGAAATATACCCATTTTTACTTCTTAAACCTGTCGCAAAATCAAAAACTCTTAAAATCTATAGATTTTACCGTTTTCTAAGTATAAGTAGTAAGGAAATGCCGGTTCTGGAACAATTTTTATTAATTAGAATGCACGTATCACCATTTATACTTTAACTAGGATCGTGAGATAAGGCATGCGTGTGCGATGCACCTTATTTTCCCAAATCCTTCTATTTTTAGTTTGAACTATCTCAAAAAATTAATAATTGTGAAAAATATTCAAAATGTGGTCTTTTGTTATTTGAGCTCTAGCAGCCGTAGGGGTTGTCCTATCGAAAAACGAAGACCATTACGTGCCACAGATTTTAGACGAACTACAACTTTAGCCCTATGAAATTTTGCCGTATCTCACCCCCTTTACCCTTTGGTAGCGCTTTTTTTAATTTAAACTTTTTCTAAGATTTGTTCGTAGTTTTTAATGCTTTGTTGCTCTAACATGGAACTTAGAGGCCTAATATTTATCACACAGTATTCTTACATTATAAGTATTACTAAACAACACTCACACGCTCAGATTAAATATCTTAAATACCCAAAATAAATATCAAAGTCTTTGAGCTTTTGTAGATTTTATCGTGATTTTCGGGTGTATTTTTTATGTTGCGCTCTGTCGAGGGTAAAGTCCGTTATAAATCATGTCATTTTTGTTGCAGAATGCTTGTAGTTACCCAATGTCATAGCATTTCAGGTTGTTAACGGTGGTCGTATTCCTTATTTCGTTCAAAAGACGCCTTATAAAGGTTACATTATACATCAGTTAAGGGTATTAATTTTTTCTCAAGCACTTAGGTAATACATGGAGGCTTAATATTTAACATACTACGTCTCCATATTCAGCAACAGGCATATGACCAGATGTTATAGGTTAATCCCTTAAAAATAATCAAAGTCTTGGAATAGTTGTGGAATTTAGGTCTTAAATAGAAATTGGAACAATTTACATTAAACTGTGGCCAAACAGCGACCTGGGAGCGAAGCCCCCCACAGGGGTCTGGGGGCGGAGCCCCCAGCGAGCGAAGCGAGTAAATCTATTTATTTGTCTTGACCAAAGGGTACGCATAAAACACGGCATTTATGGTTCTTGTACAAAAAAAACCATTGAGGTAATGATTATAATTGAAAAACACGAGCGATAAATATGTTCTTATATGATCGCAGCTAAGGTTTTGTGATCATTGAAATAAGACAACAAACGAAATTCACCCAAGGTCAATGCGGGTAGAAACAAAATGTCTGATCTAAGTGTCTCAAGCAATATATATGTATGATATAAGCAAACATAGTTTCATATTTACTTTCATAGTTTTCTTCCAGTGTCGAATAAATAAAAATACGTTATTTTTATATTTGTTTTCTTAAATTTGTTTATTCTAGGTACAGAAATACCGATAAAACATGGTAACCTCCTATAACCAATCAATTGTATAAACAAACTCGGAAAATATAAATATAAACGTTATACTGAGTTATAATATTTAGGTTATCAATATTTCATCAGGCTAATTTATTTGTCAAATGTTTATGCCATTTCTTATGAGAATAAAGGAGATGAAAAAAATACCAAAAAACAATGCTGGCGTCTCCCTTAGACAATTTAAACAACGCACTTGCGTTACTCGTATTCTATCATTTCAATTAATTTGAGATTTCACCGCCACACCTGACATAAGTTACACTCGAGCTACCAAATCGGGGGACCAGTGGTTTAACATATCGTGGTGCTTCGGCTAAAGCGTTTGTCGTCCCGGGTTCGATTCCCGCCCGAGGCAACCGGGAGTTGGTATCAGTGCAAGGAAGCATATGATATCGGCGCCTAGGGATAGGCTAACTTAGAAAGCTCAGGTTCCTATGCTTTTAAAATATAGAGAGGATTTGATATTGTATTTGTGCACTGACACTGACATCAACACTGTTTTGCAGTTTTAGATTGCTATTAAATCTTGCCCTTAGACTGATTATTGCGTTGCTTCTTTCACAATTTTGTGTCGTTAGTATATTATAAAACAACAATAGGACTGATAAGAAAATTTGTTTTAAGCTTAAAATATCTAGGTTAAGAAATTGGTTAATTTATATAAAAATTCTATAGATTTAACTGTTCATTAATAGTTAGCTCTACCTCCGTTATTTTTTCTACAAAAGTTTGTATTTATAATTATAAATCAATTTTTATATAATTAAAAGTTGTTCCACAAAAGTAAACGCAACACAATGTTTTAGCGATCAGCACTAGACGGAGACGTCGTAGTGGACGTTTTTCAGTGTCAGGGCTGTTGAAGCTTTGGCCATTTGTCTCAGGAGCTATTACAACTGGAATGAAATGCCTTTGGAACTGTAACAGCGTGTCTGAGAACAAACGTCAACGTAATGTAGAAATGCAATGGGTTCCTGTTCATGTCTTTCAATATAAAACATATTTAAAAACAACAATTAAAAACCTATAAATACGTTCTATCAACAAAAATGTTATTTTCTATCATTTCTTAAAACTATCCGGTAAACATATTTTAATTTGGGAAACTTATTACTAATAAGACCTACTTTTTATTAAAACAAAGAAATAAACAGTCCATTGTTAATTAAAATGCTTAATTATTTTATATTTATATTTCCTCTTTTTTCCTTTATATGTACTTTACAACTTTATGGGTGCTGGTGTTGAACTAAAGTATAAGGGTGCCAAAAGATTATCTTCCTTCTGACATTACCCAAATAATAAGGTAATTACCTAATACCTAATTACCTTACCTAATTTTTGTAAGGTCCAAAAACATTGCAACACGTAATAATTACATAAAATTTTTTTTTGTTTTTATTTTAAGGTTCACAAATAAAATATTAGACAGGCATAAGGATTAAATTAGAAATAAAGGATCTTAGTAATAGAAAGATATTTCACAACTGAATAATATAGTTAATATTACATATTACATATTACATCACACTTAGTAAATAGCAGCAGAAATATACCCATTTTTACTTCTTAAACCTGTCGCAAAATCAAAAACTCTTAAAATCTATAGATTTTACCGTTTTCTAAGTATAAGTAGTAAGGAAATGCCGGTTCTGGAACAATTTTTATTAATTAGAATGCACGTATCGCCATTTATAATTTAACTAGGATCGTGAGATAAGGCATGCGTGTGCGATGCACCTTATTTTCCCAAATCCTTCTATTTTTAGTCACTTGCGTTACTCGTATTCTATCATTTCAAATAGTTTGAGATTTCACCGCCGCATCGCTTGTGGTTAAGATGACATAGGTTACATCTCGGGGGACCAGTGGTTTAAAATATCCTGGTGCTTTGGCTAAAGCGTTTGTCGTCCCGGGTTCGATTCCCGCCCGAGGCAACCGGGAGTTGGTATCAGTGCAAGGAAGCATATGATATCGGCGCCTAGGGATAGGCTAACTTGGAAAGCTCAGGTGAGGCGTTCATATGCTTTTAAAATATAGGGAGGATTTGATATTGTATTTGTGCACTGACACTGACATCAACACTAGTTTTGCAGTTTTACATTGCTATTAAATCTTGCCCTTAGACTGATTATTGCGTTGCTTCTTTCACAATTTTGTGTCGTTAGTATATTATAAAACAACAATAGGACTGATAAGAAAATTAGTTTTAAGCTTAAAATATCTAGGTTAAGAAATTGGTTAATTTATATAAAAAGTCTATAGATTTAACAGTTCATTAATAGTTAGCTCTACCTCCGTTATTTTTTCTACAAAAGTTTGTATTTATAATGATAATTTAATTTTTATATAATTAAAAGTTGTTCCACAAAAGTAAACGAAACACAATGTTTTAGCGATCAGCACTAGACGGAGACGTCGTAGTGGACGTTTTTCAGTGTCAGGGCTGTTGAAGCTTTGGCCATTTGTCTCAGGAGCTATTACAACTGGAATGAAATGCCTTTGGAACTGTAACAGCGTGTCTGAGAACAAACGTCAACGTGATGTAGAAATGCAATGGGTTCCTGTTCATGTCTTTCAATATAAAACATATTTAAAAAACGACAATTAAAAACCTATAAATAAGTTGTATCAAAAAAAAAAATTATTTTCTATCATTTCTTAAAACTATTCGGTAAACATATTTTAATTTGGGAAACTTATTACTAATAAGACCTACATTTTATAAAAAAACAACAAATAAACAGTCCATTGTTAATTAAAATGCTTACTTATTTTATATTTATATTTCCTCTTTTTTCCTTTATATATACTTTAACACTTTATGGGTGCTGGTGTTGAACTAAAGCATAAAGGTGCCAACAGATTACCTTCCTTCTGACATTACCTCTTCTAAGGTCCAAAATCATTGCAATAAGTAATAATTACATACAATGTGTTTTGTATTTATTTTAAGGTTCACAAATAAAATATTAGTCAAGCATAAGGATTAAATTATAAATAATGGATTTTAGTAACAGAAAGATATTTCACAACTAAATTATATAGTTGATATTGCTGGATTTGGAAACCCCAGCATTAGCCGCCAGGCACGTCTTCCACAAGCGGGAATTTAGCGCAGATTACAGGAAGGAAAGGGTATAGCAGGGAAGGAAAGGGTGGGATGGGATAGGCAGCCAAATTAACCTTTCAGAGGGCCAACTCCTGTACTCCTGTGATAGATGTGATCAGGTTCAAACAGGCGGACACGCTCTGCCCTCCAACTGGCCAACACAGCTGACATGGTATCCTTGTACAACAGCCAGGGATTACGTTCTCAGAAGACTATGGATGAGTCATATATCTTATGTTTAGTCTCATAACACGCTTATTAAACTTAGTATATGAAAGACTACGGATTAAACCACTTGATACCTTACTCTGTATGATAAACTCTGAGTGTAACACTTACATTTCATGCAGTTTTAGGTGGCAAGTCTTTTCACAAAAATAGGGAAAAATAAATTAGATATAATAAAATAAACCAAATAGAGTGAACATTTAGAGCCGTCCTGTCACAGCAGTAGTGTAAACAGTGGGCGAGGTCATGCAAATGTCACCAACACGTCTCTAGAGTTGGTTGTTTAATGTTTGTAACGTTTAAATTCGTAACTATATCAGTTGTTTTTTGTTCACCAAATGACATCTTTTTAAACAACCTTTTTTAATATATAAAATGATAATTTGTTCAACGTGTGTTTACTAAAAATGGTTAACATAGTTTACAAATTAAAAAAACTTGTTTTACATACCTTTTTCGTACAACCAGTTCGAGTTAATATTTTCACCGTAGTAAAAACATGTTTCGGAATTCAACATTATTTTATCTGTTGGACAAACAAAAATCTTCTATTGTCCTAACAAGATAAATAAATAAGTACGTTTGATCAAAATATGCAATTTTTAATACCAAATCATATCGTCATAATAGGTAACAGGAATGGTTCGAACAGTTTGGACAAAAAGGTGTGTAAACCTCTTTTTTATTATATCGAACAACAGGAACAACAATTCAGGAGGAATTTCCAAAATATATAAAATATTCTTAAAAAAGGGGATTGGAACTATATTGTTACGTGAGTTGACACTAATTGTATTTGTCTAATAAACAATTTAATATCCGTCTTTAAACTTAAGTGTTGGTTAAATGTGTATTAATATTGAATCACGATTATTTAACAAATGTTATATGACTAAAAATATTAACTTTACAAAGTATTTATAAAGTATTATAAAAAAAACACATAAGGAAGGGCCTTAGTTATATCAATTTAAAAATATAAATTGGAACCTTCCGGAACCTTTGAATTCCGGAAGAAACCCAGATGAAATCAAATAAATAATACAATACACCAGCCTTTGTGCTTACTGGATGAAAACAACAAACGAAATTTGCCCAAAGACTTGTATGTGGAAGTAACATGTTGGATTTGGATTTTTCAAGCATACGTGTAAACGTTGTATCATCTTTACTCTCATGATATTATTCAATTCCCTAATACAAACCGATACTTTTTTTATTATTTTTTCCTCACCTTCTTTGATATCTAGTCCGGATAGTCTTATATCAAACAATCATACAATATTCTGGCCCCTTTATGGTTAGAAAGTATCAAACAACAGAGGAACACTAATAAATTTCAACTATTTCATAAGATTGAGACCAAAATGTTAATAATTAATTTAAATAACATACAAATTTTGCTGGTAAATTTAATTTTATATCATTACCAAATATTATAAATTAAAACAAGTAAAATGGAACTTTCACAACTACTTAGAAATGAGGTACGAAGATAAATAAAATAAAAGTTGTCAGTTATTTCCTGAATAAGTTAATAACAGATTAACGGAGTTAACATTATATTATGAAAATACAAATGCAAACACTTTTAACGCTCACATTATAGCCAAGATGTAGTGATTTATAAAGGCAGAAGCTACGTACACGTCCGACGTAAGCCGCTACTGTTCACGTCTGTTCCAAATTAAGCACCGTACTTTACTTTTCCTGTGATTTTTTAAACAAGTTGAGAGCCAGAAAACCTCCTAACCTAACCTAACGTAACCTAACCTAACCTAACCTAACCTAACGTAACGTATCGTAACCTAACCTAACCTAACCTAAGCGGTAGCGAAGTGAATTTGCCCTTACATTGGACGTGTACGTAGCCACTTCGATTTATAAATGAAATATATTAATAAGGTTAGCTCTTAGAGTTAATTCTTGTCCTAATCTACAACATCGATTCAAATTTTACTCTTAGTTTACTTACGTTTTACAAAATATCGATTTCGTAAATTAAAAATATTTTGATTTACATTTATTTTTTAATAAGTAACAATTTATTGGAAATTTAAAAGAATTTTGTTTAGTTATTCCAATTTCATCAGTTGTAATTACCGTATTACACAATTATTGATCGTTGGTATGGTTTTCACTATCCAGTACACAGCATTACCATATTCCAGCCACTATGTATTCTGCCTTGTCTTCACATCTGTTCTTGCTCTGCCTTGTGACTGTAGACGGTCGTGTTGGATGACATTACATTAGTCTTAGCCTCATGTTTAGAATGTAATGTCGTCAAGCAATGTGTCATCATGTAAAAAATGTGTAAAACTCTGCAGACAACATTTGCAAACTTTGTTCATATTTAGATCTTCAAAAGTCGTTAATTTCTTAACGTCATGCTTATTATTCAAATGTAAATATAAAATTGGAAACGTAAGATCAGTGTATATTTTTTGTTTGGGGAAAACGTCTTACATTTACCATGTTTACAATTGGTTCGTGACGATATTTACATTGTATACGAAGTTAAAATAATGTATTACTGGTTTTATATTTAAGCTAAACAATGTGGAAAATCCTTTCAGTTAATTTAAATGTTAAGGGTACACTTAGCAAATAGCACAAAAATTTACACATAAATTGTATTTTGACAAAAGTAATTTTTGGGACGATATTTAAATATAATTGTAATAATAGTTATAACTTATGATATAAATGAAAGCTAAAATACAAGTTCTGGATATTTGCAGACTTTTTAATTCAAAAATGATGAGTTTCTATGTATATTTAATGAGTATTTAAACTAGTGAGTATATATGCATATCTCAAAATTTAAAAGTTATAATATATAACCGTTAAGCACGTATTTTTTGAATTTAATATAGTTATGTTTGAATATATTTGATTATAGTTTTAGATGTGTAATTTAATAAACGAATCTATTGTTATAAATCATGTCGTAGCAAGTCAACATTGGTTGTAGTACTGAAATTTGATAACATATTAAAATCAAGGTTAGAAAATGCATAGGTTGTTGTTTTAAAGCGATGCCTTTACACCTGTGTGAGACGTGTAACCTTTAACCTCATTAGTACAAGTAGTATACTTAAAATAGTGTGAATTTTACTGAGTATAACATAAGCAACTCTTATTTCCGTATCGTAATGAGTTCCACCTCTGCAGGTATAATTCTCGTTCGGCTATTTAGAATGTGCACTTTAGAACTCTCCGTCTGCGGTATGTGTTATGAATGTTTTTTTTTTTTTCTTATTTTACTTATAATTAACCTTACGTTCGTTTATATACATGTTATAAGTCCCTGAAAATGCTTGTACTGCATTTTTTAAGTATAGTTTGTCATAACGAAATTGAACGGAGATTAAGAAAGATTTTTGGGAATTGAAGGGGCTGAGGAATATTCTAGTATGTTGAGGGATGTTAAAAGAGACAGGGGGAGATTTGTGAGGATTAATAAGGGATTTGGGGCGATTGGGGAGATTAAATGCAATTTATATTTAAGTTATTGTGAACGGTTTTGCTCCGTCATTTGGAAGAGCACTGCACTTTATCAAGAAGTTGTCTGTTGTCATAAGGTCCCTCTAAAATTGTCCATTTTACAAAATTTTCTTCTTAGGAAGAAATCTTTAGTGATCAGTTAATGGTTGCAAATTGCATATCTCTTTATTTTAAATTTTCATTTTATCACATTTTACACTATCGACTGCTGTTGATTCCCTCTCATAACCACTGTTTGAGTTGAAAAATTGAATTGTACAATGATACGTCAACGAATCAAATTACGTTTTTACCAGTAACCAATGTTGTTGTAGTAAAAACAACCACATAGGATACTGGTAGAAACGTATTTTGATTAAAACCCACCCTTGTTTTTTTTTTTTTTTTTGTTCCTATCAACGTAAACACAATTCCCCCGAAATCTTTTAAATCCCCTTTAGCCACCTTTAAAACTTCTTCAATTCTTCTAAATGTCCCTTATCGTCCGGTCTACTTCCTAAAATGATACATTAAACGTGGAATATTCAGTGCTACGTTTATGTTTTTGTAAAGGCCGATAAACACGTACCAAAGTACTTCTTTCAGATATGAAGCAAAAAAACAGCAGAAGCAGCTCGTACTTATTTAAGGAGTACAGAAAGAAAAGATAACATATGTTAAAATAATTGTGCCAAAATTCAGTAATGGCAGGAATTTATTAAATTGGTTTAAAGAAATGTAAAATTATTTTAACTTGTTAACAAATTTCAAATACAATATTGGAATTAGTAGAAGAATCGTTGTGGCATACATACTACAAATATTTCATGTACATAATGATTTAAAAAAATGGCCGTAAATCACTGGTCTCATGACACCTGATGTTGTCAATCGGGACGACATAAGAGTAAGTAGGTAAGTGATTAAGGACATATTAAGTAATTTGTTTCGTTATTGTAATCCATATATGTAATAAAATAAATATTAAAGGGATTGAAGTAGTTCATTAAGTACAAATACCTTGAAATTTAGTAGTTTTCAGTAAATGATGTTTACGTAATGGCTGTTTCAACTTTGTAACGATGAAAGTACCATTTAATCTCAAGTGTGATATAAAGTTCAAAGTTTGATATTCGTCCTGCTAGTTGTGAGGGGTAAACAAACGCTTAAGTGCTATCAGATAGATTGGGTTTATTACTTGGCATCTTCATCTTTATACTTGAGATAAGAAATGAGAGCTCTTATAATAGCAGGTATTGATGGCATTGTTTTTACAAATAAAGGACAACAGTTTATTTTAGAACCTTATAACTAAATACCACTTATTTTTAAACCCTTTAAACTACCTGATAAATTGTATGTAAACCAGAACAATGATAAAATTAAACATACTATGCTGAGAAAACGTAGCAATATTTCTTTATTTTATAAGTTACACAATATGTTAAAATTTATTCTATTATGAAAATCATTATTTAATAGATACAGACTTTTAACAGAAAATAATTTTATATTTTTTACTAGGGAATTTAACAGTAAAAAAAAAATTTTAGCAACTAAATGAGTGTTCTTAGAATTATAGATAGTAATGGAATTTGTTGTACAAATAATGACAATAGTTTGTTGCAGTATATTTTATCTAAATCACATAAAAAAATACGAACCATTTAAGCTAAATGATAAACTGTATATTTACCAGGACAGAGGTTAAATTATACTGAGCTGAAAAAATATTTATTTTTAAAGATCAGCAATATTCCCGTATTTGATAAGGTTAAAAGTATATATATATATATATATATATATATATATATATATATATTAAAAATTAATAAAATAAAAACTGAGTACCCTTGTTTATGATTTTTATATTTAAACCAACATGTTTCGGCATCTAAGGCCATTTTCAAGGTTGATAAATTTCACATAGTTTGGTTTAGGTTATACAATAAAGGAAATAATAGTAAAATGTAAACAAATAAAATCAGAGTAAAATTAAATTAAAAACATATGTATATATAATCATGGCATGGTTGGGAGTTTCTTGAATGTCTTTTCTATCTATTTATGTTCTTGTCTCATTTCCCATATTTTATTAAAAATTGGATTTGTAACGGGTACTTGTGAATTTAGTATATTTTGAGGATTTTCTTTGTATTTCATGAATATATGTAGTTCTTCTTTTGAATTCATTTTATTACCTTTTTTCATATATTCTAGTACCGTCATATTTGTGTCCATATTTTCGTAGTTATGGTTTGAATCCAATAGATGCTCCGCATACGTAGATTTCATGCTTGGTTTGTTGTTACTTTTGTTATTTTATTAATTTTTAATATAATAGTAGCCCTTACCAGTGAATCGAATAAAAATTTCACAATATATATATATATATATATATATATATATATATATATATATATATATATATATATATATATATATATATATTCATTAAATAGAACAATTTTTTAAAATGTATATTGATTCAAATATATATGTGTACTTATGTGGAAAGCTTTTGTAACAGATACAAACTTTTATCTGTCAATTGAAATTTTTAACTGTTTAAACAGTTAAAAAATTGCTTATTACGTAGAAACACGTAATGGTTTTAATTTGGAATGATTTAAAATCATAAATAAACATGACCGTAATTACAGGTTTTTTTACCGAATGTGCTGATCAATAACAATTGACTCGCATAACAAAACAGCTCATATGGTAGTACATAGGGTTTTAATAACAGTTTTACTAATATTGTATGAGTTTGTGCACTGCTCTTTTAATGGGGATTTTACGCAGTCACAAAACCCTTATGTAATTAATCTATCACAAACCTTTAACAAGATAATCGATCAAAAATCAACATTCATAAGAATAACTTTAGTAGAGAATCATCTCCGTTAGTAGTGTATGGGACTTTAAACTACCGTTGGGCGGAGACATTAAAGATTATTGAGAAACATCTCCGTTAGTAGTGTATGGGACTTTAAACTACCGTTGGGCGGAGACATTAAAGATTATTGAGAAACATCTCCGTTAGTAGTGTATGGGACTTTAAACTACAGTTGGGCGGAGACATTAAAGATTATTGAGAAACATCTCCGTTAGTAGTGTATGGGACTTTAAACTACCGTTGGGCGGAGACATTAAAGATTATTGAGAAACATCTCCGTTAGTAGTGTATGGGACTTTAAACTACCGTTGGGCGGAGACATTAAAGATTATTGAGAAACATCTCCGTTAGTAGTGTATGGGACTTTAAACTACCGTTGGGCGGAGACATTAAAGATTATTGAGAAACATCTCCGTTAGTAGTGTATAAGACTTTAAACTACCGTTGGGCGGAGACATTAAAGATTATTGAGAAACATCTCCGTTAGTAGTGTATGGGACTTTAAACTACCGTTGGGCGGAGACATTAAAGATTATTGAGAAACATCTCCGTTAGTAGTGTATGGGACTTTAAACTAATGTTGGGCGGAGACATTAAAGATTATTGAGAAACATCTCCGTTAGTAGTGTATGGGACTTTAAACTACCGTTGGGCGGAGACATTAAAGATTATTGAAATTAAATAGATCAATACGGGGACCATGTATCCTACCTGAATTATTTCAAAATCTCAGCTCTGTATGTTTAAAAGTTATTTTTATTCTTAATAAACACACTTTCCTCTTTGAAATGTATAGATGTTATGCTAATTTACTTAAATAAACAACAATAATTTCCATTTCTCACTTATACTTTTTCTACATCTTTGTGTTCTAAAATATAAATTTAAAGGTAGTAGTACATGATTATTGGCAAACCCCTATAGAAATCAGAAATTACTTTACATAAATCAGTGTTCTTCCCTTGCAAGTAACTCCTTCTTTCTACAAACAGAAATCCTGACAACATCTACTACGTAAATTGTATTTTGATCTACAAACGTATTTTGTATAATGCATGGTATTCGTACCATTTACTACAAGATACATTTTGATTAGTTGTTTGCATCTTTTTCATATGCTCTAAGTAGTCTACAGAGAACAAAAACAACGCCATCTGTTTGTCTAGTATTTGTATGACAGTAACAGAGGAAGAGAGAGAAGAAGAGCATACGACACCTCAAGTAAACATTAGAATAAAGGATCAAGGAGGTTGTATTCTCCTACATATACTATCCTTAGGGATTAACAGACGTCAGACTTAAATTGAAGAGAAAACGTGGCTTGAATATACTGGATGTGTATCCTACTTAACAAATAATTATAGCGGGTATTAATTGTTTATGTTTAGTTAAATACTAAAATACCTTGTTGAAATGCTAGTACTGTAGTTTTAAAATTAATTTTAATTAATTCATTTTTCATCCCTTTTTTATTTTTGGGTGTAACAGAGATGACAACATTTTAATTTGAGTACATATATATTCACTAATAGGTTTTTATAGATAAATGAAAATAATCCAATGAACTAGTTTCTGAGAAGTTCGTAAGAAAAGAAAATATCAATAATAAAAATAAGAATTTTTACACAAAATGCATAATTCCTTTGCTGTTAGTAATTATTAGTGTATATATATAAATTAGTATGACTAAATTCCATCTAATAACTCAGAATTAATTTTACAGAGAGTTTATGATCACAGTTAATTAACAGAGATTTTGATGATATAATGTTTAAACTTTTCTTAAGTAAACATTATTTATAAAATGTGATTTCAAACAATTATTCATATAGCAAAACATACCACTGAATTATTGTATTTTTTTGTTATTCGACGAACATACAACTTGGAACCTAAATTAATAAAAGTCTAAAATAACGCTTTTAAAAATAAAATATTTCAATGCATTGTTAATAATAACGTTATATTAACCATATTTACCTTTTCATCAATATATAATGTTCTTTACAAGATGAATCTAGAGGAATAACGTCATGAAACTTGACAAAAGTTTAACTAGTTCTGTCCAAGTGTCTCGGTTTCATCCAAATATATTTATATGTAAGTAGAGTTCACTTGATAACGGGAGGAGTTTCCTTATCTCCCGAAACGTAGTGTAGTTTTAAACACTAAAAGCGATAGGTAAAGTCCAAATAATCAAAAAATAAAAATCAGCACGTTAAAATATTTTTTTACATCTCGATAATTTAATTTTATACTTACACAATTTTAAAGTGATAAATTTACTTTTGTCACAATTCACAACCGTTAACTGCTATATCTATTCCGATTATTTATTTTATTCTCAACAGTTTAATTAGGTCATTAAGTATTCATAGGGGTAAAAATAACTCAAAAGTTGGAAACATTAATTTTATTAACTATGTCATGGGTGATGATAATAGAAAACTATATTTAAAATTGTAATTGAAGACCAATGAGAAAAAATGCTTTAGAATAAATCCTAGATGATATATTATGATATTAACCTATAATACGAGATATTAATATGGATCAGTGGAGGTATGCTAACAGACTGGTCTAAGTTTACATTTGTATACATGTATGATAACAGTTAATTTACAGAGTATTTGATGAAATAATGTTTAAACTTTTCTTAAGTAAACATTATTTGTGAAATTTGATTTTTAAAAAATCATTTATACAGAAAAACATACCATTGAATCATTGTATTTTTTACATGACAAACATACAACTTGGAACCTAAATTAATAAAAGTCCAAAGTGACGCTTTTAATAATAACATATTTTAATGCATTGTGAATAATAAAGTTATATTGGCAATAGTTTTCTGTTCATAAAGATATAATGTTCTTTACAAGATGAATCTAAAGGAATAATGTTATGAAACTTGACAAAATTTGAACTAGTTCTGTCCAAGTGTCTCGGTTTCATTTGATATATCTTAATAGTTCATATAACATGAGAGCCTAACACTTTAACTTACAACCACAAAGTTACAAAACTCTATTTGTTTGTTAAAGATATACATTAATGTTGTCTATGTTGTAAGCCACATACAGATGTTTAAAAATAAATAAATTGTTTAAATTAAGTTAAATAAAATTCATACTAAGGTAGGTGTTTAAATGTTAAATTTAATAGTGTTTAAACTTAATTTTACTATATAAAATATGTTTTTACAAAATCAAGTATTTTTAATCTAAATATATTTTGGTATGAAACTGATAAGAATTACTCACCACATTCCCATCTACATATGTTTGAGATGTTTGGATCATACATACTGGTTCTCATTCCCCTGCGAGCGCGCTGAAGGTCTTGGTCGTAAACCTTATTTGTTATTTCGTCCCAGTAAGCACACAGGCTAGTATAAATATTACATATAACTCTGCTTAAAATAAATTGTACTTATATGACTTATACTAACGGGTTCTATTACATTTAATCACCCCTTCAATGACCCATAAATGTCGTGAAACCTTTTTTATCAGTAGCAGTAATCTTTTTGAAGATTTTATGGAAAAATTCACCGTTACTAACAATGATTTTTTTAACAAATAAACTATTTGTGTATACAACATGTGAAATGTCATGTGAAATGCTTAAAAGTAAGTTTAAGTTATTCTTCGAATATTTATATATATATAAATAATTTCGTAATAAAAATAACTTTATAAGTAATGTGGAAGAAAAATAAAAGTATTATATTGAAAGGTATAGTGATTATTATATTTTATAAAAAATATTCACACCGTTAAAAATAAAACTAGAATATTAATATTTTAGATAGATGGTTAATTTTTTTGGAATATTAACGTGTTTAGTTATTTCATTGCGTTTGAATAAAATAATTAAGTGTTTAAAACTTTACAAAAATAACGAAATTGCTTTTCTTCACTAAAAAGAAATTTTTTTATAAATTGATGCTAGAATGTTGCAGAGAGTAAAGAGAAAAGTAATAAATATACCTTAATATGCCCCTTGCGAGTCGAGGGATCAAATTAATCACCGACAAAGGCTTCCGGCACGGCTGTATTGTAATAAAAGACAATATGTTTTATTAGAACATATTAAAATGTGGAATTATATATAGCTTTATTAAAGATGACCAATGTGCACGTATTACCTATAAGACTATTGTTCTTGTGGTTTATTACCACACAAATTGTCAAATTAAACAAAACAGAGCAGTACAATTACTTTTGAAAATGAACTGATTTTTAATATATTTTAAAGCTCACAATTTAAACTAAGATTTTCCTAAAACTTGGTAACATTTAGTAGTAATAAATATATATTCAAACAACTTTCAATTTGCATAGTAGCTGTATTTATAATTGTATTGTGTATATACACACGTTTAGCAACATCTCAAAAGTATGTTCACTTACAAGGAACTCAGTTACACTAGAGCAAATATATAAAAGGTTGTACAAGGCCTTATGGAACAACGACCTTACTCTAAGATTATTTTAAATTATATTTATGATACTATACAATGATTGTACAAAGCTTATAAAATGACTGTACATTCAACCTATTAAAAAATGTATATTCGTTTATGGCTTTACTTAGCCCTATATTATATATCTTAGTACGGTGAGTATTATAATATTATAGAAGAAAAGTATTTTTACATATAAACCGATGTAATAATTTGTATTATGAGTGTATAAAATAAACCTAGAAATAAAACTATTTTTAAAAGTGATGGTAATAAACAAGTTACCAATAAACATTGACTATGGTATAAATATAAACAATTGAATTGAATAAACGTTACACTAAAATACTGTAAGCCTCAGAATACAATAAATGATTGGATTTAGTTTATATTTACAACTTAAGACAAACTTTATTCTTTAGTTTATTTAAATTTATCTCACGTTAATTTTATTTAAGTGTTTAAAAACAAATCTAAATTAAAACACAAGGCATTTTATAAATATTCACTTAAACAAAGTTTTCCTCAAATGGTTAATTTGCATATTAAACAAATCATTGAACACGTGTTTCCATTCCCGCCAATAAGTTAAGGTTGTGGCGAAGTTCAATGAAACGGTTATGTCACGTTCAAGGTCGAGTGAACACGTTGTATTGGAAGCCGGCACAAGAAAGTCGTTGTCAAATTGGTTTGCATTATTTTAAGGTCTTTAGTCATGACGCCTTATATGGTTTTATCGATCGAATATATGTTGTTTGATAAAGTATATATATATATATCAAATTTTAATTTTCATCAACATTATAATATTATTTTATATTTTTTGAGTTACTAGCTGGCCCGACAGACGTTGTCCTGTCCTAATGTCATTGAATTTTTGTTATGCCAAATACTCGCTCATTTTCAATATGAGCTCGTCGCTTCGCTCACTAGCCTATTGAAAAAATTGTTTGAGTTGCCATTCAAGTAGTTTTTTTATTTCCAATATGAGAGTTGCCTTTCAAGTAGTTTTTTTTATTTCCATAATGACCATGTATTTATTCCTTTCAAGTGTGTTTTGATATACACCTTGTTAACAGCTGTTTGGTGTAACTAGCTAAATTTGATCCAATCAATGGGAACCCTTTGAAGGCCAGTGGGGCAGAGCCCATAGGTCAGATTTTTATTAAAAATAGTTTACGTCCTATTCTCACACCTACCGAATATAAAAACAACATTTTATAACAATTGGTCAAGCCGTTTTGGAGGAGTTTTGTTACAAACACTGTGACACGAGAATTTTATATATTAGAAGATAGTTGTTATAGTATTTGTTTCATATTACTTTCAAATTTGTAATATGATATTTAATGTCGAAAAACAATAATATTACTTATGCAATTGTTAATGTTATTACGTCTTGAAAAAATACAGTTATTCTTGTAACATATTTAAATTAACGAAATGTATTCCGTTAACGACAAATTCGTAATTTTGACTAAAATTTTTTTACAATTACATATAATAGAGCTTTTTATTATAAAAAAATTGTATTTACAATGTATTTATGTTTATAGTATTTATTAATATAGAGTTATAATTCACTACTTATATTATGATAGAAATGATATGTGGTCCGGCGGGCAGCACCCTGTTGGCAGAAGCGTCTCCGGTGCGGGGTCTCACAATTATCAACTGAACTCTGAACTAATGGAGTAACATGATCGTCTCCGATTGTTCTCTAATACTGTTTGTAAGGAACTCAATAATATATTCGTATTGTATCACACAACTTCCTAAACTAATTTTGGCTCTAATTCACACTTCCTTTGAACCTGATAGTGTAGCAATTTGTTTAGATAGTATAGTGGGAAGGAGTAAAGGTGCAATACGGTTTTTAAAGGGGACTACATTTCGTTCATAAAGCTTTGCTTCAGTCTCATAGTTTAAATTTAAATATTTACAAATAAATTAATATAAATATATTCAAATAACTTATGAATATAAACAGCTAACAACTCTTTGATTTTTAATTAATTGTAATTTCTGAAATAATAAAAACAAAGGAGCACACACTGGGATTCATTACAACTTAAAAACAAAAAAATTGTGTTATTCATATAATGCTCTAGTTTGCTACCAGTGCCGTGTCATTCATGTCAATAGCGCTATCGGAAATGTTTTTATTGGTTTTTTCGTATCTGTGTTCGTGTTTGTGTTGTGACAGAGTTTTGACGTGTTGAAAGCTTTGATAATGTTGTGCTTGCAACAAAAAATGTCAGCATAATTTTTTTTGACATATTGCGACAATGGACAAATATTAAATAGTAAAATAACCTATTTAAGGTTAAAAAACTGTAAACCGACAAAGGAGTAATAGCATTAAGGACATTTAAGCAAAGTTCGATGCATTTCAGCTTTGACAGAATAAAAGCTACTATCATGTAAAACTAACTTGACATTGATATCACATTTTCTAATATAAGTGAGATGATGTCTATTTATAAAAAATACATACTGCAATTGTAAAAGCAAAGAGTTACTATTTAATTGCAATTTACCAAATACTAAATATAATCACTGGATTCATTATTTCTAGTTTATCTATTTATTCGGTCTGCATCTAACCCTATGATTTAGGTTAATTGCTACCTTAAAAAGACAAATAAAGACATATGTTTGACAATTTATGATTATATTTTTATAGTTGGTATATTATAAGTTACTTTAAGCATTTTATTTATCGAGTAGTGGTTGTTTGTGGTCCACTGACTTTGTCAGCTATCAGAAGAAAAACTTACCATAAATAGCTTAATCCGCCAGATTTTCAATATATATTATTTTCCAAGCAGATCGTTAAATAAACAACAACAGTTTTAGACACGCTCTACAAGTCTTACACGTTTTAACACGTCTAAAAGTTATTTTGTTACAGAAATTTTACACCGCACACTTCATTAAACACACTTCATTAAAATGAGGTTAATTATGAAATTTCTACTAAATTGAAAAATACATTCTTATTTTTTAAGATGTCACTTAAATTTCATTTCATTTTGAACACACACACGAGCATTGCCTGCTTACAAGCAAAACACCCAGTTAGTTTCGCAAATGTTTTATTGGTTGAACTCAAACACTTTGTCGGTCCATTAAACTGAACAGACAACTTTCCCAAGTCCTAGTCGGGGAACTTACTCTTGTATAAGTTCGATCCTTGGGGGTCCAACCATTAAGTTCACATTTGACACACAATTTTGTATTTTATTCGAAGGATTTTTTACAACTTTATATAAAACCCTTATCAAAATTAAAATCACATTTAGTTTTCTATCTTAGCTAGAATGTATGGAAGATATATTACCTACCTGAACAAGTTTTACAACTTTAAACTGTTGTTTCAATATGTGATTTTATAAGTTAAATAGGGCTTGCGATATACAAATATCAATATGAACTAGTGGTTATATGCAAGTATAAAGATAACATAAAACAACCTTATGCTTCTTAACAAAACAATATTTTACAGATAATAAAAGAAGATTAAATACCCCCATCGCAGCAAACCTGCGTACTTAGCGAATTACCAATGTATACATGTCTCACTACTACATAAAGCAAATTACCAAGTTTCACAAAAATACATTAATAAACGAGTGATATGTAACATTTTATTTATTCTCCATAAGAATAACATAAGGTTCGAAAACTCAGGTTTGCTGCAAAGAATAAGATAAGTAATGTGTTTTTTTGCAACTATCAATATAACTGAACCAGGTGAAGCTACAGAACTAGTTCTACTAATTTAGGTTCACAATTGAGGGAGATGTAAATGTTTACTTATTCTCCATATGAATAACATCGGGGCCGAGTATGCAGGTTTGCTACTGCGGGGACTATCACCAAAAAAGGATTTTTTGTGCTAATATCAATATACCACAACTATTTGAAGCCACACACCAATTTTCATCAATATATATTCATTAATAGTCGAGATATAAAATTGTATTTATTCTCCATAAGGATAACATTGGACAATGTCTCTGTAACGGTTGGACGTAGAACAACAATTAATACACTAACATGTTTGTTTAGTTGAGTTCAACATATTAATTAAAATAAATGAGAAGTTTTTATTGGAATTATCTGAGAAAAATCTAAAAACCTTTTTCCCTTAAGACTAACGTGAGACACCTTTTTTTGGATTTTATCCACAACCACTTAACCTAGGTTAATGATTCAAAATACTAAATTATTTAATTTTTAGCTCTTTAAAATGGCTATAACCAAAATTGAGTGTTTTTAACATTTTGGGGTAAAATTTGCAACATACTGATTTTTGGAAAATTGTAAACCCCATAAAACCCCCTTCCCATAGTCCGATCGATCTGGTTTTCAAATTTGAAATCCTAAATGCTACTATCCATATTTGTGTCAAATTACATGAAAATCAGGCAATTTTTGTTTCAAAAGTTATCGCGGTACCGGACACATATATATTTATATATATAAATTTGAACGAATAGTGTTTTTGTTATCTGGGGACCTCAAAACGAAAAGTTATCATGGTCTCGGGCTTAAGTCTTACCATGCCACCTACGGTAATAGCTTCTTCCCTATAGGGAAAATTCACTAAAACAAGGCGGAACATCAAAATATAATACTCTGTAATATCCTCCTATACAGAGAAGACCCGGTTTAATTAAACATAGTTTTTTGGATGCAAATTATTAAGTAGCATATAATTCATTTAAATACCTAGAACTTGTATTTTAAATCTCAGAAAATAATTTAAGTTTTTGTTTAAAATAACATAACTTAACGAAGAATGTTCAAAAGCGAAAGCAATTATACTGTTCATTATTAAAAAAAAGGAAAACAATGCTATGATAAAAGGTTGTAATGATGAAGTGCCCTATACAACACTGGTTCGTTTGGTTTATTGTCTATTTAGAGTGTTTTATGTGTGAGAAACGGACCATAACAATAACGTTACTTTTGTAAATCTTGTATGGTAAATAATTTTCAAGGAATTGTGGGAAAAAGATCATGCATTCAAATTATAATTGTTTCAGACACTTTATAATCATATATATTACTTTGAAAGAAAAGGAATAACCTTTGTGGTGTTTGTGAGTACCAACGTAATTCATTAATCAACCTTGTTAATATTTACTTACTGTGGACATCTTCATTATCACTGGTATTGTTAGTTTGTTGATCACATAACAAGACAAATCCACAATGAAATGATCATCAGTTAGAGTAGTCCAATGTAATCCATCAATCGACCTTGTTGAGATTTGCCTACTGCGGCGCTCTTCATTTTTTTTTGTTTTTTTTTTACGTAGGAGGAACGCTTAATGCGCGAACCCAAAGGAACAGTGTGGGACTCCCTCTTACGAGGTATACCCACTAAACCTCCTACGGAGCCGCGGGGGAAAACCCAGGCCGGAACCCTTATCGGACAACTTCGGCACTGGCCCGCGTGTCTTGCGCCCAGACGGGTCACGTCACCGTTTCGGGAAACTTAGAGGTCACCTAAGCATCCCTCGTCTCGCTTTCCCCGAAGAACGGATTGCACGAAGAGCGCAACCGCTCTCCAGGAGTCTTCATCTCGAAGCATCGCCCCCACCACGACGTCCGGGGACAGATCGCCGACAGCAGAGACGAGCCTCCTCCTGTCTTCAGCGAAACGACTGCACCGGAAGAAAGTATGATGAGCATCATCCACCTCCTCCGGGCAGTACCTACACTGAGGTGACCTCACCTTCCCCATGCGGACAAGGTATTCCCTGAAGTACCCGTGGCCCGTCAGGAATTGACACAAGAAAAAGTCAATTTCCCCAAATGCACGGCTCAACCACGGGCTTATGTCTCAGATGAGACGAAACGTCCATCGCCCTTCCAGTCCACCGTTCCACCGCTCTTGCCAAACTCGCAGAGTTTCGAGTCTGGCTTCCACAGCAGCTTGGTCTCTTCCGAGATCAGGAGCACGGCGAAAGATGTTCTACCTCTCAGCGGCGAGCAGATCAAGGGGAAACACTCCAGCCACAACCATTACAGCCAGTCTAGACACAGTGCGATACGCACAGGCAACCCTAAGAGCCGCCCTGCGCTGAACGGAGAGAATTCTCTTGCTGTGTTTTTTGACTCTCATGGCACCCGCCCACACTTCTGCGCCGTACAGGAGAGTCGCGTTGACGGTGGACATGAGAAGTCGCCTCTTGCTAGACCTCGGGCCTCCGACATTCCCCATCAATCTGCTGAGCGACAGAACAACCCTCGTCGCCTTGTTGCAAACCGCCTGGATGTGCTCCCACCATGTACCATTAATTAAGGTAATAGTACCATTAATCGACCTTGTTCAGATTTGCCTACTGCGGAGCTTTTCATTATCACTGGTATTGTTAGTGTATTGATCACGTAACAAGACAAAACCACAATGCTACGGTCATCAGTTAGAGTAGTCCAATGTAATCCATTAATCGACCTTGTTGAGATTTGCCTACTGTGGAGCTCTTTATTATCACTGGTATTGTTAGTGTATTGATCACGTAACAAGACAAAACCACAATGCTACGGCCATCAGTTAGAGTAGTCCAATCTAATCCATTAATCGACCTTGTTGAGATTTGCCTACCGTGGAGCTCTTCATTATCACTGGTATTGTTAGTGTATTGATCACGTGACAAGACAAATCCACAATGCTACGGTCATCAGTTAGAGTAGTCCAATCTAATCCATTAATCGACCTTGTTCAGATTTGCCTACTGCGGCGCTCTTCATTATCACTGGTATTGTTAGTGTATTGATCACGTAACAAGACAAAACAACAATGCTACGGTCGTCAGTTAGAGTAGTTCAATCTAATCCATTAATCGACCTTGTTCAGATTTGCCTACTGTGGAGCTCTTTATTATCACTGGTATTGTTAGTGTATTGATCACGTAACAAGACAAAACCACAATGCTACGGTCATCAGTTAGAGTAGTCCAATCTAATCCATTAATCGACCTTGTTGAGATTTGCCTACTGTGGAGCTCTTTATTATCACTGGTATTGTTAGTGTATTGATCACGTAACAAGACAAAACCACAATGCTACGGTCATCAGTTAGAGTAGTCCAATCTAATCCATCAATCGACCTTGTTGAGATTTGCCTACTGCAAAGCTCTTCATTATCACTGGTATTGTTAGTGTATTGATCACGTGATGAGACAAAGCCACAATGCCACGGTTATCAGTTAGAGTAGTCCAATGTAAAACATTAATCAACCTTGTTGAGATTTGCCTACTATGGATATCTTCATTATCACTGGTATTGTTAGTGTATTGATCACGTGACAAGACAAATCCACAATGCTACGGTCATCAGTTAGAGTAGTCCAATCTAATCCATTAATCGACCTTGTTGAGATTTGCCTACTGTGGAGCTCTTCATTATCACTGGTATTGTTAGTGTATTGATCACGTGACTAGACAAATCCAGAATGCAATGATCATCAGGTAGATTACTCCAATGTAATCCTTGTTTAATCCTTGTTGAAATTTGCCTACTGCAAAAAGCTTTTAATTATCACTAGTATTTATAAAAAATAGTATTAAATGCTACTAATTTGTTTGGTATGTAATCTTTTTAGTATAAACATTCTTCTGCAACATGTTCGTAAAATAAATCATAAATATATCTCATTCATTGTGAAATACATTCATATTCAAGCATACTACTTTGAATGCTGTTGTTATCAGATCATTAATGTACAAACATTCGATTAAATTATTGTACAAATAAAAGAGGTATTGCAATTGATACGAATACAGAAACAAATACATTATTTAACAGTTATAAATAACCTGATGAATTTACAAATATTTAATACTATTAACAAAAAGGTAAGATAGAACTGACAGCATCATTATTATTATCACCTCTCCGCTTCCAAACTTCTAATTTTATTTTAACGGATCAACTTTCATCCAACTTTTATCTTAACTTTTCCATTTAATCGATACTTTCCAAACCTAATTTCAGTGAACGTTTCAAAGAACACCGACCCTTAGATAAGGTAACTTATATTGTGATAACTCAGTAAAGATAATACTCTTACATTATACAATTTATTTTAAGTTTAGCCAAATCACCACATGATATATTTTATCATTTTGCATAAAATCGAGCATTTTCATTAAAATAAAATAACAGGAAAAAAGATGGAAATAAGCCACACAAAAAAAAGTCAGTGTGCTTATTGATTGAATATAACAAATGGAAAGCACGATCTGTTGTGGCGTGGAGGGAAAGACAATGTATTAGATGAGAACACACACACAAGTGTAACTAGGTTGTAAGTAAACCTTAACCTAGAGAGAGATAAATTAACTCTGATTGACTAAGACAAATGGAAGTAAATGCAAACGTCTTGCGACGTAGGTCATTTCATCTTCTGATTACTTTGACAACTGTAAATGCAATAATTATGCTTTATTGCTCTGACACATATCCCTTTATTTTTTCTTGTGAAAGTAGTAAGGCCGCGCGCTTGAGCCCCAACATTGGTCTTATGGAGAATAGAATAACATGTACTCTTATGGAGAATAGATTAACATGTACTCTTATGGGGAAATAGAATAACATGTACTCTTATGGAGGATAGAATTGGGGTATAATTACTACCTTCTGCGGCTCTTCTGCTACCCTCTTTGGCAACTATCTATTTCTTGCATGCCTTTATGGTTAATTATTTAGCCCTCGTGTCCTTCTGTTGTAAACCATCTAGCCTTCTGTGGTAATTATGTATCCCTCGTGTCCTTCTGTTGTAAACCATCTAGCCTTCTGTGGTAATTATGTATCCCTCGTGTCCTTCTGTTGTAAACCATCTAGCCTTCTATGGTAATTATTTGACCTACGTTTACTTCTACATATTTGACCCTCGTGTCCTTCTGTTGTTAATCATCTAGCCTTCTGTACATCTAACCTCCACATCCTTCACTCCCTCCTGCTAATCTAATTTCACTTCTTTCTGCGTATCTAACCACAACATCCGCAACAAGTCCCTGTCAGCAAACTCGTTGTAACTAGTTAAAATACTGCTCTGTAATTGGTTATAATAAAAATGCATTCTATTGGTTGTAATTAGCGTTCTGTGCCCTGATTGGTCGAGACTTTTAGTGCTTTTTATTCTCAAGCGTTAACTTCACTCTGTCCCTTGCATTTGCACTGGTCAGAGGTCCATGCGCTACTCCGGTCGTTGATTTTGCACTTTGCAAATATAATTATTACATTTGATTATAATGATTTTAGTTTTCTTGTATTGTAGTAATCTTGCGTGTTTAGTAACTTGGCTAGAATAGTGTTGTATTTAATTGTTTTACCTGACTAACATATCCTTACACCATTAATCTCACTTTCTAGTCTTGTTCCTTAATACAGTTTTGGTTAGAACAGTTCTCAGTTAGAGTATTGTTTGCTACCTCTATTACCTTCATCATAACTTGTAGCTCTGCTTTGACTTGTGTAGTTTGGGTGTTAGTGTTTTTTTGACATGTGTAGTTATACATATGTACAGTGCTCTCCCACATACTATATACCTCTAAACATAGACTCTATTACCTCAATCTGCTTCAGTCGTCACACTGATCAGACGTGTTTTATGCTGCTTCTGCGTAATCGTTAAGTGTTCTCTTGCACAAATTATTATTATCGTCTTGTTGATTCTGCGCTATTAATTCAGTTATATCAGCGAGCTTGACTCTGGTTGGTGTATTTGATCTTTTTAAGCGTTAGCACAGTTTAGCTTTTTTCAGTATTTAATTCTCTGTTAAAAGATGGATGTTTCTAAAAAGAGCTCTCAAAGCCCAGTAAATGTAATTGGTACCTCTGAAACCTATGTTAAACACTTCAGGTTGTACGGGTTGGAAACTGTTTTCAAATTCACTAAACCGCCAAGAGGTATCTCTGAGTTTGATTGGATTCGTAAAGGTTTTAATCAAATTGTTGAAAAGGCTAAAGCCAACGCTGTACCCACCGACTATCTCGGGTTTAAATTACAATCTATAAGTTTAAAAAGTGCTGAGCCGGGGTACGTATCTTTGAGACCTGTCTCTGAAGTTAGTAGTGATGTTCTCTGGGATATTTTTGGAGGCATAATTCAAAGTAACTCTGAATCTTTAACCTCTAGCGACACTTTTAGAATTGACGTTACGAAGGTAAATGTCCCCGCAGGTAAAGGAAGGGCAAGACCTGACTTTTACAATACCTTTGATGAAGAATCTAAAGCGAGACGGGGTATTGTAGTAATTAATAATAAAGACAATTTATGTTTGGCTAGAGCGTTGGTAGTAGGCAAAGCACTTGCAAAAAATGATCCTCAGTACAAAGCAATACGTCAGGACAAGGGAAAAAGACAAACTTCCAGAGCTAATAAGCTCATAGCAAAAGCCCGTGTAGAAATGCCCGAGGAGGGCGCAGGAATCCCTGAGCTTGAAAAATTTCAGTCACATCTTAAAAAATACAAAATTACCGTCTACAACTACGACAAAAAAGGCCGGGATGTTTACTTTGAGGGAGGTAATGAAGATGCTAAATTTAAAATTAACTTGTTATTTCATAACGGTCATTATAACGTAATTACAAACTTAACTGCCGCGTTTGTTTGCAATTTCTTTTGTGAAGCCTGTCATATTCCCTATAGCAACAGACATGAGCATCGTTGCTCTAACAGATGCTCGTCCTGTCATACCATCTCCCCGCCCTGTAAACTAGAACACGGAGGCATCACATGCTGTTTTTGCAACCGTTTCTTCAAAAACGAGCGGTGTTTAATAGCCCATCAAGGGCAAGTTTGTAAAACTTTAAAACTCTGCCGTGACTGTAAGAAAATGATTTATCCAAAAAAACGTAAGACAGCTCACGTATGCGGAGAAGTTTATTGTAAACCCTGTGATGCGTTTAAAGACCCCAAGCATCAGTGTTTCATAAGGGTAGATAGGAGAATTCCGAAAGACCGTGATTTTTTGTTTATTTTCTTTGATTTGGAAACAAGGCAGGACGAGTCACTCCCCTCAGATCCTGATAAAAAAGTTCATAAAGTTAACCTGTGCGTTTCTCAACAGTACTGCTTTAAATGTATTAATGGGGGTGAGTGTGAAACTTGCTCGGAACGGCAAAGAGTATTTGAAAAAGAACCAGTAAAACAGTTTATGGACTATGTAATGGGAATTCGAAAGAAATTTAAAGATGTTTGTGTGATTGCTCACAACGGACAGGGTTTTGATTTCCAATTCATTCTACAGTACATCATGGAAGAAACTAAATTTACCCCAAACATCACTCCTCGGGGAACTAAAGCTATTTTGATTGAAGTAGCCAACGTAAGGTTTGTTGACTCACTTAGTTATTTTCCCATGTCCCTCTCTGCACTTCCTAAAGCTTTTGATCTGCCTCCCGAGAAAAAGAAAGGTTATTTTCCGCATCTTTTTAACACTGTGGCGAATCAAAATTTAGTAGGTCCGATACCCGACAAAAAGTATTACTGCCCGGAATCAATGTTTGAGAAACCTCACGAAGCCTTCGAGATTTGGTACGACGAACGAGTCGTTGAAGATTACGTGTTTGATTTCAAAAAGGAAATCTTGGAGTATTGTATCTCTGACGTGGAGATTTTAGCCCAAGCGTGTATAAAATTTAGAGCCTTACTTCTTCAAGAGTGTAACGTAGATCCTTTCCTCGAGGCTATAACAATTGCTAGCGCCTGTAACTTAGCTTTTCGGCGTAACTTTCTAAAACCAAACACAATAGGTTTGATTCCTAAAAACGGGTACAGACTGACTGACAATCAGTCAGCCGTTGCTTTACAATGGTTAACATGGGAAGAGGAGAAACGTGGATTGAGGATTCAACACGCGGGCTGGGGTAAAGAAGGCCAAATTAATGGAATGAAAGTTGATGGGTTTGACGGTGAGAGAATTTACGAGTTTCACGGGTGTTATTGGCATGGGTGTCCAAAATGTTTTCCTTATAACAGAGAGGCTCCTTTGAAGGAGGATCCCTCAGACAGTTTGCATCTCCGTTACGAGAGAACCAAGTCAAAAATGGCAAAATGTAATAGCTATGAAGTTGTAGAGATGTGGGAGTGTGAGTTTAATAAATTGAAGAAGGACAAAAAACTAAATCACTTGAACCAACTATCCATTCTAAACACACTTCCACTTAATCCTAGAGATTCTTTCTTTGGAGGCAGGACGGGTAATACTAAAACGTATTGTAAATGTGAAGAGGGAGAAACAATTCAATATGTAGATGTCTGTTCCCTTTATCCGTATGTAAATAAATATTGTAAGTATCCCGTGGGTCATCCTACTATTTATGTCGGAAATGAGTGCCGAGAGAGAGGCCTTGAAGTAGAGGGCTTGTTAAAATGTAAGATTCTACCTCCTTACAACTTGTATCATCCCGTACTCCCCGCAAAAATGAATAATAAATTGATGTTTGTTTTGTGTAGAACCTGTGGGGAAACATTAAACCAAGGGGAATGTTTTCATGATAGTGAGGAAAGGGCAATGGTAGGAACGTGGACCATGGATGAGATAAGGAAAGCTGTAGAAAAAGGCTACATGATTTTGGACATGTATGAGTTGTGGGAGTACGAGGTAGCCACATACGAGAAAGGGGGATTGTTTACAGATTTTATTAATAAATTTTTAAAAATCAAGCAGGAAGCTTCAGGGTATCCCGCCTGGTGTATGACAGAGGAGAATAAAGACAAGTATGTTTCTGATTTCTTTGAGCGTGAGGGTATTCAAATGGAGAAAGATAAAATTGCTAAAAATGGAGGACTCAGGTCAGTAGCTAAATTAATGTTAAATTCATTCTGGGGCAAGTTTGGTCAACGAGAAAACATGACAAAAACTGAAATCGTGAGAGACTCTAAAGAATTATTCAATTCGTTAACTCAACCAGGAAAGGAAGTTAAGTTTGTTGAAGTAATTAACCAAGAGGTTTTGCTAGTTAATTGGCAGAATGTTGATGAAGCTAGTGAGGCTCTAAAAACTGTAAATGTTGTAATTGCGGCCTACACCACTGCTCACGCGAGACTTAAACTTTATGAACACTTAGAAGCTTTAGGAGGCCAAGTAATCTATTATGACACGGATTCATGTATTTATTTATACCGGGGAGGGTTGTATAAGGTTCCTACGGGGGATTATCTCGGCGAAATGACTGATGAATTGGCAGGCGAGTACGGGCCCGGCTCTTATATTGTAGAGTTTGTTTCTGGGGGACCAAAGACCTACGCTTACCTTGTCTGGTCAACCAAAAAACAAAAGTTAGAATCAGTTTGTAAAATCAAGGGCCTCACCCTCAATATGAAGACTTCCGAAACGCTAAACTTTGAAGCTCTAAAAAAGATGGTACTAAACGAAGCTGCTGAAATACTAGAAATTGAAGAGAATAGAATCAGGAGAACAAAGACACGAGAAGTCGTTACAGTAAGTGAAATTAAAAAGTTTAGAATTACAGGACCCAAGAGAAAATTTAATGATGATCACGACACGTTGCCTTTCGGCTTTAAAAACAAAAACTAATGGAACCATCACATGGGTACTAAGCGTATATACCTCTAAACATCAGCTCTGTTACCTCATTCTGTTCTGAGACGTGGTCCTGATCGGTTGTGTTTGTGCTGTTACACTCAGTTGTATATTGTTTTGTTATTTTCTTGTAGAATGTCTGCTGAACATAATACATCCGCTAACCAACAGGTTTTTCTTCAGCTTATACACAAAAAGAGGTTAAATGAAAATGTAAAATTTAATATTACACGCTCAGAGTTTAAGTTCTTACTTACAGGTTCAATAAATGCACGGGAATGGCCTTTGGTGTTTTCGGAGTATATAGTAGATAAAATAACGGAGAACTCCTCATCAAACACCTACATCGGAGTATCAATAAAGCACACAGGTGCATCAGGAGACATACCTTACATGCCATTAGCTAATCTAACACCGACAGTTTTTGATGATCACTTTGAAGAAATGTTTTGTAACGTTGAGAAACTATCTGGGGTTTTAAATCTTGAAGTATCACTTGTCTATATTCCTAGTTACTACCGTCGATAAAGACGACACTTTTCCCTACGGAGCATTGTTACTTTTGTACATACTTCTTGTGACTAGTACAGTTACATCATTCTACTCTGAGTCACGGTACTGATCAGACGTGCTTCTGCGCTGTTTTTGTCTGTAAAAACGTAATTGTGACATGGCTGCTAAATACTATACATTTAATAACAAACCGGTATTGGTTCTGTTTGATAATGAAGGAAAGCCATGGTTTAAAGCTAAAGATGTAGCGTCTGCTCTTAAGCATGTTAATTGCTGTAGTGCAATTCAGAAACATGTAGATGACAATGATAAATTAAGTGTTGGAAGTTTTTCTGAGGCCCAAAAACAGGGTGTTGGACCGATTGAGAAAACAACTGTTTTCATAAACGAAGCCGGATTATTTTCTTTAATGTTAAAGTCGGCTACACCCGAAGCAAGCCTGTTAGTAAGAAGTCTGTTGCTGGAGAAGTTTTACCTTACTTACACAAATATGAAAGATGAAAGTTCACTTTAAATGTTAGTTTTAAAATCACAAGTTCCCACTGTATGAGTGTATGTGTGAATGAAGGTCACTGGCGCGGGTGACGAAAAACCCCGTAAACCTGAATGAGAAGACTTAGTAGATTGAGGAGTCTGGCTAACACCCAGACTGCTCTTTTGAACGGGTATGTGTGAATGTGTGATGAAGGATCTAGTAGATTGAGGCGTCTGGCCAACACCCAGACTGCTCTTTTGAACGGGTATGTGTGAATGTGTGATGAAGGATCTAGTAGATTGAGGCGTCTGGCTAACACCCAGACTTCTCCTTCGAACGAGCCGGTGTGAATGTGTGATGAAGGCTCTAGTAGATTGAGGCGTCTAGCCAACACCCAGGCTACTCCTTCGAACGAGCCGGTGTGAATGAAGGATTTTATTCATTGAGGAGCCTTGCTAACGCACAGGCTACTCCTTGGAACAATCCGGTGGGACTTGTAAAAAAAAAGTAAATAAATATAAAGCAAATAAAAAAAACTCTATCCTTTCGTTTGCTAAAAGGGAGAGGACTTTTATTTTGTACTGGGCGTCAACCAGGTAATCTGGATTGGCTCACGCACGAAATAAAGGTTGAACCTGGGTGCTCACGCACGAATGGTCTCAAACCCCATTCAAGCAAACATACACTTGCCGAGGGTTTATCACAGAATGCCCGAAGATCTAGACGGTAGCTGTGTAGACTCAATGGATCGAGGCTGGAAGCACTGACCGCAGGAGAACATCTGACTTGGAAACATTTGACCGGAGATAGATAGATATTTGTCCTCGGTGGACAGTTTTAGCGGACCTGGTATTATTTGACCGAGAAATTTAAAAGGTTTGGGCAAAGTTAAATGTAGCCGCGGTAAAACAGTTTTAGCGGACTCGGTATTGTTTGGCCGAGAAATTTAAAAGGTTTGGGCAAAGTTAAATGCAGCCCCGGTAGAGTATTTTCAGTAAATTGTGACGATACGTTAGATTTTCAGAGTACCTCACGGTCCCCGGCAGACAGTTTTAACGAAGCTGAACATATTCAACCGAGAAAATACACAATCAACCTGCATAACTACCCTGACTCAGACAAAAATAACCAACTTAGAGCGAAATACTGTATAATTTATGTCCTTCTAAACAATGCATTTTATGTTTGTTGTCTTTTAATAGATGCCCATGGTGTATCATTTGTGGTCAACTCCCCAATGTTGGTGTTGGTTACAATATTTGACTTGTGAATGCAGTAAAATTATTTATTGATTCTGTTTGTTGGTATATCGTAACAGTGTTTTTCAAGCAACTAACTACAACAAAAAATACAACTCTGTATTTGTTTTAACTTTACAAAATACAATACCATCACCAGCCTCTTCTGCATTAGTTTTAATTCATAAACACTGGACTTGGCGTGTAGCCAGGTCCAGCACTTAGAATCATGTTTACAAAACATGTCCCAACTACTTTCTACTTCAACTATAATGTTATGAAAGGGAGGCGTCTCGCCTCTCTTGGGTGTCGGTATAGCTTTTCTTTTCTGTTAGTGTTTACAAGTATTTTCTAGCTACTGTAACAGAGGTTTCTAATGCCAAAAGTAATCAAAATTGAACAAACCTGCTAAAATAAGCATAAAGTTAAAAAGTTTCCTTGATGTATTACTTTACAGACCCTAACCATACTAAACAGCTAAAAAACTCCAAGTGTTGTTCTTTCAAACAGAAACCTGACATTTTAATTCAGAACCTTATTATACACCACTCGACATTCTAATGTAGAATTGCAATATTTGATTAGTAAATGCAGTAAAATTATATATTTATTCTGTTTGCTGGTATATTGTAACACTGTTTTCAAGCAACTAATTACAACAAAAACACACATATGAACTCTAAAGTGTTTAATCTCTGTATTTGTTTAACTTTACAAAATGCCATACCACCACCAGCACTTAGTGTCCAACACTTAGAATCTTTATCTGGTGTAATTTTATGAGTGTTTCACAGCCCTTGAAGCTAGAGTATAGCTTTTCTGTTAGTGTTTACAAGTATCTTCTTGTTACTGTGTCTAGAGATTTCTAAACAGTTCAATGCATACAAAAAATTAGTCCTACTATCATAAATTCCAAATATGCCTTAATGTATTAATTTACAGTAAAAGGTGACAAGAGTTGTTCGTTCATACAGCTGAACACATAGCAAAAACTTGACATTTTAATTCATAACCTACACAATAGCAAAAATTATCTACTCATGACGTTAAACCCTCAGTTACAACATACTAATGATCTAATAAAGGCAGAGACATGTCCCTAAATAACAACTAAAGATCAGATTGATGAACCCAACTGATATAAGACTAAACTACAACAACACCTGAACAATAATTACTTTAATTGTAGCAGCTACAACTCTGTAAATATACTCTCTGAAGGGGGGTGTATCGATACACTCCCCTTTAACTTCAGTACTTTCAACACCTTCATTGGTTTATATTCTCGTTGAAGACTCAGTCAAAGTATCATTTATTTTGTGTGACTTGTGTTTTCACTAGTTTGTCACTCATACAAGATTTCTCGTATGTGAGTTAGTTTCAATCACAAGTATTTGAAAACTGTAACTAAACTAAAGAGATTGCTCAAATCTTGGGTTATCAAGATACAAATTATGAAATCAGAGGTAATGTTAGAGAAAAACACCGCAAAAGTACGCCTGAAGTACTAGGCAAACCCCTCTTCCCCACCCCGCCCCAAGGGGGCTCCAAATCGGAGCCCCCTTTGAATTATCAATCTCATACGGTATACATCAATGAGCCAGGATTATATCAATTAATTTTAACACAGAGCTAGTTTTCTTGTGAGTGTTTGTTTAAAATGTGCAAGCATGACATTGGTATGATTTAAGAGTATCTGAGGTCTTGGATGATGTAATGGAAACAGAACCTGAAGTACTAGGCGAACCCCTCTTCCCCACCCCGCCCCAAGGGAGGTCCGTGCAGGACCCCCCTTTGAACTATCAATCAAACACAGTTTACATCAATGAATCTGGTTTGTATTCTCTTATTTTAACATTAAAAACAGAAGTTAAAACTTACAGCTCCCAACACCCACATGCTAGCCTCTACAGACTTAGGACTTATACCCAGTTCACATACTAATAAAAAGACAGAGCCTGATGAACTCAACTGCTTCTAAACAACAGCTAAAAATTCAACATATTTTAACAATAATTACTTTAATTGTAACAGCTACAACTCTGTAAAAAATAGCCAGAGAGTCATTTTAGCGAAGTTCCAGTACTTTAAACACCTTCATTGGTTTATATTCTTGTTGAAGAATCAGTCAAAGTATCATTTATTTTGTATTGGTTTGTAACCAGTTTTCTTGTATGCTTAATATTTTTCAATCACAAGTATTTGACAATGAAATTAATGGTAAAGGTGTAGATGAGGAAGATAGGTGTAAGGCTGTAAATACACTCTCTAAAGGGGGGTGCCTCGAGGCACCCCCCTTTAACTTCCAATCAAACACAGTTTACATCAATGAATCTGGATTGTACTCTTTTAATTTAACATAACAAATAGAAGCTAAAACTTGCAAATATTCTGGAAAGCTAGTAAAACAGAGCTACTCCTTTCTAGTTTTCTTGTATGTGAGTGTTTTTTAAATATGTTCAAGCATGTCCGTGGCATGATTTAAGAGTATCTGAGGTCTTGGACCATGTAGAGAAAACAATACCAGGAGGACGGGGGAGCGAAACTCTCCCACCTATCTTATAATGAACAAATCAAAAATTTACTCACTTAATTCAACATAACAAATAGAAGAAAACACCCTGGAGACTAACAAATAAGTAGCTCAAACTAACACAGAAGCCAAAACTTTCAAACACCCTGAAAAACTAGTAAGACAGAGCCTGTAGTCTGTCCAGTTTTGTAATGTTTCTTCTTTACAGAGTTAGCATGGGTTAATAAGTATAAAATTGCATTTCAATCGCCCCAAAAACTCTCAAGATATTTAATTTTAAAATATTTAATAATTTAGCTGAAGTATCACTTGTCTATATTCCTAGTTGCTACCGTCGATAAAGACGACACTTTTCCCTACGGAGCATTGTTACTTTTGTACATACTTCTTGTGACTAGTACAGTTACATCATTCTACTCTGAGTCACGGTACTGATCAGACGTGCTTCTGCGCTGTTTTTGTCTGTAAAAACGTAATTGTGACATGGCTGCTAAATACTATACATTTAATAACAAACCGGTATTGGTTCTGTTTGATAATGAGGGAAAGCCATGGTTTAAAGCTAAAGATGTAGCGTCTGCTCTTAAGCATGTTAATTGCTGTAGTGCAATTCAGAAACATGTAGATGACAATGATAAATTAAGTGTTGGAAGTTTTTCTGAGGCCCAAAAACAGGGTGTTGGACCGATTGAGAAAACAACTGTTTTCATAAACGAAGCCGGATTATGTTCTTTAATGTTAAAGTCGGCTACACCCGAAGCAAGCCTGTTAGTAAGAAGTCTGTTGCCGGAGAAGTTTTACCTTACTTACACAAATATGAAAGATGAAAGTTCACTTTAAATGTAAGTTTTAAAATCACAAGTTCCCACTGTATGAGTGTATGTGTGAATGAAGGTCACTGGCGCGGGTGACGAAAAACCCCGTAAACCTGAATGAGAAGACTTAGTAGATTGAGGAGTCTGGCTAACACCCAGACTGCTCTTTTGAACGGGTATGTGTGAATGTGTGATGAAGGATCTAGTAGATTGAGGCGTCTGGCTAACACCCAGACTACTCCTTCGAACGAGCCGGTGTGAATGTGTGATGAAGGCTCTAGTAGATTGAGGCGTCTAGCCAACACCCAGGCTACTCCTTCGAACGAGCCGGTGTGAATGAAGGATTTTATTCATTGAGGAGCCTTGCTAACGCACAGGCTACTCCTTGGAACAATCCGGTGGGACTTGTAAAAAAAAGTAAATAAATATAAAGCAAATAAAAAAAACTCTATCCTTTCGTTTGCTAAAAGGGAGAGGACTTTTATTTTGTACTGGGCGTCAACCAGGTAATCTGGATTGGCTCACGCACGAAATAAAGGTTGAACCTGGGTGCTCACGCACGAATGGTCTCAAACCCCATTCAAGCAAACATACACTTGCCGAGGGTTTATCACAGAATGCCCGGAGATCTAGACGGTAGCTGTGTAGACTCAATGGATCGAGGCTGGAAGCACTGACCGCAGGAGAACATCTGACTTGGAAACATTTGACCGGAGATAGATAGATATTTGTCCTCGGTGGACAGTTTTAGCGGACCTGGTATTATTTGACCGAGAAATTTAAAAGGTTTGGGCAAAGTTAAATGTAGCCCCGGTAAAACAGTTTTAGCGGACTCGGTATTGTTTGACCGAGAAATTTAAAAGGTTTGGGCAAAGTTAAATGCAGCCCCGGTAGAGTATTTTCAGTAAATTGTGACGATACGTTAGATCGTCAGAGTACCTCACGGTCCCCGGCAGACAGTTTTAACGAAGCTGAACATATTCAACCGAGAAAATACACAATCAACCTGCATAACTACCCGGACTCAGACAAAAATAACCAACTTAGAGCGAAATACTGTATAATTTATGTCCTTCTAAACAATGCATTTTATGTTTGTTGTCTTTTAATAGGTGCCCATGGTGTATCATTTGTGGTCAACTCCCCAATGTTGGTGTTGGTTACAATATTTGACTTGTGAATGCAGTAAAATTATTTATTGATTCTGTTTGTTGGTATATCGTAACAGTGTTTTTCAAGCAACTAACTACAACAAAAAATACAACTCTGTATTTGTTTTAACTTTACAAAATACAATACCATCACCAGCCTCTTCTGCATTAGTTTTAATTCATAAACACTGGACTTGGCGTGTAGCCAGGTCCAGCACTTAGAATCATGTTTACAAAACATGTCCCAACTACTTTCTACTTCAACTATAATGTTATGAAAGGGAGACGTCTCGCCTCTCTTGGGTGTCGGTATAGCTTTTCTTTTCTGTTAGTGTTTACAAGTATTTTCTAGCTACTGTAACAGAGGTTTCTAATGCCAAAAGTAATCAAAATTGAACAAACCTGCTAAAATAAGCATAAAGTTAAAAAGTTTCCTTGATGTATTACTTTACAGACCCTAACCATACTAAACAGCTAAAAAACTCCAAGTGTTGTTCTTTCAAACAGAAACCTGACATTTTAATTCAGAACCTTATTATACACCACTCGACATTCTAATGTAGAATTGCAATATTTGATTAGTAAATGCAGTAAAATTATATATTTATTCTGTTTGCTGGTATATTGTAACAGTGTTTTCAAGCAACTAATTACAACAAAAACACACATATGAACTCTAAAGTGTTTAATCTCTGTATTTGTTTAACTTTACAAAATGCCATACCACCACCAGCACTTAGTGTCCAACACTTAGAATCTTTATCTGGTGTAATTTTATGAGTGTTTCACAGCCCTTGAAGCTAGAGTATAGCTTTTCTGTTAGTGTTTACAAGTATCTTCTTGTTACTGTGTCTAGAGATTTCTAAACAGTTCAATGCATACAACAAATTAGTCCTACTATCATAAATTCCAAATATGCCTTAATGTATTAATTTACAGTAAAAGGTGACAAGAGTTGTTCGTTCATACAGCTGAACACATAGCAAAAACTTGACATTTTAATTCATAACCTACACAATAGCAAAAATTATCTACTCATGACGTTAAACCCTCAGTTACAACATACTAATGATCTAATAAAGGCAGAGACATGTCCCTAAATAACAACTAAAGATCAGATTGATGAACCCAACTGATATAAGACTAAACTACAACAACACCTGAACAATAATTACTTTAATTGTAGCAGCTACAACTCTGTAAATATACTCTCTGAAGGGGGGTGTATCGATACACTCCCCTTTAACTTCAGTACTTTCAACACCTTCATTGGTTTATATTCTCGTTGAAGACTCAGTCAAAGTATCATTTATTTTGTGTGACTTGTGTTTTCACTAGTTTGTCACTCATACAAGATTTCTCGTATGTGAGTTAGTTTCAATCACAAGTATTTGAAAACTGTAACTAAACTAAAGAGATTGCTCAAATCTTGGGTTATCAAGATACAAATTATGAAATCAGAGGTAATGTTAGAGAAAAACACCGCAAAAGTACGCCTGAAGTACTAGGCAAACCCCTCTTCCCCACCCCGCCCCAAGGGGGCTCCAAATCGGAGCCCCCTTTGAATTATCAATCTCATACGGTATACATCAATGAGCCAGGATTATATCAATTAATTTTAACACAGAGCTAGTTTTCTTGTGAGTGTTTGTTTAAAATGTGCAAGCATGACATTGGTATGATTTAAGAGTATCTGAGGTCTTGGATGATGTAATGGAAACAGAACCTGAAGTACTAGGCGAACCCCTCTTCTCCACCCCGCCCCAAGGGAGGTCCGTGCAGGACCCCCCTTTGAACTATCAATCAAACACAGTTTACATCAATGAATCTGGTTTGTATTCTCTTATTTTAACATTAAAAACAGAAGTTAAAACTTACAGCTCCCAACACCCACATGCTAGCCTCTACAGACTTAGGACTTATACCCAGTTCACATACTAATAAAAAGACAGAGCCTGATGAACTCAACTGCTTCTAAACAACAGCTAAAAATTCAACATATTTTAACAATAATTACTTTAATTGTAACAGCTACAACTCTGTAAAAAATAGCCAGAGAGTCATTTTAGCGAAGTTCCAGTACTTTCAACACCTTCATTGGTTTATATTCTTGTTGAAGAATCAGTCAAAGTATCATTTATTTTGTATTGGTTTGTAACCAGTTTTCTTGTATGCTTAATATTTTTCAATCACAAGTATTTGACAATGAAATTAATGGTAAAGGTGTAGATGAGGAAGATAGGTGTAAGGCTGTAAATACACTCTCTAAAGGGGGTGCCTCGAGGCACCCCCCTTTAACTTCCAATCAAACACAGTTTACATCAATGAATCTGGATTGTACTCTTTTAATTTAAAATAACAAATAGAAGCTAAAACTTGCAAATATTCTGGAAAGCTAGTAAAACAGAGCTACTCCTTTCTAGTTTTCTTGTATGTGAGTGTTTTTTAATATGTTCAAGCATGTCAGTGGCATGATTTAAGAGTATCTGAGGTCTTGGACCATGTAGAGAAAACAATACCAGGAGGACGGGGGAGCGAAACTCTCCCACCTATCTTATAATGAACAAATCAAAAATTTACTCACTTAATTCAACATAACAAATAGAAGAAAACACCCTGGAGACTAACAAATAAGTAGCTCAAACTAACACAGAAGCCAAAACTTTCAAACACCCTGAAAAACTAGTAAGACAGAGCCTGTAGTCTGTCCAGTTTTGTAATGTTTCTTCTTTACAGAGTTAGCATGGGTTAATAAGTATAAAATTGCATTTCAATCGCCCCAAAAACTCTCAAGATATTTAATTTTAAAATATAGCTCCTTCAATTTTCGTGATACTTTCCCGCAGTACAGAGTTTAAGTATTTTTTAAATTGTAGAGGATGTCAACAAGTACCTATATACCAAGTTTCAATTAAATCGGTCCAGCCGTTTTTAAGATATTGATTTTTAAAATATAGTTCCTTCAATTGTTTTGATACTACTTGCAGTACAGAGTTTAGGTTTTAGTGAGATGTAGCGGAGGTAAACAGGTACATGTATGCCAAGTTTCATTCAAATCGGCCGAGCCATTCTCAAGATATATAATTTTGAACATTTGCCCCTTCATTTTTCGAGATGCAACCCGCAACATTTTATTTAAGATTTTTCATATAGGTAGATACCCCTCTATATTTACAGCATTCCTTATCTCATCCATGGTCCACGTTCCTACCATTGCCCTTTCCTCACTATCATGAAAACATTCCCCTTGGTTTAATGTTTCCCCACAGGTTCTACACAAAACAAACATCAATTTATTATTCATTTTTGCGGGGAGTACGGGATGATACAAGTTGTAAGGAGGTAGAATCTTACATTTTAACAAGCCCTCTACTTCAAGGCCTCTCTCTCGGCACTCATTTCCGACATAAATAGTAGGATGACCCACGGGATACTTACAATATTTATTTACATACGGATAAAGGGAACAGACATCTACATATTGAATTGTTTCTCCCTCTTCACATTTACAATACGTTTTAGTATTACCCGTCCTGCCTCCAAAGAAAGAATCTCTAGGATTAAGTGGAAGTGTGTTTAGAATGGATAGTTGGTTCAAGTGATTTAGTTTTTTGTCCTTCTTCAATTTATTAAACTCACACTCCCACATCTCTACAACTTCATAGCTATTAAATTTTGCCATTTTTGACTTGGTTCTCTCGTAACGGAGATGCAAACTGTCTGAGGGATCCTCCTTCAAAGGAGCCTCTCTGTTATAAGGAAAACATTTTGGACACCCATGCCAATAACACCCGTGAAACTCGTAAATTCTCTCACCGTCAAACCCATCAACTTTCATTCCATTAATTTGGCCTTCTTTACCCCAGCCCGCGTGTTGAATCCTCAATCCACGTTTCTCCTCTTCCCATGTTAACCATTGTAAAGCAACGGCTGACTGATTGTCAGTCAGTCTGTACCCGTTTTTAGGAATCAAACCTATTGTGTTTGGTTTTAGAAAGTTACGCCGAAAAGCTAAGTTACAGGCGCTAGCAATTGTTATAGCCTCGAGGAAATGATCTACGTTACACTCTTGAAGAAGTAAGGCTCTAAATTTTATACACGCTTGGGCTAAAATCTCCACGTCAGAGATACAATACTCCAAGATTTCCTTTTTGAAATCAAACACGTAATCTTCAACGACTCGTTCGTCGTACCAAATCTCGAAGGCTTCGTGAGGTTTCTCAAACATTGATTCCGGGCAGTAATACTTTTTGTCGGGTATCGGACCTACATAATTTTGATTCGCCACAGTGTTAAAAAGATGCGGAAAATAACCTTTCTTTTTCTCGGGAGGCAGATCAAAAGCTTTAGGAAGTGCAGAGAGGGACATGGGAAAATAACTAAGTGAGTCAACAAACCTTACGTTGGCTACTTCAATCAAAATAGCTTTAGTTCCCCGAGGAGTGATGTTTGGGGTAAATTTAGTTTCTTCCATGATGCACTGTAGAATGAATTGGAAATCAAAACCCTGTCCGTTGTGAGCAATCACACAAACATCTTTAAATTTCTTTCGAATTCCCATTACATAGTCCATAAACTGTTTTACTGGTTCTTTTTCAAATACTCTTTGCCGTTCCGAGCAAGTTTCACACTCACCCCCATTAATACATTTAAAGCAGTACTGTTGAGAAACGCACAGGTTAACTTTATGAACTTTTTTATCAGGATCTGAGGGGAGTGACTCGTCCTGCCTTGTTTCCAAATCAAAGAAAATAAACAAAAAATCACGGTCTTTCGGAATTCTCCTATCTACCCTTATGAAACACTGATGCTCGGGGTCTTTAAACGCATCACAGGGTTTACAATAAACTTCTCCGCATACGTGAGCTGTCTTACGTTTTTTTGGATAAATCATTTTCTTACAGTCACGGCAGAGTTTTAAAGTTTTACAAACTTGCCCTTGATGGGCTATTAAACACCGCTCGTTTTTGAAGAAACGGTTGCAAAAACAGCATGTGATGCCTCCGTGTTCTAGTTTACAGGGCGGGGAGATGGTATGACAGGACGAGCATCTGTTAGAGCAACGATGCTCATGTCTGTTGCTATAGGGAATATGACAGGCTTCACAAAAGAAATTGCAAACAAACGCGGCAGTTAAGTTTGTAATTACGTTATAATGACCGTTATGAAATAACAAGTTAATTTTAAATTTAGCATCTTCATTACCTCCCTCAAAGTAAACATCCCGGCCTTTTTTGTCGTAGTTGTAGACGGTAATTTTGTATTTTTTAAGATGTGACTGAAATTTTTCAAGCTCAGGGATTCCTGCACCCTCCTCGGGCATTTCTACACGGGCTTTTGCTATGAGCTTATTAGCTCTGGAAGTTTGTCTTTTTCCCTTGTCCTGACGTATTGCTTTGTACTGAGGATCATTTTTTGCAAGTGCTTTGCCTACTACCAACGCTCTAGCCAAACATAAATTGTCTTTATTATTAATTACTACAATACCCCGTCTCGCTTTAGATTCTTCATCAAAGGTATTGTAAAAGTCAGGTCTTGCCCTTCCTTTACCTGCGGGGACATTTACCTTCGTAACGTCAATTCTAAAAGTGTCGCTAGAGGTTAAAGATTCAGAGTTACTTTGAATTATGCCTCCAAAAATATCCCAGAGAACATCACCACTAACTTCAGAGACAGGTCTCAAAGATACGTACCCCGGCTCAGCACTTTTTAAACTTATAGATTGTAATTTAAACCCGAGATAGTCGGTGGGTACAGCGTTGGCTTTAGCCTTTTCAACAATTTGATTAAAACCTTTACGAATCCAATCAAACTCAGAGATACCTCTTGGCGGTTTAGTGAATTTGAAAACAGTTTCCAACCCGTACAACCTGAAGTGTTTAACATAGGTTTCAGAGGTACCGATTACATTTACTGGGCTTTGAGAGCTCTTTTTAGAAACATCCATCTTTTAACAGAGAATTAAATACTGAAAAAAGCTAAACTGTGCTAACGCTTAAAAAGATCAAATACACCAACCAGAGTCAAGCTCGCTGATATAACTGAATTAATAGCGCAGAATCAACAAGACGATAATAATAATTTGTGCAAGAGAACACTTAACGATTACGCAGAAGCAGCATAAAACACGTCTAATCAGTGTGACGACTGAAGCAGATTGAGGTAATAGAGTCTATGTTTAGAGGTATATAGTATGTGGGAGAGCACTGCACATATGTATAACTACACATGTCAAAAAAACACTAACACCCAAACTACACAAGTCAAAGCAGAGCTACAAGTTATGATGAAGGTAATAGAGGTAGCAAACAATACTCTAACTGAGAACTGTTCTAACCAAAACTGTATTAAGGAACAAGACTAGAAAGTGAGATTAATGGTGTAAGGATATGTTAGTCAGGTAAAACAATTAAATACAACACTATTCTAGCCAAGTTACTAAACACGCAAGATTACTACAATACAAGAAAACTAAAATCATTATAATCAAATGTAATAATTATATTTGCCAAGTGCAAAATCAACGACCGGAGTAGCGCATGGACCTCTGACCAGTGCAAATGCAAGGGACAGAGTGAAGTTAACGCTTGAGAATAAAAAGCGCTAAAAGTCTCGACCAATCAGGGCACAGAACGCTAATTACAACCAATAGAATGCATTTTTATTATAACCAATTACAGAGCAGTATTTTAACTAGTTACAACGAGTTTGCTGACAGGGACTTGTTGCGGATGTTGTGGTTAGATACGCAGAAAGAAGTGAAATTAGATTAGCAGGAGGGAGTGAAGGATGTGGAGGTTAGATGTACAGAAGGCTAGATGATTAACAACAGAAGGACACGAGGGTCAAATATGTAGAAGTAAACGTAGGTCAAATAATTACCATAGAAGGCTAGATGGTTTACAACAGAAGGACACGAGGGATACATAATTACCACAGAAGGCTAGATGGTTTACAACAGAAGGACACGAGGGATACATAATTACCACAGAAGGCTAGATGGTTTACAACAGAAGGACACGAGGGCTAAATAATTAACCATAAAGGCATGCAAGAAATAGATAGTTGCCAAAGAGGGTAGCAGAAGAGCCGCAGAGGGTAGTAATTATACCCCAATTCTATCCTCCATAAGAGTACATGTTATTCTATTTCCCCATAAGAGTACATGTTAATCTATTCTCCATAAGAGTACATGTTATTCTATTCTCCATAAGACCAATGTTGGGGCTCAAGCGCGCGGCCTTACTACTTGTGAACACTAGTAAGTCTCAATGTCACGTAAATAAGACACGAATAGTAACAATTTAAAATTGTTGCTTCTTAGTTTGTACTGCCCAACATATGCGATGGTAAATGTTGCAATACTAATAAACTAAACAAAAACTAATAAAAATAATAAATTGTAACCTTAAGTTAGATAATAACATAAAAAATGCATATGTTATTTTATAATAAATTAACTAGTAAACATAAAGTATTATTTTGAAATGTATAGTTTACATATTCTTTTGTTAAATTATACATTCTTGTTGGTAATTTTATAATTTTATATAGACGCAAATGGTAACTTTAATATAAAACATATTGTAATACTTTTACTAAGGGAAAAAGGTTTACAAAAATTAAATTTTCCCTTATACTTGCAAATAAATATACGATGGAATGAAATCTATCTTCAGCTTTGAATTAGGCGTGAGATTGTTGGTGACTTAATGGTTTGATTAACAGCCAAGCCTGAAACTATGAGCATTATTTGTGTGAAACACAATCCACTCAATTAATCAATACGATGAGATACAAATGTTACGGGAGTATACTAACATTAATGTTTTTTTGGGCATATTACAACTTGAATGCGTGCTACACTTACCTATGTTTGGTACTGAACTAATAAAAAAAAAAAAAAAAACAGAATAAAACTTTTAATCTATTTTTTACAAGGCGTTATACTTGCACAAGTGTATATGATACCAAATTTATGAGAAACATACATTTATTTATAATGCGTCCTAAGAGAGTTAACATCATAAACATGACAGTTATATGATTTCGATTGAAATAATTCGTTAAATATAAACATGAAAAATTGTAAATTGGTCTCCTAATTTTTTTATTTCATATGTTTTGGTTTTAATGGATCAAAACTATAAATACATATTATATCCCTAACTCTAAATCCATAATATAGCACTACCTCCTATCCTAAAATAATGACACGATTACGTATTAATATAAAAATCATATAACAATGGTTGTCATAGCAGAGTGGGTCAACTATGACCGGCTACCCAAAAGATCAGGGTTCAAATCTCGGTGAAACTCATGTGGCTTGAAACTCCCTGCCACCGTCATTCGGAAGGGAGGTTAAGCCATTGGTCCCGGCTACTTAAGTAGTCGTCAGGTCATATGCTAATGTGCGGCCCGAAGTGCACTTCTGTTTTATACTTATTTGTCATTACATTTCAAACAACGAATAATAAAAACTAAACTGCTTACAGTTAACTGCATGTCAAGTTCTCCTTGATTATCGTATTGATTTTTAGATATTCTTACTGTTCTTGACTACTCTTAGACCTATTAAAATAAACACTTTCTTCTTTTAGACCAAGATTTTTTCAAAAACATGTGAGGTTTATTGACTATTATTTTTCTTACTGATATTTATACCTAATCCAATTTAATACCTAATTTCCGAAGCAATAATTGGTAAGGGTTACCAGTTAGTAGTGGTCTAAGAGGGACACGATTCGTCTGTACAATTTTCAGACAGCACTTATTTAGTGTGAACAAAGTCATAAGCTAGTACAACAGGCATGGGTCTCTGTATCGGAAAATCCTAGTGTTTTTGTTTCTGTTCATTTTTATTTTAGATTTTGTTTAACTGTTTATATATGTTAAGTACCGAAAGTAATATTACGTAATTAAAAATAGACATTTATGCACCAATAATATATTTGTTTTAGGGTTTTGTAATCTGTAAAACCTGTCTCGCTCTTAAAACGCTAAATTGCTTTCAACAGTGAGATTAAAATATAATTTGTAAATAGAAATTCTCTAAACAGATTCATTAGTATTTGTTTATTCAGTGGATAATTCTAGTTCTATTATAAAAGCGAGCATAACCTTTCCTTGGAAATTATTTGTTGGGACAGCAACGGTACAACAATACTATAGCTGTGATTACTTTTCCCCCCATATAGCATTTGATGTAGATGATGAAACTAACACGCCACTGCTATATGGGCCACTTTATCATTTTAACCTGAGTTGCAATGGGGTTGTATCAATGTTAGTGGAAAATGTACATTAGGAGATGGTGTGAATTAAAACAATTTTTTAATATGTTTCAACCAATGGCACTTTCCTACCGACAAATTATTATTAATTTAGTATAAAAGAAAAATAAAATGTTTTTATGAACAAAAATTAATTAATTTAGTGGTATATGTTATTTTTCATAATCCATAAACAAATGTTTATTCCTATCTAAATAAACAGCTATTATACTAAGCTACCTATGTAAGTTAGGCAATTCTGCAGTATCATATATCAGCAAGCAAAACGAGTATTTTGTATACAATCCCGACTAAGGCCATAAATGATATTAAAGTGTAATTGTTTTACAATTTTAAATATTTTCATTTTATCCGCTGAGTAATTCAGTTTTACGATAAAACTGAATTTGGCTGAAAAAGTTAAGATTTTGAGGATAACTTGTATTAATGTTACTTCTTTTAACATATTAAATTAAATATTTAAGATTGACTATAATAAAACAATTGCATGGTGACGATTTCGACATAATTTTTAAAAACCTAGGAAACTAATTTTATGGATTCGTAGCTTACTTTAAAGTACAGGGATAAACTATCTCTCTCTTATTTCACCATGGGGTTCTCCAGTAACCACGATTTTTTGTTGGGAGCTGTTCTGGGGGGAGCTACCGTTACGGGAGCATGGTGGAGGAGACGTCCATCGGGAAGAGAGGCAGTGGAGAAGGTGGAGTATGTGGGGAGTGGTGAGACGGGGGTGACTGTGTCAGACAGGTCGGACAATACGTCAGAGGAGGAGGTGGAGTTCCATCGATTATTGTAAAGTCGAGAATCTAGAGAAAATATCAAGGTGAAGAATGCTGGAATATAGTGAATGTTGAAAATAGGTGCTGGAAGAGGACGAAATGGATGCAGCCACCCTCTGCTGAAATCCAGCAGTCCCTAACAAAATAACCAGTAAAACGCGGTAAAATGAGCAAGAGGAGTAGGGAAATTGGGTATCACCGAATAAAAAATATACGAGAAAGAAGATGGACAGAAAAATAGAGGTGTTGGAAGAGGATGACGGATCAAACCCTGCAGCAACCCTTTACCAAAATCCAGCAGCCTCAACAGAAGAATGAAGTAAACACAACTTGCCGTTTCGTGAAAACCCGTCAGAGAAAGGATGTCTAGAAGCAACCGAGTGACCCCTAGCTTGGTGGAAAAACGACTCCCACGTGGAAAGGTCAGTCATACATTGATTAGCTGTAAAGATTTGTTGTTATCAACAAGTCTTTTGAAATAAATATTTTTAAATAACTATTTTTATCATTCAATAGGGTAAAGAATAAACAGTTATTTAAAGAATTTATTTTCTTATTTATAGATGGGTTGAATTGTAAGAAAATTAATTTCATATAATAATAAATTAAAAGGAAAAGTAGTGGCAACTTTTACAAATATCACTATTTTATTTCCTCACATAGGTAAGTAAGTAAGTGGGGGAAGAGGCACCAAATAATTAATAATATTGGAGAATAATTAATCAAATCTATTCAATATCCATTGTAATTATTGAAGGGTCCTTGGTCAATCCTTGCACACCACACAACAGGGTCTAAACGCTTCTTGATGTTTCACACGGACCCTTGTTTTTTTTATTTTATCACGGCCTTACCATTTGAGTTGGTAACACTGGTGATGTTTTTATATATTGTTTTATTGAAAGTCTGGAAGTTTTGTGTTCAGTAACATTTCACTAATCAATATAAAACTAATATTTACGTAATGCAAGCAGCGTTGTTCCACTTTTTAATACAGTTGCTCATATTCGTTAAAAATAAATAGTTGATAAACGCTTTGTTTTTACATTTATTGTGACCAATTAATTGAGCATATCTGCCAACAAAGTTTGATAAACAGTGTACAAAACATTTATAAAAATAAGAACTAACAATAACATTAAACAAGTGTGACTTAAATGTATTAATTGTTATTAATTTACATTGCCCTTTTACAAAGGTGATGGAAAACAGGCAACAGACGAATGTCCTGCTACAAAACATGGGACAACTGTTTGTTAAGTTTAACGGACCGAAAGAGTGTTGTGTTCAACCAATAAAACAGTTGTTGGGACCAACTAGATGTTTCGTTCCTTATAAACAGCCAATCTTAGTATTAGTCTGCCCAAATTTTCGAATTTAAAAAGTTAAAAGAAGTAAAAAACTAACAATTAATATATTGACAATACTAATAATCGTTAATCAGGAATCAGTTATTTTAAATACTACAATTACTGTTAACTGCTTTGGTAATTTCGTGAAATGATGTTAGGAACATAATACGAAGTGACTACGTACACGTCCAATGTAAGGGTAAATTCACTTCGCTACCGCTTAGGTTAGGTAAGGTTACGTTAGGTTAGGATAGGATAGGTTAGGTTACGTTAGGTTAGGTTAGGAGGTTTTCTGGCTCTGAATTGTTTTAAAAATCACAGTAAAAGTAACGTACGGTGCATAATTTGGAACGGACGTGAACAGTAGCGGCTCACGTCGGACCTGTACGTAGCCTCTGCCAACTTAATATCTAATATCAAACAAGGTGGTTCACATTGTTAGGTATAATAATCACAAAAGTTATACCTACCATTTTTTTTAAGAATGCTGAAGGAATTTAATTTAAGTAAATCAACTGGATATTAACCCGATTTATCTTGAACTGTCCTTTATGTGTATCTTTATTATCCAAACACAATAGATAACAGCTGTTTATGTTTAGAGAGCTAAACATTCTATTTCGTTCGCTGTCCCTCACTCAGCTAATAAACGGCTGTTTTTTTTTTTTTTTGCCAAGCTAAGTTTTTAAGTTTTTTTAACCTCAATCACATTAATTCAGCCAAAATCGATTAAAGTGATTGTTTGTTGTATCTAAAATTAGAGTTGTAGGAAATATTTTGTATGTGGTTTGAGTATAAAGTATCTTTCTAAATACATACTTTACTCCCTGATACATAAATATGTCTACTTGTATTTTCATGTATAAAGGTTTTCATAAGATATAATTATACAACGTTTAGCAATATTGTTAGCCGAATAAGTAAGTTATTGTATAAATACAGTTTTAAATAAAGATTTGTTTAAGATATACTATCAAATATATCCTGAAACAACTATATTTCTTTTACTTAATATTTGAAATTAATTGCACAATTTTAATGTTGGGGGTACTGTTTTTTTTTTTTTATAAATAATTCTTCGGAAAGCATTTCATTTACTCGAAACTCTCTTTGATGTGTTTTCCTAAGAAATATTCTCCTAGAAGTAATAAAAATTTTCCTAGAGTACTCCTTCTTGCATTGTATGGTGTTGCTTTGTAGTAAATGTTTCCCGCTTCGTTGGTTAAAGCACAAATATCTGTGTCATATCCTTCATCTCTATGCGAAAAAATAATACAATGTATACTAAAATGTCAAAAATAACTTTAACAAGTTCATTTTACATTTATTTAAGATTCATATTAACGCAGAAAGAGAGTATTATACAAATATTTTTACTACAAGTTTTGTTATGCACCTGTAATAATAAGATTTAAAGTCCAATATTTAAGGCTTGTTTAACAAATGATTTTCTGCTAACCAGTTAATTATTCAAATTCAAAATTAACTTTACAGCAAACTATATATAGATTTTAATTGGCATATCAAAATTATACTTAAATTTTTAAATATGTGGCTTTAAATCTATATTTCTTTCGAACAGTGATTAAAGTGTTAGGTTTGTATGTAAAACTATTTTATTTATTCCCCTTAAAAAATCGTAACCTAATAAAAATATGAATTGCAAATTGACTATCCGAACATCAATTATGTGTATGTTAAACTACGTTTAGAAACTAAATTATTTTGAATCTATATCAAAATAATAAGAAAATGTAATTATAAAATAATTAATTTTGAATGTAGATATACATTTTATTAAAATTTATATCGTAATAGAATGAAGACCAAAACTAATTAAATTGCGAGTTCCAAAACGCCCATAAGTTATTACTATGATTTTCATGGAATAAACAACATCGTTTGCTACTATATTATAATAATATAATTAAAACAACTTACTATATTAATTCAATACAATTGGTTTACATGTAATGCCAATAGGGATATTAAATATGTGGCTTTGACAATATTAAAACTGTCATTCTAATTAAAATAACAAAAACGATTTTAATTTTTCTTTTAAGACGTAACCTTAACTGATGAGTACCTTTAAGAAGGAATCAAAGTTATTTTAACGATAACCTATAACACTATTGTTTATAATATTTTACAAATAATCATTTTAAAAAAGCTGTTGTTAGAGGATGAAGTAAGGTTAGAAGCATATCCTTTTGGTAAAAACGCTTGATGCAACTATTGATGCATAGACAAGGATTAATATGTGTTTATAACTTGGGAGAGGCTTATATTATATTTTATTTGTTTATCATTCATTTCTCCATCTTATGATATAATTTTTTTATATTTTATATATCTAATAGACAGTTGAATGAATATTTTTAGACTGCATCACTTTGTAATACTAGTTTAAAAATGTAAGTAATATGTATATTTTAAGTCAGGTATCTACGAGTTATACGAATATTTTTACTGGCGTAAAATTTAAGTAAATATTAAAATAATTAATAACATTTCCTAGTAATAATGTTTATTAATTTAGTTAATAAACCAATTAGTTTACAAATATTTTGCTAATGTTAGAGCAAACAATTAAACAAATGTTAATAAACTTTAATAGTATATCTAAAGCAAAAATTGCATGAAATGTACTTAGGAATGTATAAATTGCAGTGGAATAGTAACAAACAGATGACTGCAACTTATTTTGACGAGCATACAAATGTACGTTTGTCGTAGACACAGAATATATCTATATATCACTATACCAGTGCTGCCACCCCCCACAACTGCTGTACTAATATGTGTCCTCCCACCCAGTACTGCCAACCCAAACTCCCTCCGTTAGTCTCAGAACTGTTCCCATCTTGACTAGTTCACTTCTGTGGTCGGCTAGGTCAAATAAATCACTCCATCTGACATAGTTCACCCATTAATATCGAAGTTAGTACCAACAAAGTTTGTTGGGCGAGTTACAATTCGTAACATTTGCACAAACGTATACCAAGCTAATAGTTCGGGCAAACTAATGTACCATTCAAAAACATATTTCTTATTTTTTAAAGAGGTACAGTTACAAAGCAATACCTTATTTGAGGAAAGTCATCAATTCTGTTACATTAGTATAGCTCACATAAATTATATGAGTTTCTTATGAACTATAATAATAAATATAATTCGTGAGATTTTGTAAATTTATAAGTGTTACAATAAGTTGTTTGATATAACTGATACAAGTGTTTGTGATAGGCAATTTCTTTAATGTTATAAAAATTAACATTATTGAATATTTTTATATTTAGTCTACCATCTAAAACCTTTCTGGATTGTTACAGATTCTTGCAAACACGTAATAAAAGATTTTGTATAAAGTGAAAGGATTGAGTACGGGTCCCGTTCAAAACTTTCAAATATGTTTCCGCCATCGAAAACTCTATACAAAACTTAATACAATGTTTCGGTATGTAATACATAGATTAAAGTTAAAAACTTCTCAGATAGGAATTCCAAACCAATTCATGTTAGGAAAACAAAACGCTAATCCTGTCAATCAAATTGTTCCAATCACATGGTCAACCTCTACTGCCACACTCATCTCTGGTATGTCATCACTCATGTGGAATTGAATCACTGATGCAACAATCACAGTTGACCACCCTCAGTATTCGATGGCCCAACAACATGAGTGGTTTAAGTGGTTTTAGTTGATTACATCGGACCGTGGTAATTTACAGAATCTCTATTGGCTTTAAAGTGTAGCTTTTACAACCGTCAATAGGTACCATATATGCCATATTTATTATAGTAATAAAACGTGTAACAATATGCAATTTTAGGCTACATTTGTATGATATAAAATAAGTTGATTTAAATGTTTTGTATATTTAGTGTCTATTCACTATTCACTTGTGAATAGTGTCTATTCGTGAATATTTACTTATTTAAGGTTTTTCACTTATGTCGATGTTATTTTTAGTATTTTTAGTATTTTATTATTATTTTTAGGAAATAATACAAATAATAAAACACTCCAAACGTTTTTAGTATTTTTTATGAAAATAATAGCACATTATTCGTACAAAAATAAATGTTTTATGGGAAAATAGATCGGATGTATCTTGATAAAATAAATTGGAAATTTATCATGACTGAAAAAAACATTCACTAAATACACTATCCATGTTTATAGTAATAACACATGTAACATTACTATGCAAAATTATGTATTTAGCTATGTTTGTTATTTAGTAATGGCTAGTAAATTTACACAACAAACCACCGTTGTAGTTGTAAGATTACATATTTTGCTTACTTATGGTTTGTAATATTTTTTAATTCTACTATTATGATAAAACTTAATTTTTTCGCCGCATTTTGAAATAATTAAAAATAACTCGTAGAGCAATAACCACGAAACACAAACAAATTAGTAATTTATTTGAAGTGTTTCCCATGTTTCTGAGTAAATATTATTTTGAGTTAAGGAACAGCTTGTTAGTAAATAAAGTCAGTTGTAACGTCGTATATAAAAACTTACCTGTTATATAATGTTTGTAAGCCTACATTTCAATACTCACCCTTTATAACTCAGTTTCGGAGGCATAAAACTTTGAAAGAGTTATTATAAAACTCGAGTCTATAGAGAGTGAAATTGTTTAAAGTGTAAAATAAGTTTTACTCATTAATATCAAAATCACAAAAGAGGAAACAATTCCTTAAACGTTCTTAATAACGTTTTATATTCGATCTCTGAAGTCTTAGTAAATGTCCTGAGGTTAGTTCAGACATAAATTTCATAAACTTTGAATCTTTCTCCTTAACTCAGTCACTTTCTTATTAAGCCTGATGATGACCGGTGTAACTGATTGAAATCCATCTCCTTGTACCATCTTTAACGGCTTGTATGTAAGTCTTGTATAAGTGTAAATATATTTCTTAGTGTTGAGATACGTGGTTTATTGTGTCCCCGTTAATTGTTACAACACTTATCATACTTAGCTTGATAAACTGTTTAATTAATGTTTCCAAAACTTAAAGTATTAAAAATTATGATTGTTAACGACGGAAACTGTTAAGAACAAGTTTTACAACTAGATTTGAAACTGTATTACCAAATAATATATTCCTTTGTATATTTGTATTGTCCGTTAATTTATATCTGTTAATATAATGATATATACATTATACAATCCATAAAATAATAAATTTCATTGTGTATTTATCTACTTTGTTAAAAGCAATTAGCAAAAAGTAAAATATACTTTCTTACTTCAATATTTACAAATTATATTAGCCAATCTAGTGTAGGAAACTACTATCGCAGAGACAGAACGGACCTGTCACGCTGTTATATTGTCACACTTGGTCTCCTTCACTATAGGACAAGACGAGGAACAATGATGTAAAATAAATGTCTTGGAAACAACCTTTAAATTATTGGTGATGGAAAAATCAAAATGTTTTTACTGTCACTTTAATCCATGGATAAATTTAGATAAATAAAGTGCGACAATAAATCCTAAATTTCAGTAAAAAATTAAAAAATCCTTGAAATAGGATATCGTATAGTTACTGGTAAATTTTATTCTATTAATTTTTTTATACAAAATTAACAATTGTGATCATTTAGGTTTTTAAATGCTTGTTAAACAAAAATGGTTAAAAATCATATAATTGCGTTAAAATTAAACTTAACAGTTTCTAGTTATGTCAAAAACAATTCAAAACACAATTCTTACTGACTTAATTATTTATCTATACATTACTATTTCAGAATGATTCGTTTTGAAAAGGAAATTGAGGTCGCGCGGTTAATTGCAAGACTATGGGATATGGCTCAAATTGAAACGATTTGCCTCAGGGACTTATAAAAATGTTTTATTTTATATTTTATAATGCATATTAGTAAGAAGTAAGAAAATAATTCTCCTATAAGAAAACCATGGGAACAATAACAGGTTTATGTTTATTAAATTACCGCATTTTATTTAGTGTATGCTTTGTTAACGTATTACCACGTCTTATCACTTAAGCAGGACATAGTATATCCACAAGAACAATAAGAAATATTATTGGTTATATAACTTACTGGACACTCTAGCTGCTAATTATTTTATCACACTAGTTTTAAGGTTAAATCACAATTGAAAATATGATTATATGATCCAAGAGTGAAATTCAGTGAAATACCCTACTAAATCATAGCAATAATAATCTAATCCTATACAACTCAAAATGCATGTTCAAATTGTCGTTTGACTTAATGTTACATATTGTGATGCAAAATGTAACTCTAAACTAAAACCACATGTTCTTAAGTCATTACAAAAGGACGTGGCGTGCATTCCTACGTAGAAACATACTTAGGTTGGTTCCTGAGGATTTTAACTGCTTAAATATTATATATTATACAATCCATGCAAATCATGTTTATAAGATGTTTATATACAAAAACTGGTCGTTCACAAAATATTATAATACACATTAATACAGATTCTATAAAATACTATATAACACAATAGGTTTGAGGTAAAATGTAATTCCGTTCTTCAAGTTTCAAAAGTAATTAACTAGTGTTGGTTTACTTCCAATTTGTATTAGGTTTCCTGTTATTTTAAAGTAATAACCACTTTTAAAAAAATTTAATAATTTACTTTATACTTTAGAATTGATGACATTACTTTTGTATTATCTCTTAACATTCTGTGAATCTTATCCAATACATTTAGTTAGCATAATCAACACATGGAACTGATTTAAATATGAATCGGGGATTAAAAAGATACTTTTTTATTTACATTGTAACTTTTATTATAATTAAGTGATGTAATAAATACAACGCTCCACAATAAATTTACAATGATGAAAACCCAAATAACAGTCGAAAAAAGTAAAGAAGATCATCATTAAAATGGCTTGAAAAAAACCTTGCTTGGCAGTTAAAAGATCAAAAACAAAGTATACGTTCTTGCATTTAATACAATTATAACTATGCAATATAAATTAAATATCCTATCTTTCCGGGAACCTGCGCAATATTCCCGCTTGTGGAAGATGTGACTAGCAGCTATGCTGGGGTTTCCTAATCCGCAACATTGAATGAATGAACTATGCAATATTAATTTATATAGTTAAGATAGTAAACTTATACTTAAATTAAATTAAATAATCAATTATTAATTTACTCAAGGGGTTAGAATAAGTGAGAAAAAATATAGGGTGTGTGTTGCGAAACTACACACAAATAAGAATATTCTTCTAAGTATCTACAATTATACTCTTTGTGATCAAGGGAACAAAATCCTCTAAAAATGATGATTATTATTTATTCAGAATATTTTCACTAAGCAAGCAAATTAAATCACTGAAAATGCTCGGGGCTTAGGAAAAAACTCGTAAATGGAAAATGTGATTCAAGGCTTCCATGTTCCTGAGATATTCGTATTCAGCATATTCCATAAGCTTGCTCCATCCAACTTACGTCGTCATAAAATGGGATTGTTTACCACCCTGATTAAATATTATACGGTTTCTTTTATCTTACCTACATTTTAACTTTCTTCTCTCTTTTTCTATATTTCTGCCCCAAAGATTTAATTATTACTATTGATGTTATTTTAACGTTCTTCTGGCAACAAAATAATTTACTTTTCTAAAAATCTGTTTTGTACCTAAATGTACTAATTTGTAGATGTGATTTTTTATACAAATATAGTTTATTGTTTACACTTCTTTCATCAATGTGATCCACCGATTATCAGGAAGAAATGTGCGACTTAATATGTAAGGTAATATGTAATTTAATTATTAATGTTTGATTTTTAACGGCAACTTATATAAATATGTACAAAAATGCATAAAAACAAAGTAAATTTTCTTTTATGCATTATTAATTTATTTAATCGTACAATTATTTTCTTAATCTCCCACGGACGATCATAGCTTAATTTTATTTGAATATATAACAACTTTTTCCCTAACCAAAATAGTATATCAAACATAATACAATATTTTCTAGGTCCCGCTTTTCTATCACTAACAGAGCAAGATTTTATCTTTTTTAATACTTGGTAGACTAGTTTGAGAAATAATTTACATCACTTGCAGTTTATATGTAAATAATAATAAATATATTAGGTGTCCTTAGGGCAAGTTTAGCCATTATCAGTGTTTAATAAAGCTAAATAAAATTTTGAATAGTACAAACAAACTTGTAGTCAAATAATAACCAAGTTATTTAGTCCTAAAATGTTATAAGCAATCGTTGACTCTTTTATAAGCTAAAATATAAGTTATAACAAACTTTAAAACAACAATTCTTACAGCAACTGGTTGATTGTATTACGGGATGAAAATAACGAGTTCGCACGCAGCACGCTGACGTGAGGGAAGTGAATTTCAACATAAAAACTTTTAAAACTCAAAATCAGTGCAAAAACATACATTTGTCCAATTTTTATTGAAATCTGAAAACAATGATTTTTTGGCTGTTCTGATACCCCCGGTTTCATTTACTTGCAAAGCTGGGAATACAATTTTGCGCATTATAAGGTTAGGAGAAGGTCCAGACAGACTTGAAAGTAGGCGTGAGGTTGCCGGGGATAATAAAAGTACTTTAGCAAAGGAATAACAGGCTTTTGTAGTGTAAAACCCCCGTAAGACAACGTACTGTGTATAGCCGATACACATTTTCTTTAATAACTCAGTAAATATTTATGCTAGAATGACGCGATAGGTCTTAAAAGTTTTGCCTCTCTAATCCCCAACCTTTTACATGCATTAATTGTACATATGAGGCTTTTCTAACCCTTTTTGGTCCCAAAAACCCGAAATTTGAAAGATTAATCCCCAAAAAATGGGTTTAGAGTTTTCCAATTGTTTTGCCCAACGACCTTGTCCAACAGATTATAGAAAGGAACGTCCCTACCAAATTTGAAGTAAATCGGACAAAAAATGCGACCGCTAGAGTGCATACATATATAAATATATATATATACATTTATATATATAACATTTTGAACGACCCCCCAAAACGTGTTCAGGGGGTCACGTTAGGAACTTATATGGTGGTCCCGGGCTTAAGTTTCACCGTGCAGGTCATGCTAATAGTTCACTTTCCAAAGGAAATTCACTAAAAATTCATCAAAATATATGTACACTTACAATTCATTTATTTTCAAGGTGGTTAATATACATACAATAAGTGGCTATTAATTTCGACCAATCACATCCATCATAAGATTCAAGATTTGTTTTCTATTAAATATTTACAACAAATAAAATCGTCTGAATCTAAATACGAGTGAATTGAGTAACACTGGGCTAATGCAAATAAACCAATTTTCTATGCTAAAAGTATAAACAACAGAAGTCTTGAATATAAACAACAGACTACATAACAGTTGGAGATAAAAATGAATAAAATTTCAGTTCAAATGGTTTTGTACGGAAGGATTTTGCGATGAGAGAATGGCAAAATCAAAAAGGGGTCCATGTATATATATATCCTATTGGCAGGGTAAAGAAATCGGGAAAATAGTTCCTGTACGTCCCTTTAGTGTCAAAATGTACATGTTCCCTGGAGAATCAAAATATACTTCTATTTAATTTTGAACATGTCACATACACTTAATACTGTCGTCACAGTGAATATGATTTATTTAGATAATTAGTAGTTATAATCTCTTAACCTTTTGTAAGCGACTATTTTGAGTTATATTGAAAGTTTGCAGTGACAGTTGTAAAATGCTAGCTTATGGTATTACGTATTTCTTTAATACTTGACAAGTCTATCAGGATTGTATTGAGTCAGATCTAATTTGGCTAGGGGCCAACATTGGACAGTGGCCAATGTAGGAGGAATAACCCAACATATGCTGTCACGTGTTTGTATATGTAAATAACCAACCTGGTATTGTCACTGCTGTTGAAAATTGGAAATAAAAGAAAACACATTTATAGCTTTTATTTTATTTAAATATTTGTCCACGTCATATTATTTTTTTCTTAATTGGCAACAGTTCTACTTAGAACAGAAAAACATACCTGTTACCTGTTACCTGTTACCTGTTACCTGTTACCTGTTACCTGTTACCTGTTACCTGTTACCTGTTACCTATTACCTGTTACCTATTACCTGTTACCTGTTACCTATTACCTGTTACGAGTTACCTGTTACCAATTACCTGTTACCTGTTACCTGTTACCTGTTACCTGTTACCTATTACCTGTTACCTGTTACCTGTTACCTATTACCTGTTACGAGTTACCTGTTACCTATTACCTGTTACCTGTTACCTATTACCTGTTACGAGTTACCTGTTACCTATTACCTGTTACCTATTACCTGTTACGAGTTACCTGTTACCTATTACCTGTTACGAGTTACCTGTTACCAATTACCTGTTACCTGTTACCTGTTACCTGTTACCTATTACCTGTTACCTGTTACCTCCGTAGTCTGTCCCGAGGACATCAATGGTATGGGGCCCGTCATATACGATAAAAAGCGTTAAAGAGGTTATGGACCTAGTCCAATCAGGTTAGGGTAATTCCAGGAATGGGTTTGTTTGGAAAAAGAGTCCAAACATAATTATTAAGGTATAACAATATACTCATATCAATAATGTGTTTCTTATACTCTCGTTAATAAACATTAACTAATTAAAAAATGGTGTACTGACACATAAAATGAACTTAGAGGTAGAATGCAGACCCACTAGTCAGACCCAGTCAAGCGCATGATCAATTCGGCTGGCAGTTATAATACATATTTACAAGTGGTCACCACTGACTTACCTTTGTGATCAATACCATTACAGTACCTTACTGTCTTTAGATCGCCGCATAGGACCAAATGTCTATGGTGACGGGCAGTTGAGTTATTTACATTTAAAATGTCTGTACTACATTAGTTAAGAAAACCTATTAGCTTAAAATATTAATTAATACAAGTATTTTATAATTCGCAACAACCTCCACAATGAAGTTTTAAATGTAAAAAGCAAAACAGTGTAATTTTAATAATGGCATATTAAGGGATTTTACATCACTTTGACGGTACCAATACTCAAATATGTTACATATCATTATATGTAACAATAAATAACGATAAAAAAATAGCTTACATTCATAATATGACGTAACATTACTGTAATTTTACTCGGTTAAAAAAGAAACACTATTGATTGTTTGTCGGGTCGGAATAGTCAGTGAAGGAGTTTACTTACAGTTCTGCTGCAACAACTGGGCAAAATATGAGTTATCAAAGAAGTAGTCGTATTTCGTATCATTTTTATATGTATATACATATATATACATATATATATACATATATATGTGTGTGTGTGTGTGTGTGTGTGTGTGTGTGTGTGTGTGTGTGTGCGTGTGTGTGTGTGTGTCGTCTGGCTCCCGGCTATCGGTTTAATGTTGCCATGAAAAAGTCTTGAAAAAATTAAACATGATATTACATATCGATTGTATTAATAGCAATTGATTGATGTGTAATAACTTGTTTTTGAAAATATATGCATGGAGTTTAATCATTATAAAACGAAAGGTTTTATAAATTAAAACGTCCACAGGATTGTTGTGCACGTATCATAGTTAAATTTCCCTGTCAATCACCGTCATATCCACATTAACAATTATTCATGTAATAAGCTGAAGATAAACAGAAAATCTTTATTAAACTAATAGTTAGTAATGCATATTATAATTTTTCATAGTTATGGGTAATTAGGTATACTTGTCAGTAACAAAACTGACTTGAACATTCTTACCTAGCAATTATTATTAAGTTAACAAATTAAAATTACAAAATATGTATATGCCATTTTCTCTAAACAAATCGAAAACACTTCAATATACAATCTGATCACCAGTAGAATTAATGTTATATTCTGTAAATAAAAAGTTTGGTATATCACGGTTTATAAAAAATGCAGCTTTAATACTTTAGGCTGAACTCTGTTTCTTTCCCAACTATCTCTGACCCTAACGAAAATGGTACGGCACGTTGGCAACCAATTAATTATTGGGCCAAGTTCTATAGTTTAAACTACTCTAAAATCAACTACTCCAGTTTCATCTACTCCAGACGACTCTTCGCCACCTCATTAAACTTGTCAACTTGATTGTTAGAAGATATACCTTACCTATGGGATCACCAAGTGCATTTTTAAAAGGCTACCTATTAAGCTCAAATAGACCAAGGGAATCAGGGGCAAAAATGTGTAATTAATATACTGTGACTTGTGCCTATTCATTTCTACATCGATGAAAAATACCGTTATCTTTTAATTTTTATTAATTTTTAAAACGTTAAACAAAAAACCATCATAAGTTTATTTTGCAATTGAATCTTGCTTCAGAACCAACCGAGTCCAGATTTACTTTAAAAAATCCAATTTTTATGAAACAAATTTTATAGTTGAATAAGTGAAAATAATGAGAATACTTCATTTATACCAAGAAAACTGCATTTAATTATTTTGCAAATTCTCACATTTGAACTGATCATTTACTCTAAGCAAAATAAATACCCAAAATCACAAATAGTGGAGGTTATTTTTATGTGGTCTCTAGCCCAAGGGTGTTGTTATTGTAACTTATACCAGAGGACAGTTTACATGCACAAGGCTGTCATACCCCATTCACGGTTCAACCGTGCTACAATACAGGTAAAAATGTTTACAACGTATTTTATACAGTAATGATTAATTCCCTGTGATTTCCATATTCATACGGTTTGTATATACTATAAAAACAACTAATGATTGTACATTATTTATAAAAAATATATATTTATATACCTCTTTGGTTCTGGTGAATCAAAATTTGATATACTGTACCAAATATCTAGCTGCAACCTATTTGTATTTAATATGTACAGGAATGGTGCTGTTATAAACTTTAGGAATATTGTTAATGACGTAAATGTTATTAATTCAAACCACCAAGCTAGTCTTTCAGAACTGTGTTGAGTCAGGTCTCACTTGGCATGGGACCAAAATTGGTTGGTTGCCAATTTTGGAGCAACCCCTTAGGATATGTTTATATTTATAAACAATAACAACATTTTATAATGTTGTTCAATAAAAGGAGAAATAAATGTTCACTACAATAATATACTTATGTGAGTTGTTAATAGGAAATTAAATGTCCAATTCACGTGGACTCATATGTAAAACGTTTATATTTAATACATAGGTAAGAAAAATTAGTTCTTTCCAAGTTTTATAATGGTTTATTTCTATTCCTAATATAGAAACCTTTTTTTAAGTTCCAATTAAATGCTATAAAATTATCAAGTACCATACCTATGTCAGATGTTACAAAATGTCTATAGATTTCTCTATAACCGATACTGGTTCCAGAGAAAATTACAATCCAGTCGTTGCTCTTACAATATATGCTTATTTGACCATAATCTACAATAATTTGGAAAATATCAATTGTTAATATTATATAGAACTAGCTGGCTCACCAGACGTTGTCCTGAAATAATGTCACTGAATTTGTATTATGCCAAAAATGCTCGTTCATTTTCAAGATGAGCTCGTTCGTTACGCTATCTCGCCTCCAGGATGAGCTCGCTCGTTATGCATGCTTGCCTACAGGATGAGCTTGTTCATTCGCTTACTTGCGTCCAGGGTGAGCTCGTTCGCTACGCTCATTTACCTTCAGGATGAGCTCGTTTGCTATGCTCACTCGCGTACACCTGGTTAACAAATATAAGGGAAATTCCTGTAAATGTTAATGCCAAACGCTTTAGTAGTTTTTGAGTTAAAAATGGTGTAACTAACGTAACAAACCCAACTTTTGTTATATGTTTATACATTAACCAATTTGTTTATCACGTACCTGATCATGAGCAAGTCAATGCAATGTTTAATATAGTAACTACCTTTAAATGTGAATCAAACATCGAGATTAAACTACTTCTTGTAAGCAGAAAAACACTCAGTGAACCGCAAAATTTCCAATTAGTTTTACCACTTTTATCTAACTATCCTTGGACCCGTTTTCTGATATGTTTATATAATCAATTATCAGTCCACCTGTCTTTAGTCCTAACTTCAGCTGGTGTATGCCAAGTAGTTTTTCGTCCTTTTATTTAATAGCCCCAGGCTACTGTTAGCCAAGTCTTTACTCGCCCAAATTAATTAGGGCCAACAACGATTTTCGTAACGTAACTAGCCTTGACTCCTTTAGTTGAAAACTGGAAAACATCATTCAGATGTGTTTACATGACATGACGTTGTCATTGTCTTTTCAACAATAAACCCATTGTTTAACCCATAGGTTATATATTTTTTAAACGCAATAAACTGGTGGCTTTAATAATTATGATTGGATTTGTTTGAACTTCACCTATGAATTCTATTGTTAAAAACTACAATACATTTCGGGTAGTAAGAAAACTTCCGTTATAAAGTAACCCTACTTCATCAAATTTTAATTCAAAAGATAATACTAACTACAACTTTTTTTCTCATTGCTATTTCAATGATTTTTTCAGAAAAACAAAATTCTGAAAAAAAAACATCAACAACACAATATAAAAAACAAACTTGAATAAACTTTAAATTGTATTGATTTTACTGTGGCAATTACTCCAGGCTGGACAATGGACCAGCCGCTACCACACACTCGTGTCTTTTATCTACATTTTTATTTTTTTTATTTTATTGGCATATTTAATTTAAACATGAAGTAATATATTTTGAGTACCTGTAAGTTTTGTATTCCATTAGGTATTACATTTGTTATAAAATAATGATGTACTTTACTATTACGTACTATTTCTATGTACATCTAACAACTTAATAAATAACCTAACTATTTAATTACATTTCATCCTACCAACTACCGTATTTCAGTTATAGTTCGGTATACTTCCGTAACATACTCAGCTAGTATTAGATAATTATATACTTCCATCCATAACACATTTACTTTGAATGCGTTACACTTATACGAGATTGCACCAATCCAAGCAATGTACAACTGATGCCAGTACACAAACCCATTGACTTAGTGGAGTCTCTGAAACTAATCCCGCATGTTCTTAAGTCATACAAAAGTACGTGGTGTGCATTTCTACCTAGAAACATTCTGAGATCGTTTCTGGTAGAATGTTATCTCCTTAACTCGCATATTGTACAAATGTTGTATATAAATCATTTTATCAGACTATAATAATGCAAAATTACTTTTTCGACCCAAATATATTTACAAATTCATCAATACGATTTCCATATTATATAGTATCATATATAGTAATAGTAATAATATTCATATAATAATAGATTTTAGTTCTTTGTCTTAAAAACCATTGAAATCTTTGGATTTTGGAGGTTTTTATCTTAAAAATAATTGACTGAAATTCAACTAATTTTAAATCCGAGCTGTATTACATATGATGCCATTTAAATGCAATGATTACCTGCAAACATTTTACAAACTAATCTTTTGCTTTAAAATGGATGATATAATTTATTTGTTATTCTCTCTTAAGATTTTTAGATGTATGTGTACCTTTAGTTACATTTAGTTTGCATAATATAAACTGACCTGATATCAAAATCTAATTTAAATAAAGGACTTTTTAATTTACATTGTAGGAATTTTTTATCACGTGATGTAATAAATATTTGTCTTACATCGCTTGACATACATTTTCAATTATTAAAACTTAAAAAAGACAGAAAATAAAATACCGTAAAAACCAATTTACGTAAAAAAGTTTCCTAACGATTAAAAGAAACACAACATGGTCTGCATTCTTGCATTACATACAACTATACCTATGCAATTACCATTTATATAGCCTAAGACAAAAAAATCAGATTAAATAATAAATTATTCTTTTACCCGGGGGTTAAAATGAGAAAACAAATATAAGGGTTACGGGGAAAACTTTATAAAACTTAAAATGTTTTCTGAAAAATGTTACACTTTCTTTATGGAATGCGTTTTTGGGATTCATCTGGTATTTTTAAATTATTTGTATTTTTGAAAAAATAAACAAATATAAAATGAATGAAAATCCTCGGGGCTCAGGACATAAATCATAAATGTAAAATGAGTTGCGAGTCTTCACGTGTTCTTGAGATATTCGTATTCAGCATATTCCAAAAGCTCACTGCTTCCAGCTTGGCGTCATAAAATGGGATTGTTTACTACCCTGCTCTCTTTACAAGCTTTTTTTACACCTTACCTACATTTCCATATTGAATAAGGCTTTATTTTGTCCCACAAGACTTAATTCTGAAGCTATATTTTATTTTAACGTACTTCCAGGGAAATTTAGTAAAACAATTCCTTTTTTCTCTAAAAAACCTTGTTTGTACCTACATGTAATAAAACAAAAATATAAATTATACGTATATATTTAAACACAAATGAAAAAATACACAGATACAGAATACCGTTGCAGAGTCTTCTTCGATTAATACGATTGTCAAATTATCAGCACGACATGAGTGACTTCATGTGGATTATGTAATTTAACAATTTTATTTTATTGCATCGTAAATTGTTGTATTCTCATATAGACGGTCACAAAATTTGATTCGCGTACATATACCCTTTTTCCTAATAAATATAGGGTATGAAACAAAATACTAAATTTTAAAATATGCACAACAGCTCTCCTAGAACAATAATTAGTAGACTATTTTATAAAATATTTGTCGGCAGTTGTAGTTTATATGTTGGAAATAAATAACTACATTACGTATTTTTAGGAAAGGGTAAACGTTACAAGTAATTAAGTCGAATCAAGTCAACTTAAGAAAACTATATACAGTGTTATACAAACTGTATAACTAATCATGAACATATTGATCATATTGATTACGATACAATGGTTAAATTTAAACAAAATACTAAATAAAACAAGAGGGGATTAAGAGGATTGGACCCTTGTCCTATACAAAGTTATATACAAAATGCAAAATGCCAGTGGCGTAGCAAAATGTAAAAAATAAAATATATATACAACTTTAAGGAAATTATTTACCATTGTGATTGTTCATTTTATCTAAAACGTTAAAAGCTCAAATAAAACCTATAAAAATACTATTAAATATTATATCAACAATTTTTATGTTATTAACTTTTTATTTTAAAACGTGATGCAAATATAAAACGTCTTACAATACTTAAAAATATATTTACACTTTTACTGTATTTACATACAATACGGTAAATATACATAAAATATGGTAAAATGCTATTGATTATGACCACCCACGCATACAAACATCAGACCGAATGAGGGAATGGCAGAATAAGTGGTGACCCTACTGATAGCCTATTGGCTACCGGAAGTTAAGGAAACAAGTCCCTGTTTTTGCTAAAGTGACACATACAGGAACTTGTTTCCGGTCTTTCTGCCACCCAATTGGATATAAACAGGGTCGCCATCTTGATTCTGCCATTCACTCATAGTGGTCTGATAATTATATGTGTTACAGGTCAAAATCTATACCATATTACTATATTTTATGCATATTTACCGTCTTAAATAATAATATGGTATAAGTGTAACTATATTTTGAAGTTTTGAAGTACTTTTTTATTTACATCCAGTAATATAACAATACGTATAATGCTATTTTAGAAGTTGTTAATTTTATTCAATGAATTATCGTTACTGATTTAAGAATTTGACTTCTTCATAAATTGGTTAATCGATTATCTCAATAAAATCATTGTTATTAATATTAAGTCTTAAAATAAATTCAATATAATTTCTAAAAATCAACATAAGATTTTCTACCAATACTCCGAGCATTTACTATCGTCTGGGAGTGTTGTATGCATACGAAATTCTCTTATTTTAATTTAAAATAATTTTTTCGTAATATGTTTTACTTTCATCCTACATATTCATAATTTGGTTATAACCATTGTGTGACCTTTGCATTACTAGACTTGGTAAATTCTATGAGGTGGTTTTGTAAATTTGTACATATAACAACTGCAGTATCCAGATAAGTTACATGAACAAATTATGGATTATTATTATTATAATATTGGCGTTTTACCGTACAATCCAAAGAAAATGAACGGAGTATAAACACTTAAACCCCTAAATATTCTTTTTACGAGGTATAAAAATGAATTTAAGGTTTTACCACTTAATTTATCTTTGAATTCAAAGCTTGATATTTAATACCTTAAAAATTAAAAAAAATATTTAACTCAATGATATTTACTACATTAATTTGAGTAAAACATAATGTTTTGTTCAAGAATAATCATAAGAAACTAATATATATATTTTTCTCTGTGTTTTTATATCTATCTATTGCTGCATATATTGTAACTTAATGGTGTATCCATTGGAAGAAATAAATACATGTTTAAAATCCTCCAAGTTAGATTTTAGCACTTTTAAAATTTAATCTCAACTGCTAAACATTATTTTTCTATGTCTACGTACATCTTATTTATTTTCTTTATATTACAAACCAGTGGAATTATATGAACTTGCCACTTGATACTGTATCGGCTTCTTTGATATTGCAACTATTATAGTGGTAAGTGTACCTCATGATATTTAAGTGTAAATATTAAATAAAATCCACGTAAGTCATTTGAGATGAATCACTTTTACTGTTATTTTTATTATTGTGAATTTACAATCAAAGTGAAATACGTTCCCAACTAGTAATCTGGGTTTGATTTAATAAATAAAACAACCAAAATCAGTGGAAAAGTGCGTTTATAGTATTGTTAATGTATGATTTCTAAAAACAGACTATTAATAAAATTTTTAATTTGATTTTTGATGCATGAAGTAAAACCCTTAAGAGTTTGATGTACGATAAAGCTGGTAATTACTTATTTACTTGCCTATAAGTAACTAAAACATTGTTTATATTATTACCATTGACTTTAGGATTGTTACTAGCTATTCATTATTTAATTTCTTTGTATACATAACATTTCACTCTTTGATTGTTACTGTTATCTTTACGGGCTGTTTACAGTTCAATAATTGTTCAACTATGTCATATCGTCATTTAAATTTCGGTGGCTAAAATAGGTAGTAAAAGAGTTTGTTCACAATGTTAAAATGATTAATCACCAGTTATATTGTAGTATCATTGTAAAATGTATAAAATAAAAACGGATGTTTAGTTTTAAATATCTATCAGAATCTAACCATAATACAGGGTTTTTGTTATGATACTGCATAATATCTGTGTGGATTGCATTAAGTGATTTGTTATATGGTTTCTTGCACATGAACTTGTTTGATGATTTTCTTGAATTATGTATTAGTCTAGTATTAGTTATAAATTTGTATGTTCTGCTTGTGTTTGCATTGCTACAGCTACATGAAATATTGTTAACTAAATATCTAATATTTAGTTAACAATGTTGCATGTAGCTCTAAGGAATTTTGTAATTGATGTTAACAAATGGAATAAATAAACTGTCACAATAACGATAATTTATTTTGATTATAGTTTATACTATACTTAAAATTTTTTACAATCTCTTAACACGTTGTAAGTGGTGTTTTTTTACATATTTCGTGAGGTTTCAGTGTTATTTGTGATTACAAGAGGTAGTTTATTTTAAAACGTATTTTTTTAAAGACTGGGCAAGTCTATCAGGATTGTATTGAGTCAAGTCTTACATGGCTAGGGGCCAACATTGGACAGTGGCCAATGCAGGAGGATAACCCAACATATGCAGTCACATGTTTTGTATGTAAATAACCTACCTGGTATTGCACTGCTGTTAAAAATTTGGGGCGAAATTAAGATAGTCTAAGAGTTTTATTTATAAGAATATTTGTCTTCGTCATATTTATTAGTGAATTTCCTTTGGAAAGTGAACTATTAGCATGACCCGCACGGTGAAACTTAAGCCCCGGGACCACCATAGAAGTTCCTAACGTGACCCCCTGAACACGTTTTGGGGGGTCGTTCAAAATTGTATATATATAGACATTTATATATATATATATGCGGTCGCATTTTTTTCCGATTTACTTCAAATTTGGTAGGGACGTTCCTTTCTATAATCTGTTGGACAAGTTCGTTGGGCAAAACAATCGGAAAACTCTAAACCCATTTTTTGGGGATTAATTTTTCAAATTTCAAGTTTTTGGGCCCAAAAAGGGTCAGAAAAGCCCCAGATGTAAAATTAATGCATGTAAAAAGATGGGAATTAGAGAGGCGGAAGTTTTAAGTCCTCTTTCGTTATTCTAGCATAAATATTTACCGAGTTAATAAATAAAATGTGTATCGACTAAACACAGTACGTTGTCTTAAGCGGGTTTTACACGAGAAAAGCTTGTTATTTCTTTGTTAGAGTACTTTTATCATCCCCAGCAACCTCACGCCTACTTTCAAGCCTGTCTGGACCTTCTGCTAACCTTATATTGCGCAAAATTGTATTCCCAGCTTTGCAAGTAAATGAAACTAGGAGTATCAGAACAGCCAAAAAATCAATGTTTTCAGATTTCAATAAAAATTGGACAAATGTATGCTTTTACACTCATTTTGAGTTTTAAATTTTTTATATGGAAATTCCCTTCCCTCACGTCAGCGTGCTGCGTGCGAACTCGTTTAGAATTGATATTGGTTCTATCTAGAGTGAAACAGTAATACATAATTAAATTAAACATAATACATTTTATGCATCATTAAAGTCACATTATATTTCAGCTATTCTTGTTTGTAAATATAAAGTGATTAAACCGCATTGCATTGAAACATAGCCCGTAACTCAGGGGTAGAGCGCTGGCCTCGTAAGTCAGACGTGGTCACGCGTAGGTTCGATCTCGGCTGATTGCTATGATACTTGTTTATGAGTGGTCACCACTGGATTTCCCATGTGACTAATGCCATTACGGTACCTTGATATTTTTAGATCGCCGCACAGGCCTAAAAGCCTTTGGCGACAGGCAGTTGAGTTTTTTTAAGTGTTTTTATATATTTAAAATGACGGACTACATTAGTTAAGATAACCTATTGCCTTAAAATATTTAGTAACACAAGTATTTTCTAATTCGATACAAGCTGCACAGTAAATATTTACGTTTTAAAGTGGTGTAATCTTGAAATGTTGTAATGGTATTGAAAGTTTATTTACATAACTTTAACTGTTTCAACTCAAGTATTTTACATGCATTTACAGTAATAACGTTTTAATTCATAATATGTCCAACTTTGCTAACATTTTACTCGATTATAAAAGAAACATTTTTGATCATTTGTCTCAGGTTAAACTAGCCAGTCATCTAGTCTACTTTCAGTTCGTCTAGGCCAAATGGGGACATGATGAGATAGTAAATGTAGGACGGTCATGTGGTGTATATCACGATGAGTTGTATTTATGTTTATCATCTTTATTGGTATACATATGTCGTCACGTGAACAAATGACACCCATATTGGTTTTATTAGCCTATTATTATCAAAAGGTATTGTAAAATTAAACAGTATATTTTGTATCGACAGTAACAATAGCGCCTGAATGATTGTTTCACTGTGTAATAACTTGGTTTTGAAAATATATCCTTGGAGCTTATTCATTACCTAACAAAATGTTTTGCTAAAGTACAATATCAACAGGATTGTTTTCACGGTCAACTGTACGTAAAAGAGTTCAATTTACATGTCAATCACTGTCATACAAAAATTCACAATTCATGTAATAAGTCTAAGATAAACGAATAAAAAAACAAATGTTTAATAATCAAAATTATAATATTTAATAGTTAAAAGGTGATTAGGCATACTTTTCAGTAAATAAAAATACTTGCAAATTTTTTCTAATCAATTATTATTATGTTAACAAGTTACAAAATATGTATATGCAGTTTTCTGGAAACATATCAAATACAATTCAGTATACGATCTGAACACCAGTAAAAAAAAGTTATGCTCAGTAAATGCCCCTTAGGTATATCGCGGTGTATACAATAAATTAAGCTAGTTAGCTTATAATACTTTCGTATGGATTCAGTTGCTTTCCCAACTATCTCTGGCCCTAACACCAGCTGGTACGGTGCGGCCAAGTATTTATTGGTCCAAGTTCTCTAGTGCAAACTACTCTAGGCTCAACAAATCCTGTTTTAACAACTCCAGACTGCTCTTCTTCACCTCATTAAATTTTTCCCCTTGATTTTTAGAAGGCAGAACACTTACCTTAACTAAGTGATCACCAGTGCTCAATATTAAACTCAAATAGGCCAAGAAAATCGACGCAACAATTGGTAATTGATATAATGTGACATGAGAAATGTTGCCATCAATATATACATAGATAAAAACACCGTCACCTTTTAATTTGTATTTATTTTCGAAACGTTAAACAATAGACCATTATTAGAAAGTTTATTTTTCAAATAAATCTAACTTCAGGACTAAGCTACTCCGAATTTACTTTAACAAAACTTCCGATTTCCTTCTCAAGAATCTGTAGCTTTATATAAGTGAAAACAATGACAGTTCATTATAGCAATAAAAGTGTTCATTTTTTTGAAAATTGCCAACTTTGAACTGATCGTTTACTGCAAGCAAATTGAATATACATGATCACAAGTTGTACAGTTTGTTTTTATGTGGTCCAGCCCAAGAGTTTATTGTTATTGTGAACCACACATATCAGAGTTCAGTTTACATGTTGAATGCTGTCATACCGTCATTCACATTTTATTCTTGCTAAAATGTAAGTAAAAAACAAATAATTATTACCTTTTTTATTCCATAAAAGACTAGAAGTATCCTATTATTTACACATATATGTGTAATATTAAAACATAATTAAACCAATTTACTGTTTAAAAACTAGTCATAAACCCTAATTCACTAATTTTAAATTTTCTTGACAATCAGTACAACAATCGAATATATTTGTTCAAACATTTCTTCGTCAAATCTAAAATAATCATGCAGTTATACTAAACACTGATATTGTTAATGTTATAAATGTTACTAGTTCAATATCAAACTAGTCTATCAGATTAGTGTAGAGTCAGGTCTCACTTGGCTTGGGACCAACATTGGATGGCCACCAATTTAGGAGAAACCACTTAGAATGTCATATGATTATGTGTATAAACAAAAATTAAATTTACTTACATTACTTAATAAAAGTATACGCAAATTTTCACGACAATGATGAACTTGAGTAGTGTGGGTTTGCGGGTTTTGCGCCGGAAGTGACGTCATCCGGTCACGTGACCGGAAGTGCTGAGTCATGAAAGATGTTATCTGGGGCTGAGCCAGTGACGTAGACGGTTTTGTGACGAAATGAGTTAAAGTTCAAAGTTCAAGGTCACGGGAAGGTAATTTTAAAAAAGTACTACCTCGCACGCGTAAAATCCGATTGTGATTCGATAGTTTTAATTCGATAAAATATCGAATGAAAATTATCGAATGAAGCAATCGAATGATACGAGTGCGAGGTAGTACTAATACAAATATTACTTTATTTTTATTTACAATAAGTTATGTTTACAATAATTCATGTTTACAATAGTTCCCCGTTGTTGGTTGTCATCGATGTTGTTGATCCGGACGAGTTGCGGCCATCACTTCGCTTTCTGAAGAAAGACGGTATATACTTCGATTCCTGCGCAGAGTCCATGTTGTTTTTTGATGCGTAAAGTTCCAAAGATAAATCGTAACCGGACGCAATGAGAAGTCTTAACTCTTCATTAAAAACCTCGAGGTCTTGGAAAGTCGCCAGATGAATAGAGTCATAATGAATACACCTAATTTTAATGGACATTTTAATACAATGTTTTACGTTTGTGAAGAGCACTCGATGTTCACCAGTCGAGAGCCGGAGGTGTACTGACTATTCGCTAGCTAGCGTTCTGGTATCAAACAAAATGGTGGGGCGGAGAAGATGGCGGACAGCAGATGGCAGGCGGCAGGTGGCAGCTGGTTGCTACTACATTCGCCGCCACAGTAATGCAATCCTTCGGCGTAATTCTTGTAGTTTATCTTGTCGGTTCATTTGATACGTTTTACATCTACATATGCAATAGCTGAAACACTTGCACTTACGACAAGCTTTCCCGTCAACTTGATCGCCTGGTATTTTAAAACATTGTAACTCGCAACAATATGTCTTCAAATTGTTATCGAAAAATAAATTTTTCATAGGTGACACCGACATGTTAGCTGCAGCGTGTGTTAGACAAGACTGAGACTAACTTCACTGCTCCCTCTCTTTTATACCTCTTCATAAGTTAACCCTGAATGAAAGTTCAAGGTCATCCATTTGAATTTTAAAAAAAGCAACACAGCAGTATATAAAATAATATACTGCTGTGTTGCTGTTTTTTTTTTTTTTTTTTTTTTTTTTTATTTTCTTTATTAAACAAACATCTTACAATACAATAAACTTAAGTTTAACATTGATAACTAGAAATACAAACAATAAAATACAAACAGAGACATTATGTACAAGGATGCGTGATGTGCAGAGTGAGTTCCGTCGAGTTGTTGCCGCTTACACCGTGTGATACCAAATACAACGTCCCCGGTTGAATATCTCGCAAATCTTCATTTTGTAGCAGTTGAACAAATCGTTTTGGAAGAAATACTTGAAACTTCGGCTCATCTCCTGGAGAGAAAGGTCCTTCGCTCAATGAAACTAGAATTGCTTCTCCATGTGTGGTTTCCACTTTCTTGATGTTATGAATAATGTAGTGTTTTTGTTCTTTTAGTTCTGAACACTTTTTAGTTAGCAGAAGGTCGGATTTTGAATGAGTGTTGAATTGATCAACCAGTGTTTGTAGAAACTGTTGTGATGTCATCTTCATCAGTGGTGGTTGTGGTGTCTTCTGTGATGTTGCCTCTTCGGAGTCTCGAATAATACTCGTGCCGGAGCGGTGTTGGCTCCTCGTATTTATAGGCCCCGCTACCCCTACCACATTCCGGTTCTTTGCTACCCCCACCACATTTCCGCGTTTGTTCCAAGTAAGCAGCCAAACGATATGCGTTGTGCAATGCGCAGTTTAATTGTCCGTGTTTAGGATCTTTTGCAGCAACACAAATATTACCGAGATTAATGTTAAAGTCCTTACCGATGGTTATATCGAAAACATCACCGTGCGTGTACTTTTGTATCCAGATCCTTTTTTCTAATCCTCTTGTGTATATATGTGAATATTGTTTGCAAAAGTTAAACATAATACTGTGCAGATTACTGTAGCTTATAAATCCTTCATACCAATGTATGTGATGAAAGTAGTTTGTTATCCATTTGTTTGTACTTTTTGCTTTGGCGTTAAGGTTGTTAAAAGAAAAAGGAGCTTCAAACGTGAATGGGTAAACTACAAATGTAAGCAAGTCTAAAATTACTAATTCCTTGATAATAAACCTATCATCATTATTTCGAAATGCTTGAAATTCTATTACACAAGGCTTTACACTCACTTCTTCATCCCCTCCGCTCATCATGGCACCTAGCGATCAACTAAACTGTTTTCCACACCACGGTAGGTTAAATACCAGGCCGTACAGTTGCAGGCGCGTTGGTGTATATTTAACGTGGGCACCGTCCCCAATAGGCCTACCCCACGTGTGTTCTTCTTTACTAAGTCAAACTTTAGTCTTTTTTAACTTCTTCTTCTTGCGTTTCGTTTTCTTCTTCTTCTTGTTTCTCCGTTTCTTCTTCCTGTGTTGTTTCTTCTGTAGCTTCTGTAGCGATTTCTACAAGTGGTTCAAAATCCTTTAACTTTCTCCACATGCAAACTTCATGAGGTATTCTATTAAAAATAGATGTATCCACAGGTCCGTACACGATGGTGCTATCAGGTTGTTTTTCCAAAGTATCGACCAAATATTCTTTAATAATAGCGCTTGCAAATACCAACTGTCTCATGTACCTTGTAATAGGTTCTGTTGCGTAGTTTAAAACGTAGAATTCTTCACGTGACAGTAGAATCTTATTTTCATGTTGAGTCAAGTCTCTAATTCGCACTTGTAGTTGTCCACGATGTTTAACAATATCGATTTCATTGTCACAATCCAAAAGTCGAATATGTGTTTTCCTTCCACACAAACTGTTAGTTAAATAACATTCTATTAAATGTACATGTTTCAAAAATGACTCCCAAGCATTTTGCGAAAATAAAACCTTTTTTGTTCCATGGTGTAGTATTACTGTAGGGGAATAATCCAATGACTTCATCAATCCAACTGATACACTTTTACTGATGCATGCTGAGATGGGGTAAAAGATTCGCAAAAAAACTTCAGTTAAAATGTGAGGAGGAATATTTTCTTCAACTTTCTTCTTCCTCTTTGGTACTACCTTTGATGGGTCTGCATTACTTTCCTCCTCTCTATCTCTTTTACCAAACTTTAAAAATGCAGTTATTTCCTTGATGATTTCTTCTTCACTAGTATTATCACGTTCCAATAACGGTGCTACCTCTGCATCACCTTGTACAACAGATGGAGAACTCATTTTGTAGAAGATGTTGCCCATGCGACGATAGACGATCAACTGAAGACCTGCATTGTTGCTCCGCTATTTATAGGTTAGCGACAGTGGCGGTGCCGGTGGTGGTACAACGTTTTACAATACCGTCTTTACGATACCAGTCAACGGTGTGTATGTAACAATTTTATCGTGCAAAATTAAACAATACGCAGATGTATTTGCAGGTACGTTTTCTTGAAATTCCATTTCTATTTTTATATCAACACTAGACGATTTTACAGATTCGTTTTGTTTGGAGCAATCAATTACAACAATCGGAGCTTTCGAATCAAACTGTACGGGAGATAGTAGAGGTGTGTTTGTTTTGCCGTAATATGAATTTTGGAACCTAGCGTACATATCGTATAAAACACTGTACCTTTTTTTATCAAAAGAGATATTAAAGTTGTCGTAGGGAAAGAATTGTGAATTCAGGAACACTTTACAGTTTGTTAATTTACAATGGTCAAATTCACCAGCATTTTCAGTTAATATACTTTTTTTCTTTGTTTGTAATCCAAAGATTACATATCTCGCTTTTTCCAAATGAGTAGAAGTTTTTACAGTCCATGTATGCCGTTGTGTTGAAGGTAAAACGGGGTATTCATGAAACTCCCAGCTTCTGAATGGTATTACAATGTCTCGATCTGATTTTAACTTTCTTAATAATGTAATCCTGTGTTCATCATTTAGTCGCACATGTGGTACTCTCCAAACAATCTTGTCTAATGTTAGTTTCCAGTCTAAATTGGCTTCAGTTGTTCCAGCAGATGCTTTAATAATATCATTATCGTTTGATGACCTTAATAAAACTAGTTCTTGTTTTACATTTATTATTATTCTTCTGTAATCTTCAGCAAATCCTAAAAGTAATCTTAAAGGTACGTAAAAATCAAAGTTTCCCGAAGCGTCAGGAGTAATTATACTTTTGTCTGGTGCAACCCATCCTGCAACAGCTAACAGATTCTTCTCATTTGGTGTTAAAGACGCTAATCCTTTTAATGTACTGGAAATTCCAACCTTTTTTGTTGAATCGACTGTAACTCCTGAAATTTCATATCTAATCTCGTCAAACAAAAATGCCATAGGATTATTTATGAACGGAACAGTGGTTCCAACAGTACCGTCAGCTTTTGTTACTTTTCCTTCAATATATAAATAACTTTCGCATGGAAGAGTATAAATGTCTTGTTGTTGTATAGGAATCCTAATTTCATCGTTATTGTTTAATTTGGACGAAGCGTAAGGGTTGTGCGTGTGATATTCCTTTTCCCATAAGGTCTCGTCGAATGTTGGGCCCTGCGCTATATCCAGTATATCCATTGTTAATGACCTTTAATCCAATTTCTTCTAGAAAACGAATGTTGTCACTTGTTAATCCTTCTACAGCTGATGAGCTACTGACCTCTTTGCTGGTTGGCTCTCTCTTTTTAAATGATAACCCCATTATCTAAGCGGATGATTTTATATGTATTCTTACAGTAATAGCTTCTCCTCGAAAGTCAATAAGGTTTCCGTCTTGATCCACTATGTTCAGCACGATGTCTGAAATGAAACTGGTGTTTAACGGTAGGTACACAAGGTTTTGAGGCTTTTCTACTATCTTGAAACCCGGTGCGACTGATGGGTAGAATGTGTGTAATATATGCCGATTTCCTCCATCTCTGTAGGATCCTTGTATAATGTTACATGTAATGTCTATGCTGTTTACTTTGATGATCGTCACAGTTCTATTCCCAGAATGAGTTGTATTAGGTTCTAATACCTTTGTTTCCTTAGAAAACCCCAATAAACTACCAATTGAACGTTCTTGGCCAAAATCAATATAATACTTAGAAGTAATTTCGGCTTTCATTGTATTGTTATTGCCTTTTATCGTTATATTTTCTTTTCCCATATGTTTTTGTATAACTTCATTTATATTATCAATTTCATAAGCTCCTGTTGGTAAACTGAATTCTTCCAAAGCTGAATATTTTCCTTTATTATCTTTTGTCTTGTAATAATGTATTTTGTTATTAATTCCTTCACTAACGTTTGGAATAGAGTTATATGTTGTTAAATCCAATAATGCGGCTTCCCATAGTCTTCCTTTTTGCAAACGTAGCGCTGGAAACAGAATACTGCGCAAAGTACATGAGTTACCGGTTAATGACACTGTATACGAAGACATCTTAAAGTTGACTAACACTTTTAGCTAAAAAGTCTAAACATAAATGACCGCAAATGGATGTATCATCAGGTTGTTTTCTTGTATAATTGTAAAAAACATTTTCTGCCGCACGAAAGTATTGTTGAAGTTCTTTCGGTGGTGGAAGGTTTCCAAAACTGTCGAAATAATAAATCGTTTCACCAAGTTTCTTGTAACACACCCAATGAGTGCCTAATCCTTCACTATTATCCAAATTTACTATACCAGTCTCATTTTTCCACATTTTAACCGGTAATTCATCTTTCATAAATACTCCTCTAAAAAATGGGATTTTCAAACAAGAAGCATATGTAATCAGTTCTTCATTGGTTAATTCTTTGTTTTTAATTATTAATTGCTCTTTCTTATTTAATACACACGATACGGTCTTAGGTATAGTCCTCCTCCCTTTTTTATCATTGACCATATTGTTGGTTTCTTTTTACCTTTACCACTAGTAGATCGACGTTTTCTTCTGATATTACCTCCTTGTTTCTTAGCGGGTCTTTTCCCACGCCTTCTTCTCTTTCCTCCTCCAAACGTAGTTTTTGCTTTCATTGCTGCTGTTACTGCTAAAGACGATGCTTTTTCACCAATACTCGCGTCACTAGATTTTACTCTTTGCCAAGCTTTCTCAGAAAGTGCTCTATCTGCTATTGATCTATTTTTTGTATCACCAAATTTGGAATACGCTATATCGTGCTGTTTACAAGCCTGATCAAGCTTATTTATTCCAGGATCTCCTCTAGCAAGCCGTTTCTCTAATTTGGTTCCAGGACCACAATATTGATATCCTCCAGGTAAATGTAATTCCACAGGTAATAAATCAATCGCCTTGTTAACTATAGCTCCAACCGGTTTACTTAATAGAGAAAATGCTGTTGATGCTATTCCCCTTCCTCTCTGTAATCTCTCTCGATTATGACTGATGCGTTTAGCCCTCGGCATGACTATTTATAGCCAAACTTACAGTCAGTAGGTGCACTCTATAAATGTTTTACAATGAATGTAATATTAGTCTTGGCTTCTTGTATTATATATACTGTTTAAAATCCATTTATTATATAGAAATGGATTAATTAATTAAATGTAGACATAATAAATAAAAGTAGTAAAAATATAAATAAGGTGTAATTGAAGATGTTTCAAATGTTTCTCCGCTGGTGATGGTATCGTTGTTTTCGGTAAAATGAATAAAATCTAAATAGTTGTCATGTTCCCTTAGAAACTTGCCACTTAATCGTTGGTAATTAAATAACACATTCCAGTCTAGTTTATCTTTAAAATTGTCAATGTAATTTTCAGAGAGATTTTGATATTTACTTATTACTTCCCAACAGTTATTAAAATTTGATGTCATCTCTACAAGAAAGTTTTCTGAAAACTGTTGTCTTTGTAAAATATGAATCCAGTTAACTCTGTGAAAATAAATTCTTAACATAGTCATTGTGAAGAGGTAGTGTATGGAAAGTTGTTCCCAATCCATATATCTATCAAACCGTTGAACAAAACCATCTGTCAGCACTCCTTGGGGAAATCTCGGCTCTTGAGATATTAAACTCCACGCAGTAATATTGGATTCCATCATCCTCTCTGTATCATCTCTCGAATATAACTGATGCTTTATCCCTTATCATGGGTATTTAAATTCTTTTTTCTCTTATATAATCTTCATCGTTTTCTGTTGGTTCATTAATCACATTCACTTTATCCCCCTTTCCTAATGTCTTGACTTTAGAAGGCTCAGACGGTTTATCTAATTGATTAGGTTTTTCTGGATTGTGTATCTTTTTCCAGTCTAAATAATTGTGGCTGTCAACATCTGAAGTTACAGCTCTTCCTGAAGCCCGATGGATATAATTAAATAAAGCTGCACCAAACCTTTCCATATGTTTTTCATATTCTGTAGTCCATTTCTTGTGTACTATATCAAATATTTTCTTATTTACAGCGTCTCCATCCTGCTCACAATCACCTACATTTGACAATTTTAATTTTTTTACATCATAGCTTGTATCAGTTTCATTCTTTTTGTAAATCGTTAACAATTTTAAAGTCGCTAAATTTACTGCTTCACCATCATAAATGGGATGTTTTATATTGCTTAACCTTTTACCGGAAAATCCCCAATGGTCTTCGTGTACAATCGGGGTTCTTTTATCCATATATTGTACCGTAACCGCATCAGAAGACAAAAGCGGATCACCAACATTTTGAATTACTTTTCCTTCAAAATTATAATTACCATCAGGTGTTAACGGAAACCCAGCTCTTTTTTCACTATATCCAGATTTTACTCCAAACTCGGAATACCGTCCAAACTTGTCCACACTCATGATGTAACTGAATCGCTATCGTTTAGGTTCTTACTATATATATATATATATATATACGTCTACTGAACAATTATTTCTCGTTTTCGCAGTTCATCAACCAAAGCTACCCATTCGTTTTCTAAACCAGTGTGCCCGGCTTCTATAGCTTCATGTAATAACCTCATTCGATCAACTAACTTATTTATATCGTTGTAATATATTATATTGGTTTTTATACAAATTTTTTAATAATCCCCTTCCAGATGTAGTAGGATCAGTTGTTTTTCTTTTTTTATGCAAAACATTTAATTCAGCAGAAGATAAAGCTCTTCTTTTAATTGGAGCTTTATTTGATTTCGAGGGGAAAAGACTAGATATAATGTTTGTGTATTTTATTGACCTGTTTCTATGAATAGGTAGTTCTTTGGAATATTTTGTTCTATGTGCATTTGTATACTCTAGTATATTTTTAAACAATTGTAAATCCTTTTTAGTATATTTACCAGGATTATTTTTAAAGATGAGTTCAAACAAACCTGTTGTACCTTTATATTTCTTATCACCAATAACTATATCATCATTTTCGTTTATATCTAACTTTCTATCTCCAATCATTAATCCTTTATCCTCTATTCTAGCTCCATATGTATGATAATTTCGATTAGCATGTGTGCCATGTAACATTTTTAATGTATATTTTCTTCCAAGTGTTCCTTTAAACATAATATCTGTGCCTAATTTGCTTAAGTTGGATGGGTTGATATCCTCTTCTTCTGCTCTTGTATCTTCCGCACTTGTATCTTCTGTACTTGTATCTCCTGCAATGTTCTTTTCCCTTAAATCTCCTATATCTCCGCTTTCTTCATACTCGTCGCTTTCTTCAGATGTTTGTAACTGGTCAGAACTTTCATCATTCTGAAATTCTTCTTCATATTTGGAAATTGGTAGCATTTTGTCTCCTTCGAAGCGAATTGAAGGTCTTTCCATATTTTGTGCTAATCGCTTTAAAGGTTCAGTAACAGGTTTGAATGTTGTTTCTAAAAATTGCTCTCTTTCATTTATACCTGATTTTAAAGCTCGGTTTTTTTGTCTAATAGAATCACTAAGTGATTTTATTTCCTTTAATAGCTTTTCCTGGTTAACCATCTTCACACCTTGACGACTTGTACAGTAATACCGCTAATCAGTGTATTAAAACGAATTTATCAAAACCTATTCTATAACGACCATCTTTTATAGCTTGATCTTTCATAATAACCAAAAATCCATACTTTTCCGCCCATGCTTTTCCGCAAAGCTCTTTAAACTTTTCAAATGGCATATCCGCATTCACATGATCGTTATATATATGTTTTAGGTTAGTATCATCTTGTTTGAATACAATTAGAATATTTGCATTATCTCTGATAAGTTGTTTTGGGATTTTGCTATAAGTTTGTCCTATATATATGCTGTCGATGTTATTATGTCTTCCCATGGCAAAGTAGTTTCTAATAGTATCCTGATTTTCACAAGATACATCGTCAAATATAAATACAGAATACGGTTTCGCTTCGTTTGGTTGCATAATGCTATCACTAGCGTTAAATTTGTAAAAATTAACATCAGACACATCAGATAGGATTTTATCCAGCAATTGATACTTTGGTTGATGTAGAGACTTTGAAAAAATATATAGGTTACTAAACCTTAATCCCTGCGGATTAGTGATCAAATTAAAGACAACATTGGTCTTTCCACAGTTTGAGGGGCCACTTACTATACATCGAACAGTGTTTGGAAGTAAACTACCGTGTTTACCATTGTTGATTTTAACGTTATCCACAGTTAAATCATCTATGTTATTAATATTGAATCGATCTTTATGGTGAATAATCTCCATCCTGCTCAAAGGTTAACGATGAAATGAGTTGCTTGTATTAAACCAAGTCCTTTATAGGTATCCATGAATCCTCAGTTTTGTTAAACCCTAACCACCGCACTTTAACTGCGTCCTTTTTTCTTTGTAACACTTTTTCAACAAGATATACATCACCTACTGTTGACTTTAACATTTCATGTCCATAAAATGCACCTTGCAACAAATCTCCTTTGTTATCTTTTAGGATATACGTTTCAGGTACAGTCGGTTGCACTTTATACACTGTAAAAACTTCATTCGTCCAATTGGGAAGGTATTTTTTGGTAAACACTCCCTTATATTTACTAATCCGTACTTTATCACTTACATTAAATTTTCTTGGCTGCATTTTTTCTACTTTAGGCTTTGTATTTTTCTTTATGCGTTTTAATACATCTTTTGCATTTCTTCTATTTACTTTGTTAGGTTTCATACCAATAGTTCTATGAAACCTGTTGTTATAATCATTTATTAATTGTGGTAAAACATCATACCATACGTAAGAACCTCTTTTTGAAAATTGTTTATACAGTGCTCCTTTCAAGGTTCTATTGAATCTTTCTACAATAGCTGATTTTTTCTCTGAATTTGTAGAATAATGATTTATTTTATATTTATTCATTAACTGTGCAAAGTTTGTATTAAAGTATTCTGTTCCATCATCAGTTTGTAAATGTTTAATTTTGTTTTTATCTCTTTTTATGGCTATTTCCATGGCTTCTGTTACGCTTTTACCAGTCTTGTCCTTTAGAGGCAAAGCGTCTGCAACTTTTGTAAAACAATTAATAATTGTGAGTATATATTTAAATCCTTTGTTTATTCTGCTATGCGGTCGCATTTCAATTAGATCCGCTTGATATAGATCATTTATCCCTTTTATAACAGTATTTCTTCTTGGAAACTTTATTCTTGCAGGTTTGTGTAGTTCATTAATAATCTTCTCCTTCAGGTCTGACATGATGGTTTCACGAAGGCAGCTGATATGGTATTAAATATTCTTTGGTATAAATCTGCTTATATATATATATATATATATACATATAGTTCAAGGTCATTTAAAACTTGTGTAAAAAAAGGGGAAACACAGCTTAACATTGCTGTGTTTCCCCTTTTTTTACGGAAAGGAAAAGGATAAAGGATCTAGGACGATGAAAAGGTTACTCGTCAATAGGGTTGAGGGAGTAGTGGCCGAATGGTAATGTGTTGATTTTGTCTGGAAGTGTTTGTCTTTTGTCGTCATTACAGGATAGCGCCTTTTTAACTTCAGTCACGCTGTACAGTTGATGGTTAAAACTTCTGATGGTGTTGAATTTAGCTGTAATGATGTTATCCTCAAATAAGCATTGCTTGTAGTGTTCAAAATGCACTTTCTTCTTTAAATATAAACTCTTTACACCTTTAGCTTTCTTAATATAGCTATCCTTCTTTTCTTCTTCTTCTTTTTCATTATAGAGTTTCAAAGAATATAGTTTAGACATCAATGCAACAATCTCTTCAAGCAGAACACCATTAGCCTCATCCTTGAATTTGCCTAGTACTTTTTTGTGTCTGTCATTGTCGTAGTTTGGATGATCTTTTGGATAATCAGAGAAATCAAAGTCGTTCTTGTAAATAAATGTACGCAAATCTTTATACATGTCCAATGTTACTATGCGATATATGAAAGCGTCAGTGTCCATATATGTAATAGATATATTTTCTCTTCCGTAGAACGCCACCATTTTGTTGTAGTGAAAATCGTACATGTGTGTTTTTGAGATGTCCAAGATTGACATGCCTATATACAAAGGACGATCCATCTTCACACTCGTCTTCTTCATGGACACTGCTACAAGTTTTTCATTAATAATTATAGATGTTCCAAAATTTGGCTGCTGTACTAGTTTCTGTAATTTTTTTGCGTCGGTAACAAGTTTAACATTTTTGTGTCTTCTTTTGTTTTCCAATGTTTTTCCAAATATCGCATTATTCATTAATTTAAAGAAATCTTTTTGAAAGTCTGATGTAGCTGCTGCTCTTCTGATGGTATTTGAATCAATGTAGGGTTTCAACCAGCATGATTGAGAAAATTCCAAAACTCTATTAATTTTTGTTAGACGTAGTCCTAATTCGATAGCTTGTTGAACCACCCAAAAGTGAGCCACGTAGCGTTGTTTATTATTTAATGTCATCATTAATTTGGGGTGTTTTCCAATTGGTGAAATTTCTGTTTTAGCAAGAAGTGGAAGGTCATAATGAAGATCATGTAAATTTTCTGGGTATTCAAAATCGCAATCCAAAATATATCCAGTGTCACCATGTTTCGGAATTTGTAAAATATCGCCAATAGAGTCGGGATTAATCCATTTAAAGTTATCAAAAGGAAGTGGGTTTGACATTGCCCATCCGTACAGGTTATTTGCATCGAAATATCCTAAATAGGTTGACGGTTTGGTTTCATCGTAATCGGGTAGGTATTTGTTGTTGGCTTTGACATGTCTGGTAACACTTTGGGTCAATCCGCCTCTTACTCCAGCTTCAACCATTAAAACCATGTCAATGTCTGTTAAAAGTTGGAGTTTGCATTTTGTTTCTTTTAACATGGCTTGCCAAGCTAATCCTGGTGAAGTATACGAATGTAGAGGGTCCAAACCGTATGCAGCAAAACAGGTGTTTCGGAATTCTTCCATTACATCACAAAGAAGAGTTACATCTAGTTTGACATAAAAGTCTGAGTAATCTCCTAAGGTCTTCATATCTAACTCGTTCCATACTCGACGTGCGTGTTGATAGTCCTCAAGTGATATTTCCGAATCATTAAGTTTGTTTTTGAAGTGTTCTGGTGAAGGTAGTGATGTTTCATCAAATCTATGCAGTCCATCGATGTAATCATAGGGGAAGACTCCTTTTCGAAGAACCAAATCCATTTTACTATTGGGTACAATTTTGCTTGTTTCTATCAAATCTGTTCTTCTTAGATTTTCAGATAATTTCATGAGGCTTGAAGGCATAAATCTAAATGAATCAACAAACCTTAATTTAATTTTACCCACCTTTTTTGAAAAGCTTATAAATTTTTCCATTGTAGTAGCCAAAACGTCTATTGCTCCATTATCTCTTCCTAGTTCGGGGATTATGAAGTGCGAATCATAACCACTCAGATTGTGCACAACTACGGGGATAAAATATGGTAGTTTGTAGTTCAAGTTGCAAGCGTTACAGGCTGCACCTCTGTACGCTCCCGTAAGATGATCGTGGTCACGAACTTTAACGTTATCCAGTGTAAAGGTGTTATTACACAAATAACACGTTGTTGTTGAATCATAATGTTGAAGTTCTTCTTCTTCCATAGGTGACATGGGTACCTTTGTTCCATACAGTTCTTCTACCTTTGCAGCTATGTCATACAAATCATCGACAAAGTATTTGGCTGCTTCTTCACCGCGATAAATCTTTGGAGAAGATGATAGTCCATATTTTTGAAGATGGTCTTCAGTCAACGTGGATTTAATTAGTATGCAATAACTGTTTGGTGAATGAAGTTGGTATTTGCTTCTTCTTGTAACGTCCTCTTCTTGTTGTTCAAGCGGATGTAAAGAAGACTCGAAATCAGCGTAAACAACAACAGGTACACGGTATTGTTGTATTACTTTGTCAAATTTTATCTGCGCTCTGCTAGGATGCGGCAATTTAATTCTTACTTCATAGTTTCCATTACATAACCGCTGGTGTTCTACTAACCAATCAGACCCTCCCCTTCTTAGTTCTTTGTTCACGTGACAAAAACATCTTTTGCAAATTGTCATCTTTCTTTTATGCTTAGATAATTGATTAGAAACAAGACTTTCAAATTTTTTGATATACACAAAGTGTGAAATATCACCTTTAGTAATTAATAACAAATCGGTATGATCTCTGCGCTCATTTGGTGTTATACGCAAGGGGTACAAATTGTTTGTCGAATCCAATCCGAAGAGGTTGACAGAAGCTGAAGGATTTTGTTTTTCAAATTTTGAAACGTCTGTTATAGCAACAGGGTAAGTCATCCCTTGGAAATTATATCTATGTTGTACTTCTTCATAATAGTGACTTGGTCTTTCCGGATGAATTGTTACATATTTGGCCAACATAGCATATTTAAAACACTCAGTATCTTGATTTTGTACGTTGACGCAGGATAAGGTATTTCTAATCTTTGTTGGTAGAGGAATGTAGCTACTTCCTCGAATTCCATAGCCGTGTTTGTGTACTCTTAAGTCTAGCCCTGTGATGCTTAACAAATTCCATCCAGAGCCTCTTCCTTCATGTTCTTGTATTTTAGTCATTAGCTCTTCAAAACATTCAGATACGATTGAATCAATATCTGACGAAAACATAATAGTTCGGTTTTTTGTTAAAAACCCTCTCGGTGAAGTTTCATTTTGAATGTTTGTAAATAAAGCATCCATTAATAGTCCAAATTTAATAAAATTTAATCTTTTTAATTCATTTTGCAAAGTGTTGCTTACCAATCCTTTTGCGTTATTTAAAAACTCTTCGAGTTGTAATTTTGCATTGTCAATTTTGAAGTGGGTTACTACATTACCCGGAAGTGCTCGGGCATGTAGTTCTACATTTACTGCTGTTGATGCTGAAGGACGGTGAAGTGTAGACAGAGCATGCGTAGAAGTCGATGCAGCTGATGATGTTGAAGGATGATGAAGTGTAGACAGAACAGGCGTAGAAGTCGATGCAGATGATGATGATGTTGAAGGACGGTGAAGTGTAGACATAGCAGAGGTAGAAGTCGATGTTGATGGTGCATATTGAATAACACTAGGTCTGGAATTTTGGTGTTGAGCTAACATTTGATCTATTTCTTTCAATTCTTCTTCTTCATATTCTTCATTTTGGTTTTTGTTATGATTCAGTTCTTTATGTATCATTAAAATAAATTCATCCTTAAATGAAGACTTGCAAATATCGCAGCGATGCATAATGTAGGTGCGATCTCCACAAGGGTCAAGACAATAATGAACAACACTGCAAATACCCCTCTATTTATACCCTCGCAAAAGTAATGGGGGTATGTATTACGTGAAGTTTACTATTTTTTTTTTTTTTTTTTTTTTTTTTTTTTTTTTTTGCATTTTATATTTACTATTGTAGCTGGAGGCTACAAATTTCTGTATTTAGGTCAAGGTCATTGAACAAATTTACCAAAACGGGGAATAGAGCAGTAAATGATTTTATATTAAACCATAAACTGATCTATTCCCCGCTCTGTATTTAACTAAGACAATTTTCTCCAACAGAAACATTTGATAAATTTTAAACTCGGATGTGAAGTTGGATTGTACACATTGCATCTTGATCAACTAAAAATTTCATAAAACAATAGGGATCTTCAGTTGTAGATTCATCTTTAACATATTCAATAGTCAACATTGCCGAACGAAGATCTTGTGGAATTACGGAGACTTTTATGAGTCGCCTTTCGAGTTCGAACCGTTTTGTTATTGATGTAAGTTTTATCACATCATCGATATCGATGAGGGGAAAGCTGTAGCAAACGGAGTTTCCTGGTGGGTTCATCATGTCTATATGATAAATATACACTGTTGCATCGTCTTTAAATAGACGTTCCCCCACCATTAAATGTATAAGTTACCCCACTTTTTTAATCATGTAAATGGGTCAAGGTCATACAACGATATTACCAAAACGGGGAATAGAGCAGTAAGTGATTCTCACTATAACCACAAACTGATCTATTCCCCGCTTTGTATTTAAAGTAAACTATTTGAAGACAACAAAAACTTATTCAGATTCTTCCGATGATAATGATGATGATGAGCTATCACTAAATAAGCGACGACGAACACAAAAGTTCCCTGTGACTGGATCTAGAACTACATCATCGATATTAATACTGCTTGGAGGGGTTTCACTATCAACAAGGTCCATTTCCTCCAAGCAAAGCAACTGATGATGAAATTCCGGTTCATTATTATCAACATCGTCGTCGTCAGTCAACAGCTCCAACAGCTCCATCTCTCCAAGATATGGTTCACTGCTAGCAAACTCACTCAGTAGTTCAAGATCACTAAATAGTTCACCTTCCATCTCTGAATCGTCTTCGTCTTCATCTTCGTTTAAATTTAATGGAATATTTTTAATCAATTCTAGTATAGTCTTCTTAGAAGGGAAAATGTTATCTCTGGGCGACATGATTCCAAGTAGCAGACTGATTTACCACTAATACGAAACCACCTTTTATACATGATTTCGGTGGTGGTGGGGGTAAGTGTTGAAAGTGCAAGTGGTAGGGAAAAGTGATAGGGAAGAGGTATTATTGTAACACAAATGATTAAGTCCTGTAAGTGGGTCAAGGTCACCTTATCCTATTACCAGAACGGGGAATAGAGCAGTAAGAGATTCTTATTCAAACCTCAAACTGATCTATTCCCCGTAATGTATTCCCCCCCCCTCCCCCCCCCCCTTTGGCGTTTTATTTAGTTTATGAGGTTGTGTAATAAAGGCACAGTGTGTAGCCTTCTTGTAATAATTGGACAATTTTTTTCTTCAAAGGGATTGGTTTTACATCTATTTTTACTTCTTCTGTTCCACGAATACCCAATCCTTTGACCTGAACATGTTGGTATTCCGTTAACAGTTGGTAAACACGCTGGATAAAAGTATCCGCTTTAGCAGTAGAGTCAATATAGTGGAGGTATACCATGGTAGGTGCTCTCTTGACGCAATTCAGAACCAAAGTGATAATTGTCTCTGTAACATCGGGCTTATATACCCATCGTTTTTTTTGCTTTAATTACAGGTTTGGAACAATATAAAATGTTATATTAATGTTCCATCCTTTATCGACTAACCTTACCATATTACCAAAGATTTTATATAACTTTCTACTGTAGTTTGTTTCAAATGCTTCATTTTCACTACTATAAACTTCACCTGTTGGTCTCCACATGTACAATTGACAACTAACCTCTATATCAAGATACCGTAGCAGTAATCTCCTTACAGCAAGCACCTGATCAATGTTTTCGACCCGTCTGCTAACTATTATAGTTGCTGCAGAGATAGAAGTAGTGGATGCATTCATTTTCAGCAGAGTACTAATTTTTACCAGCGATGGAGAACCTCCTTTATACTTAGTTTAGGTAGTGGTGGGGGTTAGGAAAAGATATTGTTGTGAGAAATAAGAAGATCTTTCATTATTTTTTATCAAACGAATATTTTCTAAGTCCCAAGGTCATTTACAACAGTTGCCAGAACGGGGAATAGAGCAGTAAGTGGTTCTCACTTGGACCGCAAACTGATCTATTCCCCGCTCTGTATTTTAAAGTAAACAATAACTCTTCTCACTATTGAGCAGCCTTTGTTCTTTGAAGCTCAAGTTCTAAGTCTGCAACCAGGCGAAAGTCTGCATCATGCTCCTCCCATTGTTCAGGAGAACGCGGTTGACCACACCACTTAGTAAAGGCGTACCTCATCGCCTCATTGTACTCCTCCAGGATAACATGATAGGATCTTGGTTGTTGCGTTGTAGACTGCATCGGTGATGTAGTTTGTTGCGGTTGAGACTGAGCACCATTTTCTGCAACCTTATTAATTTTATAAACCTCAGTCATTTCAGCAGCCTCAACAATCGCGTACAACTCCTCTTCGCTAATTTCCTTTCCCCATGTGTTGCTGTTGACGCTCATGACGATACAACTAATAATTATATTCCGAATCTCTCGCTTAAATACCCGCTTACCCCCTCCCCTCTTTACTGTTGAATAATGTCTTTAATATAATATTTCTCCTTTTTCCATTTAAGTTTTATCTTTAACTTAGTGCAATATATCTAAGTCCGTTATTTAGGTCAAGGTCGTTGTAGCATTGTAAAAAAAAAGGTGTGGACAACCTATTTACACTCTGCAGCATATGCTACAAATTGTAAATAGGTTGTCCACACTTTTTTTTTTTTAATTTGGAAAAGACTATTTTTAATTTGGAATACACTTTTTAATCTTTTTTTATTTTAAATGTTTTCCACACACTGAAACCTGTATCATTTCGAATTAAATAGTTCTGTTTGGTAAGTTCTTTGACGTGGAGGTCCATGCCTCTAGGCAACTCTACATAGTACAATTTACCTTCACATTGAACCACCACCTTTGCAAAGCCCTTTGATTTAACAAAAAAGTATCGTTTATTTCTACAAAGCCTATTAATTCGAATTTTGGTTGGTCTCACTGTTGGATGGGGTGTAGAAAGAGAAACGGTGCCCTTGTGATTTTGTTTTAAATGTGATCTGCATACTTCTTCATTTAAAACACAAGACTTAGCACAACGTTCCCCTTTCCTTGCACCTTTTTTAAAACTGTAGCTGCATCTTGGTGCAGGAAGTATAGACTGCCTTCTCAAGGTTTTTAATTGTTGAAATTTCTCTGAAGGAGATTCGTTGTTAATACAGATCACTGAAGGACGGGAAAGGACACTTACAGAAGGTGTAGAAGGTTTGGTAGGAGAAGAAGAATGTAGACTTGCAGATGGTGTTGAAGAGCCTGGTGTAGAAGGTGGAAGAATGCTTGCCAGCGCCTGCTGAAGAAGCGAAGGAGCTGGTGAAGCCAAAGATGGTGCAGTTGTTTGCTCATCCTTCCTCGGTGATGGAGATGGTGAGTGAGAAGTAGCCGAAGAAGATGAAGACGACGAAGACGATGAAGAAGATGAAGAAGATGAAGAAGCGGACGGGGGAGCAACGAGGTTTTCTTGAAGTGGTTGCGGTCGTGGTGCAGGCTCCTCAGGAACAATGCATGATAATATTAACGCCTGCCGAAGGATGGAAGGAGCTGGCGGAGCAGATGACGGAGCAGGTGAAGAGTGCTCAACCTTCCTCGGCAAAAGTTGCTTCCTACGGTCAGACATCTCGGGAACTGAACTGCACTCGTGATGTGTAAGCAGCAGAATGATTTTACCACTGGTGAAAACCCTCCTTTTATACCCAGTTGTAGGGGGGGGGGGCTTTAGAGGTTAGGGAAGGAATATTGTTGTAATGTTTTACTAAACGAAAATTTTCTAAGTCCCGAAGTGGGTCAAGGTCATCTGAACATGTTGCCAAAACGGGGAATAGAGCAGTAAGTGATTCTCACTTGGACCACAAACTGCTCTATTCCCCGCTCTGTATTAGGAGAAGAGGACTAGCTTAAAGCTCGCAATTATAGGCAAATAAACCTGATAACGGAACACTAACCTCTCCCCCGAAAAATTATTCACCCAACACACAAACGATATAGTCAGTTAACAACAGTCGCGCACTCTGAAACCGCAAGGACGTTCATCACTGTGTAGGCGTCAGAATACTACGAACCGAAGTACAATAATACCTGACCAAGGTCCCCTTAAGTTTATTTCCCCGATGATGTATCCTCCAAGATAAGCAAAATGGTCAGTTAACAACAGTCGCGCACTCTGAAACCGCAAGGACGTTCATCACTGTGTAGGCGTCAGAGTTTTACGAACCGAAGTACAATAATTACCTGACCAAGGTCCCCTTAAATTTAACCAAAAATAAGCAAACTGACTGAATCTGTTTCTCGTGAGTAAGGGTTAAGATAGGTAAAGTCATCCGGTTTGCGCGCCGTAATGACTTAAGGTCGGTTTTCGTGCCATACCTTTTTGTAAGGGGTTAGGAAAGGTGTTTATTTGAGAAACATAATCCCCCTGAGATATTTAAAGACATAAGGTCGGTTTTCGTGCCATACCTTTTTGAATGGGAGCGTGAAAGAAAAGTACATATTTCATTAGTAAATAAAAAACACTTCAAAAACACTTTAAAACCAACACCAAACTAACTACAGTTAAACTAACTACATTTACTAGCAGCAAACTACAAGCGTTATTCTTACATGCTTAATAATACACAGACATGCCTTAAGCTAAGGTAGCATCTCTAATATATAGTGGTACCAACTCTATACTAGAGATACTATTGCGGACAGCGCGGGCAAACAGCTAGCTAGGCTGTCGGCCTGCGACTGCGAACCCTCTGCGGGCTGCTCCCGCTTTTATAGGAATATATCGGGGGGGGGGGGCTTCGACAGTAGTTTGTTCTAACGCTGTATAGCACACTTTGAATTGCTCCAAGTCCGGTAACTGGGTCAAGGACACGTTAAAATATTTTGTAAAATAGCAAAGGTGTTACCTTTGCTATTTTACTTTGGAAGAAATCTGTACTACGTTTAAACAAGGGAGACTGTTATCCGTTTTACGCAAAACTCCTTGCACGATCTTTTGATAAAATGGAAAAGATTAATGCCGGAGGGCGATTCCCATTCCACCAAAATACAATGCATATCATTTCTATGCAACGGTCTCAGCTCTATTTTTACTTTTAATTTAATGCCTCGAAACTCATAAGTAAGGATGGACAGAAAGGCTTCTGAAATAGCAAGCTCGGAAGGAACAAGCCAAGTGTTTACACCTACAGCTTCCATAGCGATATGATGATTTTTACCACGCTGTTGCAGTATATATTAAATTTCCCCTTCCATAAATTTTGTGCTAAAACGTGGTTGTGTACATTGAATGTTTCTTGAATATTTTCTAAGTCCTAATCTAGGTCAAGGACACGTTGAAGATAAAAGCATTAAGTGTTAAGCAAACTACAAAACATTCCATCTACAATGTTATTATAAAGCATCAAAATATGGTCAGTTTACAACAGTCGTGCACTCTGAAACCGCAAGGACGTTCATCACTGTGTAGGCTTCAGAATACTACGAACCGAAGTACAATAATCCCCTGACCAAGATCCCCTTAAATATATTTAACTACACATGCAAATGCGCATGGTCTCTCAATTGCGCGTTGGGCCCACACACACTCAAGAGACCTACGCTGCAGCAGGCACTGCAACCCAGTGGGACGTTCATCCTAAAGGGCGGCAGGCTACTGCGCGGAGACGCTCGAAATCTCGGCTTATATAGGCGAAAAATGGGAAATAGGGATATTTAGGGGAAAACAGGATAAGGGATAACCCTACTTCGTTGCGGGATTTTGTCGGGAATTTGTCCCTTTCTGCTAAAAAGTTTATCCCTCGACCTTGACCTTGAACTTGACCCAAAGGGGGGGGGGGGTTCCTTCGGGGGGGGGGTTCCTTCGGGGGGGGGGGTTCCGTCGTTGGGGGGGGGGGGTTCCGTCGGGGGGGGGGGGGTTCCGTCGGGGGGGGGGGGTTCCGTCGGGGGGGGGGGCTTGAACTTGGCCGGGGGGGGGGGGGGCGGATGTAAACCGGTTCTAATTAGTACCCAGCTTTCTATCTATATATTGATAGGGTAAGGTTATCCTTTGCGACCTGCTTTACTTTGTCTGGCACCTCATTCCAGCTTTGGTTCTCAGCCAGTATACACGTGCTCTATTCATTTTCCCTTCCATCCAACAACACCATGTCTTCTCCTCTGACTCCCGAAAAACTTCAACGTTTGAAGGAGTCCTTGAAGAAGTCGACGGAAAGAAGAAGCGGATTTAAGAAACCTTCAGCTTTTAAGTCTGCTCTTAGACGTGATTTTCGGTGTCACCCATTATATTTTCACCAGCGACCCTCAACTCAGCCTCAGCCTTCTACGTCCACACCTCGACCTTCATCTCCACCACTAACTGTAGATGAGGTGATGGAGCGGACAAGAGTGATGGGGATCAATGATTTGGTGACGCCGATCGACACCTCCAAGGCCGAGTTCCGGAATCTTAAGCGGATGACGGAGTACAAGTTTGTGGCTAGGAACGGGGACCACGTGTTCCTCTTCCAACACACCGACCACTACGTCGAGGTGCGTCTGCCGCAGACTTGTCCACCACCACCCCCTCTGATAAACGACACCCAGGAGTTGTACTTCATGAGACAAGATGGGAGGGTAAAGTGGGTTTTAAAAAATAAAGTTTAAATTAAGCAGCGATCCCTAGACCAACCATTTCTAACCAAACCATCCCTCAGCACGCAAACGGTCCTTTTCAGGACCACCCTAAGCATTTCAAGTTAGGGACTTGGCCCGTACATAGGCAGGAGACTGTTAGTCTTATGTTTGTGTGCAGCCCACTTTGTGAAAATTTCTAAGTCCCAAGGTCCTTGAACATGACCCAAAAAAAAGGGGGGGGGGGTGTACAAAGTTTGTGCAAAGTATGTCATGTGGGTACTCAAATTAAACGGATTGATCAGACGACCAAGTTGGTGCAAACAGAATTCAGATCCGACCAAGGGTATAGCAGCAACAGCGAAAAAACAACTATTTTCAAGGACAAACCTAAATAACTTCTTTATTTACGGTTTAAAGTATATTAAGTGGGTACTCAAATTACGCGGATTGATCAGACGAACAAGTTAGTGCAAACAGAATTCAGATCTGACAACGGGTATAGCAGCAACAGTGAAAAAACACCTATTTTCAAGGACAAACCTAAATAACTTCTTTGTTTTTAGTTCAAAGTATAACATGTGGGTACTTCAATTACGCGGCTTGTCAAGACAAACAAGAAGGTGCAATCTAAATTTAAATCTAACCAAAAGTATAGCATCTGTAGCGTAAAACGATGGTTTGAAGGACAAGGTAACGTTGTGGTGAGGGTTAGGTGCCTATCATACACGATAACGCTCCATCATTATTCTTCCAGCTCTTGACGGATGAACATCTACCTAGAGGATCTGAAAAATGTCGCAGTTTTACAGGAACATGAGGAAGGTGACCTTCAGTAGTCCCCTTGACACTACTTTCTACTTCCCTGACAATGAAGACAGAAGGTCTACACTTTTAGTGGACAATGAGCGGTTTCGTCGAAGAATAATCGAGGTTGAAACACTTTTAGCTAGTTGTTTGCTTCGCAAAAAGAACCATATGAATACATGCACCGGTTTAGATCATAGTAGCTGTTATACTTATACAGCGTTGAAGCGCAAACATTATTGAAGTTTTTAGTTACGGAGCTAAGGTCTTGACAGTCTAAGAGCTAAACCCTAACTAACACATGTAAACTAGTTATTGTGCGATGTAAAACTTGGTGGGGAGACTGGTGTAGTGGGGGGACTGGTGTAGTGGGGGGACTACCATATGCCGCACACTTGCCACCTACCGCCTGCCACCTCCCACCAACCATCTGCTTCGTTCGACTACACTTTTACCCCCACCATTTTGTTTGATACCAGAACGCTAGCTAGCGAATAGTCAGTACACCTCCGGCTCTCGACCGGTGAACATCGAGCTCTCCGAGACGCTCTTCACAAAATAACAATATCATTTCACTCAAGGTCTGATAGATGTTTCTATTTCATTGCCGTCACGTATTATTTCCTCCTGACAGCAATGAAATGCAAACACCTAACAGAACAGATAGGTGTCAAAAACACAACATGGACTCTGCGCAGGGATCGAAGTATCTACCGTCTTTCTTCAGAAAGCAAAGTGATGGCCGCAACTCGTCCGGATCAACAACATCGATGACAACCAACAACGGGGAACTATTGTAAACATGAATTATTGTAAACATAACTTATTGTAAATAAAAATAAAGTAATATTTGTATTAGTACTACCTCGCACTCGTATCATTCGATTGCTTCATTCGATAATTTTCATTCGATATTTTATCGAATTAAAACTATCGAATCACAATCGGATTTTACGCGTGCGAGGTAGTACTTTTTTAAAATTACCTCCCCGTGACCTTGAACTTTGAACTTTAACTCATTTCGTCACAAAACCGTCTACGTCACTGGCTCAGCCCCAGATAACATCTTTCATGACTCAGCACTTCCGGTCACGTGACCGGATGACGTCACTTCCGGCGCAAAACCCGCAAACCCACACTACTAACTTGTATTCATTGTTTATAATAATTGCAATATCCACGTTACTTGCACTAATGTTTAAACATTTTTATATTTATTAGAGACGTAAAAAAACTTTTTTTATGAATTCATATTGATATACCTGTTTTATAATATTTATAATAATATAATGATTTGTGTAAGCTGCAAGTAAATGTTGTAAATCCTTCAGGTACCATATTAGTTTTAGATTGAAAGTCATGCTCAATAAGTACTGAAGATTTAACTGATACCGAGTCCAGAAGGAATTACATTCTGGCCATTCCTCCAACTATATGATTATTTGATAATAATCTACTATTATCTGCAAACTATTAATTGTTAATAGTATATAGAATATTAATTCAATAGTTTATCATGTGCCTGATTATAGTAGGGGGCATTGGGGCATTCAAAACCAGCACAGGCGTGTGAGGAGCAAGTGAGGAGCAAGTGATGAGCCCCCCCCCCCGGCCGGCAGCAGCACGCAGGTGAGGAGCCCCCCCCACCCCCCCCCGTGACGTCAGCCCCCCCCCGTGACGTCAGCCCCCCCCGTGACGTCAGCCCCCCCCGTGACGTCAGCCCCCCCCCCCGTGACGTCAGCGCCCCCCCCCCCGTGACGTCAGCCAACCCCCCCCCCGGCCGCCAACGGCACTTTTCGTGATGACCTTGAAAATGAGGAAAAACTTTCGAAAATTAATAACTAACCTATTTATCCACCGATTCCCACGGGACTTTTTCCAGAGTGTAGGCCTATCCTCAAGGAAGCGAATGACGTAAGAACCCCATAGATCCACCATTAAACAAGGCCGCTATTAATTTAAAACCGCGTTTTCCTTATGGGATCTTAGCTGTTTACCAACCGATTTTGACGAAACCTTACCACATGTCGAGCCGTGACCTAAGAAAACCATCGCTTAAAGAAAATTGAAAATCCACTGTTAAACGGGCCCGCTATTAATTTTCAAACGCGTTTTCCTCATGGGATCTCGGCTGTTTGCCGACCGAATTTGATGTGACTTCGTTTCACGTTGTATGCCGGCTTGACTAAACCAAACTGCAAGCGGCTCCGTGGAGTCACGTGTCGAGGCGCGTGCTAGGGCCTACGTGACTGTCCCAGCCTGTTTACTCATCAGCGGCTTTCAAGACCCCTCCGTTCTAGAAGGTTCCGGCAAGTGCGTCGCATGAGGCCTCCTCCTGACTGGAGTGCTATGTATGAGCATGTCACGTGTCGAGGCGCGTGCCAGGGCCTACGTGACTGTCCCAGCCTGTTTACTCATCAGCGGTTCCGGGAACTGTTTACCGCTTACATTCCACTGCGAAGCTCCTCCGGAGTGTGATGGAAAGTTCCTCGGCGTCATCAACCGGTCTATTTAAGTGCGCTACTTTCCCAAGCTACTTCAGTATCTAGTGGCAACTCGTCCTGTGAGGAGCTAGGTGTTTTTGCTACGAGTATTTGTGTGACTGTGCAGAGCCTTGTCTTTGGATATCTTAAAATGTAAGTAACATGTAATTTACTTTTTCATCAACCAGTTTTCGATGCCCTAAAACCTAATTAGTTAACATTAATATTTCATCTTTTACATATCCCAGTACACGGGGTCTTGTCGTTTCCTTTCAGATGGAGATGAGTGGAATTGTAATGACCTTGAAACAGTCGTGTTTTATAACGATAAAATTAATAAGCCGAACCTAAAAAGCAAAATAGATTCACTACCACTCTTTTTTTATTTTAAAAAGTTTGAGTAAAATAAAAGTAGTTTTTTGTTTTGTTTTTACTTTTCAATCGAAATGTTGAGGGCAACTGCGCTTTTGTGACGGATGGAGAGTACAGATACACGATGTTGCAGATGGCTGTTCATCTGTGTGAGGTTTGCGGGCGCAGTTTCGGGGTTGCAAGAAACCTGACCCGCCACGTAGCATCTGCCCACAACGATCGCCATTACGATTGTCACGTCTGCGGCAGACGCTTCGGGCGAAGCGACAACTTGCGACGCCACCTCGCTGCAGTTCATCCTCCCACTCCTCACGACCAAGCGCCAGGTACAGTTTTAGTTTAAATAAGAAGCCGCCAGTAGATTTATTAAGTATGCTGTTTCCTGGTGTCCTCACCCATGACGTCACGACAAGCCCGTGGGCTTTGATAACTAATGACTTGTTTTTATGAGAGAGTAAACGGCCCTGACTGGGTAAACTGACAATTAAGACGAGAAAACAGACTCGAGAGGTAAACAAGAGGTTGCCAGCCCTCTGCATGTTCCTCACCGCCATCTCCTCATCCTTGTATTTAACAGGCTTGGGTAACTGGCGATTGAGATGAGGAAACAAGAGGTCGCCAGTCCACTGTATAGTTCCTCATCCTTGTGTTTATAGGGTAACTAATAGGACTTGTTTTCCTGTTCGCAGGCCATCCGTGCCCGTTGTGCTCCGTCGCCCTGGCGGGTCCCGAGGATCTTCGCCACCATATGAAAGCGGTCCACGGTGCGAGCCCGTCTGCTTCAACTTCCTCCTCCTCCTCTGCAACGCCACCCTTCAGAGACCCACGGCCCGAGTGCGACGCGTGCGGGCGGCGATTCTCCCGCGGGGACCTGCTCCGGCGTCACGTGCAGCTGGTGCACGCCAACGAGGTCCGCTGTCCCGATTGCGGCGCCCTTTTCCACAGGGCCGCTTTTCTCCAGCGGCACATGGAGAGCGCCCACCGCGGTATGAGGTTCGCGTGCGCCTACTGCGACCGAGGCTTCACCCGACGCTACAACCGGGACCGACACGAGGCCCACAACTGCCCTGTCGTGAGGAACCTCGTTGTGGACGAGATGCCGCGCCTGCCCGTCCTGTCACCCGAGCCCCGGCCCAGCCGCGAGCCCCAGCCCGGACCTAGCCACGAGCCCCAGCCCGGACCCAGCCGCGAGCCCCAGCCCGGACCAAGCACGGCACCCGACGGGATGGTGGGTGGTGGAGGACTTCTTGGCCGTGGAGGACGCGCTGGTGCTGCTGTTCGACAGCGTCCTGGAACTGCTGGCCGACGTCAGGACCCGACACCCGAACATCAAGGTGAACATGTTCCTAGAGTGCGAATTCGCCAACGTTCACGGAGCCACCTGTCTGCGGGCCTTCAAGACAAAGAACGTGCCTCTCACCGCCGCGTCCAACTTGGAGGACTTCCTATCGGCTTCCTTCCACAAGCTGGAGGAAGAGAAGGAGCAGTGCCTGCTAGTGGGCAGCGGGTGGAGCTATCTCCGAATACGCGACCTGGAGATCCGCGTCAACCTCTACACCCCGTTGGGAGAACGCGGAGCCCGGTTCGTCCAGCTTCCCAGGACCATCTGCGACACGCGTGCCGTTATCAACGTACAAAACGTCGATGACATGTGCTTCGCGTATGCCGTCCTGGCCAAGTTCGTCATGCAACTCCCGGAGAGGCCCGCATCGTACACGCTACGACTGGGTCGGCCTACGCTTCCCCGTGGCTGTGAAGGATATCAAGGTCTTTGAGAGGAAGAACGCCATCAGCGTCAACGTGTACGGGATCGAGCGCGCCATGGTGGGGAGACGCCCCGACGGATCGCCAAAGTTCCAGGACCGCGTGTTCCCGCTGAAGATCTGCAAGCGGGAGTTGGAGGATCACCGGGACCTGCTGTACGTGACCACCGGTGGGGACAGTCACTACGCCTACATCGCGAACGTCAGCAGGCTGGTGCGACCTCAGCTGACGTCCCACCACGGCGCTATCCACGTGTGTAAGCGATGCTTCGCTTACTTCGACAACCGGCCCAACAAGCTGCAACTGTCCGGTGCCGAGCGTCTGGAGGAGCACATGCGATACTGCACCGCCAAGGCTCCCCTTCGCCTGGACTTGTCGAAGAAGCAGCAGATCCGCTTCGCCCACCCCGAGTACACTAGGCGGGAGAGGTTCTGAATCTACGCGGACTTTGAGTGTGCTCTGCAGCCCGTCGCTGTTGACCCAGCGGAAGCGCCGCCCGGCACGAGGCCCCTGCAACTGCACGTCCCGTACGCCTTCGCCTACCAGATCGTGGACTCGCTCGGCCTGGAGGAGTTTGAGCCCCGCGTCTACTTCGGGGCTGACGCGTCCAAGGTCTTCATGGAGAGGTTGAAGATGGACGTGCTGGCGCTGTGGGAGTTCCTATTCAGCATGAGAGCTCTGCACCCTTCTCTGACCCGGCAGGAGATGGACGAGTACCTGGCGGCGACTCACTGCTACCTCTGCGGGAAGGAGTTCACGGACCAGGACGTCAAGGTGCGGGACCACAATCACGCCCCGCCCTACGAGTTCCGAGGAGCCGCTCATCGCTCGTGCAACCTCAGGTACCGGGAGCAGCGACACATCAACTGCTACTTCCACAACCTGTCCAACTACGACGCCCACTTCGTAGTGCGCGAGCTAGCCATCGACCCCGGCGACGTGGACGTGTTGGCCCACACGGAGGAGCGGTACATCGCTTTTACCAAGCGATTCCACTTTGGTCAGCCCGGGGACAACCAACGACAGAGCAGTTTCGCGGTGCGCTTCCTGGACACCTACAGGTTTCTGTCCATGAGCCTGGCCAACCTGGCGGCGGGACTTCCCACGGACAGGATGCGCGAGACGAGGAAGCGCTTCCCCGACGACCGGCTGTTCGACCTGGTGCGTAGGAAGGGCGTGTTCCCCTACGACTTCGTTACGTCCTACGACACGTTGTACAGGACCAGGGAGTTGCCGCCCAAGGAGGCGTTCAGGCACTCCATGACCCTGGAGGACATCAAGGACGAGGAGTACGAGCACGCCCTCAACGTGTGGCGAGCCTTCGAGTGTCGGCACCTCAAGGACTACGCGGACAAGTACCTGCGATGTGACATCGCCCTGCTCACCGATGTCTTTGAGCAGTTCCGCGACACCTCGCTGGCAGAGTACGGGCTGGACCCCGCCCACTATTACACCCTACCGTCCTACGCCTGGGACGTAATGCTCAAGACCTGCGGTGTGGAGCTGGACACGCTGCAGGACTTTGACATGTACCTGTTCGTGGAGCAGGGGATCCGGGGAGGCATCTCTCAGGCCATCACCCGCTACGCCAAGGCCAACCACGACAGGTGCCCGGACTACCGCCCGGACGAGCCCACGCGCTTCCTCCTGTACCTGGACGCAAACAACCTGTACGGCTGGGCCATGTCCCAGTGCCTGCCGACCGGAGACTTCGAGTGGCTTAGCCGTGAGGAAATACAGGCGTTGGACATTGCGGCGCTGGACGCAGAGGCTGATCGAGGCTACATCTTGGAGGTGGACCTCCACTACCCCGCGCGCCTACACGACCTGCACAAGGACCTTCCCTACTGCTGCGAGACGAAGCGCCCGCCGATAGGGAAGTTCCCCAAACTGTTGACGACACTGGACGACAAGATGCACTACATCTGTCACTACAGGGTCTTGCAGCAGGCGCTGAAAAACGGATTGGAGCTGGTCGCGGTGCATCGGGCGATCTCCTTTCGCCAGTCGCGGTGGTTGGAACCGTACATACTGATGAACACGGAGCTGCGGAAGAGGGCCAGGACGAAGTTCGAACAGGACTTCTTCAAGCTCATGAACAACGCAGTCTTCGGCAAGACCATCGAGAATGTACGGAAGCGCCTCAACGTGAAGCTGGTGTGCACCCCGGAGAGGTTTTCCAAGTACGTCGCCAGTACAACTTCCTGGACCGGACGTACTACACGGAGGACGTGGCCCTGGTGCATCTGTCCAAGGTCAACATCGTGTTGGACAAGCCCGTCTACGTAGGCATGACAGTCCTGGAGCTGAGCAAGTGGCTCATGTACGAGTTCCTGCGCAAGATGAAGGAGCGCTACGGTGACCGCCTCACCGTGGACTACATGGACACGGACAGCTTCGTCTTTGACATCGTGTCCCAGGACGTCTACGCAGAGATGAAGGAACACCTGGACGACTTCGACACCAGCGGCTATCCGAGGTCTCACCCCTGATACAACCCCGTCAACGCCAAGGTCATCGGAAAGTTTAAGGACGAGTGTAACGGCCTGTCCTTATGCGAGTACCTCGGCCTGCGGTCCAAGCTGTACTTTATGGACATCGAGGACGCGGCGACAGGCGGCAGCAAGGCTCTCAAGCGAGCCAAGGGGGTGGCGAAGAACGTTGTCAAGAACGTCCTCACCCCCGACGACTACAGAGAGTGCCTGTTTGACGGGGTCCGGAAACACACCACCAACGTCCGGTTCCAGTCCCACTTGCACCGGGTCTACACCGTGGAAGTGGACAAGCTGAGCCTCAGCCCGACCGACGACAAGCGGTGCGTCCTCCCCGACGGCATCCACACTCTGCCGTGGGGACACAAGGACGTCCCGCCGCCACCGCCAGCCAGGAGAGGAGGAGATCGACCGCAGCGGATGGAGGTGGACGGTGAGGAGGAGGAGGGACAGCGCCAGGACGAAGACGAGGAAGAAGAGGAATTCCCCGTCTAGTTGTATATATTAGTTATAAGAGAAAAAATTGTAAATAGTATTTGTAAGAAAATATAATAGCTTAATATACAGCATGAACCCGAGTTGTTTATTTCCTCCCTTTGCTCACTCAAAAGTCACAAGCCGTTAGGCTCGGAAAGGCGTTATGGGCCGTTTGGCCCGAGCCGTGCAGCTTAAAAAGCCCCCGCCAACCGGGAGCGATTGGCGGCGCGTGTCGGGGATGGCCCTGAAGGAGTTGCCCAGGAAGGAGTTGCTAAGAGCATTGCTGACGCTCAAGGTTGCACCCTCGAATTACTCAGCGGTTTGCTGATGTCCGAGGGGTCTCGTGACGCGCCCTCTTTGGCGGCCTTCACTGCCGCTTGGCGGGGGCTCAGCCAGTGACACGCGCCGCTGGTATATAAACCTGAGGTCCAGCCCCGCTGCCTCAGTTTTGCTAATTTTTAAAATTTAGTAAGGAGAAAGGAGAAATGAAAAACACAAGCTTTATCATTATGAGGCATGTATTGTACAGTAATAAGGTTACATACACATACTACAAAAACCTTACAAACTAGTTTTAAGCGAATATGGAGTGGAAGAGCCTGCGGACCAGAGCGTCGTTGGCGGCGGGAGCGGCAGGGTCGAAGAGCTGGACGTAGTCGCTGAGTGACGTGCGGAGAACAGCCCGGCAGTACAGGTAAGTGAGGCAGTAGTAGCCGCAAACAGAAGTATCGTAGCCCTGGAGTCGATACCTGTTGTAGACATAGTCGCGGTGATGAGGATTGCGCCTCAGGAACATTTGAAAGTCGGCCTGGTATGGCGGCCTTCCGTAGCTGTCCAGGTACTCGAGTCTGTCCTCTTCCGAGCAGTAAAACGCCACCCAGTGTTCGCCTCCCTCGGTGTGTGCTACCGTGTTGGACACGATGGCGGTTAGAGGCTTGACCGGCACGTCCGGTAGTTGGTCAGAGGCGTAGACCGCAACGTTCCTCAGTCCGGGGATCCTCACCAGGCATTCTCTGATCTGGACGGTATTCATCGTGGGCGGAAGCAGCACAGGCAGCTCAAGGTGGACGAGTCCAGTGTGTCGTTAGTCACGAGCCAGTCCCGCAATACTATGCAGTTATGAAGGGCGCAACGGTTGTGGGAGCTCTTATGGTGGCGACAGCGCAGGGTCCGGTAGGTGGGCGGACCGTTGAGCGACCCGCAGCCCAGATCCTCCATGTCCTGAGCGGTGGTGGCGGCGGGCTCGGTTATGAGGTGGCGTTGTACAAAGTCCCTCTTCTGCGATCCTTTGACGTAGACCAGGGGGCGGTGGATGAGGCAGGAGCGCAGCTTGTCCAGCAGGGCGACGTACGCGATGTCCCCCTGGTCCCACTCCAAGCCGTGGCAGTGGCGAGTGACCCAGACGCTCTCGCGCTGTTTCTCGGAAGTCAGGAGGTCCTTACTGAAGGGTGGGCGGGCGATGTGATGTAGGAGCAGCGTGCCGGTAGTCACGTCCACCACGCAAACCTCTTTCAGTAGAAAGTCATTATCACTGTCTTTAAAACACTGCATATCCATCACCACGCTTCCGTGATGACAGCGCGCTGGCGGTGGCTCGTTGTAGATCGGTGGCGGCACGTCCATCCCGTACGGCTGACTGAACTCGACTGAGCGCTGGCGGGAGCGCGCCTAGCGGGATAACCTTGGGTGCGCGCGCCGCCATCACCTAACGGTCCACGCGCGTTGACCTTGAGCGCGCGGCAACTCGTTTACCCGCCAAAGTCGACTGTGACGTTGCGATGACGGTCCACCTCCACGACGTTGTCCAACTCGGCGTACACTATGCAGTTGAACGCCTCCGCCAAGGCTTCGGAGAACCCAATCTCTATGCGCAGGTTACCGTTGCGCACCAGGTTCCAGTGGCTGGATTGAGAGGCCGCCATATCGGGTGTCAGATCAAACGCCATCAGGCAGTATCCGTAGGGGTATTCGTTGCGACTGACTTCGTTACCACAGTCTGAGAAATTGATGCCGGTGCCAGTGTACAGCGTGTGGTAGGCGAGCACGCACAACTCCTGACCGAACGTGTAATCCGGTTGAAGCGGCTTACATGGCACTTGCTCACCATCTATGTACAGCGCGAAGAAGTTCACGTGGCTGTGGGTGAAGTTGAACGGGTTCTACTTGTAGTCCCCGTTGAACGCCTGATTGCTGACCAGGCCAACTATAACGCGTTTCGGCAGTTGACCCAGAAACACACTGTCCAGAGTCTTGCTGCTGATACCGGAGGGTAGTGTGAAGGATTTGACTTCCACGCGCGTAATGGGATATTTGGCTGTACCCGACTCCAGCGTCCTGCTGTGAGCCAACAGCACGCTCGGGTTGATCTTACAGCGGCGCATAAACAGGTTGACTTCGGCGATGTCCACTTTGTAGTCTGTCACGGTTTTGGACATGATGGAGAATTAGTTCTTTGACCTGATCAGGCGAAAGCGCATCTCCACGCCGTTTAACATGAACTTCTCCTGGTTGCACAGGTCGATGTGCAGATGTCCGACCATGTCCGCGTACCGGCTGCCCTTGACAAACTCCCTCCGGTTCTTGAGCCCGGCATTATCCTCCTCAGTATTGTCCATGTACCCAGCATAGTCCTCGTAGAACAACTCCGCGGTGAGTTGCGATGTCTTGGCATCACCGCCATAGGACAACAGGTTCTCCAGGTCGGCGCGATAGGCGTACGTGTTGTTCTGAGGAGACACCAGTTTGTTGTTCAGGTACAGGTCCACTTGACTGAACAGCGAGTGCAGCCAGTTGTTAATCGGACCCATCTCTTTTATCACTTGATCACCCGTTACAGCGCCTCCGTTAGCCGTTCTAATGGTAGCCTTCACATGCAGTAGCGTCTGTGATAGATCCGTGTACTCGTCCCCGTGACCCGGAACTATGAACTCCACGGGCGAGTCGTCTGTCAGGGAGGAGATGGGCTTGTACTGCACCCATTTACCGCTCTCTATACTGGTCTGCGTGGGCGGTAGCGAGAACAGGTCCAACTCGGTCTTGACACACTCGCACGACTTCTGATGTAGAAACGCCATTATCCAAAAATGTCCTTCACGGTACTCTCACTCTTCTTGCTTCTCCTCTTCTTAGCGACACGTTTTGCGGGCTTCCTCTTGGGCGCAGCGGTCTTCTTCCTTGCTCCGAGGAGTTTCGCCAGAGACTGAGGAGTAACCTGCTTTACACGCCTCCTCTTATAGGCGCCACCACCGCTCAGCACGCGATCCAGTTTTTCATCGGCCTTACGTTTCAGCGACCCGGTAAACTCTCTGAGCCGGGCGTTGGCCGCGACTCGGGTGTCGGCTGTGCCCACCGCCACGTCGCCCAAGAAGCCCACACCGGACCTCAGCGCCTCCTTGCCCAGCACCGATGCGCCGGATCTGATCAACGGGACCACTGTACGCATCAGCCCGCCTAGGAAACTGCCGATGCCGTGTCCGCGTTGGAAAGCGGCTCCTCTGAATACGGAGGATACGCCATGGCCCGCCTGCTGGTGGCGGTAATACGCCAGATAGGGATCGCTCGGATTCATTGCCGCTGCCTCTCTTTCCTGAAATGAAGCTTCATGCACGTGGTCCCGTAGTGGAATGGCAAGTGTCGCCCTTGGTTGTCCCTTAAATAGATTTCCACGCTCTCGAATGAGGTTTTAATCACCGGCACGTAGTGCAGGTCTATTATATACACTGTCGTGTTGGCACCGTACGTGTAATTCCTGATGTCGATGTTGAGGATCTTCAGTAGTGGCGCCACAGCGTCGCCCACCAGTTGGGGTTCCACCAGGTCGCAATACACGTACATAAGTGATGGCAGACCGGCGAAGAGGTTAGCCGGCCTCACGGACCTGTGACGCTTGACGATATCCGTATCCACCTCGTAGCCAAACTGTAGCGCCAAACTGGGGCTCAGTTTAAAGGCTCTGAACGGCTGAAGACGTCGACATCAATTCCACCCTGGAGGACCTCTCGTCATACGAGAAGGTGCACAGGTTACTCTTCATTTGAGGGTGGTTGTTGATTGCGTGCACGAGTTCCTCGGTACTACTGTAATTGCCCGGCTCCACTTTGATTAACAACTTGTCCACCACGGCCAACCCGCCTTTCGAGTCCCTCATTCCCAGCACTAGTTTGATGTAGGTTCCCTCACCGACGGTCAGAAAAGAGAAGGGGTAGTGCGCCTCCGCCAGAGCGACCTCCCACTCGCCGTCTGACAGATCAACGGTCGAGGGTAGATGGGTCGTGTAGTTTGTCACCATGTTGTTGGGATAGTACTTCATTGAACTGTTACTGGGCAACGTCAGGTAAAACTGGTCGTGCCTCGTCATCGCAGCTGTTGCACGTCCGCTGCGGGTACCCACGAGTTGAAGTCCTCTCCGTAACCGGCCCACTTGACTAGGTAGCGCTTACTGGAGCCTCGCCCCTCGGTGTCCAGTATTTTATCTATTTGATACAGGCGGTCCGGGGCGATCGTCACCTTTTGCATCTCGTGCTCGTAGAAGCGCCCTTCCAGCGGCGTCCCGTTCAGGTCGCGCAACACGTACAATGGCAGAGGATGCGACCCGTATACGTGGTCCACCACGAACAGCTCCTTACTCCAATTGGTCTCGTAACCTTTGGCGAACGTACCCTTCTCCTTGGCTATGCGCACCGTGTCGCCCGGCTCAAACCTGGGCTTGTGTCGCCGGATCGCCTTTCCATACATGTGACGCCACACCTTGTACACCGTTTGACCATCGCCGCTGTCCGCGTCCACGGGTCGTAGGCCACCACCCAGGCTCCTGTGCGGACTGCGGTTGTAGGCGTCCACAAGCCTGTCCAATACGTCCACGTAGCGATACGTGTTTTTGTAGGTCAGGTAGCGCCACATGCGGGTCTTGAGCGTGCGGTTGACTCGCTCCACCACCGCCGCCTTCACGTCGGGGTTCTGCGTGGTGAAGTAGTTGACACCGTGACTCTTGAACACTCGCTTGGTCGCAACCCCGGTGAACTCCGTCCCCTTGTCGGTCTGTAGGCAGCGAGGAGTCGCCTCAGCGAATATCCTCTCGAACGCTGCAGCCACCTCAGGCCCGCTTTTCCTCTTCAGTGGTACCGCGAACAGCCGCTTACTGAATACGTCTATCACAGTCAGCAGGTAGTTGACTCCGTCTTTGTACCGGCTCAGGCCGCGCATGTCGTTCAGGTCCGCCTGCCACAGCTCCCGGGGCCCGAACACGGCGTAGCGGTTGCGGGGAAACCGCTTGCGCGCAGGCTTGTGCAGCGTGTAGGTGTCCTGGGCGCGCAGCCAGTCGGCTACCCGACGTTTCGGTAGGCGCGCGGCTCTGGCCAGGGCGGTCACCCCACCGAGGGAACCGGGCTGGCTCGGGTCGTAGTACAACTTCTCCATTACGGTGTGAACGGCTCCCAGTTGTCCAATGACGATTCCCGGTCGGGTTCCTCGGTTATTATCCTTCTCCTGGCCGCTGGGGGTCGCGGTCTCAGGCGGTCCAGTATCGGCGTCAACCTCGGTGAGAGGGGTGTCGAAGAGGCTGTCGTCGTGTCTCCCCAGGGGCTTGATGCCGAGTCCAGTCCCACGCCTAAGTAACGCAACGCCGTGGGATTGCTCACGTATTCTTTGGGCACGTTCATGTCCTTCAAGGCGGCCATCACTTGATGCCAGCCGGTAGGCAATCGGTCCGCCCTTCGCGCTCTCACTATGCTGTGCGCGATGTCCACTATATTGGAATCGGGGATCTTCACATTGTCCACGTACACCGCCCCACTGGCGTCCCAGGCGATGGGGCTGCCTTGCCGGGTCATGAATCGCAACAAGTTGCGCGCCACCGACCTGTAGATTTTTGAGAACGATTCCACAATGTCCTCCTCCGCCGAGGCGCTAGACTCGTGCTTCATCTGACTCGGACCTCCCGCCGCTTCCTCCTCCCTCTCCTCACCCTCGATGATTGACAGACCTATGGGTTGACGTTTAGCCGCGGAAAAGTGCAGGAACCGCTGTAACACCTGCTGATATTGTTTCCATTTCTCCGTATCGTCCAGCCGCTTGTCGCTCAATATGCGATGCATCTCAGCGTCCAGGCTGGCTGGCTTATTGGCGCTACCTGCTCTTCCTCTTGGTCCTGGTCCCGGCCCTGGTCCCGGTCCTTCTCGCAATCTCTCGATGAGCTCCTGTGGTACAACCACCATTTTCCTAGCGTACTCCATGTCCGATTAGCTTCTGCGCTAGAACGGGCAAAACAGCGTTCAACAGTAGAGGTAGGAGGATCCCTCCGCCCCGTTGAACGAGGTAGTGTCGCTTCTTGGCCCAGCCCTCGCCGCGTTTCACCAGCCGTCTGAGCGCCTGTTTGTGTTTGCTCAATTTGCGTTTGAGACAGGGAGAAAGCGGTACGTTTCCGCGTAGCACGTTATACGCGCACTCGCACAATGACTTGATGCGACTCTTGTCGCACGCTTTTAACAGGGCCTTGCGTTCTTTGGGCGTAGCGTGTATTAGGGCCCTCAGCAGCGCCGCGTCCTTCTTCAAACGGTGTGACATGATGACTGACGCTGGCGCGCGATCGGCCTATTTATCACTTCTTCTTGGGCAGGTACACGTAGTTCACCGGATCGTCTGGGAAAATGGTTGAACGTACGCGCGACTCTTCAGGCGTGGACTGTTTCAAGTCTATGAGCAGGTAGGCGTGCGGATCACGCGTGGCGTCCGCGTAAGCCTCCTCCACGAATTTGGGGTTTTCCGGGTATACTTGACGAGCCAAGTGTTTGATCTGAGCGCGATCCCTGGGATTCTTGAAGCACACTATGTAGTGGGCGTTCAGCGATATGTCGCGCTGGCCCCTGCCCTGGTGAAACAGGTTTTGCGTGATGAAGAACACGCTCATGTTGCGGTGGTGCGAGCCCTTGGTGAACAGGTCCGCCACGCCGGAGCCAGCCTCACGCATCATGTCATCGACGATAACCAGGGCGGGCTCGCCACCGTCGTAGACGTCCAGGTCTGGCAGGCCGGATACGTAGCGCACGGCAGAGTCCGCATGGCTCTTGCCACCGCCGCCACCGCTGCCATAGTGCCAAGTGATGCGGGCGAACCGCGTATCGCACATGCGGTCGGCGTGCTCTATGAAGCGAGCCACGAAGTGCGACTTGCCGCTGCCTGAGGGCCCGGCCACGATGGCGGTGAACGGGTGTTTCCACCTCAAGTCCATGGCGTCTACTGACTACCATGTACCGCCACCTCGGCTCTTGTAACTAAAGGTTCTTTTTCTTGCTTCTTTTTATTTATTTTTATTTTTTTAATATTGAAGGAAATAAGGGAATAGGAAATACCGTTTATTTATACAAATTCCAGGAAAGGAAGTTTGCTGCCAGGAGGGCCGCTCCTCTTTACAAGGCTCGTCCTCGGCCCCACGCCAACATTGTACTGGGAGATGGCGTTGTCGTCCAGGACCGTAAGGCACCGCCGGGGCATGTAAATCCGGATCGGGTCATCGCCGACGAGACCCTCCAAGGTGGCCATCACTGCCTCGCCGTACGGTGTGTCCACCCGCTCGAATGAGCGGATCGGGTACACCGCGTTGTCCCGCAGATCTGCTATGCGAGTGTAACCCGCGGCCTTGCAGCTGTTGAGGGCTGTCCTGAGGTCCATCTTCTGGTCCGTGTTGAGCATGGCGCAGCGGCTGGATGCAGAATGACTGGCTCTCGCCACCGAGTCGCCTTTTATTGGCGGTGTCTACGTGCCGACTCGCGCGTATCAACAACATGATGACATAGTTACTCGCTCAATTCCAGGAAGGGTGATGTAATGGAAAGCTTTACTGCGTAAACAAGTGGATTGTTCTAGAAGCGTCTCGGTTATCAACTGCTTAGTGGAAGTTTCCACGCTCAATTCCAGGAAGGCTGACGTAATGGAAAGCTTTACTGCGTAAACAAGTGGATTGTTCTAGAAGCATCTCGGTTATTAACTGCTTAGTGGAATTTTCCACGCTCTCTCAATTTTCTTTAAGCGATGGTTTTCTTAGGTCGCTGCCTGACATATGGTGAAGTTTCATCAAAATCGGTCGGTAAACAGCTGAGATCCTATAAGGAAAACGCGTTTAAATATTAATAACGGGCCCGTTTAACGGCGGATTTTCAATTTTCTTTAAGGGATGGTTTACTTAGACCACTGCCCGACATGTGGTGATGTTTCATCAAAATCGGTCGGTAAACAGCTGTGATCCCATAAGGAAAACGCGTTCAAAAACTAATATCGGGTCCGTTTAACGGTGGATTTTCAATTTTCTTTAAGGGATGGTTTACTTATGTCGCTGCCCGACATATGGTGAAGTTTCATCAAAATCGGTCGGTAAACAGCTGATACCCCATAAGGAAAACGCGGTTATAAATTAATAGCAGCCTTGTTTGATGGCGGATCTATGGGGTTCTTTCGTCATTCGCTTTCTCTGAGATAGGCCTATACTCTGGAAAAAGTCCCGTGGGAATCGGTGGGTAAATAGGCTAGTTATTAAAATATAGTAGTAAATAGGCTCCTCACTTGCGCGCTGTCAGTTGGGGCTCCTCACTTGTGTGCTGCCAGCTGGGGGCTCCTCACTTGCTCCTCACCTACATGCTGATTCCGGGTGATGACGTCACCAGGGGCTCCTCACTTGCGTGCTGCCAGCTGGGGGCTCCTCACTTGCTCCTCACCTACATGCTGATTCCGGGTGATGACGTCACCAGGGGCTCCTCACTTGCGTGCTGCCAGCTGGGGGCTCCTCACTTGCTCCTCACCTACATGCTGATTCCGGGTGATGACGTCACCAGGGGCTCCTCACTTGCGTACTGCCAGCTGGGGGCTCCTCACTTGCTCCTCACCTACATGCTGATTCCGGGTGATGACGTCACCAGGGGCTCCTCACTTGTGTGCTGCCAGCTGGGGGCTCCTCACTTGCTCCTCACCTACATGCTGATTCCGGGTGATGACGTCACCAGGGGCTCCTCACTTGCGTGCTGCCAGCTGGGGGCTCCTCACTTGCTCCTCACCTACATGCTGATTCCGGGTGATGACGTCACCAGGGGCTCCTCACTTGCGTACTGCCAGCTGGGGGCTCCTCACTTGCTCCTCACCTACATGCTGATTCCGGGTGATGACGTCACCAGGGGCTCCTCACTTGCGTGCTGCCAGCTGGGGGCTCCTCACTTGCTCCTCACCTACATGCTGATTCCGGGTGATGACGTCATCGGGGGCTCCTCACTTACATGCTGATTTTGGTCCGGGGGGGGGGCTCCTCAGGCTCCTCACGCCAGGTGCCAGGTTTAAGTTAGGTTAATGGGTCACGTGACGGGGGGGGCTCCTCACTTGCTCCTCACTTGCTCCTCACACGCCTGTGCTGGTTTTGAATGCCCCAATGCCCCCTACTGATTATGAACAAATCAATACAAAGTATAATATCGTAACTACCTTTGAATCTGAAACAAAACTCAAAATTTAACTATTACTTATAAGCAGATAAACACTCGTTGATCCGCAAAACTTCCACTTAGTTTTGGTCACTTTTATCAAAATTTCCTTGGGTAAACTCCTGATAGGTCTATTAAATCATTCCACTCCACCTATCTTCAGTTACAACTTTAGCAAGTGGAGGCCAAGTATTTGTTAGCCCCGGCTAGTGGTGACCAAGTCTTTAATCACCCAAGTTAATTAAGGCCAACTATTTCGTAACATAATTCGTCTTGACTCCTTGTGTTGACAACTAGAAAATACCATTCGTCCGTGGGTATAAGACATTCCGATGACATTGTCTTTTTAACTACAAACCCAGTATTTAACCAATATTTTATATATTTTCAAAATTCCTTAAATTATTAGATTTTGTATACTGCTCAAATGATTTCTAGTGTTGAAAACCAAATTACGTGTCACAAAGTAAGGAAAATTCCATTATGAAGGGGACTTTAACCCCTACTTTATTAAATTAATAAGTTAACAATAACTAGCCTATATTTTTTCATTGCTATGGTTTATTTTAGAAATAAAAATCCTTACGACATACCAACACCAAACATAAACATCATAATATAATACAAAAACATGAACGTATAAATACAATTGTATTACCTTTCCTGTGTCGATACCTCTAGGCTGTACAATGGACCGGCCGCTACCACACACTTGCGTCACTTTCTGGAAATATGTTAATTTTTAATTTTTAATTTCAACCCAAAGAAGTTTGGTCACTTGATAACGGGAGGAGTTTTCTTCCCTTATAAAAGAAGTGTAGTATTAAACAGTAGAAAATATGGGTAAAGTTTAAACTGATCTAATAATACATATATTCTTGTTAAAATGTTTCTGTTAATTAATGGACTGATACAAATATTTTCTGTAACTTTAATGATACTTAAGAGTAAAAGTTAATGTTTCCTATAAAATCCTTAATAAATGGAAAACAAATATTTATAGCAAAATGAGGCGAATAATTTTAACGTGACTTGTATTTAAATAACAATTCCAAAGCCAAACTAATACAAAAATGTTTCATACATGCAGATTAGAATCACCACAAATGATTTATCATTTTAAACTAGATTTTATTAAGCTGTAAAAATGATTCCATTGTCTATAATCAGTTATTATTTCTACATTTTGTATTGTTAATATTATAAGTAATATAATTACAACTTTTGATCACGTGTCTGATCGTTAAAAAACAATCAACAATATTTTAAGTAAAAAAGAAACAAATCTACTTCTAAGGTTAGAAAAACTCAAAAGCCCCAATTAAATTGGAAGCTTCTGAACAACTTCTTTAGACATTACTACAGCTAGGGTAGGCGACCATACAAAATTTAACCAACAATACTTTAGGAGCTTGACTCTCCCTAAGTGACACATTAATTATATTAATATTGTATTAATATCATTTACAACATATCCTATAGTAGAGTCCCCTTGAACACTAGTAAAAACTCGTTGTAAAACCTTTAAACACGACAAAGAGGTCCATAAAGCAGCGTTGTGCAAGTTGTGTTCACAAATTCACCTGTTTTATACAAGTTTGAAAAATAAAGCATAACAATTGCTTTTATATTTATATACTATTATCTAATACATACTTAGAGCATGCCTGGTTAATTAGGCACATCAAAATATTAAGCAGCTAATTTCAAATCAACGCCACACTGAACAATAACTAAACTACAAAAAACATATGTTTAAATATAAAAATTAACGTAAAAGCTCGTTATAAGAAACATCAGTGTTAAACATTTTGTTTTTAAGGAAAGAACAACTTTTGTTCAACTGCGGTATTGTCGTTTGCACATGTTTATTTTACGCCTGCCAACAATACAGTTAATATGGATAGTTATTTGTTATTTTAGTAGTCATAACACACCGTTATCTTAGTAGTCAGTAACGACCATAATACACGGGAGGACATCCCGACTGCCTTAAAATGTTTATAAACCATAAATCGTTAACTCCTAGAGTAGACTCTCCACTACAACTGGCGCAGTTTCGATACAACAGCCACAATTACGAAGTGGCTCTTAAAACAACTAGTGTTTGGTTTTATGACTTTTTTGTAATGTGTGATACGCAAGGAAACAAATACAAAATTAATATTCATAAGCTGGCAAGTCGTAGTGTTTTGGATTCAATGATTACACATTTTCACCAATATATTGTATTATAATGTTTTCCCCACATCTCAAAACATGCAGTAGAAAAGAAAATATTTTAATACATTTATCGGGATATATAATAATAATTTGCGTTTAAATATATCAGAGATTATTTTATAAATACTAGGCTCATATATATTTAATAAAATGCATTAATAATTAATAGTATAATTATCTAAAATATATAGTAAATACATTTAAATGACATTAAAGTAAAACTGGTTGACATTTGCTATTTTTAGCTGGTAAGACTAAAGATGTTCCTAAGTTTGTTTTAAGAGTTTTGTTATATAAAATAAAATTGTTTGTGAAAATATTTGTTGCTGCGACTTTGATTACAGATTAGGCTAGTTTAAGAAACTACAATGGTATAAATTCAATATAATATCATATGCTGATTAACTTTGAAAAAGGTTAATTTTAAATAAAGGAAATAAGAATATTTTTCACTGTTAGAAATAGTCTAGCCAATCCGATGGGACTTTCTTACCTTACTGGAAGAATATTAAATGTTTAATATCTTTTTAAAACTGTTATGAACACGTTGACCAGTTGAAGACATCTACAAATGCGTGCTAGGAACAAAATATGTTAATTATGCTAGTATATATTTTACAATATTTAGATTATTCTCGCTCTTTTAACTTATTTTTTACATATTTTGAAATACACAACCTAATATACTACTGGGCGTTATTGTCATATACGAGTTCTAATTATATATTCAAACTATTTTATTCTATTCATATACATATTCTATTCATTTGTATCTATTTTGAAGTAGCATTACAATTCTCGTATTGTTTAATAACATTACACCTGAAAAAATTTCCTATACTAGTTCCATTAAAAATTTTATTTAAACAATTTACACTGAAAATTGTCCAAAAATTATGCTATTTATTGTTTTAAATTGATACTCACATGTAATGTCAACCTGTTCTCTAAATTTATCCTGCTTACAATTAAATATAGACTATAATTAAATTATATACTGTGGATAACAATTACAACAAAAGTACACAGATCATCGTAACATCAGGTTAACCACCTCACTTATCTCCCGTTCCTTCTCATTAGTCGATGCTCATTAAGTGTGATTGATGGATTGTATTGGATTTCACTAATTAATGTTTTGAAACTTCAGACTTGATTATACGTAATATTGTAGCTTTGTGTTGTGATGTGATCACCCTAACAATACCTTTGAGGATATGCATTATGTTGGTTGGATATTAGATTGTTTTACATGTTTATAACAACCAGATCACTAATTAATTTAAAATTGTTTATATTGCAAGTGAGTTACATTATAGAGGATAAATTAAGCTTAGCTGATTTTTAAGACTTTTTTATGACAAAGTTTAGTGCAGTAGAATTAATACACTTATATAATAATCGTAGTCCCGTAATTTTGCTACTTATACATCACTTCATAACCAGTAGAGGCAATAACTTTTTTTGCTCACACACAGACACACACGGTAGCCAAAGTGGTAGCCCGGTAGACTGGCGACTGGCCAGTGTTGGCGCCAAACCAAGTGAGACCTTACTCAACACAGACCTGGTAGACTGGTCATGTTCTGAGCAAAATAAGGTTTTAGAACTCTTTTTTATCACTTGGCAAACACAGATAAAATTATATCTCGTAAAAAACTCTTAAGTTCTTGACATATTTCAGTATACAATATTATTGCTCCATTATTATTCCTATGAACTTAACTTGACTTATATAACAGTTATTTACGTTTTACGTGATTGAAGTTAGTGTTTATCGCTTGAAAGAAATATGTTATTGCATTACGATTAGATACAATTAATTGCATATAATATATACATCATATAATATTTCCTACAACTGCTATTTCGGATAGCATACAAAATATACAAAATTACTTTAATTTATATTATTTAAATTCACGATATTGAAGTGTTTTAAAACCAAGTCAGTTAGCTTGGGCTAAACTACCTGAGGGCATCAGCTATCATATGTTACTTCAGTGAGAGGAAATGTAAGGCGCAGCAAGCAAAACATAATGTTTGGTTGTATACATAAAACAGCTGTTTCATGATGTGTGTTTACATCGTAATGAAGCAATTAAGATGTGGTCAATAAAACCTAATTTTTCAATAAATAAACATTAAATTTTATAATAATTAAGGTTTTTAATTGAGTATTTATAAGTCAGGTATAAAATAAAAAAGAACAATGAAATGTAAAAGGCTAATACATAAATATACAATAAACAATAAAGCAAATCAATACAATTAAGAAATAAATGTTATAACTCGTATATAAAGTAAGTTCTGACGGTATGCGAATGGTAAGACTACAAACCATCATACGTCACATGGAGGTGACAGTGACAACAGCTCTGAGGGCGCCTAGGACATTTGAATTATCCCCATCATCTCTAGTGTTGCTGTAGAGACATTTTACAAAAGTCGTTAAATTCAAAGAGCATAGTTATATAAAACTGTTATTATATTCTCCATGATTGAGGATTGAGGTGAGATATTCTAAAACAAAGTCGGAGTTGGAAAAAGTTTCACGGTAATACTAACTTGTTAAAGAAAACTCATGTTGGTACGTATATCTAACATATATGTTAGGGGCGATTTATAATAATTTATAGTGGGATGAGAAACGTTTTTTCTTATATAGTGTATAGCATTGAATAGCAAAGAAATAAATTTGGTATCCAATATAGATAAATAAATCACTACAAATACAAAATAGTTGGAGAAATATTCTCACATAATTGGAATACGCTATACAGATTTAAGTAATTTTAAGGTTTAAATATACATAGTAAACTTTTCTGCGGCACTAGGTTTTATTATAAACTAAATAATGTAGTTAAAATAGTGACCTATAGTTTACTAATCAATTAATAGGTCAATTGCAATTTAAAATATAATTAATTTTTAATAACATTGTTTGTAGTTTAATGTTTTAGACTTTCCAGTGTTGAGCATAGTAAAGAATAAAATAAATACGACATACGGTTGATTTATATCTAAAATATTCTGAACAGTATGACGGTCGTTATGGTTACTTTAGGTGGCTGCGAGCTACCTTTGAGCATTACACAGCTTATATCTCCTGCATAGACAATGGCAGAGACAGCTATGAGATGGCTAAGTAGCCGTTACATCTCCAGAAGTCGTACTTGATCAAGCGGTTCGCCTTCTATATCCACTGAACACGTGAACACACTGTTACCTTAGGTGGCTGCGAGCTACCTTTGAGCATTACACAGCTTATATCTCCTGCATAGACAATGGCAGAGACAGCTATGAGATGGCTAAGTAGCCGTTACATCTCCACAAGTCGTATATGATAGAGCGGTTCGCCTTCTACATCCACTGAACACGTGAACACACTGTTACCTTAGGTGGCTTCGAGCTACCTTTGAGCATTACACAGCTTATATCTCCTGCATAGACAATGGCAGAGACAGCTATGAGATGGCTAAGTAGCCGTTACATCTCCACAAGTCGTATATGATAGAGCGGTTCGCCTTCTACATCCACTGAACACGTGAACACACTTTTACTTTAGGTAGCTGCGAGCTACCTTTGAGCATTACACAGCTTATATCTCCTGCATAGACAATGACAGAGACAGCTATGAGATGGCTAAGTAGCCGTTACACCTCCACAAGTCGTACATGATAAAGCGGTTCGCCTTCTATATCCACTGAACACGTGAACACACTGTTACCTTAGGTGGCTGCGAGCTACCTTTGAGCATTACACAGCTTATATCTCCTGCATAGACAATGGCAGAGACAGCTCTGAGATGGCTAAGTAGCCGTTACATCTCCACAAGTCGTATATGATAGAGCGGTTCGCCTTCTACATCCACTGAACACGTGAACACACTGTTACCTTAGGTGGCTGCGAGCTACCTTTGAGCATTACACAGCTTATATCTCCTGCATAGACAATGGCAGAGACAGCTATGAGATGGCTAAGTAGCCGTTACATCTCCACAAGTCGTATATGATAGAGCGGTTCGCCTTCTACATCCACTGAACACGTGAACACACTTTTACTTTAGGTAGCTGCGAGCTACCTTTGAGCATTACACAGCTTATATCTCCTGCATAGACAATGGCAGAGACAGCTATGAGATGGCTAAGTAGCCGTTACACCTCCACATGTCGTACATGATCAAGCGGTTCGCCTTCTATATCCACTGAACACGTGAACACAATGTTACCTTAGGTGGCTGCGAGCTACCTTTGAGCATTACACAGCTTATATCTCCTGCATAGACAATGACAGAGACAGCTATGAGATGGCTAAGTAGCCGTTACATCTCCACAAGTCGTATATGATAGAGCGGTTCGCCTTCTACATCCACTGAACACGTGAACACACTTTTACTTTAGGTGGCTGTGAGCTACCTTTGAGCATTACACAGCTTATATCTCCTGCATAGACAATGGCAGAGACAGCTATGAGATGGCTAAGTAGCCGTTACATCTCCACAAGTCGTATATGATAGAGCGGTTCGCCTTCTACATCCACTGAACACGTGAACACACTTTTACTTTAGGTAGCTGCGAGCTACCTTTGAGCATTACACAGCTTATATCTCCTGCATAGACAATGACAGAGACAGCTATGAGATGGCTAAGTAGCCGTTACACCTCCACAAGTCGTACATGATCAAGCGGTTCGCCTTCTATATCCACTGAACACGTGAACACACTGTTACCTTAGGTGGCTGCGAGCTACCTTTGAGCATTACACAGCTTATATCTCCTGCATAGACAATGGCAGAGACAGCTCTGAGATGGCTAAGTAGCCGTTACATCTCCACAAGTCGTATATGATAGAGCGGTTCGCCTTCTACATCCACTGAACACGTGAACACACTGTTACCTTAGGTGGCTGCGAGCTACCTTTGAGCATTACACAGCTTATATCTCCTGCATAGACAATGGCAGAGACAGCTATGAGATGGCTAAGTAGCCGTTACATCTCCACAAGTCGTATATGATAGAGCGGTTCGCCTTCTACATCCACTGAACACGTGAACACACTTTTACTTTAGGTGGCTGTGAGCTACCTTTGAGCATTACACAGCTTATATCTCCTGCATAGACAATGGCAGAGACAGCTCTGAGATGGCTATGTAGCCGTTACATCTCCACAAGTCGTATATGATCAAGCGGTTCGCCTTCTATATCCACTGAACACGTGAACACACTGTATCATGAAATGCATCTGTGTTGAATACTTAGTAAATTTAAGAATTACATTACTAGACAAGTAAAATTAGTTTGTAACTATTAAACTCAGTAATTATAATAAAGAAATAAGCATTTGATTCATCTTTCCTAACCTGGAATAGATTATTATTTTAATCATAATAACAACAATAAACACAATTTCTTTAATAAACTATGTTATTTATCGAACCACTTTGGACACACAGAAAAACAACATAAAGCTGTATGAAAATATTAAGGATATGTATGTGTAAAATAAATAATAACGAAAGAACCGTGTTTTTAGTATACACTAAGAATCTTTTTTAAGATCAATTACAATTATGAAGTCTACATGGATTTTTATCAATTCCTAAACCCTTAAATTGTAGTACTTATCCTGCAGTCTCGACCTTCAAAGACAAAAATATAAGATAATATAAGATAAGATAAAGATAAGATAAGTTGAACTCAATATTAAACGCGTTTTCTGACTAAATGTTATAATTTTTTCCTTCCTAAAATAAGCCTCAATTTAACATATTGTTTTAAAGATTATTTATTTAAACACCAAATATTTTATATTTTTTCTGGTGATAAACCTTTTTAGGCTATATTTTGTCAACAATTAATTGTTCCTACGTATTATTACAGTAAATTATTTAATAATACTGGAAAGTTGATACAATCAGTTAGAAATTGATTTTGATTATTTTGTGGCTTCTTGTCATTAGTAAATTCCTTATATACAAACAGTGGTACGTCCCAAATAACTTATAATATACATATATCATACTTGCACAATAACCTAAAGCTCATAAAGTACACTCGCCACTGATACTAGCGTAAAGTCTCGGTGCAACATTTAACATGACAAAGTGGGGTATGAAACAACTAGAGTTTTGTTTTATTACTTCTTGGTGTTGCGTGATATGTGATGATAAATAAATGGCTATACAAAATGCTGGTAACGAATGAATTGTGGACTTGGTTTAGTCTTTACAAAATTGAAGGAAATTTGACTTAGAATAATGTTCTAGAAAGTAAAAGTTTGTTATTTGCTTCTAACCAATATTTAATTATTTTTATTTTATTGCTTGAATTACTGGGGGGAGTACATACTAATTAGTACTGATAAATCAATCCGTGGTTTTATTTTGTTATTATTGAAGGGTTCAAAGCAACTAATTTGTGTGTCCAACCTCAACAATATCTTGTTAATGGGACACAGTATTTATTGTTCTCTGCAAGTGTTTTTTTGAATTATTATTTTCTTATTTTGTATTGATGTTTGTGCAATTGTAATTTATTATTCAATCTAATGTATTTTTACAGGCAATACAGTTTTTTGAATCTTTTGAATCATTGAAACTCTAAAATTTGACAAGGAGTATTTTATCTTATCGAATGCAATATTTTTTAATGTATTCCCTGAACAAATTAGGATAACGGTCTACACTGGCAGGAAGAGTAAGCATAAATGTAGATATAGTTCCTTTTATCACGTTCAGGGAGAGACTTATTATAGCTGGAAATACAACTTTAATACGGTATTTATGTTTTAGATTATAGCTTATTATTGGTAAGTGAACAGCTATAAAGATTTTATTTTACGCAATTTGCTTGTCATCTATCGTTATTAATTTAGTTGAAAATTAGTTTACGTTTTAATATTTTAAGACTACAAAGGAACGACGTTTTTCAAACATAAATATACATTCTTCGATTGTACATTCAAGAAATTAAGAATATCATAAGTTACGTGTAATTGTTCTTTTTTTCAGCCTTTGATACAAACTGAAACTATTTACTTAAAAAGTAAATGACTTTTATGTAATTAACATAATTACCTTATCATATAATAACATATGTTGAGTGCTGATGGGAGAAGAGTATACATTAAGAGTTTTAAATTCAAATTTGGAATTAAAAACGATTAAAAAGGTTCAATTACGCGGTTGTCGAGTGATTTTGTATAATTCATTTATTGGATAACGAAACACAGAGACGATCCGATAACTCAACCTCAGGTAATTTAACCTTTTTAATCGTTATAAAAGTGATTCAGTGACTGTAATCAAAAAATAAAGTTCGGGATTATGCATATCATTACTTACCGGCAACTAGGAGCTTACAGCATTGACGAGGACGAGTTTGCAGCAGCGTGCCTTGTTTCCTTTCTGTAACATGGTCTCTGTTTCCCTAAAGCATTGTTCTGAAATTATATCATAATGATATAATATTCAAACGTTAAAATTTAGTTGTGATAAAATGTATCACCAAAAAAATAAAATCAAACTATTCACAGATTGACCAATAACATGAAAACTATAAAGCTCTAACACTTGTGAGTTTAATGTTAATACTATTTTAGTGCTTTAGATTTTAAAATCATCTAAAGTAGACTTCACATTATAATAATTCGATGGTTAAATAAAATTTCATAAATAAAATTTTAATGTTTAGAAAAAAGCGGTGTGTTATTCGTATTAAATTAATTAATTTTATTTCCATTCCAAAAATGGAAATATATATATATAAAAATGGAAACTTATATGTTTTCTTTAACAGTCTGCTTAAGAGGACGTTTGAGACCACGGTTACGCCGGGTTTCTACTCTATTATGATCAGAATATTATGGTAAATGTTTCCACCTGAAGTCAGTATAAAGAATTGTATTGTGAGGGACAAGTAAATAAATAAATAACTAATTAACATCTTCATAGGTAATTTTTTAATAGTTCAACAATTACCTATCATACAAAAAATACTTTGATCATTAGTGTTATATAATGCTTCATGAAACATTCGGCACATGATTATAAAACTATTGCACCTAAAACAGATAAATTAACAACCAGTATGTTTGCTCGTGAATAGAGCGCAATCCTAAACTAATTTAACAATGCCCTTCCATATCTAGTTTTTCTCGAATATTTTTGCTCGTTATATGGCTAATTTAAAATTACTTCCCAAACCTTTTTAAGTACTAAAATAGGTTGGCACGTATACAAATATTACTATTTTTCTATAATTATTTCAGCTATTTATTTCCTTTTTCCTTATTGGTGTAGAGATTCATTTATTTAATATGTTATATTATGTTTACTGCAGCATTTATTAAGGGAATATATCAATTATAAAGTCACAGTTTTATGTAAATGAAACAGATGTATAAACTTAAATATTCCGTAAAATAATCTCCCAAAAATAAATAGACCCGAATATTAGAAAACTTTGTCATACTTGTAAACATGTTTTTCTATATTAGTGCTAATTCGATCAAATTATACATATTTTATTGATTTATTAAAGCTATTCGTTCTTAATAGTTGTTGAACTTTTGTTCAAATTCTTCTAAACCATGCTCTCCCTATTGAGGCGACCTCATAATACCGATTGTAAGCCAGTATCTATTCAAAGTCAACAATACATGTAAATCAGAACATAAACATGATTTTAACCACGTTCATCCATGTCCTGTAGTGAGCGAAACGATTTTCATTGAAACACGATGCTTCAATGTAACAGTTGTAGCATTGAACATTATGCTGACCTGCTACATCGATTTTGTGGTTTCATTTTGATTATGCAAAACATATTATTACCAACACTGTTCACCTTTCACAACACAGTTTCATAGAGAAAATTGACCGGTAGTTAAAACTGTTTTGACCAAAGCGAAAGTTACACGGTTTCAGTAATTATTACATGGTGTTTGTTTTAGTGCGTGTGTAAATATGAGTGTCATGAGTGTTCAATATTTAAAATTATTTTATTTTATGTTTTATATGTTACATCTCAGTTTAAATACTTTTACTTAAGGTATTATGCTACTTAATACTTATAGGATAACTTTATTCGCATACGCAATTTCCACTTTCATAAATATGTCTTTATAGTTTACATAATGAGTGACGTAATATTTTTAAACACAATTAGCTGACTGGTAAACTAATTCCATGTAGGTAACCTTTCCTTTTTTATAGTTTATATTATTTTATTTAATATTTTACGTGCATAGATAAATGTAGTTTTAAATACTATTGCCTTTCCACAACTAATATTGTTTCTTCAGTAATTTTAAAATATGTTGACATATATGCTAAAAGAAAATGCTTTAGAGAACTGTGCTTAAAAATTAAATTTATATGGATTTGTTTAATTTAAAAAATAAATTTCAGTGGGAAATACATGATTGGGCCTGGACTTATATCCACAAAATAGTCCTGGTTCAATTCAAAATCAAGTATTTATAACCTTTAACATACAAAAAATCAAACAAATTTAAATTTAAAAGTTTTTTATTTAATAGGGTAGCACACTACAACATTCAACATTGCTCAACATGGAAATGCAAACCACGTACGCTTGCAGTGACTTAGGAACATGTGAGTTGCCTACATACGATGCACAAAAATTGGATCATGCCATGCATAACAACAAGTGATTTGTATGTATCTCACCTACTTAGGAGATATATTACAATGACTGTTGCAATAGTAGAAACAAATTGTAAAACGAATTGTATCCTACATAATTATTTTTTTCTTGTTTGTGTGGTAATAACAAACTATATTATTATAACAACTTTTTGTTGTTGTAGTATTTAGTGTAGTAAATACAAATGCTCTCTTCACGTTAGCTTAGGCAAAAATATTTCATCTAACTAATATTTGTTATTTTAATTTAAATATAAATACTGTTTTTTAACGTAAACATTGTATTATTCCCCATGAAATATAAACTTGGCATACTCATCCTAAACTATTATGTCTTAGCAACCAAAGCAAAAACAAAAATAAATGTTTTAATAACCAGAGTGCTATTGTCCTATTGTGCTATTGTTATTATTAACAATCCTATAAAGCGAAATATGTATTAATTTGTAACTACGGATAATACTACTGACGAATCCTATTACTAGTAATATTTTACGAACAATAGTAATATAATTGCAGCCATGAATAAACTATTTAAGATTTAACATGCTTGCAACAAGTGCAGTTGATTGTGTGTAATTTGCTTTCTGTTCGCATTGTTTATCAAACATATCACAAATTACTTATAAATAATAATTTCAATATTTAAATTATTAGCATCCCTAATATATTCACGTTGAATGTGTCTTAATTGAACATTTTACATTAATATTAATAAACAGTTCTTGGACTAAACTAGCAGTTTTTATATATAAAATGGTATTGTTTACAATCTAACAGTTACATTTATATCTTGATTAGAAAAATCAACACAAATTAAGATAGTTAAATACTTCACATTTTACTTAATTCACACTTTTACTTATTTGCTGAATCACAGCACAGTGCGAAGTAAACATTGTGTTTTTCATTTTCAGTAATATGTGTTATATGAACGTCCACTTTTTATCTTACAGTATTTATTCATTTGGAACATATCGTAAAATATTATTTTTCAAAACACGCTCCTTTTCTAAAATTCCATTCATGCCCATCTAGAAATGTTCTAAGGAATATAATCCAATAATTGAGACACGGGAAAGGTTTAAAATAGTAAATTTAAGGCAAGAATAAATGTAATGACATAAGACCTTGTGGGATTCAGCCGGAGCTTCTGTACATCCGGGGTTAGGGGCATACAGATATGTTGTATGAATATCAAACTGTATAGAAAGAAGGCGTGTTACCACGATCACATTTAATTATTGTACTTAAACATATTTTTACATTATATTATTTACTAGTAGATTATACACTACTTCAAGTTTTTTTTTTATGATATGCATTTATTACCTCAATAAAAAACGTATTTCTATTTTAATGAGATTAAGACTTCGTTCATTAAAATATTGAAATATTTTAGTTTTTTTCCAATAAAAATGCATATTTTCGAAATAGTTTACACTTATTTTTAATTAAAAATGAACAATTTCGTTATAATACGTTATTTATGTATTTGTAATTGTTAAAATGACCCAAATTAAAGTACTACGTAATAAAATATTATATAGATCAAATAAATTATATGAAACTCAGATTGAATAACTGTGTCTTTACCGTATACTTGCCTGTGTTTGAAACTAAATTAATAAGTTTATTTTAAGAATGATCGTAATTTTAAATGTTTTACAGTATAAAGTGTAAGAATTAAATAAGGAAAGCAAATATTTTACATTTCATTTAGGCCAATAGTCATATCATTTTTATAAAGGTTTAAAGTTCCCATGGTATTTCTGATTTCACCAAACTCTACATCATAGTCTACCATAATTCACTGACAACTGTGACTAATGCAATGCATCACAACATCAGACTCACTCATTGTCATTATAAGCCACTGGTGCGTTGAGTCAGCAAACACTGCGTGTAATTCAGTTGCGTTTAATACACCATTGATTCTATTCCGGAATGACGGCTATATCCACCAGTGTTATAGGTTTCTAGCATTAAACGTGCACACAGTGGATAGCTAAGATAATTAACACATTATTTACCCAACTTTTTCCCGCGATTATTTTCATAAAAACCACAAAACATTTATTAATGCGTTTGTTTTAATATTAAACTAATACCAAAACCAATAATTTAGGAATAATATTTATTTAATTTAATTTAAAGACAATTTGATTTATTTGATGCTAAGAGATCAAATACCAATTTTCTCCGATTTCCATGTACAAGTATTACAGTTGAATGGAATAGACCAAACTATTAAATATATTTTAGAGTGTATCTATTTTGATTGCAAAATGGCAATTGGTCGGATGTTTTTACAAAACTTTCAACGATTACTATCGATAAAAACAGTACAATTAAATAATATATTTATTTAATTGAGTAGTAAACTAAACACTAAACATTTTTAACATTGAAACTAAAAATATAAGTCTGAATTATTTTGTCTGAATAGTAATTATTGTGTGTTGTTAACTTTAACAAAAATAAATCTACAACTGAAAGATTTAGTTTCACTTATATGTGTAATTACATCATCTCTTTCTGGTTAAAATTAAATGTAACTTATAATATTCTTAAATTCAATAATCTTATATCAAGGACGCAGTATAAGGAGGCCTTTTGAGGACAAGTTTTAAAATCAGATAAAAAACATATGTAGACCTTAAAAAATCAAAACTACAATTAAAATGATCTTTGACACCTATTTATTTACCTCAGGGTGAACGTACTTGAACTTAGGAACAATAATACATTTTAGTATATGAAGTGAGCTATAATTTCCCAGATACAGCTTGAACTTTGAGTTAGTGTATCATTTTGTTGCAAGTTAGTGCCACCAGAATTGCTAGATAGGTAAGTGTAGTCATCTATTATATTAACATGTTTTTTTCTTTGAATGTTTTTGTTTTATTTTTAAGTTTAGTGGTAAAGGCAAACTTTAAAATAATGGTCCAGTAAAAACTTTAATTTAAGGGAGTTAGGTCCTATTGAAAAAAAATTGACAAATAATACGTAGTAGTAATAAAATGAAAATTTTAAGGAATAAATGCATGTATCGTTTATTCTTTTTGTGTATTCTAATTTTTCGGTTGGGCCTACTAAATCGAAATTCTGGCTCAACAGCGACTTAGAAAAAGAATAAACAAATTAATGTATTTATCATTCAAATATATAAAACAAATCTAAATATATAATAACATATTTAAAATAATAAATATAAATACAATTATTGATATAGTACCGGGTGTTAAAAAAAAAACTTTCTGTTTTCAAGAACAATTGCAATGGTAAAAAATACACAATCTTACATTTATGAATACTTAGTGTGAAAGAGAAAATCTTCAAAATTTGGTTTTGTCCTAGTAAACATCGATGTGCACACAATTAGTTGCTCTACACAGATTAAGGCGATTTTCCAGTTCTCGCCAGGTATTCGCCAACATTGCAGATGTGCCTGACGAACTGCTACGACAACCCTTTGTCGTAAATGGTCAATGTCACGGATATTTTCAGCATATACCACATTCTTCAAATGTCGCCAAGAGAAATAGTCCAGCGGAATTAAATCTGGGCTTCAAGGTGGCCAGGACATGCAGCTAATGGTGAGGTCGTCAAAGTTTACGTGGACAAAACCAAAACTTGAAGATAATCTCTTTTACACGATGCATTCATAAATGTAAGATTTTTTACAAACCCTTAAAATCTTTCTCTAAAATAGGATGTTATTTTTCAAACACCCGGTATATAGATAACGAAAAAAAATTTAAAAAAAACTGCTATTATAAATTAAACTTAACAGATATTTTAATAATTAAATTTACCCAAAGTTGGCATTAGTTATATATTACACAACGTCATAGATTTAATTATAATCAACCAACAAAAACTAATATTTTAGCTATGTTTTCAGAGATTTTTATTTATAGATAAATTTTAAATAATACCTAATTCCTAGGATATAATGGTTATAACGATATAATAATTTTAAAAATCTATTTTTGTCTTCTTATTTCCAGCTCGATGTTACAGATTCAAGTTAAATCAACAAAATTTTTTGTTGAGATTGAAGTTTATTTCCGTTTAAAAGCCGATTAAAACGATTAAAAATAATTTTTTCTGAAAATAGTGCTATTGGTTGTGGTTTTTTTTACATAATATTATTAACAAGATTATGCGATGGAATTTATTTAATTTAATTTATCCGGCCTTTACATTCAATGATACAATTTTTGTTATACGAGGATAACAATAGTAATATATTTATATAGTTTTAGGAAAAGAGATATAGGAGCATTGTAATTTGATTTTACAGGTTTGGCTTGTGTAAGATTGTTCAGCAGAAATTGTATGAACTGAAATCACTCAAAAAAAACTTGGAAATAAATTCAGTATTAGTATATAAACTTTGACGGATTGAGTGATATACTCGACACAGTCAAGCGCAGAATTGAACTTGTTCAAATGGGAACAATCATAATACAAACAAAGGGAGCGTGAATTGGCAGCTCTGGGTGAGTGAATTCATAGCGGTGAACTGAGCCGTAGAGAGTTGTCAGCACTGGTGTTATGGATATACAACTCGTCAGGTATAGCATGACCGGTGGCATCGAGATGCGCAAAAGCCACGGAGTGGAATCGAGTGGTGGGGGAAGCGCGCGGCTCAGTCTGCTGCCGGTGTTGGAACTGTTCGTTTTGTTGTGGCTGCCCATGTATGTGCCGTCCTAAAAACATTATCTAAATTTTTATTTTTACTTTTCTTTTTAATAATTTTATAAAAAAGGAGTGGTGGATGGTAATTTGAAAACTAAAATAAATTACGTTTCGCAACACTAAAAAGTATGTTAACAATAATTATACTGTACTTACATACAAGAGGGCAAATACACACAAAATATGTATATAAGCTATTCGCCGTATTTTTTTAGGAGTTTAACTGTAGCATATTCGCCGTTTGTTATGGAAGTACAGTATAAGTGTAAATATACTTTGTAGTGTTGTGAGACGTAGTTTATTTATCCTGTTTTTTGCAACAACATGTATCATGCTTCTAAAGAAATTACTTATGTTTTAAAATATGTATTGTATTATTTATTAACTTTAACCCGCCACATTGCTACAAAGTATAAAAATGAGTGTTATCTGCCTAAACTAGAAAAATACTAACATTTAATCTTAGAACTTAGTAGTACCCATCAAATTACTTTCTACAGCAAAATTACTGATTTAAAAAGCTCCATCATAACTAATTAACATAAGTGACACGAACGGGGTGTCACCAGACCAGCGAGCTCAGAGAACCAGTCAGTGCGGCACCAGCGAGCGGGTACAGCAAGCCGTAGTATTGCGTCTGGCCGTGCCATAAGCATTCAGCAACGATAGTAGCGCGGCATCCCTTCCCCTCCAGTGGGCGGCAGCCCCACTCTCGCGACTACTGCGCGAGACAATAACATACGGTTAACAATAAATACGTATTATAAACCTTTTTTTATGAATAACAATCATTGCAAGCGTCTAGAATCAATATCTTGTTCTGTTAAGAACATCTGTAACAGTGTTAGAAATAACTATACCACTACACACAATTGTTTTTTATCGGTCCACAAGTTGTTGATTGTGTCTGAAAAAAATAAGAGTAACTTAAAAATATTATAAACAAATTTGATTTAACTGAAAGAAAAACGTAGTCACTGATGTTGTCGACATCAAATCAATGACCTTAAAATAAGCTATTCATATATATTGTATATATATTGTATATATTGTATATAAGCTACAATAGATATGATCAGCTTATTTTGAGGTATATGATTTGTTTCGACAACATCAGTGACTAAGTTTTTCTTTCAGTTAAATTAAATTTGTTTATAAGATTTTTAAGTTGCTCTTATCTGTTTTTTCAGACACAATCAACAACTTTTTTAAATATCAAACACAATATATATATATATATATATATATATATATATATATATATATATATATATATATATATATATATATACATACATATATTATCTGTTGTCTAAATCATATTTCACTAGACAGAACACAAATCGATTGCGTTTCCTGATCAATCACAATTAATCAACCAACTAAAGAGCTTAACACATTTTGTGATTTAGAGTATACATTAGTTTTCAATTTGGCAAACAGTAATTATAATATTACAAATTATAGTTTTTAACGGAGATAAACAGTTACGAATAAATAAAAAAATTCAGTTTTTCTATTCTAAATACCATGTTTAACTATTTGTTACTTTTTTATTTAAATATTTACAAAGTTCCGGTTCTTGTTAACGATGTTTAATAGAAAAATCCAAAGGTTAGTCAATATTTTTATTAAGTATTTAAAAAAACATTACATATTATATTATTTATGCACCGCGTATTTTAGTTTATAAAACAATATTAGTTAATATTTACCCTTAATTGTTGAGGTTTATTGGAATTTAACATAAAATATATTTAATGAATAACTATCTTATTTAAAAATATATAAAGATTTCTTTTATATTTATGTGAAGTACTATTAACAACACATATGTTACGATTTTTGAACTGCAAAGAAGCAGTTACATTAACTAAATGTAATAGATCATTGTTAGCCAGTATGAAAATTATGAAAACTAAAACAGCGAAAACATACTTAAATTAATAATCGGGAAGCAAAGTAATAAATCCTATCACTTCTATTGAAGCTTATGATTGATTCGTGAAAGTTGAAAAAATGGTCTTTCAAAGAAAAAGTTTAAAATGTAAGTAAGCCAAACGTTAGTCATTTTATGAATAACAGATTAAGTTCATCTGGTGAAAAAGCTAAAAACGATAATTTTTCGTGAAGGGAGGAAACTGTGACAACACCGACGCGAGTATCAGGAACTTTGGAGTAAAATCGTTTAACTTTCGACTCAATATATTTAATTTAAAACGATTGTGGCATATATGTTTCAAGCACAACTGTCTCATTGACATTTACTAAACGCTGTATTTTTCATAATTAACCATTAATGACAACTCTAGTCAATGGTTATGGGAAATGTTTACATAATTTCTAAAACTATAATCGTAAATACTTTCATACCCTGTTTTATAAAAAAATACGTTCAAAATTGTCCTTAAATAGTAAATAGAGCACAGTAAACCTAGAAAAGTACAACTCGTAATATTAGGAGAGGCTGGATTAGTTATTATAAGAATATCTCTGAATGAATTCGCTTAGCTGTATCATCAATTGAATATATATTGTTATTTCGGCAGTCGTATTGACTTTTAGCGAATTTTCCCTATAGGGAAGAAGCTATTACCGTAGTCGGCATGGTAAGACCTAGGCCCGGGACCATGATAACTTTTCGTTTTGAGGAAATTAATGTATTATTTAATTTCAAACGTAATTCCCAGGAGGGAAAATAAAAGTCTACTTACTGCTTCATCAATGCTCATCATTTCACTACCTGTTGGTTAAAGGTTATTGTTGTCAAACTAGGTCAAATAACTCCTAAATTAATATTGTGATACCCATAATTGGAAATAAATAAAAAAGGGTACACTATTTTATTGATTTATTAAAACTATTCTTTCTTAATAGTTGTTGAACTTTTATTCAAATTCTTCTAAACCATGCTCTTCCTATTGAGGCGACCTCATAATACCGATTGTAAGCCAGTATCTATTCAAAGTCAACAATCCATGTAAATCAGAACATAAACATGATTTTAACCAAGTTCATCCATGTTCTGTAGTGAGCGAAACGATTTTCATTGAAACACGATGCTTCAATGTAACAGTTGTAGCATTGAACATTATGTTGACCTGCTACATCGATTTTGTGGTTTCATTTTGATTATGCAAAACATATTATTACCAACACTGTTCACCTTTCACAACACAGTTTCATAGAGAAAATTGACCGGTACTTAAAACTGTTTTGACCAAAGCGAAAGTTACACGGTTTCAGTAATTATTACATGGTGTTTGTTTTAGTGCGTGTGTAAATATGAGTGTCATGAGTGTTCAATATTTAAAATTATTTTATTTTATGTTTTATATGTTACATCTCAGTTTAAATACTTTTACTTAAGGTATTTTGCTACTTAATACTTATAGGATAACTTTATTCACATACGCAATTTCCGTTTTCATAAATATGTCTTTATAGTTTACATAATGAGTGACGTAAAATTTTTAAACACAATTAGCTGACTGGTAAACAAATTCCATGTAGGTAACCTTTCCTTTTTTATAGTTTATATTATTTTATTTAATATTTTACGTGCATAGATAAATGTATTTTTAAATACTATTGCCTTTCCGCAACTAATATTGTTTCTTCAGTAATTTGAAAATATGTTGACATATATGCTAAAATAAAATGCTTTAGAGAACTGTGCTTCAAAATTAAATTTATATGGATTTATACAATTTAAAAAATTAATTTCAGTGGGAAATACATGATTGGGCCTGGACTTTTATCCTCAAAATAGTCCTGGTTCTATTCAAAATCAAGTATTAATAACATTTAACATACAAAAAATCGAAATAATTTAAATTTAAAAGTTTTTTTTTATTTAATAGGGTAGCACACTACAACATTCAACATTGCTCAACATGGAAATGCAAACCACGTACGCTTGCAGTGACTTAGGAACATGTGAGTTGCCTACATACGATGCACAAAAATTGGATCATGCCATGCATAACAACAAGTGATTTGTATCTCACCTACTTAGGAGATATATTACAATGACTGTTGCAATAGTAGAAACAAATTGTAAAACGAATTGTATCCTACATAATTATTTTTTTCTTGTTTGTGTGGTAATAACAAACTATATTATTATAAAAACTTTTTGTTGTTGTAGTATTTAGTGTAGTAAATACAAATGCTCTCTTCACGTTAGCTTAGGCAAAAATATTTCATCTAACTAATATTTGTTATTTTAATTTAAATATAAATACTGTTTTTTTAACGTAAACATTGCATTATTCCCCATGAAATATAAACTTGGCATACTCATCCTAAACCATTATGTCTTAGCAACCACAGCAAAAACAAAAATAAATGTTTTAATAACCAGAGTGCTATTGTCCTATTGTGCTATTGTTATTATTAACAATCCTATAAAGCGAAATATGTATTAATTTGTAACTACGGATAATACTACTGACGAATGCTATTACTAGTAATATTTTACGATCAACAGTAATATAATTGCAGCCATGAATAAACTATTTAAGATTTAACATGCTTACAACAAGTGCAGTTGATTGTGTGTACTTTGCTTTGTGTTCGCATTGTTTATCAAACATATCACAAATTTCTTATAAATAATAATTTCAATATTTCAATTATTAGCATACCCTAATATATTCACGTTGAATGTGTCTTAATTCAAGATTTTACATTAATATTAATAAACAGTTCTTGGACTAAACTAGCAGTGTTTATATATTAAATGGTATTGTTTAGAATCTAAAAGTTACATTTATATCTTGATTAGAAAAATCAACACAAATTAAGATAGTCAAATACTTCACATTTTACTTAATTCACACTTTTACTTATTTGCTGAATTACAGCACAGTGTGATGTAAACATTGTGTTTTAAATTTTCAGTAATAAGTGTTACATGAATGTCCACTTTTTATCTTACAGTATTTATTCATATGGAACATATCGTAAAATATTATTTTTCAAAACACGCTCCTTTTCTAAAATCCCATTCAAGCCCATCTGGAAATGTTCTAAAGAATATAATCCAATAATTGAGACACGGGAAAGGTTTAAAGTAGGAAATTCAAGGCACGAATAAATGTAATGACGTAAGACCTTGTGGGATTCAGCCGGAGCTTCTGTACATCCGGGGTTAGGTTTGCATATAAATATGTTGTATGAATATCAAACTGTTTAGAAAGAAGGCGTGTTACCACGAACACTCTTAATTATTTTACTTAAACATATTTTTACATTATATTATTTAGTAGTAGATTATACACTACTTCAAGTTTTTTTTTATGATATGCATTTATTACCTCAATAAAAAACGTATTTCTATTTTAATGAGATTAAGACTTCGTTCATTAAAATATTGAAATATTTTAGTTTTTTTCCAATAAAAATGCATATTTTCGAAATAGTTTACACTTATTTTTAATTAAAAATGAACAATTTCGTTATAATACGTTATTTATGTATTTGTAATTGTTAAAATGACCCAAATTAAAGTACTACGTAATAAAATATTATATAGATCAAATAAATTATATGAAACTCAGATTGAATAACTGTGTCTTTACCGTATACTTGCCTGTGTTTGAAACTAAATTAATAAGTTTATTTTAAGAATGATCGTAATTTTAAATGTTTTACAGTATAAAGTGTAAGAATTAAATAAGGAAAGCAAATATTTTACATTTCATTTAGGCCAATAGTCATATCATTTTTATAAAGGTTTAAAGTTCCCATGGTATTTCTGATTTCACCAAACTCTACATCATAGTCTACCATAATTCACTGACAACTGTGACTAATGCAATGCATCACAACATCAGACTCACTCATTGTCATTATAAGCCACTGGTGCGTTGAGTCAGCAAACACTGCGTGTAATTCAGTTGCGTTTAATACACCATTGATTCTATTCCGGAATGACGGCTATATCCACCAGTGTTATAGGTTTCTAGCATTAAACGTGCAAACAGTGGATAGCTAAGTTAATTAACACATTATTTACCCAACTTTTTCCCGCGATTATTTTCATAAAAACCACAAAACATTTATTAATGCGTTTGTTTTAATATTAAACTAATACCAAAACCAATAATTTAGGAATAATATTTATTTAATTTAATTTAAAGACAATTTGATTTATTTGATGCTAAGAGATCAAATACCAATTTTCTCCGATTTCCATGTACAAGTATTACAGTTGAATGGAATAGACCAAACTATTAAATATATTTTAGAGTGTATCTATTTTGATTGCAAAATGGCAATTGGTCGGATGTTTTTACAAAACTTTCAACGATTACTATCGATAAAAACAGTACAATTAAATAATATATTTATTTAATTGAGTAGTAAACTAAACACTAAACATTTTTAACATTGAAACTAAAAATATAAGTCTGAATTATTTTGTCTGAATAGTAATTATTGTGTGTTGTTAACTTTAACAAAAATAAATCTACAACTGAAAGATTTAGTTTCACTTATATGTGTAATTACATCATCTCTTTCTGGTTAAAATTAAATGTAACTTATAATATTCTTAAATTCAATAATCTTATATCAAGGACGCAGTATAAGGAGGCCTTTTGAGGACAAGTTTTAAAATCAGATAAAAAACATATGTAGACCTTAAAAAATCAAAACTACAATTAAAATGATCTTTGACACCTATTTATTTACCTCAGGGTGAACGTACTTTAACTTAGGAACAATAATACATTTTAGTATATGAAGTGAGCTATAATTTCCCAGATACAGCTTGAACTTTGAGTTAGTGTAACATTTTGTTGCAAGTTAGTGCCACCAGAATTGCTAGATAGGTAAGTGTAGTCATCTATTATATTAAAATGTTTTTTTCTTTTAATGTTTTTGTTTTATTTTTAAGTTTAGTGGTAAAGGTAAACTTTAAAATAATGGTTCAGTTATAAATTTTAATTTAAGGGAGTTAGGTCCTATTGAAAAAAATTGACAAATAATACGTAGTAGTAATAAAATGAAAATTTTAAGGAATAAATGCATGGATCGTTTATTCTTTTTGTGTATTCTAATTTTTCGGTTGGGCCTACTAAATCAAAATTCTGGCTCAACAGCGACTTAGAAAAAGAATAAACAAATTAATGTATTTATCATTCAAATTTATGAAACAAATCTAAATATATTATAACATATTTAAAATAATAAATATAAATACAATTATTGATATAGTACTGGGAGTAAAAAAAAAGTCTGTTTTCAAGAACAATTGTAATGGTAAAAAATGCACAATCTTACATTTATGGATACTTAGTATGAAAGAGAAAATCTTCAAAATTTGGTTTTGTCCTAGTAAACATCGATGTGCACACAATTAGTTGCTCTACACAGATTAAGGCGATTTTCCAGTTCTCGCCAGGTATTCGCCAACATTGCAGATGTGCCTGACGAACTGCTCCGACAACCCTTTGTCGTAAATGGTCAATGTCACGGATATTTTCAGCATCACATTCTTTAAATGTCGCATAATTCTTATGTCGCAGTTGAATATAATACATTTATTTTACGATTTACAGTTAACATAATTTAGTGACCATTTAGAAAAATATGTTTATTGACCGTTTGAGTTTACAGTTTTTAATAATTAATTTTAAATGGAAGTGATAACAAAACTGTAAGAAACATTATGTCTTAAAATTATCTTAAAAACCTTTTAAACTGCTCTATTTAACATAACATTTCTATAAATGTAGTTAAAATAATATACAATCCAGTTTTTTTCCAGCTACCCCGAGGTTTTATTGAATGTATTGAGGTATCTATAATGTATAGTTATAGATTTAAAATCATTAGGCAACTTTAACTTTTTCTTTTGTTATTGCAAATGAATTATGCGTTTGGAGGTTTTTATCATTGAAAAATGGTTTTGCGGGATTGGAAATTTTGATAGCATAACAGAGTTTTAGACTTTGGTTGAAGGGGTTGTAAACATTATGAACATTATTGGTTAATAAAATCCCTAAAATAAAATCATAAAAATATGAGTACAATTAACTACGAAGTAAAGCTGAGGTCAAAGACTTGGAATTGGGAACAACAGGAAATGACAGAGTAACAAAACAGGAAATAAACGGTCAAATTACACAGGTAAATGACCTAGGGTTCAAGCGACAAAATCAAAGTAACTCACCAAAAATTCCAATGATGGCGGCGGAATGCTGACCAGCTACGGACACGAATCACGGCGGGTGTAGGAGTCCAGAACCGATGTGATTGGTTGACGTGGGCGTGGTCGACCGAATTTGGGGGAAACACGATATCGGGGGAAACATATCGAGGAGAGAGGATGGACAGTCAGGAAAAGAGAGGCAAAAAGTGAAGTGTTGGGAAGTAAGGGGGGCTGGATCGAGTAAGTCCCGCAACACTTAGGTTATAGTAAAATACCGGGTGTTGTCGACCTTCCAACCAAGTCCACCAACGCAGGGCCAAGAGAAGCACTACAGCGACCACAACCCAGAGGGAGAAGAGGACGGACCGTCTCTGCGACCGGAGGAGCCTTGGGAGAATTCTTCAAGACAACCACCGACAAAGGGACCCTGGACCACTTCTGGACGCTGGACCACTCCTGGACACCTTAACCACTGGACGGGACCACGGAGAGGCCAAGGACCGACAACGCAGGGAGACCGCCTGACAGCCAAAATTCCGGACTGCGTGGTATGTGATCTTCACTAAATTGCACCTCTAGTTAAAAGGGAAAATTTGAGAGAAAAGTCGAAGGTTAAGGGAAATGATTTGATAATAATAATGATTAAGCAATGATGAAGATATTTAAAAGTTAAAGCTTACTAAGACAAGCAATAAATAATCTAAACATAAATTGAAATATATATATATATATATATATATATATATATATATATATAACATTTAGAAGCCTCAGAGTGAATGTCAGGGTAAATTGTTAAAATAAATTAAAGATCGTATGCATAACCGGAATGGCCCATAGGCCAAGTTGAGGTGAAAAATAGTTGTACATAAAGATAGCAGTAGCTCGATGTCATTAACCATCGTTCAATTAATTTAGTAAGTGCTAATGAATAACTGTTACATGAATGAATTGATTATTGAAGTATAAAGGCCCACATGGCTTAACATTTTAATGTAATATAATGTGACAATGTTTAATTTGGAAAGGTTTAAGGGTAATTATTTTGATGTGTAATTGATGGATGAAATATAAAGAACTAAACTATTAATAAAGTGAATTGAGAAAACCTTTAATGGTAGATTAACGGCTGCATGCCCAATAATGTAAATTAAATGTTAAATATCGTGTTAAGGGTGTGTATTCATATGGAAGGTGTGGACTGTGACGTATAAGTTGCCTTAAAGAACTTTGGCCATGCCAGAACAGAGTGATCATCATTAATGATTGTTAGCTTAAGAGAGTATTGATTTATATTGTGTTTGTCATTTCAGTTGTATTTTATAAATAGGAGTTAGGGCACAGAGGCCTCTATTTAAAGGGTTGTCACGAATATTAATCACTATATAATAAGGAGGAAGTAGTGCATCTGATTTATGTATATTAAAAGGTATATGTTATTACAGACGCTGGTGTCATTTCAATCAATTTCCTGGTTTCCAACTCACTAAGCTAAGCGAGTTATGATTCAAACTTAAGAGTAAAAGAAAGAAAATAATCTTACATGGTGGAGATCGCTGAATTGGTTTAATTACCATAAAATTTATTGAATTGACACAGAGTGAGTGATGTTCTATTAGCATAAGATGATTATAGAGATAAAAAGTTATTTATGAGATAGGATAAAACTGCATAGGGACAGAAATAATGAATTGAAGGGACGTAATCGACTAAACGGTTAATACTGTAGGGCACTTACAAATAAAAATAGCCTACAAAATATTTAATCAACAGATATATCGCATAAAATAATAAAAGTCGTCAGGGTTTAATAAAACATAAAAGACAGGTTGTATAACAGTAATATTTAAATACAAATAAAACTGTCTAGGGTTTTGTTAAATTAAAATAAAATGAAATGCCAATAAACCAAGTTTCCTTGCCTTCGGATATTTATAGGGTAAAGAAAGAACAACTACAAGCAATATTAGTGAAGTTTAACATTAAATACAAAGACGAGGACACGGTTGCCGAATTAAGACCCATTGTAGCCGATCTTAAAGCTTATTTAACAAATAATTGGTCTGAAGAAAAAAAATTCATTTTAAGAAAGTTATTAGGGAAAAGATTCTTAACCGAGGTTGAGTTAGAAAAACACCCATTGCTTAGGAGAATTGAACAATTCATTAGGGATAGGGAAAACCTTTACGACACGCCAGCCAGCGAGGACAGTGACGGTGACGACTACGAGGACATTGACTTAGCTTCAGTGGACACAGACGACCCTCCAGGTCAAATTACACCCCAAGGGACGAATAGGGCAAATCATAGAGAACTCACGGATAATTACATAGGAGACCGCAAGGATAACATGACGACACCAAAAGAAAATTTACCGTTAATATCTGCTGGTACGTAATACGGTCTACCAACTGAAAACCCCAACGATTTTATAGACAAGTATCAAATCGCGGCACAGTCAAATAATTGGCAGGATGCTTCAAAAATAAAATTATTTCCGGCACACCTAGCAGGGACGGCTCTTACATGGCATCAACATTTCACAAAAGGGAAGGTGATACACGATTGGGATGAGTTAAAGGAAACATTTATTAACACTTTCACCCCGGTTGCACAGGCACAAACTTTGCAGAACATCTTAGATAAGAAAGTGCAAGGAAGGGACCAACCTGTGCTAACATATCACTTGGAGGTACTAACCTTGTGTAGGCGCCATGACCCCAATATGTCAGAAAAACGAATAGGGCAGTACATAATACAAGGCCTAAGACCTGAATTTTGTGATAGGGTGTTATCAGAAACTTGTGACACTTTAGAACAGCTAGAAAAGAGTTTAAAGAAAATAGAGTTACAGCTACAAATTAAATCGGTAAATCAAGAAAAATACAGCAGAGCAGAAAGAGAGGGATACACTAGGGAAACCACCACCAATAGACAGGAAATAAACAATCTACATGCAGAAATAAGGACCCTAACTCAGGTCATTTCAAACATGACTATGCAACAAACGCCACAGCGACAAATATATCAACAACACGACAAGCCAAACCAACACAGGGAAAACTGCAACAATTACAGGGGAAGAGGAACCAACTACAGGGGACCAACTGGATATAGGACGACGCAACGACACCCAGTGCAATGGACACCACGGCACACCATGAGCAGAGGAGGCTACCAGACCAACTACCATGCAACATCATGGGGCCCACGACATGCAACCCTAAGAGCAGAAGTTCCATATAACGGAAGCAGGAATTTTACTACATATTGCAGTTACTGCAGAAGAAACAACCATAATACGCAGGATTGCAGGTTTAAGAGGCAGCAAACAGGGGAAATGATGAAGACAAGGTCCAAGTATTGTGATTATTGTAGGATGAGCAACCACAACAAAGAAGAATGCTACAAACTACAAAGGGGAAAACCGGATACAAAAAACGCATAGGAAGGGACCCTCTCTATACTAACAACAAAGAGAAGGTTCCCTGCTTAAAACAGAGTATAAATTCGCCCTACAAACAAATACAACCCCAGTTCAGAATATATAACTACGAGAAGGAATTTCCTAAGCTAGATGAAGCTAAGAACATAAAGAAGAAGAGCCAAATATGCACAGAAGAGAAGACAGAAGACATGAAGAGAACATAATTAACCCTCGGAGAAAATACCACAATATATACCACACTTGCAAGACTAAGGAGCGCAGAGTGCAATGGAGAAAACAGCTACAGCCATTATCAGGTGGAATGAGACTAAGGGAAGGAGCCAGAGAAGAGCAACGAGCTATAAAGAAGGAAGAGGAGACAGTAAGGATGGAACAAAGGGAAGGAACAAAGGAAGTCAAAGGAACAACAGAAGTACAGGAGAACAGGGAAGAAGGAGACACATTGATGGAACAGGAGAAGGAAGAAATATGCAGGCAGCTGGAAGAGCAAGGAACGCAACACATGATCCACAGCTGTGACATTACACTAGTATCAGAAGGAAGGATACATAAGCCAAGGAGAAAGGAACAGTTAAGAAACCAGGAGTTACATGATACTCTATTTAAAATAAAACAAACGGAAGACAAGAGAGTACCAGTGTTAACACTTAATGCAAAGTTAACTCAAAATCCAAACAAAATAATTCAGTGTACAGTTGACACCGGATCAAATATAAACCTTATAAATTCAAAGTTCGTACACGGGACAAATATTGAGACAGGAAAATTGCCAAGAGTTGTATCGGCCAATAATACTCCCATAAACATTTTAGGGATCGCGGAAATTGCATTAGAAATAGATAATATAATTATCAGGGATAAATTTTTTGTCACTCCGAATATCACGAGCGAAATAATCTTAGGGAATAGATTCCTAAATAAGAACAGGGTTGAATTAAATTTCGACACAAAAGAAATTGTGATAAACTAAGGCCAATTTAAACATAAAATAAAAATGGGAAAAAATGGTTGATACAAATCGAAAGCATTAACAGTACTGAGATGGTTTCCAGAGATAAGATCATTGACATAAGAACCGAAGAGGATATGGCAATAGCACCTCATCGGCATAGGAGAATAAAGCTTAAACATAAACTAAGTCATAAAACATATTTTGAGTCGGAAAAGTCCTTAAAAGAAAAGAAAAATGCCATGCATATTTAATAGATGCAGAAGCAGATGAGGGCAGCCATATAACTATTTATAATGCATCTAGCTTCCCAAAACACATAAATGCCAACACTGTATTAGGCTACCTCACTGAGGAAGTAAACAAAGACGACACTTGTGCTGACACAACAAGGCCACGACAACAGCCAGGCACGCGGGACCTACGTAAACAAACAGTCACAGATAAGGATGGCATAGAACTTAACATATCACCACACCTAACGGTACAGCAGCATAACATGGTCAGTAAACTGCTACATAAATACAAATCTATGTTCACCACGAAGGTAGAGGACCTTGAACCAGCTAATTTGCCACCAATACAATTAGAATTAGTTCCAAATGCTAAACCCGTAAACAGCCCACCTTATAGATAGAGTATGCAGGAGAGACAGGAACTAAATAAACTTTTAAACCAATTACTAGAAGCAGACATTTTAGAGGAATGCCCAGAATTTTGCGAATATGCTTCACCAGTATTCGTAACAAAAAATCGCGATAATTCGGCTCGCGTTGTTGCGGACATGCGTCGTATTAACAACATTTTAAAGAACTGTGTACATCCTACCCCATCAGTTAACTTAGTTTTAAATTGCTTAAATAAAGCAAACACGTTCACAAAATTAGATCTCAAGGGAGCGTTTCACCAATTACTTGTAAGAGAAGAAGACAGAAACATACTTGCGATTAAAACACAAGATCGTCTGTTAAGATACAAAAGGTTAACCATGGGATTAAAAATTTCAACCGCTGTATTCAGCAAAGCGATATTAGCTTTATTAAATAAGCACCTGTACAATAAAGTTATATCGTATATTGATGACGTTATAGTTTACGGATCATCCTTTCAACAGGATTTAGAAAATTTGGAAATAATTTTAGAAATATTACACAAAGCTAATTTAAAGCTAAACACAAACAAATTCAAGTTTTTATATGAAACAGTTGATATACTTGGATACACAGTCTCAAAGCAAGGAATTTTACCTCAACAATCTACAGTTAATCCTATACAAGAATTTAAAAGGCCAGACTGTATAAGACGTGTGCGTCAGTTCCTAGGCGCGTCATCGTTTTTCAGGAAGCATATTAAAAATTATGCCCAAATTACATTACCCCTAACAGAGTTAATTAAACAAGCAAACAAAAATTTACCTTTTAAATGGAATGAAGATTGTGAACAAGCCTTTAATAAAATAAAGCAAATTTTAACTAATCCACCATTACTTGCTCATTGGAAAGACGATTGGGAATCAGTTATTTATGTTGACAGTTCATTATTTGCACTTGGGGCCTGTTACTTGCAAATCAATCCTGAAAATAATACTATGCATCCCATAGCATATTTATCAAGAAAATACACAGAGACGGAAAAGCGATATTCTAATGCAGAAAGGGAAATGCTAGCCTTAGTATATGCAGTTAATTACTGGAGGGAATTTACGCTGGGCAGGCAAACAATGGTTTATACCGATTGTCAGTCACTCATACATTATAAGAATTTTAAAAACACTTCATCACGCCTAAATCGCCTAGCTCTCGCACTAGTTGACTACGATATAATCGTAAAATATAAGAAGGGAACTAACAATCTACTAGCGGACAGCCTTTCTAGGAATCCACCAGAAGAGGAGTTAGACCAGGACCTAATTCAAGCTACATTAAACATTCAGGAGATAAAAACAGAAAATTTTGAAGAGTTACAAGCAAAAGACCCTTATTTAAAGCAAATAAAATTAGCTAAGATATCACCAGATTCCGTTCCGAAGAAAATCAGACATGAATCCAGGAAATATGTAGAGAGGGATAACATATTATATTACAAACATTTCAATGGTAGGGACACGGAATATTTATTAGCAATACCCCAGGAAAAAGTTAACGAAATATTAAAAACCTTCCATGATAATATATTTTCAGGAGGGCATTTCTCAAGCTTTAAAACTGGAAAGAAAATAAAATCACGATATTATTGGCCCAATATAAATCAGGACATTATAAACTATACTAAAACATGTGAAGACTGTCAACTTAGGAGATCTGCTACTTATAAACAATACGGAAAGTTACAACCGCGAATCCCCTCAACAAAACCGTTTGAAAGATTAATTATAGATTTCTTAGGCCCTATAACACAAAGCCATGGATTTAAATACATTTTAGTAATGACAGACCCCACAACGAGGATGGCATATACACGTGCAACTCGTTCTGCAGACGCAAAGACCGTAGCTAAGGTATTATTGGAAATATTCTGTTTATACGGTTGTCCAAAATTATTACTCACGACCAGGGTACACATTTCATGGGACAAGTACTAAAACAATTATTACAAAGCTTAGGCATAGAACAGCGGCCAAGTCCTCCATACATGCAACGTATTCAAGGTTTAACGGAGAGATGCAACTTGGTAATAAAGAAAGCAATTTCACACTACATACAGGAAGACCCACACAATTGGTCTGACGTGTTAAAATTTATAACATTTGCATATAACACTACGATAAATAAAAGCACGGGTTACACTCCATTTTATTTAAATTTTGCAAGAGAAGCAAACCACCCGTCTGATTATATTTATGTTCACGAAAACCAGGACAAGGACGTATTAAAAGAGATTAAATTAATACATAAAATTAGAACGGAAATTCCAAAAATCATAGAAAAGGCCCAAAATAATCAAAAACAATATTTTGACAAGACGCGAAGGGATTTAGAACTACAACCAGGGGATGAAATATTAATTAAATATCCAACGGATCACACAAAAAAATATAGCAAGTTTCAAAATTGCTATAAAGGACCTTATCATGTCACCGATAAATTAAATGATTTGACTTACTTAGTGGCTTTAGAAAAACGAGGAAAACTAGTGGAGGAACCAGTTCATGTCGAGAATATTAAACCGTTTCACAGAAGAAATTAAATAAAAACAATTAAAAATATAAGTCACAAACAGAACCTCTATTGACGACAACGTAATGAACGTATTAGAAATACGTACGTGTCAAGGAGCTTTCCTACTGTTAGAATCTTCCCCTATTAGGAAATTTCTCTACAAAGCACCTTATTTACACCTGCATCACCTACGACCAGAGTGCGCAACTGAGATTCAATTTGTAACTTAATACACAACATGCTGCTTGGGAAACAGTCAAAATTGCGTCAATGTTACACTGTTGCAAATTAATTTAAAGTACTAAGAGGTCAACTACTGTGAAACTTCTTCTACATAACAATTACCAATAGAACCCCATCAAATAAATAAATAAATTAACTTGGGCCTACATACGTATTAGGAATACGTTATTTCCTTAAAAATAAAGACTAACTTCTAATCTACAGAGGAACCCAAGAAGGCTCGACTCTTTAAGCCTAATAACTACTACTACTAGTATCATCAAATGGCCCATATATTACTAGATAGTTGAGATTCCATTGGTAACTCAATAAATTGCAATTTAAAAATGAATTTACAAAATTTAGGTTCATGCGATAAAAATTATGAACCTAAGCATTTGACAGACTTCAAATAATTAACAAATATTACAACAAAAAATTATAAAGGGTTTCCCACACATGAACTGAGCTCTAAACAATATAACGAGTCCTGACATTTATATTGCGGAAATTGAAATACGAAGTTAAATAACAAAATTGGGATCACCTTGATAAAATTAAATAAGGAAAATATTTATAAAAAATTATGAATGTACTACGCTTGTAAAAGGAAATTAAAGTTGACCGGGAAAAAAATATGTCTTAATGACTTAAATAAGCTGCGATACCTTAAAGTTTGGAGAGTATCCGATAAATAATCCACACTCACTCAAACACAGAAGATTAAAGCATCTAAAAGAGGAAGGAAGACCACTTATCACTCAAAAAAAAAAAACCTTAACACGTTTTCGACACATATCCGACGCGGATCGACACTGGACCAAAGCCATACTCACTCTCGACTGGGGACATACTATAAACACACAGACACAACAACACAAAGCGACAGACAGGATGTTACGGATAAGATTACACGCGTGAGAAACAAGCCACGTTGCACTTACAGACAGGCTACAGATTATTCAGCTGAATAGAGCTGCTACTAGCTGAGGAAATTACATTACTGCGTTACAACAACGTAATTTATACTCTCTAAGGAGATGGAAATAAGACAATTAAATAATATCATAGCTATTAAATCTTGCGGAGAGTTAGTGAAAAGCGCTAAAGCTAAGGCTTCATGACATTTAATAGCAAATTACTGAACCAAAATTATTGATCGATAAACAAAACTTATGATAACTTCAAAATTTTTACACCTATTAATTCACGTGGAGACAGGCTAGTTAATTTGCCGGCAGACTAGATACTTCATGACATTTAATGGTGAACTCAAACTTCCAAATTACATTTAACTCCAGTGAAACATACATGTTTACAAAATTTCACATCAAGAATATATGTTATATTAGTAATGGTTAAATTCATAGAACATTATACTAACGTGACACTCGCAGCTACGGCCATCGCACACACCATACTTCACTGATGTCACCTTCATTTCACTACTTAAATTATTTTTCGGGGACGAAAAATTTTCCCAAGCAGGGGAGTGTAAACATTATGAACATTATTGGTTAATAAAATCCCTAAAATAAAATCATAAAAATATGAGTACAATTAACTACGAAGTAAAGCTGAGGTCAAAGACTTGGAATTGGGAACAACAGGAAATGACAGAGTAACAAAACAGGAAATAAACGGTCAAATTACACAGGTAAATGACCTAGGGTTCAAGCGACAAAATCAAAGTAACTCACCAAAAATTCCAATGATGGCGGCGGAATGCTGACCAGCTACGGACACGAATCACGGCGGGTGTAGGAGTCCAGAATCGACGTGATTGGTTGACGTGGGCGTGGTCGACCGAATTTGGGGGAAACACGATATCGGGGGAAACATATCGAGGAGAGAGGATGGACAGTCAGGAAAAGAGAGGCAAGAAGTGAAGTGTTGGGAAGTAAGGGGGGCTGGATCGAGTAAGTCCCGCAACATTTAGGTTATAGTAAAATACCGGGTGTTGTCGACCTTCCAACCAAGTCCACCAACGCAGGGCCAAGAGAAGCACTACAGCGACCACAACCCAGAGGGAGAAGAGGACGGACCGTCTCTGCGACCGGAGGAGCCTTGGGAGAATTCTTCAAGACAACCACCGACAAAGGGACCCTGGACCACTTCTGGACGCTGGACCACTCCTGGACACCTTAACCACTGGACGGGACCACGGAGAGGCCAAGGACCGACAACGCAGGGAGACCGCCTGACAGCCAAAATTCCGGACTGCGTGGTATGTGATCTTCACTAAATTGCACCTCTAGTTAAAAGGGAAAATTTGAGAGAAAAGTCGAAGGTTAAGGGAAATGATTTGATAATAATAATGATTAAGCAATGATGAAGATATTTAAAAGTTAAAGCTTACTAAGACAAGCAATAAATAATAAATTGAAATATATATATATATATATATATAACATTTAGAAGCCTCAGAGTGAATGTCAGGGTAAATTGTTAAAATAAATTAAAGATCGTATGCATAACCGGAATGGCCCATAGGCCAAGTTGAGGTGAAAAATAGTTGTACATAAAGATAGCAGTAGCTCGATGTCATTAACCATCGTTCAATTAATTTAGTAAGTGCTAATGAATAACTGTTACATGAATGAATTGATTATTGAAGTATAAAGGCCCACATGGCTTAACATTTTAATGTAATATAATGTGACAATGTTTAATTTGGAAAGGTTTAAGGATAATTATTTTGATGTGTAATTGATGGATGAAATATAAAGAACTAAACTATTAATAAAGTGAATTGAGAAAACCTTTAATGGTAGATTAACGGCTACATGCCCAATAATGTAAATTAAATGTTAAATATCGTGTTAAGGGTGTGTATTCATATGGAAGGTGTGGACTGTGACGTATAAGTTGCCTTAAAGAACTTTGGCCATGCCAGAACAGAGTGATCATCATTAATGATTGTTAGCTTAAGAGAGTATTGATTTATATTGTGTTTGTCATTTCAGTTGTATTTTATAAATAGGAGTTAGGGCACAGAGGCCTCTATTTAAAGGGTTGTCACGAATATTAATCACTATATAATAAGGAGGAAGTAGTGCATCTGATTTATGTATATTAAAAGGTATATGTTATTACAGACGCTGGTGTCATTTCAATCAATTTCCTGGTTTCCAACTCACTAAGCTAAGCGAGTTATGATTCAAACTTAAGAGTAAAAGAAAGAAAATAATCTTACAGGGTCAAGTAGTTAAATCCCGGGTTGTATACCCGTTGTGCGTAGTTGATCCGTATAAAAACACAAGCTGTACTAAATAAACAAACACAGACGAACAATAAATACGTATTATAAACCTTTTTTTATGAATAACAATCATTGCAAGCGTCTAGAATCAATATTTTGTTCTGTTAAGAACATCTGTAACAGTGTTAGAAAGAACTATACCACTACACACAATTGTTTTTTATCGGTCCACAAGTTGTTGATTGTGTCTGAAAAAAATAAGAGTAACTTAAAAATCTTATAAACAAATTTTATTTAACTGAAAGAAAAACGTAGTCACTGATGTCGACATCAAATCATTGACCTTAAAATAAGCTATTCATATCTATTGTATATATATTGTATATATTGTATATATTGTATATAAGCTACAATAGATATGATCAGCTTATTTTGAGGTCGATGATTTGTTTCGACAACATCAGTGACTAAGTTTTTCTTTCAGTTAAATTAAATTTGTTTATAAGATTTTTAAGTTGCTCTTATCTGTTTTTTCAGACACAATCAACAACTTTTTGAAATATCAAACACAATTTATATATATATATATATATATATATATACATACATATATTATCTGTTGTCTAAATCATATTTCACTAGACAGAACACAAATCGATTGCGTTTCCTGATCAATCACAATTAATCAACCAACTAAAGAGCTTACCACATTTTGTGATTTCGAGTATACATTAGTTTTCAATTTGGCAAACAGTAATTATAATATTACAAATTATAGTTTTTAACGGAGATAAACAGTTACAAATAAATAAAAGATTTCTGTTTTTCTATTCTAAATACCATGTTTAACTATTTCTTACTTTTTTATTTAAATATTTACAAAGTTCCGGTTCTTGTTAACGATGTTTAATAGAAAAATCCAAAGGTTAGTGAATATTTGTATTAAGTATTTAAACAAACATTACATATTATATTATTTATGCACCGCGTATTTTAGTTTATAAAACAATATTAGTAAATATTTACCCTTAATTGTTGAGGTTTATTGGAATTTAACTTAAAATATATTTAATATATATATATATATGACATCGAATTTTGCAGTAGTATATAAACTTCTGCAAAATTCGATGTCCTCCCCGTAAATATTTTATTTTATGCCTTTTGTAAGCAAGCTATTTAAAAATACTAACTATGAATTCCTTTGTATTAATATTAGTATATCTATTAATAAACCATATTTAAAATGTCTAGTGCTCAAAAAGTATTTAATCTAAGTTACATGATAAAAAATATGAACGATTAAAATAAATTGTATTTCCAATACATTAAGGATTATGCGGAAAATTACTTTTATTGCAATTTAATAATACTTTTACATTTATCCCCGTTGAAAAGCGTATGAATATAATTTATATGCAGTTTTTTTGTGATATACAATAAGGTCTTGATTATTGACCCCTTGCTTTGTAGCAATCGTCTCGATGTTTCATGACAAAGTTCTTTATAGTTGCAGTATGCTGCCAAAACACGTGGGCTTAAAGCGCTGCTTGGCAAACAGTTTTACCTGTCTTTATTAACACTAACTTAGGTTAAGTTTATCAAATAAATATTTACATTAACATCTACATTTAACATTTACATTTACATTAACATGCTATCACAACTTTAAAAAAACTTAAATAAAAGGAAATCATATTGATATCTGACTGCCTGACAACAATTATGAGGTTTATATTATTACTAAAATCCAACAAAAATATACCAAAGCATTGATTGTTCAATGTATTATTTCAGAACAACGGTCTTAGTTAATGCAGTGATGTAAGCTACTTGTGCGTTCGACGAAGCCTTTTTTGCTATTCACAAACAACTTTTGAAAGGGCCAAACAACTTATACCGGTTATGCACAATGGTTTGATTTTTTTCACAATGTCTCCCTCTGCAGTTCATCTTCATCGTCGTTTATGTTACGGTTATCTCTTCCTGCTCAAATGTGTTATTTATAACTGACTTTTATTTTTCATTTAGTATTTCCTTTAATATCATAAATTGCAATTTTTAAGAGTTGTAAATCCAAGAATGTGGTCTGATTTTTTTTTTAAAGTTATAAAATTGTTTTTTAAAATTTCTAAAGGCTTTATTAAGCATTAAAACATTTTGTTTATCTGTTTCAGATAAATCTATGTTCATTATCATGTGTTTATGGAATTTTAAAAACGTTTGCTTCCCTTTAACGTTTAAAACAAAAATAGAATATAATTAAAAAAATGGAAAATATTTATATTATATAATTTGTTAAATGGCTTGATTAAAGTAGTCCAGCACAAACATTACGAATTGCAACCAACCAACCGAGCAAACTAACTTGGATAATGCATAGAGTTATTAATTGGTAATCTTTGCAACTTGATTTACTCGACACAGTTGCTCTCAGAACTTGTTTTAATATTAACAGTTCCATCCCAAACACAGGAGTGCGAGTGGGAGCTTCAGGTGGCGAATACTTGGTGGTACACAATGTTGGCGATGGACAGCAGCACCTGTGTTGCAATGGTGAGGAGTAGCTCTGCAGGACGAACGCACAGCAATCCAGACTTGTTTGACTCTGTAATCATTTGTCAGTGTCTCAACTACTTTTCTGTTATTATATTTCAATGCCAATTACATTTTTTTAGTCAGGATAACACACAAATACGTTAAAACCTCAAATGTGTTGAAGACAATCCGGAATTTAAACTCTTGACCCATTTAACCAAATTTTAAAGCTCTAACTGTAATGCTAGCAAAATTCCTAATCCCGCAAAACCATTTTTCAATGATAAAAACCTCCAAACGCATAATTCATTTGTAATAACAAAAGAAAAAGTTAAAGTTGCCTAATGATTTTAAATCTATAACTATACATTATAGATTATATAAAACCGTGGGGTAGCTGAAAAAAACTGGGTTGTATATTATTTTAACTACATTTATAGAAATTTTATGTTAAATAGAACAGTTTAAAAGGTTTTTAAGATAATTTAAAGACATAATGTTTCTTACAGTTTTGTTATCACTTCCATTTAAAATTAATTATTAAAAGCTGTAAACTCAAACGGTCAATAAACATATTTTTCTAAATGGTCACTAAATTATGTTAACTGTAAATCGTAAAATAAATGTATTATATTCAACTGGTGCATTAATAGGGTATTGATATCATCCTACATACAGCGTTTTACTTTTACAAATTTAATCAGTGAACATGATTTATTTCACTAAATATATTCATTAAATACTACCAATCACTATCAAGAAAGTTAAATATTGAACAATCCCCTTGACCTGGCAAGTGAACAGATTTGTTATTTGTAACAAATGGTAAAGATCGCTTAGAAGATTGTAAACAGTTGTTTTGTTGAATCAGTAAATTTCTGAATAATAAGTAAGTATTAGGTCAGTATTTTGTGATTTTCGATATCGTTTGCTTTAATTTGTTGGTATTTGACCAGTCATTAATTCGTTCGTCATGGAGCTTATAATTATTATTGACTATACAAAGTTTGTAGGCTAGGTTTCTGGTCTAGGCCTACGCTTTGCTTATAATTCACCCTATGTCTACCTTAAATTATAATGCATACGCCCAATCACAAAAGAAATTAAACCATAATAACTCATTTATAAATTAACATGAAAGGAATTCAATTTTGTAAACTACTCTATACGTGTCTTATTGAATAATTCACAGTGACAGGCTCTATATTAAAACCTAAATCAAATCTGTTCATTGGTTTATAAAATGAATGGACAAATTAAATATATATATACATATATATGTATATATTTAATTAGTATACTTACATAACTTTCAACATTTTATGAATTTAAACTGACGTTTACCTTCCTTTAAAGATTAACAGGTTACTATTATAAAAGAGATCAACTAAAGCGTCCTTAATATTCCCATATCAAAGTAGATCAATGCATTTATATGATAGGAACAACCACTCTTACACATATTAACACAAAACAAACAATGTTTTATTGATAGTACACATAACTCAGCATTATTGACAAGTAAGTATCTAAATACGAATAATAAATTATAATATATTAGTTTGTTGTATTTATTTACTTAAAAAGCCACATTAATGAAAGTAGCATACATAGCTTCGAATATACCCATTGGAAGAAAATCTTTCAAGTAGATATAACATAATTTTTTCAGTTGGCAATAGGATTGGGTTTATAACTACTAGAGGGGACGCCTTATGGGCGCCAGAGTTAGTAAAAGCAGTGCTGCGATCTAGCCTCATATTAACATAACTAATGTGATTTGATCTGTTAATGGATCTAATGTAGGCCAGGTTAACTCATTCGCCTTACCCGACTCGTGTAAACAAAATATCACTTTGATGTCCATCACAAAAACATTGTTATTTTTTTAAATCTCTACAAAAACATTCCTAACACAAATAGGATGAACAAAACCGCGACAATCCCTGGTGGCCTAAGATGGAACTACGTCGAAGAATCTTGTGTCCCCTCTAGTAGATATAAACCCAATGAAAAGAGATAAATAATAAATCTGAATATCGTACATTTTTTTTATTTATTTAATTCTTAAAATTATTATAAGATTATATTCATTTAAAGTTTGTTATTATAAAGCGCAGTAAAACCGAATCGCCTCTTTGACATTCTCATCACTGCTTCACTTCACAGATATTACTTTTGTTATTGCCAAATTTCATCTCTTTCATCCAACATTGGTCTGACCTTTTCCATTGAATTGATTCTCTCTTGATCTTATAACATTTCATCCATGATTTGATAATTACTTTTAGCTATTATCTGTTAGTTAATAAGTATTTAATATAGAAAATAAATATTTAAAACACAACTATTCGACACAGATTCAACATTTAATTTGGGATCATACATATTGCTTTAAATTGTGTGGACAAATAACATTTCACAGCACAAGTGCACATAATAGGACCCAAATCCTCTAAATAAGAATGGTTTAATGTAAAGTCGTTATCGAATCAAGTGATCTAGTTTTAGCAATAAGCTTATTATTACATCTTTTATTTTTATTTGCCTCCGGATCACTGTTTGAATTAAATCAAGCGGTTAATTACCTTAAATATTTCAAGTGATCCACATCTCTGTATTCGGGCGACCGGTTTCAACCCCCAACAGGCGCTAAAAGGCGTAAAATTTAACTACGAGAAGGTCGTAAATCTATCTCATGTCGTTCTATCTCACGTCACGGCAGAGACAGGATGCGGGTCTAGACCTGCATAATGTTCCTGCCGCACCGTGAGATAGAAAGTTTGTTTTGTGGCCATGTTAATGTTTTTGTTTATGTTCGTCCGTTCGTCCGTCTATATATTTGAATTAGTTGTTGACGACCTCCTCAGTGTGAAATTTTACGCCTTTTTGCTTGAGAGCGACCCTCAAGTCAGGTCGAAACCAGTCGCCCAAATACAGCGACGTGCTCACTTGACAGATTCAAGGTCATTAATCTCTTGATATATTACAGCGTTGCTATTTTTTTTTTTTTGCAGAGGCTATGTACACGTCCGAGGTGAGCCGCTACTGTTCACGTCCGTTCCAAATTATGCACCGTAAGTTACTTTTCCTGTGATTTGTTAAATAAATTGAGAGCCAGAAAACCTCCTAACTTAACCTAACGTAACGTAACTTAACCTAACCTAACGTAACGTAACGTAACCTAACCTAACCTAACCTAAGCGGTAGCGAAGTGAATTTGCCCTTACATTGGACGTGTATGTAGTCACTTCGTTTTTTGTTTCAAGCATGCAAATAGAAGGGACAAAACCAATAATTATTTAAGAGTTTTCAAACGTAGTCGAATAAAGTTGATAGTTAAAAAAAGTACAATAAAAAAAACCTTCTTCAACACCTTTCCAGACTTTAATAAAGTAAAACGTATTATTACTGCTGGTATTTTTACACATTTCAGCTTTGATTAGCTGGTTTCAGAAGTCTTTTATTTATAATATTTGTAGTTCTGTATGATATTAAAATCATATTAAAACATTTACATAAAGTTAATTAAACTTTTTATTACACCCTATCCATTATTCTTTTAATAACAACATATTTTATATCCCTCCAAAATATAAATCTTAAAATATTTAAAAAAATAACATTTGCATCACATTTTAACATTTTGACAGAAAAATCAGCTAAAGTAGCAATGTCGCCTGAATATTCAATTCTAAAACATGTATTTTGTGTCCTATGATCACTAGCATTATTATTCATAACCTCAACCTCTTCAATAAACGATTTTATATAGTCGTCCGCAGAAGCGTAAGCGTCAATGTCCATGTCCTTACCGTGCCACTTCTACCGTACTGCTGACCGATGTTGTGTCTGCTCACCTTGAAGTAAACTGTGCTTACTCACTGTGACACATCTTGCTGTAGCAAACTAGATGTTTTATTTTTTCTTACAACATTAGTTCCTATGGTCTCCGGAATCCCATTTCATCTATCACGATTTTAGTCCACGTTAATTTGTGTACATCCTTGAATGGCTTGTAAGTGTAATGAGTATTTAGCTCGTCATTACATTTTAACGGTATTTTGTTTTTTTATTCATAAATATATTATTTCATATGATATTTTACTCTATTTGTTTTCTTCGTAATTATATCGTTTTATATGATATTTAATATCTTTGTTTTCTTCATAATTATATTGTTGCATATTATATTAACTCTCAAACACATCTATCGCTCTATCTAACACTAATTTAATTGCGAGCTTTGTCGGATGTTAATGCATTTAAAATGTATTTTGTTCATTGTTATGGAGATTAATTTTCTTGCGTCACCGACATTGTTCATTTTGAAGTACGTAGCAACTGTTACTGCCAGACTACCACCGATGGTTCCGGAACGAGTCGAAGTGTAGACTTATGCATTGTCCAAGATATGCTAAACTATATTCCCGAAATTGTGAGAGGTTAGGATGTTGTTTTATCTGCAGTCAATGTGCATTCTGTAACTCTTCATTACTTAATTAGCCTTATTTACAATATTTATACAGTTGGGAATATTTTCCCTAAAGTAGCACATTTCAAATCCTTCTTCCTTTGCTTTATTTAAGGCTTGATTTAAATTTATTTTTTGAGTACGAATACATTTGTACTCACGGACTCCGTACATCTCCAACAGATTGGCTTTAATTATGAAACAAAATACATGTTTTAGATTTGAATCTTCAGGAAACACTGCTACTTTAGGTGATTGTTCTATTAGTGTTTGATAAATGGATTGCTTTTCTTCCTCCAATTCCATAGTATCTGCTCTTAACCGAGCGTGACTGGTTAAAAACTGCTAATAGACTTTTATAATTTGTATATTGTAATACAATAGATTGCTAAAAAGAAATATATATATGCAGAAATTTTGCTCGTCACTGCATTGCCTTATTATTTTTTTTTCTTTTACCGATACTCTACCTGTAATCTAACCTTGTAGTGCATGTTTGACACATCCATCGCTCTGCCGGGAGCATATTGATCAATGAAAGTAAGTGATAGAGTATATGTACCAAGGAAAATATACAGAACAAAACAAAAATATTTTATTTTTCAAAAGTATGATGAATAGCCAAAATATCCATAACCTAAATATCATCAATATTTCTAAAAAACCAGCCGGATCGTAGGCAGTTTTGACCTCTTGGATATATCGAAGACGCTGTCTTCTCCCAGTGATATCCCTTAATAACTTTACACATTCGTGTTGCATTCCTTCATTTGAGCATAATACATTATTCATACGCTGTATTTCTAACTGAACGATACAGAACAATGTTAAACTTATTATTTAAAGATAGGTTGTAGAGTTCAAAAAGCGATCGCAACAGCTGGAAGCAGTTTTGTTACAGCGGAGAAGCCGACGTCCAAAAATCATGATAATAATCTTATCTAAATATTTTTTTTATTTCATAAAGGACATGAATATGACCTCGCCCCAGTAATTTATTTAAAATTGCATTATTACATTCTGTAATTTATGTAACATTCATGGTATAGTTTATATATAACTATTCAATGATCAGTTTTTAAATTATATCGTTTTTATAACAGTGTTTAAATATCAACGAAAACACATTTGGCCTAAAAGCAAAACTAGAAATATAGTACTTTATTTATTCTACTAACCCTTTTCCTATGAAATTGTTTTGTATTTGTTATGAAAACTTTAATTTAATAAATATAGTTGAATACAAACGCAATAGATTGTGCACGAATCTAAAGGTAAACAGTGCATAAATATTTAAATATAAAATAATTAGAATTAAAAGTACTGCTATTAAATTGAAGTAAAAACTTTGTTAGCGATATTGAGGATTAAAAAGCTAAACTTTAGAATGGTATTTGTATCTTTGAAAAGTAATTACTATTTAGCCGTTTTCGGCAAATAAATTAGCACAGTATTTAGACTTATATAGACATGTAAAGGCATGTTGTGCGTAGCAATAGTTCATTGGTTAATGCAAAAGGACAGCGTGTTTCCTTAACTAAATATTATTAAGCTTATTGATATATTACAAATGTACAGCTATATGACTTATCAGTAGCTATAAATTAGATTGTACACTTTAATTAATACCGGTAATAAAAATACTCAATGTTTTTGTACTGACCAACAAAAAATATAACACGCTCAACAAAGTGGTGGACCTAAGCGATTATTGGTTGTCTAAACTCTCTATATATATCTTATACATAAAATAATTGTGGACAGATTTCATTGACATTTTAGTTTGATTAATATTGTTTAAAGGATATTTTATTATAGTTAATAGTGTGTACTCATTTTAAAGAGTTGTATTAACGGCAGTAATACAAAGTATGTGTGTATAAAGTATGTTAATGGCATTCCGCTAGGATTATGTAATAGATGCAAACAGTTTCTTCTTAAACAGATATATTATGTTGAATTTTATAATACAGAATTATTACTTTGAATGATGATTTAATTATATAGATGTATTTACTTTATTATATTAATATTAAACATATTTGGATGACAAGGTAAATAATTCAACAAGCATTGTTTTAACTGTCGCTATAAAAGAGAATAATTTAACTCAATAAAATGTGTATTTTTCAGTAAAATAATTTTATGTTAACACTAAATTAAATTATAACATATAAAATAGTTTAATTTCAATAATCCCACTGTAGTAAAATGTGTTGTATTCCGAGAAACAATGAAGTAGATCTTTATTCTTAAGTTTGTTGACCGTATTATGTTACCCACAACCCTCAGAGACCCATTTCGGCGTTGATGTTTTATTGCACCACAAAAACATTGCACTTGGACTCCTCCCTTATATAGTTTCATAAAATTTTACTAAATCCAAAACAATGTGCCTTTTATTATTTTTTTATAATATATATTTATATATTTATCAACAGAAAAACCGATTGAAGATGTCTCAAATATATGACTACTCAATTAAAGCTGAGAATAAAAGAAAGTTATTTAAAAATGTAGGAACTCAATTGATGTATAGTGCCGTTTACCAATAACATACATTAACGTGCATCTAAACTAGAATACATGTTTAAAGTTAACCAAAGTTACCAAAACTATTATTAAAATCCACAATAGAACTTTTAGAGAGATTCGTGGTTAGAAACTGTACAATATGCAATCCTACTGAAATAAAAACAGTTTAGAAGTAAAAATGAACCTGACAACATTATAGTAAGTACATAAGAAGAGTTTAAAACATAAATTATATTACAAGTTATGAGAACAAAACAGTGCCTAAATGTCTGTTTATAACACATTTAATTTACTGGGTCTCCTATTAACCCCCTGGTTATGTTTTTCTGTAAGCAACAAAATGCTAAAGTTTATGATAACTCTCATGGGATGTTTATTAGTAATTAGTACACTTTATAAGTTAGCATTTGTGTAACATTTGCGTACTTCAGCAAACTTCATAACAATTATACGGGTGTTGATACAAGTCAACTGTTGTGTTACTATTGTGAGTGTATTTATTTGTTTGCTTTCTAATGGCAAATGTGTTTAACTATTTCAATATTTGATGTTATAGTGTATTTAATTTTGTGCTAAATCATGCACAACGTTTTTGAGGAAATAAATAAATATTCATTAACTCATTTATTACGTAATTTACAGTAACAGTTTGCGGTAAAAAATAATATGAAAACGACTTTCCGTGTTTGACAGTTAACAGCATATATTTAAGCTTACGTTCGTAAGGGGATATATTTTAACTTTTCTATCCAATATGCAGTCAATAAATGTATAACTATCCTACGTCTCTCAGGTTAATAAGTTTATTTTTCGTTATCTACCATCATCCAGCAATTTACCAAACGCTCTCAATTTTTATAAAACGGATCTTTCAAACATTTGTAAAATGTATATACCCCGAAATATGGCATAACATTTAAAAATGTTGAAGAAACAAGTAAACTAATATGCTTTTAACGTGTTTTTTCCTTCTCTAACAGTAAAGATTAGGGGTTGGTCTTTAAATTATTTATCAAAAGCCAGTTTGTTTTTATGTTAGGTGTTTTTAAGAATATAGTTTATATTTAAAATTTAAAGAATACGAGATCAAGTATATGAGTATTAAGAATTTACAACATTGAGAAATATTACAATCACCTAAACCGTAGTTGTTAGTAATCTTATTAAACAAATTTTATAAAATTTTAATATTTACCAAGCTTCTTGACTGATTGATATTGGAAGTAAAAAAAACTATACTTCAGAAGCTAACCCTTAGTGATCTCAGTGGCAAGGATATTGCAATTTCCTTGATATTGAACCTCATTTCCTTTCCCTTTAACAACACTGAGCTTAGTGGAAAGTTGCATAGAAAATATTTCTACGTTAAACTGAGTATTAAAAAAAAATTACTTTTGGTCTTTAGCATTTAACTCGAATTAAAATTAAAAGGTTTTTTGAGTATGTTGACAAAATTACATTGCATATGCCAAGTCAAAACAAAAGTTAATACAATGGTCTTAAAACGTAAAATCACTACATAAAAAGGTGTGGTAAATTTCCATCAATAAATATTTAACATATATTTTGACGATTAACCAAATAGATCCAAAAGGGACTTGATTATTGTATAGGTGTTATGTATCTTAAATAAACATATTGCTTTCACGTTTTGTGAAAATAAAAACCTCTATTATACAGGGTGTCACAAAAAAGTGTAATGGGCTATACAGGACCTAATTTTACATGCAAAAATAAGTCAAAAATGAAGAATAACATTTTTTGGATTTCGGCTTAGTTTAGCCGTAATCCGCCATTTTGTTTTTTTGGGAAAATATTTATTATTTCAAAAACCCAATGAGATATTTTTACAAAACTTGGCAAAAGTTTTTACACTAAAGTAACATTTGTAAAAAAAAAAAAAATTACCTTTCAAATTTCAAAATGGCGGCCATTTGAATTTTTTATGCCAAATTTCATGAAAACCGGTACCTAAATCAAAATTTTTCAAGACACAAAATTTTTGTATTTATTATAACAAATCCAACAAAACAAAAATGAATAAAATTGGTTCATAAATAAAGAAGCTGTGTTTATTTTAGTAATTTAGACTGAAATTTATGTAATAATAGTTTATGTAATGTAATTAAGTAATTTCAGTCTAAATTACTAAAATAAACACAGCTTCTTTACTTATGAACCGATTTTATTCATTTTTGTTTTGTTGAATTTGTTATAATAAATACAAAAAAATTTTTGTTTTAAAAATTTTTGATTTAGGTACCGGTTTTCATGAAATTTGGCATACAAAAATTCAAATGGCCGCCATTTTGAAATTTGGAAAGGTAAAAAAATATTTTTTTACAAATGTTACTTACTTTAGTGTAAACACTTTTGCCAAGTTTCGTAAAAATATCTCATTGAGTTTTTGAAATAATAAATATTTTCCCAAAAAAACAAAATGGCGGATTACGGCTAAACTAAGCCGAAATCAAAAAATGTTATTCTTCAATTTTGACTTATTTTTGCATGTAGAATTAGGTCCTGTATAGCCCATCACACTTTTTTGTGACACCCTGTATAGCATTTCGGGGATTAAAAACAAATAATCTTCAGGTGTGGAAATTGTATGGTAAACTTTATGTAATGCAACTATTTTATTTTATTTGCCAATAATTTTTATTCTAAAACTGTTTTGTAATTAATAGTAATATTAATCTGGGACACATTTAATGCAGCTCATAATAATAATTGTATAGACATTTTATTTTCTCCAATAGTGTAACGAGGCAAACCTCTTTCAATAAGTCAAGCAAGCAGTTTCTATTCAACAATAGTAGCATTATCTACTGAATTCCTGTGCGATACAAAGGTCATTCCAAAGATCAGCTGACCATTTTCCTTTTCAATAGCCAGTGCGTCTATAACTCTCGACTTGTTCAGTCAACCGTTATTCTATCTGCCCCATTTTGTCGTTTACATTTTATTCCAGTTTGAGTACAGAAATTATTACAAACCCTCGCATTTTCGTGCCATTGTGCAATTACGATTCGCATTACCGAATGAACGTGTACTAAGTGCCGATCGTACGAAATATCACGTTGTGCGTGCCGGTCGTGGAAGGATGAACTCCCAGTGCCGCTGCAGTTCCAGGGGCCCCTGTCATCGCTTCGCCCAGGTCCATGGTCAACATGGTGGTTAGCATTGGACTTCACGATCCTCCATTGAAGACTCGGTGTCCGTGAGTGACTCAAAACAGTTATTTTTAAAGCCTTAAATTTACTAATAAACTTATGAAAGTTTCAGGAATCATCCGCCATTGCTATGACGTAACACGCTTTTACTTTTAAACAATATACAGTCCACTTCTCTTTTCATAAACTGTTTTCCTTTACATAAATTTAAAACATTAAGTAACAATTGGTCCTTCGAGCCGGATTTATTCACCAAGTGCGTGGGACTTAAATGTTCATTTCGATTTTAACTGTTGTATTGAGTTGATGCGGTATTTCTGAACCGTGAATGCTAGACTCTTCTGTTCGAAAGCGCGATAACGCATTTCTGAAGTGACGTCATATTGTTCCTTGGAGTACTACCAACAGATTTGACAAACATAAAATTTCCCGGTTTACCCGACATTTCCCCTTCAACACGAACTGAACTTTACAAAGTGACCACCTGTCAAATGTAACTGTGCTTTGGCAATTGATTAGAACTTGCTTGCGTTTGCCAGAAACTTTATTTATTACTTTAGTGGTAATAATTAATTGTGAAAACTGAACTTGTGAGTAGTTGTTTTGACTAACAAAGAAATGTACTATACTTTTCTCACTGTCCACATGAGTTTTTCTATTGTTTTGATGCTAAGGATGTTTAGTTAAGGCCAAAAATATATTTATTTTTTCCGTTTATGTTTTTTTTTTGAAGAAAAGTTTACCTTGAACTTTATAAAGTAAAAAAAGGTGAAGTTAAGAGGATATTTTTATTTTATTGTAACTAAGATAAGTTACTGCTGTACTTTCAAGGCCTTTGCCATAAGAACAATTTGTATGTGATTGTAAATCAATATTCTGGCTACAATGTTGTTTTTATGACTGATTCATAGGCTTATATTACAAAGGCTTCCTTTTGTTTTGATTTTTACATTTAATTCTGAAAACAAAGCACTTACAACTGATTGCTAATTAGTTATTAAATATAGTGCTGTTACATTGAGTTAGCCTAGTGAATGATAATTGGTTTAATTTTATTAGAGGCTGCTGCTGACAATAACAAGGCCTATTTTCTACGTGTTAAATAACATTTTCATGATGCGTTATACATCATTCATCAATCAAGCTTCTCTCATCAAAAGTAAACTTCAGTCTTTTGATACACACCTTGCTGCTTTCGCTGATTTAACTGAGCCTCTAACTGCTTTACAAGCAGCCAAGGTCAAAACAATTCAAGCTAGTGCAGCCCAGAAAAATAAGGATTTCGAGTCTTTAATAAGTAAGCTGTTCAACACTGAACCCCTACCTACAGATGTCAAATTGGAGGAAGTTACCAAGCATCAAGATGATATTTCTTCACTTTATGTGAAAATAAACAGTGCCTGTATGGTCTTGTTACCTGTTGAACCTTCAGCTGATGTGTCAAGTTCTAGCATTGGTGCTTCAAGCCCATCCGAGTTAGGCATTAGACTACCTAGACTCAATTTGGGTACATTTTCCGGGCAGGCTGATAAATGGATTGCATTTCACAGCCTTTTCGAAACAACTGTGCATAAAAACAATAATATCTCAGATGTATAGAAATTTATGTATCTTTTGTCCTCTTTAAATGGAGAGCCCTTGAACTTAGTGAAATCCCTACCTGTCACAGCAGCAAACTATCATATAGCGTGGAGACAACTTACTCAGAGGTATCACAACTCTGGATTTCTCATTTCTCTTCTTGTTAACAACATTTTAGACCTACCTAGCATTCATAAGTGGTGCTCAGTCAAGCAGTCGAGACATTTTGTGTCTTTATATCAAGAGAATGTCAGTGCGCTCCAGGCGCTTGGTCATGATGTCACAAAAGAGAGCCTGTTTCTCACTTCTCATATTTTACGAAAACTTGATCATGATTTTGTATGTAAGTTTGAGGACAAGAGAGAAAATTCTCAAGATGTTCCTAAAATACAGGATTTGATTGAGTTCATTGAAAAGGAGTGTACGCAGCTAGAAGCAGCTGATCTAACTCATTCTGCCGATAAAGGTCAACCAGCTGTTCAGAAGAGAAACAACTCGACTCAGCGGCAAAACCGCACTACACAGGTTTCTAGCTCGAATTTGAAAACAGCGCTTTTCACATCATCAAAATTTCAGAATTGTGTGTACTGTGATTCTCCTAGTCACAGTGTTTATAAGTGTGAAGGATTCACGCTCTTGAGTCCAGAAGAGCGCTTTAACTTTGTAAAAGAAAATTCCTTGTGTAATAATTGTCTGAATAAACACAATGTTAGAAATTGCTTCTCTAAGCACTCTTGCAACACTTGTCATCGACGCCATCATACCATGCTGCATTTTGAAGGTTTTACATCTACACAGCGCTCTCAAAATGCTGGAAATCAAGCAAAGAAAACGGCTGCTTCACACTCTAAGCTTAATGTCAATTCACAGCATAAGCCCAATGCAAAAGATGATCATGCAGAAAAAACAAAGGGTATTCCTGCATCAGCCCTAGTTGGATTTTCTCATGCACAGGATGTATCTGTTTTACTAGGAACTACACTTGTACAAGTAAGTTCTGGTAAGCAGTCCTTAGTAATAAGAGCTGTGCTAGATAGCGCTGCCCAGCATTCTTTCATAACAGAGTCCTGCGCTAGGAGACTTGACATTTATCCCAGTATGGATCAATCCTCACAGATATTAGGAATTTCAGCAACCACTGTTTTTGCCAAAGGTCTATGTACAATAGATATTAGCTCTATCTCAGGTGACGTGTTGGCTGAAAATCACCCTTTAGTAATAATTGAAAAAATAACAAATGACCTCCCAAGGCAACAGATCTCAGGAAGAGTCAGAGATCGTATGCGTCATCTTCTGCTTGCTGATCCTTCGTTTGATACACCTTCACCAGTTGATATGCTTATAGGCGCAGATCTTTTCTCCAATACTTTAATAGGTGGCAAAGTAAATCTTGGTAAGAATATGCCAACTGCACTTAAGACTATGTTTGGCTATGTCTTGATTGGAAATTCACCCGTGCTTGAGCGTGCCACTTGTGAATCAACAAATTTGCTGACCATAAGTGACTTTGATCTACGTACAGCTATTCAAAGATTTTGGTGTATGGAAAACCCTCCTGACACTTCAGTTCGATCGGCGGCCGAAGAGGAATGTGAAAAACACTTCAAGAACACGCATTCTCGTGATTCAACAGGAAAATATGTTTACCGCCTCCCATTTAAGGAGAGTACAATGACGCTAGGAGATACGTCCAGGCTGGCAAAAAACACATTTCTCTCTCTCGAAAGAAAATTCAAAACTCGACCTGAATTGAAAGACAAATATGTTGAGTTTATGTCTGATTATGAATCTTCAGGACACATGAAGTTATGTACATCTATTCCTGACACTGCTTCGCCACATTTTTTTCCTACCTCATCACAGTGTTTTTAAAGACGGAAAAATCAGAGTTGTCTTTAATGCATCTGCTCCTTCCACATCAGGTGTAACTCTTAACAGCATTCTTCATCAAGGCCCTAAACTGCACAATGACATCACTGATATAATATTTCGATTTCGCCAGCACAGAATTGCATTTGTATGTGATGTCAAACAAATGTTCAGGATGATTTTTATTCATGAAGAAGACCAAAAGTTCCAACTGATCTTCTGGAGAAAAAAGGCTACTGATCCTCTTCAGGTCTTTCAGCTGACCACAGTAACATACGGAATGTCGTCATCTCCTTACATTGCTAACCGAGTGATTCAACAGTTGATTGAAGATGAAGGCCACAATCACCCTCTTGCAGCTGATGCCCTTCGAAAGGGAATTTATGTGGATAATGCTCTGGTGGGCAGCAACTCTGTAGAAGATGCCCTTAAACTGCAGGTAGACATCACTCAACTTATGGCCAAAGGAGGTTTTTCTCTACGTAAATGGTCATCCAACCATCCTAGCATTTTGGAAGCTGTACCTGAGGCGCATCGTGTCACTCCTCTTAAGTTTCAGACACCTGATCAGCCTCTCTGCAGTGTGTTAGGTCTGAAATGGTTGCCAGATGCTGATGGGTTTTCCTACTTGGTAACTGTTTCTGATCAACCCCCTACCAAAAGGATAGTTATTTCAACAATTGCTCGTATATATGACCCCATTGGCTGGATTGCTCCAGTAGTGTTTTATGCCAAAGTATTTATGCAACTACTGTGGACCAAGGGATTGCAATGGGATGATCCATTACCATCTGACCTCTTGCCAGATTAGAACAAATTCTTACTGGAGCTGCCTATGCTTGAAAAGATTTTTATTTCAAGACACGTAGACACGACTTCCACAATTAGCGTTCAGTTGCATGGATTCTGCGATGCAAGTGAAGCAGGATTTTGTGCATCTGTAATCTTACGTGCACAATCAGAATAAAACAATGTAAAAACCCATTTACTTGTAGCAAAGTCACGTGTTGCTCCCCTGAAGCGCGTATCTTTACCGCGACTGGAACTGTGCGGAGCACAGATGCTCTCGAAATTGTTACACTATTGCTCAACTCAGCTGTCAACGTACTTTACCATTGAACATATATATGGATGGTGTGATTCCACAATTGTTTTGGCCTGGATCAAAATTCCAGCTTACCGCCTCAAAACTTATGTGGCCAATAGAGTATCCGAGATTCAAAGCAATCCAACCCCCATTACTTGGTTGCATATAAGTTCTGAACAAAAGCCCGCTGATTGTGGTTCAAGAGGACTCTTACCTTCTCTACTCTTCAACCACTCACTTTGGTGGAATGGACCTTTATGGTTAGGATCTTTACAACATCACTGGCCATCCAAATCTTTACAAGACCTGCCCAAGGAGTCACTTTCAGAGATGAAGCCAGACCTGCCTGCTGTTCTAAATGTTGTTGAAGCTCCGCTCCAATGCGACATTCTCCACAGATTCTCCTCTTGGACAAAGCTAATCAATGTCATTGCGTATATTCTTCGCTTCATTAATTGCTGTCGACTCAAAAGGAGAAAGGATCATGAAAAAAGGATTGTGAACAAAGTTAAAGTGAAAATGGAACCCACTTCGGTTCAAACTCTGTCTTTGGAGGAGATAGATCTTGCCACCATACGAATTCTCAAGATAATTCAAGAAGAATCATTCTCTAAGGAGATCAAGGAACTTAGGAAGAAGCAACCTTCATCTACAAATCTTCTGAAACTTACACCATTTCTAGATAAGAATGGACTCATTCGTGTGGGAGGAAGACTGTCTAACTCTTCTCTCCAGTATGATGCAAAACACCCAGTGCTTTTGCCCAAACGCCATTTCATCACCCATTTGGTTATTGACTATTTCCATATCCGTTATCTTCATTGTGGGCCACAACAGTTGCAGTCATTGATTTCTCAAACGTATTGGATTCTATCTGCAAGAAGTGCCATACGTTCACGGATTTTTCGCTGCATTCGCTGCTATAGATGTAAACCAAGATTAAGCGCACCTCAAATGGCAGACTTTCCCGAAACAAGAGTCGCTCCGACAAAGGCCTTTACAAGATCAGGAGTTGATTTTGCAGGGCCTTTCAGTGTAAAATTACATAAGATTCGACGACTGCAACATGTGAAGGTGTATCTGTGCTTGTTCATCTGCTTATCGACCAAGGCAGTCCACATCGAGGTGGTTATGGACCTCACATCTGAAGCCTTCTTAGCCACTTTGACTCGGTTCATATCCCATCGTGGTCATGTTTCCCACCTTTACTCAGACAATGCAACAAACTTTGTTGGTGCTGCTCGGCAGATAAGAGAAATCATAAAACAGTTGATCAGAAAAGACCCCACTCAGCGTTTTCTGACTGAAAATTCAATTACTTTTCATTTCATCCCACCTAGAGCACCCCATTTTGGAGGTCTATGGGAGAGAGCTATTCAGAACGCTAAGAACCACATGCGTCGAGTAATCGGATAACAAATACTCACAGTTGAGGAATTCACAACTTTGTGTTGTCGTACGGAAGCTATGCTCAACTCGAGGCCTCTTACCCCTCTATCAAGTGATCCAAGCGAACTTCAAGTTATGACACCTGGACATTTTCTTACCGGCGGCCCTCTTGTTGCCCTACCTGAGATCGATAACACAAGTACACCCATGAATCGACTGAAGCGATGGCAGCTGATCCAATCTTTTGTACAAACCATCTGGAAACGTTGGCAAAAGGAATATCTGCATAGTCTCCAGCACCGTCCCAAATGGAATAAGCCAGAGAAAAATTTGCAAACTGGTGACTTTGTTCTGGTTCATGACGAGAATCTACCACCTCTACAGTGGAAGTTAGGCAGAGTCAACAGAGTCATCGCAGGAGCTGATAACATTGTCAGAGTTTCAGAAGTTCTTACACGTTCTGGAATTATCACAAGACCTGCAGTGAAGCTATCACCTCTACCTTTAAGTTAAACCCTTTTAGCCTTTTCTTTATCAGACAAAGTTTCTTTTATTAAATTCTGGACTATCACTTTATTTTGTATGTTTTTTTGAACCAATTGGTTCAAGAGGGGGCGGTATGTTGTGTAATTAATAGTAATATTAATCTGGGACACATTTAATGCAGCTCATAATAATAATTGTATAGACATTTTATTTTCTCCAATAGTGTAACGAGGCAAACCTCTTTCAATAAGTCAAGCAAGCAGTTTCTATTCAACAATAGTAGCATTATCTACTGAATTCCTGTGCGATACAAAGGTCATTCCAAAGATCAGCTGACCATTTTCCTTTTCAATAGCCAGTGCGTCTATAACTCTCGACTTGTTCAGTCAACCGTTATTCTATCTGCCCCATTTTGTCGTTTACATTTTATTCCAGTTTGAGTACAGAAATTATTACAAACCATCGCATTTTCGTGCCATTGTGCAATTACGATTCGCATTACCGAATGAACGTGTACTAAGTGCCGATCGTACGAAATATCACGTTGTGCGTGCCGGTCGTGGAAGGATGAACTCCCAGTGCCGCTGCAGTTCCAGGGGCCCCTGTCATCGCTTCGCCCAGGTCCATGGTCAACATGGTGGTTAGCATCGGACTTCACGATCCTCCATTGAAGACTCGGTGTCCGTGAGTGACTCAAAACAGTTATTTTTATAGCCTTAAATTTACTAATAAACTTATGAAAGTTTCAGGAATCATCCGCCATTGCTATGACGTAACACGCTTTTACTTTTAAACAATATACAGTCCACTTCTCTTTTCATAAACTGTTTTCCTTTACATAAATTTAAAACATTAAGTAACAAAAACTTTAAATAAATTCAGGTCTTATGCCTGCAAGATCCCAATATGGAGAGCATTTCACCAGCAAGTTATTAGTTGTCCATATCTTTATAACTGCAGAATGATTGACAGCTTTTAAATTTTTTGCAATTTAGTAACAGTCCAAAAATATAAGTATAAACATTTTATAAATGCAAATTTGTTATTCATTTACGTCCCCCAAAAGGTTATGCAAGAAAATTGTAATATTAAAATATGTACAATGTTATGTAAACATTTAAATAAATTATTTAAAACAATCTAAACAATATTCAAGTGCAAATAAATGCCAAATAGTATAAAACACAAAATTTATATTTTACATACGGTACTTACAAAATAAACAACATAAACATAACGTTAACTGTAAATTCCTTTGAATGTATTGTATTTTAACACCCATTACCAAAACTGGAACAAAAACAAAGAAGAGCGTAAATGAGGTTTCGGGTCCGAAGTCCCACCGCTTCTTTGTTGATGCTAGAACGGAAATTACCCCAGATTGCGGTCAGTGTCGCTATTGCTATTGTTGTTGGTAATGGGCACAAGTCATTGTTAAAGTAGTTTGCTTTCTCTGAACAATAATAACAATTAATAGTTAACCGCCTTGCAAGCCCTTGCGAGTAGAGTCTTTTGATTTGATGCAAGACATAATGGATTTAAACACTGACACACAGATGGTTTTGAGAGGTTTAGAGGGAATGCCCTCTAACGACTTTCAGTGATGAGAATAGAGACTATCAGAGTGATTATACAAGTGCAAAATGTCAAATACTAACTTGATAGGATTATATGTTGTTTAACTCAGAAGTAAAAGTATTTCTTCGAACGCATTAGTTAAATGGCCTGCTTTTATAAGATCTGATATATAACGTATAAGAAGTTTAAGCAGTTTTTAAGCAGTTTATTTATTTTACTTTATTAAAAAAATATTGTTCTTTGATAAATAAGGTTTTGAACGGTTGAAAACATAATCATATCATGTGGGAAAGAACATTATTTGGCTACACATGCTCGTATTTGCGAGCGGGAAAAAACTGATAAACTGTTTTGCTGAAAAAACTGCTCATGTCGTATTTCTACTATACTTGTTGGTGATGTACTTTATTTTACACATAACCATAATGGTATTTATTAGACGGTAAAGTAAAATTAAACAAACTGTAATATTTAGTTAATCTGATGTTATAACAATGCTGTCCAATTATTAGGTAGCAGTAACAACCATAATTTGAATTATTTTAACGGTAGCTGATGTGATGTCAACGGTTGTAACGGCAGCGGATGTAACAGCAGTGGTTGTAAGGGTAATGGTTGTAACAGTGTAAAGGTTGTGCAACGTTGACCTTTGCCCATTGTCGGCCACCCATAATAATAACACAGGCCTCAACCATTATCCGTTCCGCTCATTATCAACCAAAGCTTAATGATAAAGGAATCACTTTTTGTTCCAAGTAATATTTTATAATTTGTTTAAATCCATCGATTGCATATCAAACTAGTCTTAATTGCCTCTTAAAGTAATGTGTGACTAAAAGTTATATTACTGGATTCGTTATGAATATTTTATTAACGTAGCTATAAACTTGCTTATTTCATTACCAACTATAGTATATATCTATATAGAGCAGAGTTTAAATGGTACACATCATGATTTAGTCAAAGCTTCTTCATAAAGATTCTTACCACTCATTTTAAGCTTGAAATTACAACAACTCCCTTTAAATAATTCATAGACAAATTTGTATATTTTGATAATTATTTGACTAAATTTAAATTCGTAGTCCGCCCTTTGTCAAACAATCAACTTAAAAATCACAGAGAGTATAGTTTATGTATAAATAAAGTAATTTTGTTTAGTTAAATTAAGTTAAGATACAACGTGAAGATCCTTGGTAGTGATGAAGTCAAGTGATGTCTAACCCAGTTATCCGGTCCACTAGTCACGGACCATGGCAGTGATGGAGTCAAGTGATGTCTAACCCAGTTATCCGGTCCACTAGTCACGGACCATGGCAGTGATGGAGTCAAGTGATGTCTAGGCCAGTCATCCGGTCCACCAGTCACGGACCCTGGCAGTGATGGAGTCAAGTGATGTCTACCCCAGTTATCCGGTCCACTAGTCACGGACCCAGGCAGTGATGGAGTCAAGTGATGTCTACCCAGTTATCCGGTCCACTAGCCACGGACCCTGGCAGTGATGGAGTCAAGTGATGTCTACCCCAGTTATCCAGTCCACTAGCCACGGACACTGGCAGTGATGGAGTCAATTGATGTCTAACCCAGTTATCTGGTCCACTAGTCACGGACCCAGGCAGTGATGGAGTCAAGTGATGTCTACCCAGTTATCCGGTCCACTAGCCACGGACACTGGCAGTGATGGAGTCAATTGATGTCTAACCCAGTTATCCGGTCCACTAGTCACTGACCCTGGCAGTGATGGAGTCAAGTGATGTCTACCCAGTTATCCGGTCCACTAGTCACAGACCCTGGAAGTGATGGAGTCAAGTGATGTCTAACCCAGTTATCCGGTCCACTAGTCACTGACCCTGGCAGTGATGGAGTCAAGTGATGTCTAACCCAGTTATCCGGTCCACTATTCACGGACCCTGGCAGTGATGGAGTCAAGTGATGTCTAACCCAGTTATCCGGTCCACTAGTCACTGACCCTGGCAGTGATGGAGTCAAGTGATGTCTAACCCAGTTATCTGGTCCACTAGTCACGGACCCAGGCAGTGATGGAGTCAAGTGATGTCTACCCAGTTATCCGGTCCACTAGTCACGGACCCTGGCAGTGATGGAGTCAAGTGATGTCTACCCAGTTATACGGTCCACTAGTCACGGACCCTTGCAGTGATGGAGTCAAGTGATGTCTAACCCAGTTATCCGGTCCACTAGTCACTGACCCTGGCAGTGATGGAGTCAAGTGATGTCTACCCAGTTATCCGGTCCACTAGTCACGGACCCAGTCAGTGATGGAGTTAAGTGATGTCCAACCCAGTTATCTGGTCCACTAGTCACTGACCCTGGCAGTAATAGAGTCAAGTGATGTCTAACCCAGTTATCCGGTCCACTAGTCACTGACCCTGGCAGTGATGGAGTCAAGTGATGTCTACCCAGTTATCCGGTCCACTAGTCACTGACCCTGGCAGTGATGGAGTCAAGTGATGTCTAACCCAGTTATCTGGTCCACTAGTCACGGACCCAGTCAGTGATGGAGTCAAGTGATGTCCAACCCAGTTATCTGGTCCACTAGTCACTGACCCTGGCAGTAATAGAGTCAAGTGATGTCTAACCCAGTTATCTGGTCCACTAGTCACGGACCCAGGCAGTGATGGAGTCAAGTGATGTCTAACCCAGTTAACTGGTCCACTAGTTACTGACCCTGGCAGTGATGGAGTCAAGTTATGTCTAACCCAGTTATCTGGTCCACTAGTCACGGACACAGGCAGTGATGGAGTCAAGTGATGTCTAACCCAGTTATCCGGTCCACTAGTCACGGACCCTTGCAGTGATGGAGTCAAGTGATGTCTACCCAGTTATACGGTCCACTAGTCACGGACCCTTGCAGTGATGGAGTCAAGTGATGTCTAACCCAGTTATCCGGTCCACTAGTCACGGACCCAGGCAGTCATGGAGTCAAGTGATGTCTACCCAGTTATCCGGTCCACTAGTCACTGACCCTGGCAGTAATAGAGTCTAGTGATGTCTAACCCAGTTATCCGGTCCACTAGTCACTGACCCTGGCAGTGATGGAGTCAAGTGATGTCTACCCAGTTATCCGGTCCACTAGTCACTGACCCTGGCAGTGATGGAGTCAAGTGATGTCTAACCCAGTTATCTGGTCCACTAGTCACGGACCCAGTCAGTGATGGAGTCAAGTGATGTCCAACCCAGTTATCTGGTCCACTAGTCACTGACCCTGGCAGTAATAGAGTCAAGTGATGTCTAACCCAGTTATCTGGTCCACTAGTCACGGACCCAGGCAGTGATGAAGTCAAGTGATGTCTAACCCAGTTAACTGGTCCACTAGTTACTGACCCTGGCAGTGATGGAGTCAAGTTATGTCTAACCCAGTTATCTGGTCCACTAGTCACGGACACAGGCAGTGATGGAGTCAAGTGATGTCTAACCCAGTTATCCGGTCCACTAGTCACGGACCATGGCAGTGATGGAGTCAAGTGATGTCTAACCCAGTTATCCGGTCCACTAGTCACGGACCATGGCAGTGATGGAGTCAAGTGATGTCTAGGCCAGTCATCCGGTCCACCAGTCACGGACCCTGGCAGTGATGGAGTCAAGTGATGTCTACCCCAGTTATCCGGTCCACTAGCCACGGACACTGGCAGTGATGGAGTCAATTGATGTCTAACCCAGTTATCTGGTCCACTAGTCACGGACCCAGGCAGTGATGGAGTCAAGTGATGTCTACCCAGTTATCCGGTCCACTAGCCACGGACACTGGCAGTGATGGAGTCAATTGATGTCTAACCCAGTTATCCGGTCCACTAGTCACTGACCCTGGCAGTGATGGAGTCAAGTGATGTCTACCCAGTTATCCGGTCCACTAGTCACGGACCCTGGAAGTGATGGAGTCAAGTGATGTCTAACCCAGTTATCCGGTCCACTAGTCACTGACCCTGGCAGTGATGGAGTCAAGTGATGTCTAACCCAGTTATCCGGTCCACTATTCACGGACCCTGGCAGTGATGGAGTCAAGTGATGTCTAACCCAGTTATCCGGTCCACTAGTCACTGACCCTGGCAGTGATGGAGTCAAGTGATGTCTAACCCAGTTATCTGGTCCACTAGTCACGGACCCAGGCAGTGATGGAGTCAAGTGATGTCTACCCAGTTATCCGGTCCACTAGTCACGGACCCTGGCAGTGATGGAGTCAAGTGATGTCTACCCAGTTATACGGTCCACTAGTCACGGACCCTTGCAGTGATGGAGTCAAGTGATGTCTAACCCAGTTATCCGGTCCACTAGTCACTGACCCTGGCAGTGATGGAGTCAAGTGATGTCTACCCAGTTATCCGGTCCACTAGTCACGGACCCAGTCAGTGATGGAGTTAAGTGATGTCCAACCCAGTTATCTGGTCCACTAGTCACTGACCCTGGCAGTAATAGAGTCAAGTGATGTCTAACCCAGTTATCCGGTCCACTAGTCACTGACCCTGGCAGTGATGGAGTCAAGTGATGTCTACCCAGTTATCCGGTCCACTAGTCACTGACCCTGGCAGTGATGGAGTCAAGTGATGTCTAACCCAGTTATCTGGTCCACTAGTCACGGACCCAGTCAGTGATGGAGTCAAGTGATGTCCAACCCAGTTATCTGGTCCACTAGTCACTGACCCTGGCAGTAATAGAGTCAAGTGATGTCTAACCCAGTTATCTGGTCCACTAGTCACGGACCCAGGCAGTGATGGAGTCAAGTGATGTCTAACCCAGTTAACTGGTCCACTAGTTACTGACCCTGGCAGTGATGGAGTCAAGTTATGTCTAACCCAGTTATCTGGTCCACTAGTCACGGACACAGGCAGTGATGGAGTCAAGTGATGTCTAACCCAGTTATCCGGTCCACTAGTCACGGACCCTTGCAGTGATGGAGTCAAGTGATGTCTAACCCAGTTATCTGGTCCACTAGTCACGGACCCAGGCAGTGATGGAGTCAAGTGATGTCTACCCAGTTATCCGGTCCACTAGTCACGGACCCTGGCAGTGATGGAGTCAAGTGATGTCTACCCAGTTATACGGTCCACTAGTCACGGACCCTTGCAGTGATGGAGTCAAGTGATATCTAACCCAGTTATCCGGTCCACTAGTCACTGACCCTGGCAGTGATGGAGTCAAGTGATGTCTACCCAGTTATCCGGTCCACTAGTCACGGACCCTGGAAGTGATGGAGTCAAGTGATGTCCAACCCAGTTATCTGGTCCACTAGTCACTGACCCTGGCAGTAATAGAGTCAAGTGATGTCTAACCCAGTTATCTGGTCCACTAGTCACGGACCCAGGCAGTGATGGAGTCAAGTGATGTCTAACCTAGTTAACTGGTCCACTAGTTACTGACCCTGGCAGTGATGGAGTCAAGTTATGTCTAACCCAGTTATCTGGTCCACTAGTCACGGACCCAGGCAGTGATGGAGTCAAGTGATGTCTAACCCAGTTATCCGGTCCACTAGTCACCAACCCTCGTAGTGATGGAGTCAAGTGATGTCTAACCCTGTTATACGGTCCACTAGTCACGGGCCCTGGCAGTGATGGAGTCAAGCTGTGCACCGTATTATCGGTGTTCACAGCTATAATATACTTGTAAACTCTCTAAAGGGTAATTTAAAAAAAAAAAACCTTGAACCGAAATCTTTTTTATGTTGTGTCCAAACATACACTTTTCACAAGTTAACTCTTTGAACAAAATAAAATAAAATATAAACGTAAAACATAATGTTAGTAAAATAATGCGATTAAACAATTATAAAAATAAAATATATTTTAAGCAAATACACATTAACAATTTAAAACTTGTTTAAGGAGCAGATTATTTACTCAAATTAATATTCTAAATCAGTCAGGCAAAATAACTGACATATATAATATTCAGAGATCCATATAACTATAAAGCACTGTAACGCTTGATAGTGGTGAATCACTTATGGTTAATTAGTTAAACAACTACAACAATTACACAAACCTATAACAAAGTTTTTAAATTGAATGTAAAAACTAGCATGTGCTTATTATAAACGTATTTATGTCAGCTCAATGCTCATTAGACACCTCAAATAACATAGATCCTGATAGAGCAGTAAAAGGAGCCTTTTTTTGGACGTCTCACTAGCCTAACAGATGGCGTCTTCTATCATGGTGCAAGAGGCTACGGGTTCAATTCCCGGGGTGCCCTCATTACTTTGGATAGCTTGGTAAGTTCCCCTCCAACATTGTTTGTAACTAAAACATCACTTATGTAGGTAGAAAAAGAATTATTTATTGTCTTTAGCATTCAAGAATTTGTATATGTTTTCCTAAACCAAAGTATAACGAGTTTGCACGCAGCACGATGACGTTAGGGAAGTAAATTTCCACATAAAAACTTTTAAAACTCAAAATCAGTGTAAAAACATACATTTGTCCAATTTTTATTTAAATCTGAAAACATAGATTTTTTGCTGTTCTAATACTCCTGGTTTTATTTACTTGCAAAGCTGGGAATACAATTTTGCGCATTATAAGGTTAGGAGAAGGTCCAGACAGGCTTTAAAGTAGGCGTGAGGTTGCTGGGGATGATAAAAGTACTCTAACAAAGGAATAACAGGGTTTTCTAGTGTAAAACCCCCATAAGACAACGTACTGTGTTTAGCCGATACACATTTTCTTTAATAACTCGGTTATTATTTATGCTAGAATGACGAGAGAGGGCTTAGGACCTTCGCCTCTCTAATTTCCATCTTTTTACATGCATTAACTTTACACCTGGGGCTTTTCTGACCCTTTTTGGGCCCAAAAACTCGAAATTTGAAAAATTAATCCCCAAAAAATGGGTTTAGTGTTTTCCGATTGTTTTGCCCAACGAACTTGTCCAACAGATTATAGAAAGGAACGTCCCTACCAAATTTGAAGTAAATCGGAAAAATGCGACCGCATATATATATATATATATATATATAAAAATGTCTATATATATATATATACATATATATATATATATATATATATATATATATATATATATATATATATATATATATATACAATTTTAAACGACTCCCCAAAACGTGTTCAGGGGGTCACGTTAGGAACTTCTATGGTGGTCCCGGGCTTAAGTTTCTCCGTGCGGGTCATGCTAATAGTTCACTTTCCAAAGGAAATTCACTAACCAGATTTTGTTTAACGTAAGTGTGGTCTGAGGTTCAAATTCTAAATCAAGCCTGCAGGTCCCTTAATTGTTATCAGTCCAGTCTAGTTAGACATTAAAAAGGATCCTTGCATGCAAAGGTCATGCAGTTATAATTTGTTTTTATGTTTTTAGGAACCATACCACATGAAAGAAACCAAGTTTGAAGCTTCGAAAGACCTATGCTACTGGCGTATTAGTAAAAAACTGTACATTTTTTGCATTTTGTTCAGTGTTTGCTAAATATCTCCGAGAGTATGCCTCTGGCAAAATATATTGTCCAATCAGTTCTTACACAAGGATATAATTTGCTAAAGTTTGATACAATAAGTACTTTTTTACATCGATAATTTACTAAGATATAATAATTTAAAAACTTGAAAGAACTCTTAAACAAAAAACTTAACATTTTCGTAATGGACTATTTTTTGTGACTTATTGTAAAAAAGTAACAATTTATATATCTCTTATTTATGAAATTATTAGTGACAAAACTTGGAAAATGGCTTCATCTGGTTGAAGTCAAAATTTCTTTCACAAAAAACAATTTTGTTGCCGATGGTTCTTTCATCAACAAAAAAATATTGTGGTTTTCCTATTGTTTTTATTTCTTTTTCAGCAAACCTGCGTACTCAGCCCCATGTTTTTCTTATGGAGAATAATTAACTGGGTTTGAGATTTTAAAGTATTATATCTTAGTAAATAATGGACGTACTGAAGTCATCATCATCTCGAACTATAGAAAATTGTATCAAGTTTAAGAAAGGATCGGACAACATATTTTATCATAGGCATACTTTCGGAGACATTTAGCAAAAAATAAAAAAAAGTGCAAAGATTTGACTGTTTGTTGACTACTACGGTAGTAGCACAGTTCTTTCGAAGATGCAAACTTGGTTTCTTAGTTGAAATATAGGTCCTAACAACATACTAAAAAATTATAACTATGTGACGACATTCTCGAAAAAGAAAAAAATATATTTTCTTTAAATCGGGAGAAAGTCATCTCAGAACTAGCCGGCGGATTTGCTAGAGTTTGGCGTGCCGGGTCTGTCCAGGGTTCTTTAAAATAAAATTTAGTTATGGTACAGATTTAGATTAATTAAATAATAAAAAAATATATATGACTTAAAATCAGGTGCAAACTCAGTACTGGCAAACACAACGATCCTAAAAAACAATTTACGAATCAAAATGTTTTACTTTCATACGTAATTTCAATAAGAAAAGCCCAGGTTATACCTGTACACACAGTCCTGCAGTAGTACGCACTTCACGAGGTATCACGACTATATACACAGTGTCAGTACCAAACATAATACACGAAAGACTTCCTCGCTGTCCCCTTATCACTCACCCTCCATTCCTCCCCTTCCAAAAGGAAGGAAGAAGGGATAAACAGCTGTTCATAATTTCCAGCGGTTTGGTTACTTTTGGAAAAGTCAACGTCACCGCTGGTCAAATGTCTGGGCGGAATTTGATAAAACAACGCCACAGGTGGCTGTCTGCAACTGCTTGCGGGGAGGTTATGTTTGATGCTTGCAAACATGAATCGTCAACATCTGTAAAACACTTAATATCGTATTACGTCGTATGTAACCGTGCTAGGGCTGATAAATTCGCTTAATGGAGTTTACACCACTGTTTAGAAAAATTGTATCCGTCTACCTATTCAACACTAATGTTCCTCGGGTCGCTGGTGAATGCCCAAGGTTAACCTAGCCAAAGGGGTTATTTAATGGTCTGGTGCATTAATTGTCGAACCACTAGTTAATTATTTCAACCCCTTTGTGCTCCATAACTAAACGTGAAGTGATAGCCAAAAGTGAGTGTTCTGAAGCCTAGGCTATGTTAGTAACAGGATTGCAGCTGTGCTAGGCCTACGCCTACTGGTAAGGACCTAGGCTCATGGCTATGCCAGGTAACCTGAACAGATAATTCTAGGCCTAGTTAGACAGCTTATATTCCTTGTTTAGCGAATTTATACCCCCTCATTAAATTAATTTTAATATAACAATTAATTTAACTGAATCTAAAAATTTGTATGACAATAAAATTTTACCGAAAATCAAAATATCACAAAGCAATAACAACAGAATAATAAACAACGGATGTGGAACATTCAGAAATCAGGTTATTGTATAACTAGGCCACAGATGGAACAACTATGTCGTTTGGGGAATTATAACAGCTTGCTTTAATTCTACAGATTTGTATATTTTATTTAAACAATATATATTTTTAATAATGTGTTTTTCATTAATATTGGTAAGAATCTGTATAATTTACTTTTTGATATTTTCCCGACACTTCATTAATATTTAGCTACCCTAGTATCTTCTTTTATATTGTTATTGTTTACCATAGTGCCTTCTCGGAGAAGTGGTTATTGAATAACATGTTAAAATTACCATTTAACTTCGCACTTTTAGGATGTCTATACAAATATATTTAAAAGTTGGAAAAGTAAAAAATATATTTTACTTTATTTGATTAACAGCAACACACCATTTATCAGGAAATAAATTATACTATGGCTGACAGGGAAAAACCGCATCGTAGTTAAATGACACATGTTATGATAAGCAATGCGATATACAATATACAGTATGACGACTGGAATGCTTGAACCTTGAAACAAGACACGAGAATAAACATACAAATAAGTGAGTACAAGTGACTGTAATGATGAGGTCTAACAAGATTAATTTATAATATGATTTTAAGATGACAAACCTTGAGATATCGAGACAATACGACTAACCAGTTTTGATTAATATCCAATGTACTACAAATACCATTGTTTAACCACTGAGACCCTCGCTATATATTTGCATTATGTAGTTTACCAAGCCTAGGAGGAGGTGATAAATATTCATCAGAGATTGTTACCTTGTGATTCACTTGACTCAACCTGTCCATCTGATTGTCTTGACAAGGGTGTGATGAACATCTACGGTGAATAATTGTTATACTATATATAATGTACGGTGCAACATAACTTTTGTATTCTTTTCCTCTATTCAGGTCATGATTAAAACATATAAAACAATTTAAATATTGTTCTGATGCATAATTTAGTTTCTGAAAACACTAAACACGGTAAAACAAATAGAAGGTTAAAATAAAAACAAATTGACTGCAGATGTTGCCAAAGTAAATAAATGTGCCTCGGCTGGTCAATTGTAATTCTAAATATCGCCGTTTATTTGCACGGGTTTCAATTTCAAAAGAGATTTAAAAGTTTATATGTTGTTTAAACTTAATTTTCTTTGCGTCATGTTGTCGTTTTATAAACAATCCATGCCGAACAATTCAAAAAAGTTATTTAGTTTATCTAAGGTCAAAAGCATTTCAGGGTAGGTTATTTATGAGTTGTTTCATAAATTTTATTTTAATATGGTAGGAAAATAATAACAGTTTGAACTATGGTGCAATAAGTTCTTTGTTGAATTTTTTAATAATTGCCATTTTGATTTTTATATGGTATTTAGGATTGTAAGGTCCCAAAAGGTTAAATAAAAAACCTACTAAGTATCATAACAGTCAGATACTATTCGTGATGTGTTTTTTCATCTAATTTGAGTCATTGTGCACTTATTTTGGAGACGTAGTGATTCACAAAAACGGTGTCAATCTAGGTATTTGTATAGACCACCTGTGTAATAATTAGAGAATAAATCACCATAGACAACATCTCTACGTCCAATTATTGATTATTCCACGTTTTAAAAGTATTTATTACTATACATGGCACATAACATGGATTCATCCTGATACAGCAATGATTATATACAGTGATGCAATTTGAGAAAATAACTAAAAACAGTAAATTTTCCTACAAATGATTATAAATAACCAGAGCAATCTCTCTTTCACAGGCGCGATCACATTGCATACACTAGTGAGCTTAGGAATCTAAATTATCTGTTTAACTTATGAAGCAACAAAAGAGTGGTTTATGAGAAAAAAATTTTTAAACTTTGCTTCTAAAAATCATGAGAATAAATGAAGCAATAAAAAAGTGGTTTATGAGAAAAAAATTTTTAAACTTTGCTTCTAAAAATCATGAGAATAAATGAAGCAATAAAAAAGTGGTTTATGAGACAAAATTTTTTAAACTTTGCTCCTAAAAATCATGAGAATAAATGAAGCAATAAAAAAGTGGTTTATGAGAAAAGTTTTTTTAAACTTTGCTTCTAAAAATCATGAGAATAAATGAAGCAATAAAAAAGTGGTTTATGAGAACAAATTTGTTAAACTTTGCTTCTAAAAATCATGAGAATAATTTCGTAATTTTGATAATATTACTTAGATTGTTATAAATTCACATTCCACATAGTTTATTTCCAATCCGGTATTTCGAAATGTCAAAAGCTAGAAGTTTATTTTATCCAAAACTGGAGCAGGAGGCTCATTAATAGACGTTCCTCAGTTTCCAATAGGTTATTAAGACATTGTTCAGTATTTGAGCAATTCCAAATCGCAAATCTTTGAACGGTTGATAAGTGGTGCTCAACGGAATTAGGGGCTAGAGATAACGATGTGCGCTTGTTAGACCGGATTTAATATATCTCAACGCTGTAAACGCCTAGAATAGAGAATAACCTAATCAATATTATATGGCCCTTACAAACCAATAAACGCAATGTATACAATATTAAATCTAAAAAAAGTTTCTTGAGTATAAACAATTTATACAATACATGAAGTTAGTCAAATTAATAAGTTTACCTATGCAATGTGTGTGCATTGCTTTCTTTCTAAGGATTTCAAATAACTATACTTTTGCAAATTTATGCGTTTCCAAAAGTTATTTTAGAATCATTGTAATGATTTTAATTTCACGGAGAAGAATCACTTAAGTTATGCAGAATAATCATAAGTTTACATTGAACAACCATATTTTTAGTTTGTGTCTAGATTCCAGATAATGATCTTATTTTTTACTTGAACGAGATATAAACTATAAAATATAAACTTTATGAACCCTGCAATTAAGCAACATATTTTCTAACAAAAATAAAGTCTTTGGACATCGAAGTTGAAAATACAATTATTTATTAAATACTACTATTAACAATGTGTGATCTGATATTTTTTCCAAAGTAAACAAAACAAAAATATAAACTAAATGGAGTCTGTTAATAAATTAAAAATTATATACCACATTTACACTTCATAACATTCATTAATTTAAAACTACCTGAGATGAATTGTTTTCATACTCTGAAGTAATAATATTAAAACTTGATTTTAATGAAATTAACTGAATTGAATGAATAATAAAAATAAAGTCTAAAAAATCAAAATAAAAAACATCAAAGGAAAAGCTTAGTTTAACTGATGTACATGCAGAAATGATACAATGCACGAATTATGAATCCAGGAAACTTCTAACTAATGTTAGTAAATAAAAATACCCCCGTAGAAGCAAACCTGCGTACTCAGCGAATTGCCAATAGATATATAAATGTCTTAATAATACATAAAGCCACTTACCAAGTTTCATAAAAATATATTCACAAATAGGCTATATACACAATTTTAATTATTTTCCATAAGAATAACATTGGGGCTGAGTACGCAGGTTTGCTGCAACAAGGAACACAAAAATGGGTTTTTATGTTAATATCAATATAACTCAACTAGGTGAAGTCATATACCAGATTTTATTAATTTATGTTCATAATTAAGGGAGACATAGCATTTAATTATTATCCATAAGAATAACATGGGGCTGAGTACGCAGGTTTGCTGCTACGGGTGCCTTTGGCAAAAAATAATTTTTTGAGCAAATATCAATATACCACAACCAGATGAAGCCATATACCAAGTTTTGTCAGTATACGTTCATAAATAAGCGAGATATAAAATTTTTCTTTTCCTCCATAAGAATAACATTAGACAACGTACTATGTTTAGCACTTTCAATATCTCGGTAACGAATTGACGTAGAGAAATGATGAAAATACCAAATTGTGTGTTTTTTTAAGTTGAATCCAATGATAAAAACTAAAATTTGATTTTTTCAAAAATTACATGTAAAAATTTCAAAAAACCCATTTTTGGGGTACAAAACCCCCCCAAAATACCCCTTCGGATGGAGCGATCTGGCTGGTTTTCGAACTTAAAGTCATGAATGTTGCTTTACACGTTTATACCAAATTTCATCAAAATCGGATCATTTTTACGAGAGTTATCGTGCTCACGGACATATATATATATATATATATATATATATATATATACAGTTTCAAACGAATGGTGTTTTTGGGGTCTGGGGACCTCAAAACGAAAAGTTATCATGGTCCCGGGCCTAGGTCTTACCATGCCGACTACGGTAATAGCTTCTTCCCTATAGGGGAAATTCGCTAAAAGATGCCACACAACTTTGTCAAACACTGCTTAGAGCGTAATTCCTTAGAGCGTAGTGTGTAATATATTAATGCATAATAGTAGTATAATAATGTATTTAAGTTAACTCCAAATGTTTCTGTTTGCCGCAACTGAGCATTTACCTGTTACTCTATAAGCCATTCATTGAAACACCGAGTAATGTGTAACTGGATCTCTACCGGTTATTGATAGTGGGATCAGCACCCGGCCCCGCATGCCACTGTAAGCGGCTTTATCGTTGCAACGGTCAATCTGAACAAAGTGAATAAGACTTGATTTTCATGAATTTAGTTTACAAAGTTACTGTCCATAAAATTCTTTCATGAGGCCACATACACTTAAAAAATGTCCAATCGGCCGTGCAATAACAAAGATAAATAATCCATTTGTCTTATTACGTAACGATATAGCTGTCTGTGAGCCCAATGCAGTGAATAACTGGTGCCATAAATAACAGTGATGAATGCTGATACGGAGCTGCTGACAGTCACGGTTAGAACATGTTTCGCTACGTTTATTCTGGCAAAGGGAAGGCATTTGCATAACGGTGTCAAGCCTAGTTAACTGTTTTGTGGGCTGGTTACTATTTTAGTTGGATTAATGTCAAAAGATGATCGACGGAAAAAAATTGAGAAAAGATGGGAAATATTAAGTTTTTACTAAACAAATTTTATGATTATACAAAATACATAGAATATAAATTGTGCTTGGGTAAATATTTGATAACAGTTAAACTATTAGATTATTTATTCCCTGACAACCATATCAACGAAACAAACTAGGATAAACATTTAACTGACTTGTTTTGTATCTAAATTATTGATAATGGTTAATCTTAATACTTTTTTTGTTGATAAATTTATCAGAAGTTCTAGAAAACATAATACATTTTTATTCGGTGTTGATTTACTTTTATGGCAGTTGTACTCTGTTTTAGATAAAAATATTACAATATTTAACTAGTCATTTTCGAAGATTGTCAGCAATATTTTTTTTTAAATAACATAAACTCACCTCCAAAAACGAATCATTTTAAACAATGAAACATATTTAGGCTTTATACTAAGACTTTATTAAAATTCTTGATTATTCAATACTTCATAATTAAAAATACTAAATAAGTAGCAAGATGGCAGCGGAGACATTAGTGGCGTGAGATCATGATTAACTTGTTTTTTAACTCTGAAATAAAAAAAAGGATAGTATAAGCAAAAGTTAACTTAAATACATAAATACAAAAAGTAGGGCAATGACAAAATAAACCCTCCTCCCTTATAAAAAAGTCTAACCCATTTTCCCACCGGATCCTGTTGCACTTACCCTTTTAAACACTAAAAAAGCACATCAATCATCGTCGCTTACAGCAAAATATACAGGCAAACACAACATATGTTTGTATTTACCGTGTAGTATAATTTGTCGCACAATATTTTTTATTGAAATTTGCAACTTCAATTTAGACTAAATATATGCTTATTCTTGATAAGTTATATTTGTTAATACCTATTTATTTCACTTATATCACTGGGCAATTAGGCTTTTAGAATTAGTACTTTAAACCAGTCAAGGTTTAAAATATGGGGACTGAATGTAAATTTATCAAACAAAACCATAAATACTTTATGACATTTTGTGTAACACTAGCGGTACTGAAGATTAACACTAGTGGCAATTCGAACTTAGAAAATACTTTCATAATATTTATCTCTCCGTGTAAAATGTCTTGTTCTCTGTGAAAAAATGAAGTATATTTTTACTTTTATGGTTGTTGACCGCATTATCTTACCCATTACCCTTAGAGACTCATAGCAGTGTTGATGTTTTATTGCACCGAAAATAACGTTGCCCTTGGACTTTTGAACAATCTCTCTTGAAATAGAGATATACAATTTTATAATAAATCAATTTGCCTCTTATTGTAAATTTCCCTTTAACAACTAACAATATTGTACAAAAGCTAAAGGTAATCAATTGGGTTTCATATATACGACTAGTCTTTAAACCAGTATAAGTTTAGAATACGGGGACTCAATGCCTGCTGCTGTGTCGTTTTCTGTGCACTTATTGATAACCTCCAGTTATTTATATATAAACTTCCTTAGAGGTTTAATGATAAAGGAGTCACTTTTTGTTCCAAGTAATATTTTATAATTTGTTTAAATCCATCGATTGCATATCAAACTAGTCTTAATTGCCTCTTAAAGTAATGTGTGACTAAAAGGTATATTACTGGATTCGTTATGAATATTTTATTAACGTAGCTATAAACTTGCTTATTTCATTACCAACTATAGTATATATCTATATAGAGCAGGGTTTAAATGGTACACATCATGATTTAGTCAAAGCTTCTTCATAAAGATTCTTACCACTCATTTTAAGCTTGAAATTACAACAACTCCCTTTAAATAATTCATAGAAAAATTTGTATATTTTGATAATTATTTGACTAAATTTAAATTCGTAGTCCGCCCTTTGTCAAATAATCAACTTAAAAATCACAGAGAGTATAGTTTATGTATAAATATAGTAATTTTGTTTAGTTAAATTAAGTTAAGATACAACGTGAAGATCCTTGGTAGTGATGAAGTCAAGTGATGTCTAACCCAGTTATCCGGTCCACTAGTCACGGACCATGGCAGTGATGGAGTCAAGTGATGTCTAGGCCAGTCATCCGGTTCACTAGTCACGGACCCTGGCAGTGATGGAGTCAAGTGATGTCTACCCCAGTTATCCGGTCCACTAGTCACGGACCCAGGCAGTGATGGAGTCAAGTGATGTCTACCCAGTTATCCGGTCCACTAGTCACGGACCCTGGCAGTGATGGAGTCAAGTGATGTCTAACCCAGTTATCCGGTCCACTAGTCACCAACCCTCGTAGTGATGGAGTCAAGTGATGTCTAACCCAGTTATCCGGTCCACTAGTCACGGACCCTGGCAGTGATGGAGTCAAGTGATGTCTAACCCAGTTATCCGGTCCACTAGTCACCAACCCTCGTAGTGATGGAGTCAAGTGATGTCTAACCCAGTTATCCGGTCCACTAGTCACCAACCCTCGTAGTGATGGAGTCAAGTGATGTCTAACCCAGTTATCCGGTCCACTAGTCACGGACCCTGGCAGTGATGGAGTCAAGTGATGTCTAACCCAGTTATCCGGTCCACTAGTCACCAACCCTCGTAGTGATGGAGTCAAGTGATGTCTAACCCAGTTATCCGGTCCACTAGTCACGGACCCTGGCAGTGATGGAGTCAAGTGATGTCTAACCCAGTTATCCGGTCCACTAGTCACCAACCCTCGTAGTGATGGAGTCAAGTGATGTCTAACCTAGTTATCCGGTCCACTAGTCACGGACCATGGCAGTGATGGAGTCAAGTGATGTCTAGGCCAGTCATCCGGTTCACTAGTCACGGACCCTGGCAGTGATGGAGTCAAGTGATGTCTAACCCAGTTATCCGGTCCACTAGTCACTGACCCTGGCAGTGATGGAGTCAAGTGATGTCTACCCAGTTATCCGGTCCACTAGTCACGGACCCTGGCAGTGATGGAGTCAAGTGATGTCTAACCCAGTTATCCGGTCCACTAGTCACCAACCCTGGCAGTGATGGAGTCAAGTGATGTCTAACCCAGTTATCCGGTCCACTAGTCACTGACCCTGGCAGTGATGGAGTCAAGTGATGTCTACCCAGTTATCCGGTCCACTAGTCACGGACCCTGGCAGTGATGGAGTCAAGTGATGTCTACCCCAGTTATCCGGTCCACTAGTCACTGACCCTGGCAGTGATGGAGTCAAGTGATGTCTACCCAGTTATCCGGTCCACTAGTCACGGACCCTGGCAGTGATGGAGTCAAGTGATGTCTAACCCAGTTATCCGGTCCACTAGTCACCAACCCTCGTAGTGATGGAGTCAAGTGATGTCTAACCCAGTTATACGGTCCACTAGTCACGGGCCCTGGCAGTGATGGAGTCAAGCTGTGCACCGTATTATCGGTGTTCACAGCTATAATATACTTTTAAACTCTCTAAAGGGTAATTTAAAAAAAAACCTTGAACCGAAATCTTTTTTATGTTGTGTCCTAACATACACTTTTCACAAGTTAACTCTTTGAACAAAATAAAATAAAATATAAACGTAAAACATAATGTTAGTAAAATAATGCGATTAAACAATTATAAAAATAAAATATGTTTTAAGCAAATACACATTAACAATTTAAAACTTGTTTAAGGAGCAGATTATTTACTCAAATTAATATTCTAAATCAGTCAGGCAAAATAACTGACATATATAATATTCAGAGATCCATATAACTATAAAGCACTGTAACGCTTGATAGTGGTGAATCACTTATGGTTAATTAGTTAAACAACTACAACAATTACTTAAACCTATAACAAAGTTTTTAAATTGAATGTAAAAACTAGCATGTGCTTATTATAAAAGTATTTATTTGATAATTTGCGACCAAGTAAGGATTATATAATAATTATTTCCTGCCATTGCTGAAAATAAATTGACTTCTTAGTGTCAAACGCTGAGGGAACGGTAGCGTGGTATTTTTTAACACTAATTAGAGATTAGCCAGCTCTTAGAGCCCAGTTTAGAGTGTATAGCGTGGCAAGAAGTTAAGTGATATGTCAGCTCAATGCTCATTAGACACCTCAAATAACATAGATCCTGATAGAGCAGTAAAAGGAGCCTTTTTTTGGACGTCTCACTAGCCTAACAGATGGCGTCTTCTATCATGGTGCAAGAGGCTACGGGTTCGATTCCCGGGGTGCCCTCATTACTTTGGATAGCTTGGTAAGTTCCCCTCTAACATTTTTTGTAACTAAAACATCACTTATGTAGGTAGAAAAAGAATTATTTATTGTCTTTAGCATTCAAGAATTTGTATATGTTTTCCTAAACCAAAGTATAACGAGTTTGCACGCAGCACGCTGACGTTAGGGAAGTGAATTTCCACATAAAAACTTTTAAAACTCAAAATCAGTGTAAAAACATACATTTGTCAAATTTTTATTGAAATCTGAAAACATAGATTTTTTGCTGTTCTAATACTCCTGGTTTCATTTACTTGCAAAGCTGGGAATACGATTTTGCGCATTATAAGGTTAGGAGAAGTTCCAGACAGGCTTTAAAGTAGGCGTGAGGTTGCTGGGGATGATAAAAGTACTCTAACAAAGGAATAACAGGGTTTTCTAGTGTAAAACCCCCATAAGACAACGTACTGTGTTTAGCCGATACACATTTTCTTTAATAAATCGGTTATTATTTATGCTAGAATGACGAGAGAGGGCTTAAAACCTTCGCCTCTCTAATTTACATCTTTTTATATGCATTAACTTTACACCTGGGGCTTTTCTGACCCTTTTTAGGCCCAAAAACTCGAAATTTGAAAGATTAATCCCCAAAAAATGGGTTTAGAGTGTTCCGATTGTTTTGTCCAACGAACTTGTCCAACAAATTATAGAAAGGAACGTCCCTACCAAATTTGAAGTAAATCGGACAAATAATGCGACCGCTAGAGTGCATACATATATATATATATGCTTAAGTTTCTCCGTGCGGGTCATGCTAATAGTTCACTTTCCAAAGGAAATTCACTAACCAGATTTTGTTTAACGTAAGTGTGGGCTGAGGTTCAAATTCTAAATTTAGCCTGCAGGTCCCTTAATTGTTATCAGTCCAGTCTAGTTAGACATTAAAAAGGATCCTTGCATGCAAAGGTCATGCAGTTATAATTTGTTTTTATGTTTTTAGGAACCATACCACATGAAAGAAACCAAGTTTGAAGCTTCGAAAGACCTATGCTACTGGCGTATTAGTAAAAAACTGTACATTTTTTGCATTTTGTTCAGTGTTTGCTAAATATCTCCGAGAGTATGCCTCTGGCAAAATATATTGTCCAATCAGTTCTTACACAAGGATATAATTTGCTAAAGTTTGATACAATAAGCACTTTTTTACATCGATAATTTACTAAGATATAATAATTTTAAAACTTGAAAGAACTCTTAAACAAAAAACTTAACATTTTCGTAATGGACTATTTTTTGTGACTTATTGTAAAAAAGTAACAATTTATATATCTCTTATTTATGAAATTATTAGTGACAAAACTTGGAAAATGGCTTCATCTGGTTGAAGTCAAAATTTGTTTCACAAAAAACAATTTTGTTGCCGATGGTTCTTTCATCAACAAAAAAATATTGTGGTTTGCCTATTGTTTTTATTTCTTTTTCAGCAAACCTGCGTACTCAGCCCCATGTTTTTCTTATGGAGAATAATTAACTGGGTTTGAGATTTTAAAGTATTATATCTTAGTAAATAATGGTCGTAATGAAGTCATCATCATCTCGAACTATAGAAAATTGTATCAAGTTTAAGAAAGGATCGGACAACATATTTTATCATAGGCATACTTTCGGAGACATTTAGCAAAAAATAAAAAAAGTGCAAAGATTTGACTGTTTGTTGACTACTACGGTAGTAGCACAGTTCTTTCGAAGATGCAAACTTGGTTTCTTAGTTGAAATATAGGTCCTAACAACATACTAAAAAATTATAACTATGTGACCATTCTCGAAAAAGAAAAAAAATTATTTTCTTTAAATCGGGAGAAAGTCATCTCAGAACTAGCCGGCGGATTTGCTAGAGTCTGGCGTGCCGGGTCTGTCCAGGGTTCTTTAAAATAAAATTTAGTTATGGTACAGATTTAGATTAATTAAATAATAAAAAAGATATATATGACTTAAAATCAGGTGCAAACTTAGTACTGGCAAACACAACGATCCTAAAAAACAATTTACGAATCAAAATGTTTTACTTTCATACGTAATTTCAATAAGAAAAGCCCAGGTTATACCTGTACACACAGTCCTGCAGTAGTACTCACTTTACAAGGTATCACGACTATATACACAGTGTCAGTACCAAACATAATACACGAAAGACTTCCTCGCTGTCCCCTTATCACTCACCCTCCATTCCTCCCCTTCCAAAAGGAAGGAAGAAGGGATAAACAGCTGTTCATAATTTCCAGCGGTTTGGTTACTTTTGGAAAAGTCAACGTCACCGCTGGTCAAATGTCTGGGCGGAATTTGATAAAACAATGCCACAGGTGGCTGTCTGCAACTGCTTGCGGGGAGGTTATGTTTGATGCTTGCAAACATGAATCGTCAACATCTGTAAAACACTTAATATCGTATTACGTCGTATGTAACCGTGCTAGGGCTGATAAATTCGCTTAATGGAGTTTACACCACTGTTTAGAAAAATTGTATCCGTCTACCTATTCAACACTAATGTTCCTCGGGTCGCTGGTGAATGCCCAAGGTTAACCTAGCCAAAGGGGTTATTTAATGGTCTGGTGCATTAATTGTCGAACCACTAGTTAATTATTTCAACCCCTTTGTGCTCCAGAACCAAACGTGAAGTGATAGACAAAAGTGAGTGTTCTGAAGCCTAGGCTATGTTAGTAACAGGATTGCGGCTGTGCTAGGCCTACGCCTACTGGTAAGGACCTAGGCTCATGGCTATGCCAGGTAACCTGAACAGATAATTCTAGGCCTAGTTAGACAGCTTATATTCCTTGTTTAGCGAATTTATACCCCCTCATTAAATTAATTTTAATATAACAATTTATTTAACTGAATCTAAAAATTTTTATGACCTTAAAATTTTACCGAAAATCAAAATATCACAAAGCAATAACAACAGAATAATAAACAATGGATGTGGAACATTCATAAATCAGGTTGTTGTATAACTAGGCCACAGATGCAACAACTATGTCGTTTGGGGAATTATAACAGCTTGCTTTAATTCTACAGATTTGTATATTTTATTTAAACAATATATAATTTTAATAATGTGTATTTCATTAATGTTGGTAAGAATCTGTATAATTTACTTTTTGATATTTTCCCGACACTTCATTAATATTTAGCTGCTCTAGTATCTTCTTTTATATTGTTATTGGTTACCATAGTGTCTTCTCGGAGAAGTGGTTATTGAATAACATGTTAAAATTACCATTTAACTTCGCACTTTTAGGATGTCTATACAAATATATTTAAAAGTTGGAAAAGTAAAAAATATATTTTACTTTATTTGATTAACAGCAACACACCATTTATCAGGAAATAAATTATACTATGGCTGACAGGGAAAAACCGCATCGTAGTTAAATGACACATGTTATGATAAGCAATGCGATATACAATATACAGTATGACGACTGGAATGCTTGAACCTTGAAACAAGACACGAGAATAAACATACAAATAAGTGAGTACAAGTGACTGTAATGATGAGGTCTAACAAGATTAATTTATAATATGATTTTAAGATGACAAACCTTGAGATATCGAGACAATACGACTAACCAGTTTTGATTAATATCCAATGTACTACAAATACCATTGTTTAACCACTGAGACCCTCGCTATATATTTGCATTATGTAGTTTACCAAGCCTAGGAGGAGGTGATAAATATTCATCAGAGATTGTTACCTTGTGATTCACTTGACTCAACCTGTCCATCTGATTGTCTTGACAAGGGTGTGATGAACATCTACGGTGAATAATTGTTATACTATATATAATGTACGGTGCAACATAACTTTTGTATTCTTTTCCTCTATTCAGGTCATGATTAAAACATATAAAACAATTTAAATATTGTTCTGATGCATAATTTAGTTTCTGAAAACACTAAACACGGTAAAACAAATAGAAGGTTAAAATAAAAACAAATTGACTGCAGATGTTGCCAAAGTAAATAAATGTGCCTCGGCTGGTCAATTGTAATTCTAAATATCGCCGTTTATTTGCACGGGTTTCAATTTCAAAAGAGATTTAAAAGTTTATATGTTGTTTAAACTTAATTTTCTTTGCGTCATGTTGTCGTTTTATAAACAATCCATGCCGAACAATTCAAAAAAGTTATTTAGTTTATCTAAGGTCAAAAGCATTTCAGGGTAGGTTATTTATGAGTTGTTTCATAAATTTTATTTTAATATGGTAGGAAAATAATAACAGTTTGAACTATGGTGCAATAAGTTCTTTGTTGAATTTTTTAATAATTGCCATTTTGATTTTTATATGGTATTTAGGATTGTAAGGTCCCAAAAGGTTAAATAAAAAACCTACTAAGTATCATAACAGTCAGATACTATTCGTGATGTGTTTTTTCATCTAATTTGAGTCATTGTGCACTTATTTTGGAGACGTAGTGATTCACAAAAACGGTGTCAATCTAGGTATTTGTATAGACCACCTGTGTAATAATTAGAGAATAAATCACCATAGACAACATCTCTACGTCCAATTATTGATTATTCCACGTTTTAAAAGTATTTATTACTATACATGGCACATAACATGGATTCATCCTGATACAGCAATGATTATATACAGTGATGCAATTTGAGAAAATAACTAAAAACAGTAAATTTTCCTACAAATGATTATAAATAACCAGAGCAATCTCTCTTTCACAGGCGCGATCACATTGCATACACTAGTGAGCTTAGGAATCTAAATTATCTGTTTAACTTATGAAGCAACAAAAGAGTGGTTTATGAGAAAAAAATTTTTAAACTTTGCTTCTAAAAATCATGAGAATAAATGAAGCAATAAAAAAGTGGTTTATGAGAAAAAAATTTTTAAACTTTGCTTCTAAAAATCATGAGAATAAATGAAGCAATAAAAAAGTGGTTTATGAGACAAAATTTTTTAAACTTTGCTCCTAAAAATCATGAGAATAAATGAAGCAATAAAAAAGTGGTTTATGAGAAAAGTTTTTTTAAACTTTGCTTCTAAAAATCATGAGAATAAATGAAGCAATAAAAAAGTGGTTTATGAGAACAAATTTGTTAAACTTTGCTTCTAAAAATCATGAGAATAATTTCGTAATTTTGATAATATTACTTAGATTGTTATAAATTCACATTCCACATAGTTTATTTCCAATCCGGTATTTCGAAATGTCAAAAGCTAGAAGTTTATTTTATCCAAAACTGGAGCAGGAGGCTCATTAATAGACGTTCCTCAGTTTCCAATAGGTTATTAAGACATTGTTCAGTATTTGAGCAATTCCAAATCGCAAATCTTTGAACGGTTGATAAGTGGTGCTCAACGGAATTAGGGGCTAGAGATAACGATGTGCGCTTGTTAGACCGGATTTAATATATCTCAACGCTGTAAACGCCTAGAATAGAGAATAACCTAATCAATATTATATGGCCCTTACAAACCAATAAACGCAATGTATACAATATTAAATCTAAAAAAAGTTTCTTGAGTATAAACAATTTATACAATACATGAAGTTAGTCAAATTAATAAGTTTACCTATGCAATGTGTGTGCATTGCTTTCTTTCTAAGGATTTCAAATAACTATACTTTTGCAAATTTATGCGTTTCCAAAAGTTATTTTAGAATCATTGTAATGATTTTAATTTCACGGAGAAGAATCACTTAAGTTATGCAGAATAATCATAAGTTTACATTGAACAACCATATTTTTAGTTTGTGTCTAGATTCCAGATAATGATCTTATTTTTTACTTGAACGAGATATAAACTATAAAATATAAACTTTACGAGCCCTGCAATAAGCAACATATTTTCTAATAAAAATAAAGTCTTTGGACATCGAAGTTGAAAATATAATTATTTATTAAATAAGACTATTAACAATGTGTGATCTGACATTTTTTCCAAAGTAAACAAATTAAAAATATAAACTAAATGGAGTCTGTTAATAAATTAAAAATTATATACCATATTTATAGTTCATAACATTTATTAATTCAAAACTACCTGAGATTAATTGTTTTCATACTCTGAAGTAATAATATTAAAACTTGATTTTAATGAAATTAAATGAATTTAATGAATAATAAAAATGAAGTCTAAAAAATAAAAATGAAAAACATCTAAGGAAAAACTTAGTTTAACTGATGTACATGCAGAAATGATACAATGCACGAATTATGAATACAGGAAACTTCTAACTAATGTTAGTAAATAAAAAAAGATACCACACGACTTTGTCAAATACTTCTTACGTAATTCCTTACAGCGTAGTGTGTAATATATTAATGCATAATAGTAGTATAATAATGTATTTAAGTTAACTCCAAATGTTTCTGTTTGCCGCAACTGAGCATTTACCTGTTACTCTATAAGCCATTCATTGAAACACCGAGTAATGTGTAACTGGATCTCTACCGGTTATTGATAGTGGGATCAGCACCCGGCCCCGCATGCCACTGTAAGCGGCTTTATCGTTGCAACGGTCAATCTGAACAAAGTGAATAAGACTTGATTTTCATGAATTGAGTTTACAAAGTTACTGTCCATAAAATCCTTTCATGAGGTCACTTACACTTAAAAAATGTCCAATCGGCCGTGCAATCACAAAGATAAATAATCCATTTGTCTTATTACGTAACGATATAGCTGTCTGTGAGCCCAATAGAGTGAATAACTGGTTCCATAAATAACAGTGATGAATGCTGATACGGACCTGCTGACAGTCACGGTTGGAACATGTTCCGCTACGTTTATTCTGGCAAAGGGAAGGCAATTGCATAACGGTGTCAAGCCTAGTTAACTGTTTTGTGGGCTGGTTACCATTTTAGTTGGATTAATGTCAAAAGATGATCGACGGAAAAAAATTGAGAAAAGATGGGAAATATCAAGTTTTTACTAAACAAACTTTATGATTAGACAAAATACATAGAATATAAATTGTGCTTGGGTAAAAATTTGATAACAGTTAAACTATTAGATTATTTATTCCCTGACAACCATATCAACGAAACAAACTAGGATAAACATTTAACTGACTTGTTTTGTATCTGAATTATTGATATTGGTTAATCTTGATACTTTTTTTGTTGATAAATTTATCAGAAGTTCTAGAAAACATAATACATTTTTATTCGGTGTTGATTTACTTTTATGGCAGTTGTACTCTTTTTTAGGTAAAAATATTACAATATTTAACTAGTCATTTTCGAGGATTGTCAGCAATATATTTTTTTTTTAAATAACATAAACTCACCTCCAACAACGAATTATTTTAAACAATGAAACATATATAGGTTTTATACTAAGACTTTATTGAAATTCTTGATTATTTAATACTTCATAATTAAAAATACTAAATAAGTAGCAAGATGGCAGCGGAGACATTGATGGCGGGTGATCATGATTAACTTGTTTTTTTAACTCTGAAATAAAAAAAGGATAGTATAAGGAAATGTTAATTTAAATACGGAAATACAAAAAGTAGAGCAATGAAATAATAAACCCTCCTCCGTTATAAAAAAGTCTAACCCCTTTTCCCACTGGATCCTGTTGCACTTACCCTTTTAAACACTAAAAAAACACATCAATCATCATCGCTTACAGCAAAATATACAGGCAATCACAACATATGTTTGTCTATACCGTGTAGTATAATTTGTAGCACAATATTTTTTATGAAATTTGCAACTTCAATTTAGACTAAATATATGCTTATTCTTGATAAGTTATATTTGTTAATACCTATTTATTTCACTTATTACACTGGGTAATTAGGCTTTTAGAATTAGTACTTTAAACCAGTCAAAGTTTAAAATATGGGGACTCAATGTAAATTTATCAAACAAAACCATAAATACTTTATGACATTTTGAGTAACATTAGCGACGCTGAAGATTAACACTAGTGGCAATTCGAACTTAGAAAATACTTTCATAATATTTATCTCTCCGTGTAAAATGTCTTGTTCTCTGTGAAAAAAATGAAGTATATTTTTACTTTTAGGGTTGTTGACCGCATTATCTTACCCATAACCCTTAGAGACTCATAGCAGTGTTGATGTTTTATTGCACCGAAAATAACATTGCCCTTGGACTTCTGAACAATCCCTCTTGAAACAGAGATATACAATTTTATAATAAATCAACGTGCCTCTTATTGTAAATTTCTCTTAACAACTAACAATATTGTACAAAAGCTAAAGGTAATTAATTGGGTTTCATATATACGACTAGTCTTTAAACCAGTATAAGTTTAGAATACGGGGACTCAATGCCTGCTGCTGTGTCGTTTTCTATGCACTTATTGATAACCTCCAGTTATTTATATATAAACTTCCTTATAGGTTTTAAAGTTGTTTTTAAACAAAATTAAAATTAAAATTAGATTTTATTAGATACAATTGTTGTTAAATAAACGATAGTTGATACTAGAGAAATTAAACTTGTTTAAAAGTAATTATAATGTTGACTTCTATGGTAAGTATATAAGAAGAGTGCAGTAGGTCCTAAAACATTATATTTACTATTGTTTCATTAAAAATTAGTTCTGTTTCTGTATTAGCAACAACATGGTAAAGTTTATGTTAGCCTGCATACGATGTTTATTAGTAATAACTGAATTTATGTAACGTCATTAAATGTTAAATGTTGCAGTAAATATTAATCTTAAAAAATAACTTTCCGTGTTTTTAGTTCAAATTATTTACGTAATAAGATAGATTTACATTTATATAGCCAAAATGTAAAAAAATATATATTGTTGTCCTATGTCCCTTGGGCTAGTACGCTCATCATTCGCTATATACCATTATGCAGTGTTTCACCTAAAACTCTCAATTTTCTTAAAACGAATTTTCAAAACCGGTAGCATAGGTAATAACAATTGTATTGTGTGAAGAAGTCAACTGAAATGTTACCATTGAGGTTGGTACGTAATTAGCAGTAAAATATAAACGTTGGTTCTAAAATCCTTTGATTATCACAAAGTCACAAGTTTGTTTATGCTGTTAGGTGTTTTAAGTGTATAGTTTTTTTTTTATATAGAATGAAAAGTAGGAACGAGTAAGTAGTTAAGTATCAAGCATTTGTAACATCGAGGAATATTACAATTGCATAATTTAATGTTGTTAGTCTTCTTAGCAAACCAATCCAATACAATTATAATATTTACCAAGCTTCTTCACTTATTGATATTGAAAGTCAGACTTCAGAAGCTAAGACTTAGGATCTCCTTGGCGAGGAAATTACAATTTACTTTATATTGAACCTCATTTCCTATCTCATTAAGGACACTAAGATCAGTATAACATATTTCAAAGGTATTTCTAATCATACATGTGAAAAATATCCATACAACAAATTGTTATCTATTATTTTACTGTAGTTAAAACGCTTTAACACGTATAAATGTAGTTGTTCATTTTACGAGAAACTTCCTTTATAGTACCCATTTTAATAATGTATATTTTTTATAATATCCAGGTATATTTGTTATATTACTCAATTAAATTTAATACCCACCTTCGTGTTAACCATTCACCAGAAGGAAAAAAATAATACAACATCTAAATGTTAGGAGCATTTAACAAAAGTGTATTTTAAAATATGCAATTTGTTTTTATGTTCTCATGGCCACTTTTGAAAATTATATAATTTATACATTAACACCCTTTAATTTTTGATCCATGATATGCGATGTATAGAGTTAAGGTCTTCAAGTTGTGTTATTATAGAAATTGTGTAAAAAATGCAGAAAATAGGATATAATATGTCCTCTTAATCTTTATTTTCGTAAAAAGCAAAGCCCTCACTCACTCATAACTAATTCTCAAACTTCCCAACATGCTAGAATAGTAAATTCGGTACTTTAGGTTAAAATTAGGAAACTTTAAGTGTTTTTACACCGATTCAACTATAGGGCTTTGCCCAAGACGCTTAAAATATACCATGTATTCCTTATGTACATTTGAAAATCTATACAGCTGAGCTTGATTCGTATTAGTTCCAAAACTGTCATAGTTTACACTTGCGAAGCCACAATGGTAATTTACTAGTTATTTGTTTAATTATAAGAACATCTAAATTTGTGTTTGGGTAATTTTTTTAACTTAATTATTGATTTGATTTCTCGCTTTTGCGTCAATCAAAAGCTCTGATTACCAAGAAATCATACCTTTTGGGAGATCTTAAAATAACTAATCATTATTGACACTCAAACTGGCGTAGGTATCTCAAATAAGTTTTGTAATGGAATAGAAATATACATGCAACATATCATTTTACTCTGTAATTTCAAAATATTTAAAATTATTTTGGTCATTTACTTTACTCTAGGTAAATGTCAATTTACAAATACAATATTTGTCGCTGATACAAGTTTGATAACATAAAATGTGGATGTAGACCACAACCACAACTTTTACCAACAAAATTTAATCTTAAAATATTTGCTTATTCTATTTTATCACTTGAATACGGTATCCACTATAACTAACTTAAAAAAAAACATTACAAAAACTCTTAAGCAATTTTTTTTTTCCTTTCACTACTTATTACTAAACCTGGAATATAAACAGACAAAGAAGTAAATGAGGTTTTCAGGTCCGAAGTCCCGCCGCTTCTTTGTTGTTGTTAGAATGGCAATTACCCCAGATTACGGTCAGTGTCACTGTCCCTATTGTAGTGGGTAATGGCCAAACTCCATTGTTAAAATATTTCACTTTTTTCTCTGACCATTAATAAACAAACAGATAAAAAATCCATACCTAGGCACCTCACTGGCCCTTGCGACTAGTGTCTTCAGATTCATTGCGACATGTCATAGGTTTGATCACTCACACTCAGATGATTTGGAGAGGTTTATAGGGTGGTCATCTAACAACGTTCAATAAATATGCAACTGGCATGCAACACTAATTGTATTTGCAATTCAGCTCCCGATTTAGAGACATTAAATACTCCTTATATTTAATGTTATGCTACACATAGTAGTTCTTACAACTTGTTTTACTTATATTATATTATTTGGAAATTAAAAGTAACATTTTTGTGGGATCTCAGTATTAGTTTTTGTTGTTAAGCATGCTTTGTTAAACGGACCTCTGTGATATATTTTAGAACAATTACATTAGTATTTTCTTATGTAATAAAATATCAATTTCATTTGTTTTAACTATGAAAAGTAAGCGTATATTCAGGAGTAAATGACGGTTAAATGTGTTGGATCACTATACATTCTAGAATATGATTGTAGTAATCACAATTATCAACCGATATGTGATGGAAATTACATTGAAAGATCATCCTTAAAAACAAAGCATATATAATAATAGGACTTTTTATTTATGTTGGTAAATTTTATATGTAAAGAAAAATATGTATTTCTGTATTATATAATGAGAAATAAAATATGGATATGATAATTTTAACAATAATTGTAAGTTAATAGTTAATAGTTAATATTTAATAGTTAATAGTTAATAGGCATTCCAAAAGAACGAGATTTATAGTAATGAGAAAGCAATGGATCTAGTTTTAAATATACAAAAACTATTTTAAAATATGTGTCATTAGTTGGAAGTTACTAGGTAATAATATTAATATTAAAGCCAGGAAAACTTAAGGTGAAACGGACATTATCATAAATTACTCAGTTAAAAGGAGCAAATTCAAAAGGCCTTGAACGTAAATTATATCCGAATAATCACAGGCTAATATTTCCTCTTTATCATCAGGATTTATATCATCCTTTATCTTGAATCGTTTCATCTAGCTAAAAGGGTAATATTCCTTTGTTTTAATGAAAATTATCAACAAAATATTACTTTATGTTTTACTACTTCAAAATTTAATCTAATAAAACAATTCTGATATTTGCAAATTTACAAATATTGATTAGACGTAGGGAATTGCATAGAAATTGTTCCAGTGAAGCATACATATTATTTTTAATAACTGTAATTGACACAGGAATAAATGGCGACATTAAATATTCATTAATCTGAACAAATTTTATACCACTGACGTGCCAAGATAAGCTAGACTACGTGTTTATTTTCAATTAATTTAGATAGTCTAGTGAGAATTGGTGGCTGTATAGAATGTAATCTTACATTCCTGAAGAGACAATTAATTCCATTACACCATTAATTTAAAATTAAAATCATACTGCTATGTTAGCTACAGTTAAAAGCAGAAAGTAATAGTTTTCAATTACATAATTAATTGATTTTGACTTTTGCCTTTTGATAGGGGTGAAAAATGGCTCCTAATATCGTTATTATTCATTAGGGACATATTATATCAATATTCGATTTTTTCAGTTTGGTTTTATTACGACTAATATGTGTAGTATTTTACACTTTCTGTCACAACCATGTTCATAAATTAAATTTAACTTAACGAAATCTAAAATATAAAGTAAATCATTGTAACCATTTCTATAGATACATCTAAATAAGTGTCCAATCAATAACTTGAATCGACTATTTAAACTAAACTTAGTTTAAATCAAACTAATAGTTATTTAAAATTATAATAAATCTTGAAAAAATTGTACTTATTAAACTTAGGAAGTTTCTGTTTACCCTACGTTGCCTGTAAACATGGACCACAATATATTAATCAAGCTAAGAAGAGGTGAACCGATACGATAGTAACTGTACTGATGATACCTACTATCCAGGACTGGGACTCGAGCCCATGAAAGGGTTCTGACATGGTTTGAGTTTCTAACGCCAACGACTCATGAACATTTTAATAGTCGTTGTTATTCGACTTAACCGTTTAGTAAATTTAGGTGAAATAAATAACGACAACGTGCCTGCTATCTGGCCTCACGATGTTAAATGTAATGAACTAAATATTTACTTAAAAGACCGTAATGATGCCATAGCCGGTATCATTGAAAAATAATAACATTTCTCACTCTTTTTTCTTGGATTTAAAATGAAAAAGTAGTAAAACATAACTAACACGTTCATTAACAGTACGATTAAGAAGTTTCATTTTATTAGTTAAAGTAATGAGACTAACTGAGAATAATTAACTGAAATGGAATATATAAATACGACGATATATCTACTACTATAACACGCTAATTTAGAATTTGTAATTTGATAAATTATTTATTTTACACGGATAAATAATAGCACAACTTAAATTTTATTTTTACTACTATTTGAAATTATATTAAGACGTCATAGCTACTTACAAAAGTTAATGTAATTATAAGGTCTGACGTGCACATGTTTATAAGCAGCTATCTAAATATATTTAATTAAAAGAAAACTACCTCGATAGGACCTTTGATAAAACCCTCTGTACTATTTGTTAACAGTTGTAAACACAATCACGTATCATGCGAGAAAGAACGTTATTTAGTTACGCACTTCTCATAAATTCGAGTGGGAAAAAACTAATAAACTGTTTTGTTAATGAAACTGCTCTATTTTGAAATTACGATTATATTCCTAAGGCATGTCGATGATATATGTAATTTAACAAATTAGCTTTACAGTTATGATTAGATGGTAAAGGTGGTTTAAAAAATGCTCTTACAATAAGTTAATCTGGTTATATGACAATGCAGTCAAATTGTGGATGACAGCAATCACAATTTGAAAGATTGTATTCTAGTTGATAGATCACGTAATTCTAGTTTGTTAACAGCTTGCAAATCCCTGACAGTGATGCAGTCACGTTTTGTCCAAGTTACGCCGTCTTCTGGTCCACTGGTTACAACAGTCACCACTCACACTTGATTAAGGTGTACAATATTTTGTCGAATCCTTGTAAATAAAGTTGAACTATTAGGGATATTACTGCTAACAGAATCACAGTTAGTTTACATTAATTAAACCAAAAACAAGTAAATAATTCAATAAACAAACTTTGTAATTTTATTTTTTACAATTTAAACATAAAGTCACTCAGTGATCTACCTTTGGCCAAATTCTATTTAAGACCTTCATGCTAAACGAATTCGAAAGCTATGATTATTTTGAAGGATTTAAATTATCAAAACTGGGGATAAATACTACCGATTTTACCCTCGGCCATTACTACACTGCCGCTAAATACTACTTAGCAGGGAGACGCTTATAAAATGTTAAACCTCCGTCTATTACCAAAGTTTTGTAAAAAAATAAAGTTTTACCCTGATTTGTTTAATGCATCTTTAAATACCTCTTTTCAACCTTATAAGGAATAAAACCACTGTTAAGAACCTAAATTGTTAATGGGGTATGTACAAGCCTAAAAAAAATAAAAGGTAAAAACAAGAGCAACTTGTTACAAAGACATAATACTTTTTTATTCAGATTATTAGCGAATTTCCCCTATAAGGAAGAAGCTATTACCGTAGGTGGCATGGTAAGACTTAAGCCCAAGACCATGATAACTTTTCATTTTGAGGTCTCCAGATGCCAAAAACACCATTCGTTCAAATTTGTATATATGTATATATATATTTATATGTATATATATATATATATATATATATATATATATATATATATATATATATGTCCGTAAGCACGATAACTCTCGTAAAAAAGGTCCGATCTTAATGAAATTTGGTACAAATGTGTAAAGTACCATTTATTTGAACGAGTTCGAAAACCAGATGAATCGCACCATCCGAAGGGGGGTTTTGGGGGGATTTTGTGCCCCAAAAATGTTTTTTTTGGGGTTTTCATATGTAATTTTAATGCAAATCAAATTTTAATTTATACCATTGAATTTAGCTTAAAAAAACAAACAATTTGGTATATTGATCATTGCTCTACGTCAATTGGGTACCGAGATATTGAAAATGCTAAACACAGTACGTTGTCTAATGTTATTCTTAGGGAGAAAAAGAAAAATTGTATATCCCACTTATTTATGAACATAAACTGGCGAAATTTGGTATATGGCATGATCCGGTTGTGGTTTATTGTTGTTTGCACAAAAAAACAATTTTTAGCCTATGGTTCCTGTAGCAGCAAACCTAGGTACTTGGCCCCCATGTTATTCTTATGGAAAATACTTAAAATGTTATATATCGCTTATTTATGAATTTATATGGATAAAACTTGGTATGTGACTTCACTAAGATGAGTTCTATTGATATTTGCATAAAAACCCATTATTTTATGTGCCTTGTTGCAGCAAACCTGCGTACTCATCCCCAATGTTATTCTTATGGAGAATAATTAATATTTTAAATATCGCTTGTTTGTGAATTCATTTCTTATGAATCCTGTTAAGTGTTGTAATGTGTTATGTTATATATTCATTGGAAATTCGCTGAGTATGCAGGTTTGCTGCGACGGGGGTATTTTTAGCTTAACATAAAATAGTTAGTTGAGACGTTTATTAGTCAATTAATAACACGACATTATAACAAACAAGTAAAAACAAAACGCGTTAAATGTTATCCGTCAACCAGCCAAACGATGGAGTAGAAGTTACGTTTTTATGGTCACAGTAACGACTTGCTTTACGACAAGACAAGATTAGTGGGAAAAGTGCGATATAAAACTAATGGGGTCCTCATATATCATGAAAGATTAATAGAGTAATTATTTAAAAATAAATAAATTGTATATCTAAGGCCATCAATTGTATATACTATGCAAATAGTTGGTATAATTGTATTAGAAATATTTAAGACAACGCCGAATGCACATTTCAAAGATAATGTTATTAATGTAGCTATTAGTGTCTTACTTTTGCCGGATTAGTTGTATTAAATATCAATTAAGTTAAAATAGCATCAGTTTATTTAATAATTTGACTTTAACTAGGGCTCAAGTTGTTTTTAACTTCAGGTGTTTACTTTTGTATCTATTCTACTTTAAAATCCAAATAAATGCATAACACAAAATACAAATTGCTGTTTTATACTTTATAATATTCATATCATGTCACAAAATAATACAATGATAAAAACGTACTTTTTATACAAAGCTAAGCTAAGTTTAAAAATTACTCCTGCCGAAAGACCAATCAATTAATATAAATATTTTTTTTTTTCAAATTGATATCCTTATTTGCGCAAAATTTAAATACGATAATTACCACTGTTGCCAACACTAACTTATAACAAGGTATAAATAACTTAATCCAGCGGAACTTTGATTAGGTTTCTAAGGGAAGGACAGGATAGTAGGGTGTATTGGACATTCCTGGGGCAGGAGGAGTCAGGAGGAGCACCCCCCCCCCGAGCCCCCCCCCCACGAGGTCTCGTCTGTGACACTTTGCGAATTTTTTTTTGCGAATTTTTTTTGCGAATTTTTTTTGCGAATTTTTTTTTTTGCGAATTTTTTTTTTTGCGAATATTAACCTAACCTAACCTAACCTAACCTAACGTAACGTAACCTAACCTAACGTAACCTAACGTAACGTAACCTAACCTAACCTAACGTAACCTAACCTAACCTAACCTAACCTAACCTAACCTAACCTAACCTAACCTAACCTAACGTAACCTAACCTAACCTAACCTAACCCATCCTAACCTAACCTAACCTCGGATCAGATTTCTGATTGCAGATTCTTGTTCGTCTAGTCGAGCCGAGAAATTTGAGTACCCACAAAGTACATTTGGACGATGTAGGGGGGGGCTATCTCGGTTACCATAAGTCGGATTTGAATTCTGATTGCAGATTCTTGTTCGTCTAGTCGAGCCGAGAAATTTGCATACCCACAAAGTACATTTGGACGATGTAGGGGGGGGCTATCTCGGTTACCATAAGTCGGATTTGAATTCTGATTGCAGATTCTTGTTCGTCTAGTCGAGCCGAGAAATTTGCATACCCACAAAGTACATTTGGACGATGTAGGGGGGGCTATATCGGTTACCATAAGTCGGATTTGAATTCTGATTGCAGATTCTTGTTCGTCTAGTCGAGCCGAGAAATTTGCATACCCACAAAGTACATTTGGACGATGTAGGGGGGGGGCTATCTCGGTTACCATAAGTCGGATTTGAATTCTGATTGCAGATTCTTGTTCGTCTAGTCGAGCCGAAAAATTTGCATACCCACAAAGTACATTTGGACGATGTAGAGGGGGGGCTATATCGGTTACCATAAGTCGGATTTGAATTCTGATTGCAGATTCTTGTTCGTCTAGTCGAGCCGAGAAATTTGCATACCCACAAAGTACATTTGGACGATGTAGGGGGGGGGGGCTATCTCGGTTACCATAAGTCGGATTTGAATTCTGATTGCAGATTCTTGTTCGTCTAGTCGAGGCGAGTCATTTGAGTACCCACATCGTACACTTTGGATGATGTTTACAAAAAAGGGGCCCGCACCACACTTTTGACCTTTTTGTTTTTGCATTTTTGGAATCTCCTCGTCAAGCCGAGTATTCTCAGTACCCACATGACATACTTTGGATAATTAATACAAGAGTTGATCAGGGTAACGCTACAACCAACAGAGCTAGCCCATCAGCGCTTGCGGTCAATTGAACTAACAGTGAATGCAAATTTTAAGGAGAATATAATTGCAATGCTTTGAAAATATACTGCAAAGGGGGGTGTATCGATACACCCCCTTCAAGTACTCTGCACCGAGGCAGCTGTTCGCACAAATAACCGTCGCGTCCAGTCTACTGTCTGGGAATGCGGATGTTGTAATTTGATACCTCGACTGGAGGGTGCAGGTGTTCACACAAAAAACCGACAAGTCGAGACCTGTCTGGGAATGCGGGATGCTGTAATTTGATACCTCGACGGGAAGACGGCTGACCCTTCTAGGAACCCATAATTATAGACCACCCGCGTCGAATTCCATTAGAGCAGGGTGGTCTTTACCCCAGACAGCGGTTGAGAGTTTTTGCCCCGACCTTCTCCGAAATCCATTAGTGGGGAGAGTCACCCACATCACCAGCCCTCCTTCAGTTCAGTTCGAGAGTTCAGTGCGTGAAGACGTGTTAGTCCGATCCTGTTCCGTTCTACGCGATTTGTGTTAGTTGCTGATTATCATCATTTGCGATTTGCGATTTGCGTAAAGCACCTTTGAACTATTTAAAACGTACGTGTTGTGCTGTATTGTTTGTGATTATCAAAACTTATAATCCATATTAAACATGAACGCCACACACGTTTGTACCATTTGTGGTTGTATTTTCGTGCGTAGAAACAATTTGGTGCAACACTACATCAGATTCCACGGCTTGAGACTCCAACTACCACCACCAACACCAACGCAGCAAGGTACGTTTTTTGCGTTGCATTATTGTTTTAATCAGACCTAAATGTTAGTAATATAGGAATACGCTATGCAATATAACCACAGAGTGATACATTTATTTTTATTTAACAGCTTTAACTATTTAGCGCGAATAGAGAACTCTTTGTTTTTTAAATTTAAAATTGCATGACTATATCAATATAATTTAATTTTAATAACTTATGTTATTGCTCGCCCCATCAAGTCAAGTCATCAGAGTACCCACATTACATACTTTAAAAAAGGTAGGTGTTAAACATTTCACAATCTAATCGTTTTGTGCGTTTGCAGATGGAGAAGCTGCATGTCGAGCCACATTCGTAGACCGGGGAGCTTTAGAGCGTCACATGGAAGCGAACCACCGAGTCATTCCACCCCGGCAGGTGATTGATGCTCCGCAGACGACTGCCTATGTCAATCAACACTCCGATGAAGGTGAGAATCCACATTAAAATAACTTTTTTCCCTTGAAACTAATTACCTTTTTTATAATTATTTAACTAGGTACATGAAGAAGAATGAGACCGTGACAACTGGTGTACTATTGATTTAATTGCTAGGGGGGAGATTTTCGCTCCCCCTAAAACATAATGCTTCTTTAGGGTTGGCGCAGCTCAATATTGCAGCTACATCCTTAGCCTTGAACCCCGAATCATGAATGTAGACAAACAGTACAGAAGATTACATTCCCTGTTTGAAAATTGATATTTTTAATTAACAAACTTAACTTTGAAATGTGATTCTCGAGAGAGGGGAATTTGTATCTTTAGTTATCCTAATCTGTTTTTTATTTTTATTTTCAGATGAAGGACCGGGTCCTGGCCACCACACCTGCCATGAATGCGGTCGCCGTTTCCGTCGTGAAAGAAACCTGCGTCGACATGTGGATTCTACCCACAGCAGAGTCCGCAGGTTCATATGCGACACATGCGGTGCCGAATTCAAGAGGGAAGACAACCTGCGTCGACACACCATGCAATTTCACGGCGATGGTCATGGACGAAGATTCCCTTGCGCATACTGTGACCGGGATTTCAACGCGGGGTTCAACAAGGACCATCATGAGCGGTTCACCTGCCCGATCATGAAGGACCTGATCCTGAACCGAGTGGCTATGGTGCAGGACGAACCCCAGCCAGGACCCAGCACGGAGCCACAACCTGGAACGAGCACACACCCGCAACCCGATGATGTTGAGATGACTGGAGCAGGACAGTCAAGCCCCGTATTCTCAATCATTCAACGGGGTTTTCGCAACCGCCTCTTAACCTACCGTCTGCAGCGACCGATGGAGAATCTCGTCACAATCGGAGAAGTGATGGCGTTGTTGATTGTTAGCCTTACGGAGTTGCTTGAGAACACCTTGGCGAAACACCGCAGCATTAAGGTCAACTTGAAGCTGGAGTGTGAATTCCAAAATATTCACAACAACACCTGCCTGCGCAACTTCAAAACGAAGATGACTCCGTTGACGACGACCTCGGACCTGAACCAGTACATCACAACAGCTTTTGCGAAGCTTATCAGAGAGAAGGCTGAGTGTGATCATATCGGCTCCGGGTGGACATACCTTCGCGTTCGTGATTTGGAGGTCGGCATCAACGAATACACTCCTCTAGGTGAAGATGGTCGAGCTTGGCTCCCACTGCCTATGTCTCTGGAGAACACCCAAGCAGTCGTCAACGTATTGAACGCCGATGAGCGGTGTTTTATGTATGCAGTCCTGGGAAAGTTTGTACAAGAGAACCCTAAAAGACCGGCATCGTACACCGACGACATCATCGCCCGATACGATTGGACCGGCCTTCAATTCCCCGTTGCTCTGAAGAGTATCAAGACGTTTGAGCGGACAAACAACATCAGCATCAACGTCTATGGTATTGATCACACGTGCGTGGGTCAGAAACCTGACGGACGACCAAAGTATCAGGACACCGTGTTTCCCTTGAAGATTTGTAGGCAGGAGCGTGAAGACCATTGCGACATTTTGTACGTGACAACGGACGGTGATAGTCACTACGCCTACATCAAAGACCTTGGTCGACTGATCCGTCCCCAGCTTACAGCACATATGGGTAGGATATTCATCTGCAAGCGGTGCTTCGCGCACTTTGATAACCGTCCGAACAAGCTCGGTCTGACGGGTGCACAGCGTCTGGAGGAGCATAGGCGATACTGCTCCGCTTCAGCCCCTATTCGCATGGATACGCCGAAGAAGACAGAAATCAAATTCAGCCATCCAGAGTTCACCCGACGCGAGCGTTTCACCATTTACGCGGACTTTGAGTGTGCTCTACTGCCGACCGCGGAGATGGATGAACAAGTGGATGAACCGCACGGAGGAGTAGCCACCCACATTCACATCCCATACGCCTTTGCGTACCAGATCATCGACTCGTACGGACTTGAGGAGTTTGAGCCTCGAGTCTACTTCGGGGATGATGCGTCAAAGACATTTATGGAGATGTTGAAAACTGATGTTGAGCGATTGTGGAACTTCCTGTACGAAGCAAGAAATCTGCGCCCTGTCCTGACCCCAGCGGAAACTATGCAGTACAACTCGACAGCGAATTGCTACCTCTGCGGATCGGCATTTTCAAGCGAAGACCCAAAGGTTCGTGATCACAACCACGCGCCGCCCTACGAGTTCCGTGGCGCTGCGCACAGATCATGTAACCTACGCTACAGGGAGCAGAGAGTAGTCAACTGCTACTTCCACAACCTCTCCAACTACGACGCTCACTTCATAGTGCGGGAGTTGGCGGTCGACCCTGGTGATGTTGAGGTGTTGACTCACACGGAAGAGCGGTACATCGCTTTCACGAAGCGGTTCCTGTTCGACCGAGCAGCGGCACCGGTTGGGATGCAAGGGCGTGGAAAAAGACAGCCAGGATTCAGAGTCAGGTTCCTCGACACCTACAGGTTCCTGGCTTTGAGCCTCGCCAGCCTCGCAGCCGCACTTCCACCAGCTCAACTCTTGGAGACGAGGAAGAGATTCCCCGAAGACCACCTCTTCGATCTAGTCCGTAGGAAAGGCGTGTTCCCGTACAACTTTGTAACGTCGAACGCCGTGTTGAAAGATACTACGGAACTGCCTCTGCAGCGAGATTTTCACAACTACCTGACCCTGGAGGACATCACGGATGCAGACTACGAGCATGCTCGCAACGTGTGGGAAACCTTCAGTTGTAGGAACCTCAAGGACTACGCCGAGAAGTACCTGCGCTGTGACATTGCGCTGTTGACTGACGTCTTTGAACGCTTCAGGGACACGTCGATGGCTGAATACGAACTAGACCCTGCGCACTACTACACCCTACCGTCATACGCCTGGGATGTTATGTTAAGGACCTGTCGAGTGGAGCTTGATACGATACAGGACTTTGATATGTACCTCTTCTTCGAGCAAGGAATCAGAGGAGGTATTTCCCAGGCGATCACCAGACACGCCAAGGCCAACCATGATGGATGTCGCCCTGAAGATCGACGACCTGAAGAGCCAACGAATCACCTGCTATACTTGGACGCCAACAACCTTTACGGTTGGGCCATGTCCCAGTGTCTTCCACAGGGAGACTTCCAATGGCTCAGCCGCGAGGAGATCGCGTCCCTGGATATTTCATCGTTGGACCCCGAAGTACCCACGGGCTATGTCTTGGAAGTTGACCTTCGCTACCCCGCCCACCTGCACGACCTTCACAAGGATCTCCCCTACTGCTGCGAGACCAAACGTCCGCCAGGAGGGAAATTCAAGAAGCTCGTTACGACTCTGGATGACAAGAAGAACTACATCTGTCATTACAGAATCTTGCAACAGGCGCTGGAAAACGGACTGGAGCTTGCGAACGTGCATCGCGTCATCTCGTTCCGACAGTCTCGGTGGTTAGAGAGCTACATCCTAATGAACACCGAACTGAGGAAGAAGGCCAAGACCAAGTTTGAGCAAGACTTTTTCAAGCTTATGAACAATGCGGTCTTTGGCAAGACGATCGAGAATGTTCGCAAGCGAATGAACTCTAAGCTGGTGTGTACGCCGGAGATGTTCAGGAAGTACGTAGCCAAGTCAAACTTTCTGGACCGAACCTACTTCAACAATGACGTTGCCATTGTACACATGTCGAAAGTCAATATCGTCCTGGACAAACCGCTGTACGTCGGAATGTGTGTCCTCGATCTGAGCAAGTGGCTCATGTACGACTTCCTTCGAAAGATGAAGAACCGCTACGGTGATCGTCTGAAGGTTGACTACATGGACACTGACAGCTTCGTGTTCGACGTCCAGACTGAAGATGTTTATAAGGACATGTTGGAGCATCTGGACTATTTTGACACCAGTGCGTACCCCCGAAACCATCCCTGCTACAGCCCCGTCAACGCAAAAGTCATCGGAAAGTTCAAGGATGAAGCAAACGGACTTCCTCTGCTCGAGTATCTCGGTCTTCGCTCGAAACTTTATTTCATGGACATTGTCGAGTTCGAGGAGAGGACCGAAGATGACGAGTAGCAGGTCATGACAGTGAAGCGCGCCAAGGGAGTCGCTAGAGGTGTTGTAAAACACAATTTAACCTCTGACGACTATCGGGAATGTCTCTTCAATGGCGTGTTGAAGAGAACCATCAACACCAGGTTCCAGTCCCGAAACCACCGCGTCTTCACAGTCCAAGTCGACAAGCTATCCTTGAGCTGTAACGATGACAAACGTTACATCCTTCCGGACGGAGTAAACACACTGCCTTGGGGACATATTGACGTGCCACCTCAGCCCGAAGACATCCCTCAAGACGATGAAGAGGCGGAGGATGAGGAGCGTTGAGTGGTTGTGTCATATTACCAAAGACCCTGACTTGTAAATTATTTTGAAAAATCTAGTCATTAGTTTGTATCGAGTCTCGTAAAACTTAGAAATGTGCTCCTTTTTTCTTTTTGTTCTAGTCATTAGTTTGAGTCGAGTCTCGTTTTGCTAGTCAATCTCAATTGTTCAGGAGCACATACTCGATGTAAAATATCTATAAGGTGTGTAAATAAATAGCCAAATTGTTCGTATATACATTCGTCTTTTTTTTCTCCCCTCACATAGTCTTAAGATACTAAAGTAAAAAAAAATTATTCAGGAATATGTTAATTGCTAAAGGAGGCGAGGATATGAATGTTACTTTACAATCATTGTATGATAGGTCTGTCCCAATTTGTGGTTGACAACTGTTGTTCAACTGATTTAATTACCAGGGGGGAGATTTTTGCTACCCCTAACACATAATGGCTTAGGGGGAGATTTTCGCTCCCCATACTACAGGAATTGTTGAAGACAAGAATGCACCTGCTAATGTCATTGTATGATAGATCTGCCCCACATTGGGGTAAAGGAGGCGAGGATGGGAAATAATAAGAATGTTTCTTTTTTTATTCTGAGTACACAACTAGTTTATTGAGAAAAAATGCAAAATTTCAAAACTCAATTGGTATACATTTGTGCAAAGAGTCTTCTGATCAGTGTGTCGTTGTGGCCGGCAGAAGAGTGTTCAGAGCTGCACAAAGTCCTTCATCTTCATGCCGTAGTGGGTGCGGCAGTACAGGAATTCAAGGCATTATTGACCGCAGACCAGAGTGTTGTCACTTTGAAGGCGATGTTCGTTGTACAGGTAGTGACGAGCGTTGCGTCTCAGGAATCCTTGGTAGAATTGAAGATGTGGCGGTTGACCGTAGCTGTCAAAGAATTCAATTATTCCTCCTCCTTTGTTAAGGTAGAAAGCGACCCAGTGAGTGCCGTCTTCATTGTGTGGATCAGTGTTCACAATCATAGCAGTAGATGGTGAAATATAATGGGGCAATTGATCCGCAGCGTAGACACCAACATTCTGTACGGGCAGTTTAGCCATACACTTTTGTATCTCTAAGGTATTCATTCTACTGTGTCGACGCCACAGTCAGTAGTAGGAGTAGTAGTACTAGTAGCAAAACAAAAGCAGGAACTGGTATCACTCTCACCATCGTCAGCGTAATCATCAGCGTCAGCGATATTTGTACTTAGATGTACCCAACTGCGTAATGTGATGCAATTGGCTAGAGCGCATCGTGTGTGAGCTGTTCTGTGGTGGCGACATCGCACTGCGTTTGTTGATAGTAGACTGTTGATTGACGATAGTGATCCGCAGCCAATATCGTTGATATCCATGACATTAGTAGTACAGTGATCCGTGATGAAATTGTATCGTACAAACTCTTTCTTCTCAGCACCTTTGACGTAGACAATCGGTCGTTTGGCGATACATGCACGTAACTTTTCCTCTAGCACATGATACCAGATATCACCTTGGTCCCATTCTAATCCGTGACAGTGTTTTGTGAGCCAATAGCTTTCACGCAGTTTCTCTTGTGATAGGAAATCTCGACTGAATGGTGATTTGGCGATATGATGCATTAGCAGTGTTCCACTGACCAATTCCAAGACGCACACTTCCTTCAGAATGTAGTCATTTGCGTTGTCCTTGAAACATTGAAAATCCACAATAATTGGAGATGCTAAATTTTTACGCGGTACTCTGCATAAACGATCCATCTTGTGCGAGTGTTGGTTGTATACTGAGGAGGAGGACGATGACGCCGCTGCCGACGATCTAACCGCCAAAGTCCGCAGACACGTTGCGATGACGATCGATTTCGATGACGTTGTCAAACTCTGCGTATACCAGACAGTTGACAGTCTCTGTGAGCCCCGTGTCGAAAGCAATCTCCATACGCACACTGCCGTTGCGCACTAGGTTCCAATGAGTCGTGTCGCTTGCTGACATATCAGGTGTTAGATCGAATGCCATCAGACAGTATCCATCGTCGTAATCGTCTCTATTTATGAGATTACCAGCATCGCTAAAGTGTATGCCGGAGCCTGAAAACAGACTGTGATACGCCATCACGTATTTTCCCTTGCCGGTTTCGTAGTGTGGTTGTAGCGGTTTGGACGGCACTTGTTCACCGTCCACGTACAGCGAGAAGTAGTTGGTTTTGAAATTTTGAAAGTTAAATGGATTCTTTTTTAAATCGCCATTATAAGCGGCGTTGGTGACCAGTCCGACAATGATTCGTTTCGGCACTTGACCTAGAAACAAATTGTCCAAAGTTTTGCTCCTCACTCCAAACGGTAGTGTGAATGTTTTCAATTCCACTCTGGTGATTGGGTATTTAGCTGTGCCGGTCTGAAGCGTCTTGCTGTGCGCCAACAGTACAGTGGGGCTAACTTTACACCTTCGTATCCAGAGATTCGCATCAACAATGTGCACCTTGTAGTCACCATCATCCGACATAATGGAGAAGGAATCTTTTGATCGGATAAGTTTAAAACGCAGTTCCACACCGTTCAACAGGAACTTGTTCTGATTACACATGTCCACATGTAGGCGACCGAGCATATCGATTTCACGACTTTTATTTGTCATTTTTCGTCTCGCCTTTAGTCCATCGTTATCGTCCAGAGTATTGTCCATATAGCCGGCGTCGTCCGCGTTCCACAGTCCACATGTTAAATGTGATTTCCTAGCATCATAGCCGTAATTCATCAATGTTTCAATATACGCTCGATATGCATAAGTGTTGTTTTGTGGTGTGACCAGTTTCTGATTCATACTCATATCGACTTGACTGAATAACGTGTGCAGCCAATTGTTGACTGGGCCAATTTTATTCGATTCTTCGACATCTGCGATTGCCGCTCCTGTCGACTTGACAATAGACGCTGTAACTTCCAACATTGTTTGTGAAAGATCGGTGTTGGGCGAATCATCAGTCAGTGTGGAGATTGGTTTGTACTGAATCCATTTGCCGCTCTCGATACTGGTCTGCGTCGGCGGTAGGGAGAATAAGTCCAATTCCGTCTTGACGCATTCACACGACTTTTGATGTAGAAACGACATTGCTAGCGTGTGTGTTAATTGAATATATCACGTACGGAAATTCTCCTCACTGCTTTCCTCGTCTTCCTCGTCTTCTTCCTAACTGTCCTTCTCTTCTTGCTGCTGCTCTTGGATGACGACGGCGACGACCTTCCTCGAAGGAGTTTCGTCAAAGACTGCGGTGTGACACGACGGCCGCCGAACATGGCGCGCTTCGCGTTCCTCTTACGCGAGAGTCTCGCGTTAGTCTTTCGCGCAGGAGTAGCGCGTCGGTTTTTCGCGGTATTCTTTCGCGTTACGCGACGGTGTTTCGCGCGAGAGCCGCCGCCGCCACTTAGCACACGTTGAATTTTGCCATCCGCCCTGCGTTTTAGCGAGTCTGTAAACTGGCTGAAATGATCTCTAGCGGCTTCTTTGGGATCCCGCTGGTGCACGGCCATGTCGCCCAAGAATCCAACACTGGATTTCAACGCCTCTTTGGCCACAGCAGAGGCTCCCGACTTCAGCAGTGGTGTGATGGTGCGGAACATACCGCCTAGGAAACTGCCAATTCCATGTCCGCGCTGGTAGGGTGCACCGCGAAATACCCTATCGATACTGCCGCCGGTCTGCTGCAATTGTTGGCGACGGTAGTAAGCCAAGTAGGGATCGTTTGTATTCATAATTGCTGAGCTACTCTTTTGAAATGAAGCTTCACGTACGACGTCCCAAAGAGGAATGACGATTTTTTACTAGCGTGATCCCTTAGGTCAATATCGATCGTTTCAAATGTTCCTTTCATAACTGGCGCATAATGAGGACTGATGAAATGCACAGTCTTATGCGCGCCGTGTGTGTAGTTATCTCTGTCAATGTTGATAATCTTCAAAAGCGGCGCTGTAGTGTCGCCAATCAGCTGCGGTTCAATCAGATCACAATACACGTACAAGTGTGTCGGCAGTCCCATAGTCAGATTTGGTGGCCATATCGCTGTGAGGTCATTTGTCAAAACGTTCTCGTACGGATCGAAACCCAACTGGAGAGACAGCGCTTCGGTGAAATGCACTTTGCTTATACCGTCCACCATTGTCGTGATCTTGACTCTGTCCTGCTCTTTGTCATACTCAAAGTACAAGTACTGGGTTACATACTTTGCTTTATTGATCATTTTCAATAAATCAGTTATGTTCTTGTAATAACCGGGTTTAATCTTTAGCATAATGTGCTCGACACTGAGTGTGACGGGTATACTAGGCAGAACGAGTTTATAGTCGAGCCAAATACACGATTCATCGTCCACAGTCATAAAGGAACATGGATAATGCGCTTCGACCAAAGCCATCTCCCACTCGCCATCGCCTTCTAATCGAATTTGTCTCGGCAGATGTGTAGTGTACTTGGACACTGTGTTTTTTGGAAAATAATCCTTTGAGCTGTTGCTGGGCAATGTCAAATAGAACTGGTTGCTATTAGGCATTTTGCAAATCTTGCGCTCCTACCCAAGAATTGAACTCGTCTCCGTAACCTGCCCACTTGACGAAATAACGCTTACTGCGACCACGACCCTTAGCGGCTAGTATTTCAGCAATCTTGAACAGATGGTCGTTGTATATTGTCACTTTTTGTAATTCGTATTCGTAAAACTGACCAGTCACTTGTTCACCGTTGAGATCCGACAAAGTGTACATTGGCAGAGGCATCAATGTGTTTACACGACGCACCACAAACACTTCTTTACTCCAATTAGTCTCGTAACCTTTTGCGAATGTGCCCTTCTCCTTAGATATGCGCACTGTGGTGCCAACTTTCAGTTTTGCCTTAACACGACGCGGTATCTTACCGAACATGCGACGCCATACCTGATGCAATATTCGCTTGTTGTCGACAGTCACATCGACTGGTCGTATTCTGTTGCAAGACTCTTGTGAGCGCTGTTGTTGTATGCGCTAACCAGTTTGTCCAACACATCTACGTAACGATATGTGTTTTTGTAAGTCAAATATCGCCACATGCGCGTTTTCAAAGTGCGATTCACGCGTTCCACTACGGCCGCTTTAACATCTGGGTTTTGTGTAGTGACATAGATGATTCCGTATTGTTTGGATAACCTTTTCGTCTTGGCACCGGTGAATTCAGTACCTTTGTCGGTTTGTAAACAGCGAGGTGTATCGGTCGCTTCGGCAAATATCTCCTCGAAAGCGTTGGCCACTTCAGCTCCTTCTTTCCGCCTCAACGTTCGCACATACAGGTGTTTGCTAAACACGTCTATTACAGTCAGTAGGTAGTTGACACCGTCGTTGTGTTTACTAAGACCACGCATATCGTTCAAGTCCGCTTGCCACAATTCAAATGGACCATACACTATGTAAGGATTGCGCGGTAAACGCTTGCGTGCCGGTTTGTGCAATGTGTAAGTGTCCTGTGTTTGTAACCATTCAATCACTTTGCGTTTTGAAACTGGTTTTGCAGCTCGCGCTAAAGGAGCTACACCGCCATACGACGAAGGTTCGATGGGATTGTAATACAAACGCTCCATAATACTGAAAACCTATCCTGTGTACGGTTCCCAATTGTCCAAATTTGTTCTAGTTAGAAGATCAAACTGCTCTGTCGGTGTAGATGTTACACGTTTTCCTCTAGCCGATCGTAGTCGATTTACTAGCGGCGTTCTCAGTATTGATTCAGTTGATGTGTCTACTTCATCGTCTGATCCTTCTCCTCCTGTGAATGATGATCGATATTCGGCATTTATTTCCTTTAGTGCTCTTAGATTATTCATATAGTCCTTTGGCACGTTCATCGCTTTCAATGCGTTGAGCACTTCCCGCCATCCTGGCGGTATGTAATCACGCATACGCACCTTTACTATGCAATTTAAGATATCCACTAGATTTGAGTCTGGGATTTTTACACCGTTGATGTACACTGAATAGCCACTGTCCCAACTGATTAAGCTGCCGTCACGTTTCATGAAACGTAAAAGATTGCGGGCATCAGATCTGTAAGTTTTGGAAAACGTTTCCACAATCTCTTCCACTGGACCACCTTCCGCAGCGGGATGCGATCGTTGACTATGTTCAATCCCACCCGTCTCCACGATTGGTATGCTAATCGGTTGGCGTCTATTCTCTGCAATATGCAAGAAGCGATGTAACGCTTGTTTGTACAATTTCCACTTTTCACTATCGTCCATACGTTTGTTATTCAATATTTGTTGCATCTCCGCGTCGAGGCTGTTTTCACTGGATAGATTAGTCGGTCTGTTATCCGTAGCATTTGATTGCGGTCGATCAATCAACTCTTGCGGCACAACTACCATCTTATTCGCATGTTCCATTTCTGTGCTAATGACTAGCTACTTTTCTAAAGTGTAACTTCACGCACGACGTTCCAAAGTGGAATGGCAAATGATTACCAATGTTATCTCTTAAGTCAATTTCAACACTGTCAAAAGATCTATTCATAACAGGCACATAGTGCGGATCGATGAATGATGTTGATTTATGCAATCCGTATACATAAGTAGACGTGGATATATTGACAATTTTCAATAACGGTGCGACTGTATCGCCGACCATCTGCGGCTCGACTAAATCACAATACACGTACATGTGTAACGGTAAGCCAAGACGAATGTTGGGCGAACGGATGCTTTTGTTAACTGCATCACCTTCCAGCGTCAATTCATCCGGATCGAACCCCAATTGAAGCGCTAACGTTGGACTTAATGTAATTTTTCCAACATCAGTTCCCATCGATACTTCAATGAATTTGTTGTATGAGTTTTCAACGGTGAACTTTACACCAAAAGTAATCGCTAGTTCTTGTGAATTGATATGATCACACAATTCTTGAATATTTGCGTAATCACCAGTCTTCAATTTAATTCTGTGGTTTTGTTTTGGAGTAGCAGACACTACCGGTGTTACATCGGCAGTGCTGTCCATAACCCGCGCCAACGCTTCTATGTTCACTTTTGCTTCCTCTTGCGGTTGTATGCAAATGTCAATTGTTTCGTCATTACCGACAGATAGAAATGTCATTGGATAGTGCGCTTCCACAAGTGCAATTTCCCAGTCGCCAGCGTCCAGTTGAATAGCTCTCGGCAAATGTGTTATATAATTTGCAACTGTATTTTTCGGATAATACTGCATCGAACTGTTGCTGGGCAGTGTCAAATAGAACTGATTGTTGATGCCAGCCATTTTTATCTACTCAGTGCTGCTTGTAGTACTGCGCTCAAAAGTAATGGTATAAAGATTCCACCGCCTTTTTGTATGAGATACTTTCGTTTCTTTGACCAGCCTTCGCCGCGTTTCACCAATCGACGTAGCGTCGCCTTGTGTTTGCTTAGCTGACTTTTACTCTTCTTCGCCAGAGGAACGTTACCTCGCAACACGTTGTATGCGCACTCACACACTGAGCGAATGCGGCTCTTGTCACACACCTTTAACAGTGCCTTCCGCTCCTTGGGTGTTGCGTGTATGAAAGCCGTAAGCAGAGCTGCGTCCTTCCGCAAGCACGACATGATTACTACTGATGGCGAAATTACCTTTTCTTTGGCAAGTACACATAGTTGGTAGAATCGTCTGGAAATATGCAACTTCGTATTCGCATATTTTCGTCTGTTGATTGTTTCAAGTCTATCAGTAGGTAGCCGTGTGGATTCCTAGTAGCGTCAGCGTACGCCTCCTCGATGAATTTCGGGCTGTCTGGATATATTTGTCTGGCCAAGTACCTAATCTGAACTCTATCTCTATGATTCTTAAAACACACAATGTAATGCGCATTCAGTGAGATGTCCCTCTGCCCGCGTCCTTGATGAAACAAATTTTGTGTAATGAAAAACACACTAATGTTGCGATGATGGCAACCTTTTGTGAAAAGATCCACCACACGGTTGTCGGCCTCACGCATCATATCGTCTATAATCACAAGTATCGGCTCGTTACCAGAAAAATCCTCCAAGTTTGGTAGACCTTCTACGTGGTTAATGGTGACATTTTTCGAGTCGCCGCCACCATCACCACCACCACTACCATAATGCCAGTTTATACTGGTAAATGGCGTGTCACACATTTCTGTAATGTGTTTTATAAACTTTGACACAAACTGAGACTTGCCACAACCCGAAGGTCCCGCCACAATGGCTGAGAACGGATGTTTCCACATCAAGCCCATGATTACTACTGAGCTACTAAACACCTCACAGTTACCATACTCACAATCTTAAACTTACTACCAAAGGACATTTTTGGGGTTAAGTGAAATAAATAACACAGTGGTTATGTTTTGAACGTGACTATAAGTATTGACTACGAAAACTAATTTACAAAGGTATTAACATAATCTTCAAGTCTTGCTTTACATAAACTCCAACGGTGTGAATCTGCTATTGGAACCCCTCGGGCTGCGCTTCACCAAGCGAAGGCGTTCTCCAAACCCGCTGTTGTAGCGCTCGATGTCGGTGTTGCTCAGGGCCTCGTTGTAGTGCCTAGGCAGGTAGACTCGCAGAAAGAAGTCGTCCCCGACCTGTCCCTCCAGGATCACGATGATCGTCTCGCCAGAGGGTGTGATGGCTCGCTCCATCGCAGTGATGAGATAGCCGCATTCCTCTCGGAGATCGGCTATCTTGGTGTAGAGCGGAGAGTCGGACTTGCAGTTGTTGAGGGTAGCTCTCAGGTCCGCGGTTGTTGCAGTGCCGTTCAAAATCGAAAACTCTGGCTTGAAAGTGCTGCTGCTCGACATCTCTAGTAGTAGTAGTTGGAGTAGGTCTATGTGAGGCGGCGGTCTGGTGGTGAATGATGCTCAATCGGGCGGGGCCCCGCCTTATAAACCCTCGCCGCCATTTTCTTCTACGTGGGTGGTCCGAAGGGTCGGGCGCAGGTGTTCACACAAAAAACCGACGCGTCGAGACCTGTCTGGGAATGCGGATGCTCTAGTTGAATGCCGGCGCCACTCGTTGTTTCTTCCTCACAGCTCGCTTCTTAGGCGTTGGCTGCGAAACTGCACTGCGTTGTGTAACAGTTTGAGTTAAGCCTGTAATTTTCGGTACTCCTGTTGATTTATAGATCCACATGTTTTCCACTTTATCAACTACTTGTTTGACATTTTTGTGCATATCACCATCTTTGTCCAAAAATAAACCACACATGAACACCATATCTGTACCATCGTACATTTCCATTTTCAATAAAATTTGTCCTTTGTTTCCCGGGTTTTGAACAGCAAACGTATTCCCATCGTCCATCCATGACACTATGGGACAATCATCTGTTGGTTTTGGTACCCATCCTGGTTTCTTGGTTTCCACTTCGATGGGAGTTGGTCTCCTTCGTCTCGTGCAGGCAGTTGTCGGTTTTACAAATGACGACTGAGGTGATGCCAACGTCTGATCACTAGCATTATTGTTCATAACCTCAATCTCCTGAATAAACGATTTGATATAGTCGTCCGCAGAAGCGTAAGCGTCCATGTTAACGTCCTTACCGTGCGACTTCAACCGCACAGATCGATGTGCAATCGACCGACCATATCGCAAACATCGCTTTCTTTCGTGTGATCGCGACGCTTTTTCAATCCCTCGTTCAATTCGTCACAATCGTCCATTAGTCCGGCCGAATCTTCAAAAAACAGCTCGCTAGTCAGGTGCGAATTCTTCGCGCTACATCCGTAGTTCAAAAGGTTTTCCAAGTAGGCACGGTAAGCGTACGTGTTAGTTTGTGGTGACACCAGTTTATGATTGAGATAGAGATCCACTTGACTGAATATCGAGTGAAGCCAATTGTTCACCGGGCCCACCTCTTTAGCAGGTTGTCCACCGTCCGCTTTAGTGTCATCCTGTTTCACAATAGCGGCTTTCACGTGTAATAACGTTTGTGTCAGGTCCGTGTACTCGTCACCGTGACCGGGTATTACAAACTCTATTGGCGAATCGTCCGTCAGCGATGAGATCGGTTTGTATTGAACCCATTTACCGCTCTCGATGCTGGTCTGCGTAGGCGGTAACGAAAACAAGTCCAGTTCAGTCTTCACACATTCACACGATTTCTGATGAATAAACGACATTGTTATCGAATTAATGTAGACGTCCGTCTTCGAAGAAGTCTATCAAGAGACTGTGGCGTGTCGCGACCCGCGCACCGCTTAGGGGGAGATTTTCGCTCCCCCTAACACATAATGGCTTAGGGGGAGATTTTCGCTCCCCCATACGTCAGGAATTGTTGAAGCCTAAAACAAGAATGAGACCGTGGGTGTTTGACAACTGGTGATTTATTGCTCGGAATTCGACACGGGTGGTCTATAATTATGGGTTCCTAGAAGGGTCAGCCGTCTTCCCGTCGAGGTATCAAATTACAGCATCCGCATTCCCAGACAGGTCTCAACTTGTCGGTTTTTTATGTGAACACCTGCACCCTCCAGTCGAGGTATCAAATTACAACATCCGCATTCCCAGACAGGTCTCGACTTGTCGGTTTTTTGTGTGAACACCTGCACCCTCCAGTCGAGGTATCAAATTACAACATCCGCATTCCCAGACAGGTCTCGACTTGTCGGTTTTTTGTGTGAACACCTGCACCCTCCAGTCGAGGTATCAAATTACAACATCCGCATTCCCAGACAGTAGACTGGACGCGACGCTTATTTGTGTGAACGTCTGCCTCGGTGCAGAGTACTTGAAGGGGGGTGTATCGATACACCCCCCTTTGCAGTATATGTTCAAAGCATTGCAATTATATTCTCCTCAAAATTTGCATTCACTGGTAGTTCAATTGACCGCAAGCGCTGATGGGCTAGCTCTGTTGGTTGTAGCGTTACCCTGATCAACTCTTGTATTAATTATCCAAAGTATGTCATGTGGGTACTGAGAATACTCGGCTTGACGAGGAGATTCCAAAAATGCAAAAAAAAAGGTCAAAAGTGTGGTGCGGGCCCCTTTTTTGTAAACATCATCCAAAGTGTACGATGTGGGTACTCAAATGACTCGGCTCGACTAGACGAACAAGAATATGCAATCAGAATTCAAATCCGACTTATGGTAACCGATATAGCCCCCCCCTACATCGTCCAAATGTACTTTGTGGGTATGCAAATTTCTCGGCTCGACTAGACGAACAAGAATCTGCAATCAGAATTCAAATCCGACTTATGTTAACCGAGATAGCCCCCCCCCTACATCGTCCAAATGTACTTTGTGGGTATGCAAATTTCTCGGCTCGACTAGACGAACAAGAATCTGCAATCAGAATTCAAATCCGACTTATGGGAACCGAGATAGCCCCCCCCCTACATCGTCCAAATGTACTTTGTGGGTATGCAAATTTCTCGGCTCGACTAGACGAACAAGAATCTGCAATCAGAATTCAAATCCGACTTATGGTAACCGAGATAGCCCCCCCCCTACATCGTCCAAATGTACGTTGTTTGTACTCAAATTTCTCGGCTCGACTAGACGAACAAGAATCTGCAATCAGAAATCTGATCCGAGGTTAGGTTAGGTTAGGATGGGTTAGGTTAGGTTAGGTTAGGTTAGGTTAGGTTAGGTTGCGTTAGGTTACGTTAGGTTAGGTTAGGTTAGGTTACGTTAGGTTAATATTCGCAAAAAAAAAATTCGCAAAAAAAAAATTCGCAAAAAAAATTCGCAAAAAAAAATGGATGCTCTAGTTGAATGCCGGCGCCACTCGTTGTTTCTTCCTCACAGCTCGCTTCTTAGGCGTTGGCTGCGAAACTGCACTGCGTTGTGTAACAGTTTGAGTTAAGCCTGTAATTTTCGGTACTCCTGTTGATTTATAGATCCACATGTTTTCCACTTTATCAACTACTTGTTTGACATTTTTGTGCATATCACCATCTTTGTCCAAAAATAAACCACACATGAACACCATATCTGTACCATCGTACATTTCCATTTTCAATAAAATTTGTCCTTTGTTTCCCGGGTTTTGAACAGCAAACGTATTCCCATCGTCCATCCATGACACTATGGGACAATCATCTGTTGGTTTTGGTACCCATCCTGGTTTCTTGGTTTCCACTTCGATGGGAGTTGGTCTCCTTCGTCTCGTGCAGGCAGTTGTCGGTTTTACAAATGACGACTGAGGTGATGCCAACGTCTGATCACTAGCATTATTGTTCATAACCTCAATCTCCTGAATAAACGATTTGATATAGTCGTCCGCAGAAGCGTAAGCGTCCATGTTAACGTCCTTACCGTGCGACTTCAACCGCACAGATCGATGTGCAATCGACCGACCATATCGCAAACATCGCTTTCTTTCGTGTGATCGCGACGCTTTTTCAATCCCTCGTTCAATTCGTCACAATCGTCCATTAGTCCGGCCGAATCTTCAAAAAACAGCTCACTAGTCAGGTGCGAATTCTTCGCGCTACATCCGTAGTTCAAAAGGTTTTCCAAGTAGGCACGGTAAGCGTACGTGTTAGTTTGTGGTGACACCAGTTTATGATTGAGATAGAGATCCACTTGACTGAATATCGAGTGAAGCCAATTGTTCACCGGGCCCACCTCTTTAGCAGGTTGTCCACCGTCCGCTTTAGTGTCATCCTGTTTCACAATAGCGGCTTTCACGTGTAATAACGTTTGTGTCAGGTCCGTGTACTCGTCACCGTGACCGGGTATTACAAACTCTATTGGCGAATCGTCCGTCAGCGATGAGATCGGTTTGTATTGAACCCATTTACCGCTCTCGATGCTGGTCTGCGTAGGCGGTAACGAAAACAAGTCCAGTTCAGTCTTCACACATTCACACGATTTCTGATGAATAAACGACATTGTTATCGAATTGATGTAGACGTCCGTCTTCGAAGAAGTCTATCAAGAGACTGTGGCGTGTCGCGACCCGCGCACCGCTTAGGGGGAGATTTTCGCTCCCCCTAACACATAATGGCTTAGGGGGAGATTTTCGCTCCCCCATTCGTCAGGAATTGTTGAAGCCTAAAACAAGAATGAGACCGTGGGTGTTTGACAACTGGTGATTTATTGCTCGGAATTCGACACGGGTGGTCTATAATTATGGGTTCCTAGAAGGGTCAGCCGTCTTCCCGTCGAGGTATCAAATTACAGCATCCGCATTCCCAGACAGGTCTCAACTTGTCGGTTTTTTATGTGAACACCTGCACCCTCCAGTCGAGGTATCAAATTACAACATCCGCATTCCCAGACAGGTCTCGACTTGTCGGTTTTTTGTGTGAACACCTGCACCCTCCAGTCGAGGTATCAAATTACAACATCCGCATTCCCAGACAGGTCTCGACTTGTCGGTTTTTTGTGTGAACACCTGCACCCTCCAGTCGAGGTATCAAATTACAACATCCGCATTCCCAGACAGTAGACTGGACGCGACGCTTATTTGTGTGAACGTCTGCCTCGGTGCAGAGTACTTGAAGGGGGGTGTATCGATACACCCCCCTTTGCAGTATATGTTCAAAGCATTGCAATTATATTCTCCTCAAAATTTGCATTCACTGGTAGTTCAATTGACCGCAAGCGCTGATGGGCTAGCTCTGTTGGTTGTAGCGTTACCCTGATCAACTCTTGTATTAATTATCCAAAGTATGTCATGTGGGTACTGAGAATACTCGGCTTGACGAGGAGATTCCAAAAATGCAAAAAAAAAAGGTCAAAAGTGTGGTGCGGGCCCCTTTTTTGTAAACATCATCCAAAGTGTACGATGTGGGTACTCAAATGACTCGGCTCGACTAGACGAACAAGAATATGCAATCAGAATTCAAATCCGACTTATGGTAACCGATATAGCCCCCCCCCCCTACATCGTCCAAATGTACTTTGTGGGTATGCAAATTTCTCGGCTCGACTAGACGAACAAGAATCTGCAATCAGAATTCAAATCCGACTTATGGTAACCGAGATAGCCCCCCCCTACATCGTCCAAATGTACTTTGTGGGTATGCAAATTTCTCGGCTCGACTAGACGAACAAGAATCTGCAATCAGAATTCAAATCCGACTTATGGTAACCGATATAGCCCCCCCCCCCTACATCGTCCAAATGTACTTTGTGGGTATGCAAATTTCTCGGCTCGACTAGACGAACAAGAATCTGCAATCAGAATTCAAATCCGACTTATGGTAACCGAGATAGCCCCCCCCCCTACATCGTCCAAATGTACTTTGTGGGTATGCAAATTTCCCGGCTCGACTAGACGAACAAGAATCTGCAATCAGAATTCAAATCCGACTTATGGTAACCGAGATATCCCCCCCCTACATCGTCCAAATGTACGTTGTGGGTACTCAAATTTCTCGGCTCGACTAGACGAACAAGAATCTGCAATCAGAAATCTGATCCGAAGTTAGGTTAGGTTAGGATGGGTTAGGTTAGGTTAGGTTAGGTTAGGTTTCGTTAGGTTACGTTAGGTTAGGTTAGGTTAGGTTACGTTAGGTTAATATTCGCAAAAAAAATTCGCAAAAAAAAAATTCGCAAAAAAAATTCGCAAAAAAAAATTCGCAAAAAAAAAATTCGCAAAGTGTCACAGACGAGACCTCGGTGGGGGGGAGGGGGGGGCTCCTCCTGCTCCTCCTGCCCTCGGAGTGTCCAATACACCCTACTCAGGATCAATATTGAATATTGATGACCTGCCACGAGAGCTGCAAAGCCCAAAGAGAGAGTAAAGGTTAGAGTATACTATACAAATAATGTATGTAAATATGTGATAAATTAATTATGAATTTGTTAAAACCATACTAAAACCATGAAATGCTTTTGTAAAATTTAAAATTCAATTAGAAAGTGCATGTTAATTCATATTTAGAAGTATAATTTATTATTTTATATTTAACTTTTGCATTTTACGAGTGACGTTTTATGAACTTTAGGTAACAATACGTACGTAAGTAAGTAATAGTATGTAAGATTTATGTTAGTTAAAACAACTGCTTAGTGTAAAACATATTTTGTATTGTTTATATTTCATTTTTACTATCAGTAGTTTGTTATTATTTCTGTCAATAATGTTGGTATTTGGCATGCATACATGTAGTTTATGAAACGTTTTCTTGCCATTGAGTCTGAGTGCCTTTAACTGCTAGCCTCTTACAGTCTTATTACGTCACACACTTGAGAACGATGGAATATTTTTTATAAGTCGTAGACAATATTTATGGCCAACGTAATATTGGTGTTCACAGCTATAATTAATTCGCAACTCTCCAAAGGTGATTAAAAAAGACTTGCCTAAAAACCTTGCTATTTTGAATCTAAATATACACCTTTTATTTGATAAATGATCAAAATGACATTAAATTTAAACGTTAAACATCACTTTAGTTAAATAATGCATATTATAATTGCAAAAAAATAATATATAATTACCAAATATATATAACTAATTAAAAACTTGTTTAAGTAAAGATTATTTTCAAATAAAATTCCATATAAGCAGGAAAATAACTGACATGTATAATCTTTAGAGATCCATATAACTCTAAAGCCCTGTAATAGCCCACATATATACCCCAAGAATCAAAAAAGAATAATATACAAACAAAAAAGTATTTTGTTTTTATATTTAAACTAACATATACTTAGTTTGAACCTATCCATATTAAATATTATGATTAAGGAAAAATTACATAATACCAATTTCCTGCTGTTGCTGCGGTAAATGCTAAGAGAACGGTAGCGTGGTATTGTTTGACACTAATTAGAGCTTAGCCAGCTCTTAGAGCCTAGTTTAGAGGTGTAGCGTGGCAAGGAGTTAAGTGATATGTCAGCTCAAGGCTCATTAGGCACTGTTATCCACCTCAAATTACATAGACTCTGATAGAGCAGTAAAGGGAGCCTTTGTGTGGACGCCTCGCCCTCGCTAGCCTAACAGATGGCGTCTTCTATTATGGTGCAAGAGGTTACGGGTTCGATTCCCGGGGTGCCCACATTACTTTGGATAGCTTGGTAAGTTCCCCTCCAACAATGTTTTGAGCTTAAAAATCACTGATGTAGGTAGCCAAAAAAAATCCTGGTCTTCAACATTTAAGTTTATTTTTTTCCCCCTAAATCAAAATATAATCAGATTTATTTAACATTAGTATGGTCTGTGGTTCGAATTCCAAGATAAAATTTCAGGTACCTTAATTGTAATTCATTTATATTAGTATCTTATTAGAGACTGTGCAACTTGATTATACAACAAATCCGTTATGTATATATATATATATAAAAATTAACATAAAAATGAATTTAGTACTTAATTGCTTCCCGTTTACTCGTGTATTTTCATCGTAAACATATTTAAATATTTATAAAACACTGTAAAGTCTTAAAATGCAGTAAATTAAATTTTATTTCAGAAAATCTACAACAATTTGTTCTTTGGGAATATTTACTAAGAGATTCAATTAAAACTAGTTGTTGTCTGGTTAATAGTACAAGAATCTTCAGACTCATTGTTGTAAATTTAAATGAACTATAAATACATAAACCAAGGATCGAACTTATATCATCTTTGACATAAATATTCATCTCAATTATGAATAACAATAGTAAAATGGGTTAAATAACAAAGTCATAAAAAATAATAACAATACAATTTGTCTATTTTTGAGTGTATACCAAATGTTTAAACTGTTTAATTACCATACGAACCTTATGTATGCTAATTTTGTATAGCAAAACATACCTCAATCTAAAAATTAGTATGACCAGATACTTTGATCAAATATCAAAATATCACAATGCAATAACAACAGAATAATAAACAACGGATGTTGAACATTTAGAAACCAGGTTATTGCATAACTAGGCCACAGATGCAACAACTTCATCATTTGGTTAATTATAACAGATTGAATTTAATTCCACAGATTTGTGTAATTGTTTAACAATATGTATTTTTAATAATGTTTATTTTATTAATATCGGTAAGAATCTACATAATTTAACATTTTTGACATTTTCACGACAACTTATTAATATGCAGCTGCTCTAGTATCATCTCATATATTGTTATTGTTCATCATATTGGCTCCCTGGGGTAGTGGTTATTGAATAAAATGTTAAAACTACCATTTAACTTCGCACTTATTGGGATGTCTATACCAATATATTTACCTAATATTTATTACTTTATTTGATTAAGTGCAACACACCATTTCTCAGGAAATAGATTCTACAATTGCTGACATGGATAAACCTCATCGTAGTTAAATAACATGTAATATGATATGCAATACGATATACAGTACAGTATGACGACTCGAATGCTTAATCTTTGAAACAGGACACAATAATACACAAACAACAAATAAGTGAGAACAAGTGACTGTAATGATGAGGACTAACAAGATTAATCTACAGTATGATTTTAAATTGACAAACTCTGAGATGTCGAAACAGTACGACTAACTAGTTTTGTTTAACAGTCATTGTAATACAAAATATCATTGTTTAACCATTTAGACCCTTCCTCTACAATATTTGCATTATTTAGTTTACCAAGCCTAGGAGCAGGTGATAAATATTCAGCAGAGATTGTTACCGTGTGATTCACTTGACTTAATCTGTCTACCTGATTGTCTTGACAAGGCTGCAACGAACATCTGCTGTGTACAGTTGTAATACTATATAAAATATATGGTGATAAATAACTTGGTTGTATTTGTTTAATTTTTTTCTAGTTACAATTAAAACGTATAACAAAATAAATTTTGTAGTCATGTTTATTGTACGTTTTAGATAATATTAAACCAGGTAAAAACAATCGAGGGTTAAAATAAAAAGAAACTGACTGCAGCTGTTGCCAACGTAAATAAATGTGCCTCGGCTGGTTAATTGGAATTCTAAATAACGCAGTTTATTTGCATGGGCTTAAAATTTAAAGAGATTTAAAAATTATCAAAGTGTTTTGTTTCAACTTAGTTTGATCTGTGTCTTACTGTCGTTTAATAAACCTGTATTGCCGATGAATTCAAATTAACTTTTTTCCAACTGCAAAAGGATTTCAAGTTATTTTAACCTTAATCGATCGTACATATTTTACTTCAGTATAATCAGCAATACTTCAGGATACTATTGTGTTAACTATGGTTCTAAGTGTTATTAAATGTATAATTATAAGTGATATAGTTATTACATTGATGTTTATGTGACATTCAGTTTTATTTTTAAACCTAGGCTAAAACAGTCGGCAAGAAAAATTGACTACGTTTCGTAAATTAATGGTTCTATAACATTTTCTGTTGATCGAATTTTTCTCATTGGATCTTTAACTAGGAGGTGTAGTACATCTCAATATTGGTGCCAGTGCAGATGAAGTAACAAAAGAGTGTCTTATAAGAAAAATGGGGTAACAAATTACTACTACAAAACATTTAAATTGTTTTATAATTTGTATAATACTATTAATTAAAAAAAATTAATGCTCGTTCTAAATCATTTATTTCCAATAAGGTGTATCACAATGTCAAAGACTATATTAGTTGATCTCAAACTGGAGCCAGAGTTTCATTAGACGTTCCTCAGATGCCAGTTATTACGACATTGTTCAGTATTCCAGAAATTCTGAATCGAAAATCACTGACCTGCTGATAAGTGGGGTGGCCTCAATGGAAGTAGAGCCGGGAGATAATAATGGACGGTCGGTGGACCGGAAGTACTGTGACTTCACGTTCTAAAGGCCTAAAATAAAGATTGTGAACTGAATTGGATTATATGGTCCTTTAACTTCAAAAAATATCAATGTAAAGGAAAGTTTTACTACGAAGATCTTTATTAAATATAGTAACGATATTTGTAGGACATTTTACAGATTGGAATTACTTATATTGATGGAACAACTACTGTTGCACCTAAAAAACGCATGTTCAATTCATTACCTATATGCTTTCATAGCTCTAAATTAATTTTTCGTCATACTACTTCGAAAAAGGGTGTTTTTAATATATTTAATCCTTATGTATTCTAATAAATTTTAATCCTAATATATTTAATATTTATTATATTTTGCTTTGCTGGGCTAAAACAGTGTTTTTTAGCCCTAGGGCAAAAAATAATTGGCTGGTATCCAGGTCATCAGGTGTTAGTTGGCTGGTATCCTGGTCATCAGGTGTTAGTTGGCTGGTATCCAGGTCATCAGGTGTTAGATTTTTTCGTTTATATCATTTGAAGTAAACCCGTTCATGTGCACGTCAGTTGTATCCAAATAATTGCTGAATTATAAATTGTAATGATTTATTAAAGGGGATATGGCCTGCGAAAAAATTATTACCCTTAAGATCTTGCTTGAACTTTAACGGTAATATAAATACAATAAATTTAACTTATATAAATTGAGTAAAAATAATATATAAAAATATAGATAATGGAATAAGGTTATTTAAAAATAGATGTTTAATAATTAAAAACAAAATAGGGAACCTTTTAAAGCTGTCGAGCTGATAAAAATTTCTAATTATATCTAAGTGAATCCTCCCTTTCACATGTCGAAATAAAGAACATGACCCAAATATATGCGAAATATTGTTATAATATTCCATAAAAACCTAATTTTACCATGATTCATTTAACTCCCAACCATTTGACGTAACTGAGCTATTCCCTGTAACCTTATTTACAAACCGCTGGTTGAATCATTCAATTAATGGATAACAGGTTACTGGTATTTCGTTATGCTCTGCAACCGATCACACATGCCGGTTGCTGGTAGGCAATTGTAAACGATTTTAACTTCACAACTACCGGAACAAAACAATGTAAAACGACCGTGAGTTTAGATTACAATTTAAAGAATAATGTTTTATAAAAGCCTTTCTCTGAGTAAAATCACATTTAAGAGTATAAATCACCACCAGTATGCTTAAATAGATAAATCGTCCATTTTGCATATTAGGTAACATTGTTGTTGCTTATGAACCTCGTCCATGAATAACTGTTATCATAAATAACAGTGACGAATGCTGATACGGACCTGCTGACAGTCACGGTTGGAACATGTTCCGCTACGTTTATTCTGGGAAAGGGAACGCATTTGTATACCAATGGCAAGCACAATTAACTCTTTTGTGGACTATATACCATTTTATTGAATTGATGACAAGGCTGAAATGACTGATGAAAAATATTCTTTACTTGAGAAATACAACCAAAACAGACATATTTGTTTGATAGAAATACTTTTTAAGTCTTTACAAAAGTGGTAACAGGTTAGGCAAAAAGACGGAATGTTAAAAACTGATTCAGGGAGAACGTTGAAGAACTAGATATTCCTAAAAGGTCCCTTATATGCCAGAGATTACACTTCATTAATTTTTACTACCCTGTTGAACATTTTAGGAAGGTTGCTTTGGAAAGCAATTAGCCAACGATCACTGCGGTTGTCTCCAATGGTGTCAAGAGGCGAGATGATAATGGGTGATATTCGCTATGAGGATTGTTATTTAACCTTGAGTAAGGCTATACTATCAGTGTACAGCTGTTATTTTATTTAACATATGAAACAATTAGTATAAAAACGTAAGTGAGTTTTCTCTGAGATTTATTAAGATAGAAAAATGCTTTCAGTAAATATTCAAACGTATGGAAACTAATTCAAACAAGTCTCAAAAGATCCGTTATGAAATAAATAATTACTTTAGTAGCATGATACGTGTATATGTGCATCATATGTAACCAGTGTACTTAACAGGATAAATAAACTACGTCTCACAACACTACAAAGTATATACACTAATACTTCAATTGCATACAAGACGGTAAACATACACAAAATATGGTACAAGGCGATCGATTTCAACCAGTTACCCCGGTCATCATCAGGCCTAACCAGAGAATCATTCTCCGAATGGGCCTGATGACGACCGGTATAACTTGTTTAAATCGATCGCCTTGTACTATATTTTGTCTATGTTTACAGTCTTGTACGTAAGTACAGTATAAGTGTAAATATAATTTGAAGTGTTGTGAAACGTACTTTATGTATCCGTCTTAATAAATTACTTATTTTATAAGTCATCAATTAAATTGTCATTTAAATCTAAACATCTTTATTTTTATCTAAACGATTATGCATTAAAATAATATAAAGTACAAATTGAATTTTTATTTTCCTACAACTTATGATATGTATTATATTACAATCGTAAACTAAAATAAATATAATGAACAGTTTCGATAAAATGCAAAGTGAGCAATGTTTGGAGCCAAGTGTGAATATTGCCATCACAAATTGATTACCGCAATACCAAACAACGATGTTTGATAGAAGTGGAATATCATTTGTTGATTGGACTACTGTAAAATATATGTCAAATTATAAAAAAGGTATACTGTTACTTGAATATTTGGTTATTTAAAATTTATCATTTAAAATATGTATTTGTTAGGACTCTGATATTTATATAATTGATATAGCAATTGATATATTCAATGAATTCGTTACGAAAATCAAACTTAATAAACAAACTGAAACATGGTGCTTTCTACGTACTAAAATCAAATGATACCAACTGTGTTTAAGTTTTAAAGTTGTAATATGATAGTAAGAATACGTACATCATTTTGCACAATTATTTGCAATTATTTGCACAAAACTAATCAAATTGTATTAGGCCCTACTTTATCTACTTGACTTTTAAATATTTATCTATATATGCCATCAAATTGACATACTTATTCTTTGATTGTTGTAGATTTTATGTCGGTTATTGTGCATAATAATGTATACAAGGATAATTAATTAAAAATGCCAAGAGTTGTTAACTTGTTTGTTAACTCTGAAATAGAAAAGTGTGAGAAAAGAAGAAGTTAATTTAAAGACGGAAATCCAACAAGTAGCGTAAGGAAATAATAAAGCAGCCTACCTTTTAAAAAAGTTTTACCCCTTTTCACACTCCATCCCGTTACAACTACCCTTTTAATCACTTACAAAAACATACAATCATAATCGCTTACTGACAAATAGTTTAAACTGTTTGAAAAATAGTTACTGAAAAAGAGAACATACGTATTCCTTTGCCATGTAGAACCAATTTTGTTTTACTTTTGTTAATTGAAGTTTAAAATTACTTCAAAATTTACTAACAAATTTTGTTATGCTTATTTTATGAATTTTATTGTTACTACCGATTTTTTTTAATTAAACCACTTTGTGATTTGGTTTTTGTATTAGTAACTCTAACTTTATTTAGACGTTTCTTACTTCCATAATGGCTTTTTACATATGTATCAATACATTATTTTAAATTTTACTTTACATAAGTCACACATATTGTTTTAAAACTTAACCGCAATGGTTACAAAAGTGTATGTTTATATATATATATATATATATATATATATATATATATATATATATATATATATATATATATATATATAGAAATACTTAATAAACAATATATGTTGTTAACTACAATACCTTTTTGAAACATAATATAAATGAATCAGGTCTCCTGTAAAAAATATTTTAGTGTATTATTTTGCTAAAGCAATCGCCATGGTTGAATATAAATGGCAGCCACAACAACTTCTGACAGTTCTGTCTCAATTGGTCGGGGCATCGCAACCGGGCAACAACCCTAGATTAATTGGACATTTCTGTTGGACTACCACTGTCTATAGCTGGTCAGGTTTTATGTATAACATTTCAGTTAGTTCAATGTTGTTTTATTTATGTATAAATAAACAACGCTATGAAACCAAATATTTTTTCAACGTTAATTTAGTGTTAATCAAACTAAACATAATATTTTTGTGTATTTTTTTTTACCGCTAAGTACAAATCAGTGGCGAAAATGAAATTATAATACAAAGTTTATCAGTCACATGTTATTAATTGTGACCCAGGGTCATGAAATTCATGTGCATACAAATTTCCGTTAAATAACAAAAACAATTATATTAAATGTACTGTTTTGCAAATTTGTTAGTTGTCTTATGCTCGATTTAGTCCTATTTTCTGCATTTCAGTAATGTTGTTATTACGAATTAACTATGTGGAAATACAGTATAAATAACCATTATCACAAACTTGCTCATACATTCTCCTTATGTGTATAACTTAATCAACAGACTCCTTTAAGATAAATCCAATAAAGTTACGACCAGTGGATTGAAGATTTTATAACAAATATATTTAAACTATATTGTAAACAACTTAAGATAGAGGTGAGCATTGTAGCTATGTTTAAGCTCGAATATGTTTTAGGTCCCTATGTTAAAAATAATTCCTTTATTAGCATGAAAAAACCAACAGGTTGGCAGGTTGGTTGGTTGGTATGGTTGGTTGTCTCTGTGTTAAAATTAGAACTGAGCTACCCGTAAGTAGGCCTATGTAGTTAGTTAATTACTTATTCAAGCAAACCTTTTCTATATCTTAAAAAAAATGAAAATCCTCAACCTAAGCTTCTTTTCAATTGAAGTCCTCGATATTGTAGTAGAAAACATGTATTCTAATTTATAAGAGGATTGGGTTGCTTAAGGTAGGCGAAAAGGTAGGATTGGATTAGGTTGAGAATGAAGAAAAAATAATTATGTATAGGACAAAATTAAATGTGTATTGTTAAAGTTCAACTTCTTTAAATTATAATTTTGTAAAGGGAAAAAAGACTCCAAATTAAATACTAGATGTTGGGTTCTACCATTTTTAATTGTTATCGAATATTAATTTGAAAATTGCAAAATATGATAACTCCAATGAATTTTTTTATAAATTATATCTACAAATTGAAGTAACGATTACTATTTAGGCTTAATTATACTGGCTTAGTTATTCTTAGTAAATAACTAAAACGTGTTAAACTAATGCATATATATTTATATATTCATTTATTAATTAGGACTATATCAAAAATCCCCAACTTAAGTGTATTTATTTATTTATTGTTGCACAATTTAAACGTAAACTGGATTGCATTAAAGTGAAACTTTAGTTTATAATTTATCTATTATATTGAATCAAGATATAATTAAGTTAAAATAAGACAAATGGGGTGTGAGTTAAAGGAGAATTAGATTCAAACGACGTAGCTAAATTTACTAAGTAATTAAGGATCATTAATAATATGTTAACAAAAGAAGTATTAATGCGGTTGAAACATATCTCAAGACTGTCTTACATTTTGGCCTTTGACTACTTTTAAATAATAGGTTTGCGGTCAAGTATTAATCCATTATAATGACAAATACACTTACTAACGATAATATTAGTAAACCTAGACAGACATGTGGGGTAGTAATAATACAAAACCTTTATTTTGGGGTTATTTAAAATATTTAAACTTGCAAAAATAGAAAGTTTAAATATTTTCAGTTTTCTATTTGTTTAAGTTGATATATTTTTAATTCTTTTCACTCAGCTTTTAACCTCAACATATTAGCAAATTAAACTTTAGTGTAATGTTACTAAAATGAAATGTTTGACAAGTTTAATTATCTGTAAAATTACAAGGTTACTTTTTATTAAAAATTATAATAAAACAAGTTTAATGAATCTGAGTATTGAATATTAAATTAAAATGAAAATGCATTATTTGTTATGTTTGAAGAGTTCATCAACACAGATTGATGTAAATATTAATGATGTTAATAACAGGGAAGGGCAGATCCCTGTTAACGCTGATTAGGAGAGCTTTTCGATCTGCCATGTAATATGAACTTCATTGAATTAGTAATTATCTGGACTAATCAAATATATATGTTTTGTTTTAGTTTTCCAAAAATGCTCTTTGTTTTACTGTTTAAAATATAAACATTTATAAACGTGATATAAATGTTTACATATTAAATTGCCCAAATATCGTAATGGTAAGAGGATTTCTAAACACTCGTAATTCTTATTTATTGTAACGTTTGGACTTAGTCAAGCCAATACCATAACAAAAACCAAAGCCATTTAAACCAATACCATAATAATACTGTACCATTACCAAAGCTTCAAAAACTATAAACTTGTAATATATCTAACGCGCCATGTCAATAATCTTAAACTATGATATAATTGAATGCTATTGCTTTACAACAATATTATTTATTAAATCTACATCAGCACGCGTCACCTTCATCCATATAGGTTGGGAATAAATAATAAAACGCTATATACTGCACTATCAAATATTGCTAGATATGTTAAACATACAAAAAACTAAAAATAAATACGTTTCTTTAATCAAGAAAATTGCATTATATTTAATGCGTTTACTGATTCGGGTAGTGATAGGAAAATATTACAGTATATCTGAGTTGCAGAATGATTTTCCAACCCAAAAATATAGGTAAGTCATGTTGGTCATTGTTTGTACCAAAATCAAATCTATCCATACTTTTAGCGATTATAATAAACAAAACTAATTAAAATATTTCTCGTTTTAGGTTTGTCTTTTGTTTGGATTTTGGTTTTTTTAGCATTTACAGGATATGGGTAAGAAATAATAGATCGAACTTTCAATATCCTAAAAATAATATAAAAATGTATTTATGACCAAGATTAACAATTTAATATTGTTCTACAAATTATTAGTTTTAAGAAAGTTTTTATATATTTATGTTTAATTATATCCACTTTGATGACCCTACTTAAATTGTTAACGGGCATTGATTCCAATTGAGAGAAGTACAGGACAAAAAACTGCTTTTTCAAACGTATACTTGTCCATAATTAAACTATTCAGCTTGGATTGAATACGCAGTAACAGAAACCTTTTACTAATATAGGAAATCCGAAAATTATAAAACTAATCTATGATAAAACCTTAAAACACAATGCGGTAAACCCAGTAGTGAAGTAATAAAAATAATAACAAAAATTGTTGTCAACCATTAAATCTTAATTGGGTAACTATGTGCGTATTGAAACCAAACGATGAATAGAGAAGTTTAACATACAGTGCAATAAAGTCAGCAATATTGACTGATACCACTCGTCTCTTGAGGAACAGAGACACTTGAGACACAGGCAAGAACATTCACCACCCCTTTTTGTCTCACAAAAAATTCTTCCCTTAAGTAATCTATTTATTTATATGTTTTTAAATTGTTCTATTACAGAAGTGGAAATTTTTTACTCCAAGACAATATTTACAGGTTTAGGTTTAGGAGTGCTAACCATGTACTTGTTCCTAAAGTAGAGAACACATTAAAAAAAAACCTTTGACCTTTTGGGCCCAAAAATCTTTAATAAAATCCCTGATCCATAATGAATGTTAAAACCAAATATCTGTTTTTTTAAGAAGGTCAAGCAGTGTTTGTTAAGTTTAGAATATGTAGACTTTTATTACATATAGTTAGTTAATTTATATTGTCCAAGTTTAACGCACCTCGTATTTGATATTAGTTTATTGGTAGATTTCTTGTCAGGTAAAAGTGTTAGTATTTATGAATTATATTTTTATTTGTATTTATGAGTAGGTTTTATCCTAGTTTATTATAACATATTATAAAATAACAATTTCTCAAAACTGCAATACATGCAAAGTTTGGAAATGGTTTACTTTTTACTTTTTTTATGTATGTTTATATTTATCACAGTGAGAAGCAAATTGTTATTTATTTATTATGAACACGTTCTGAATGCTGATATGTTTTATTTTAATGTTTATTATAAAGGAACCTCTAATGAGGCATAGCCTTGCAGGCCTAACATTTTATCAAACAATAAAGCATAAGCCATATATAAGTAATTTATATTTTTGAATAGTTGTCATACAACATGATACTAGTACATATATATTTTTAATTATGTGTATGCTCTAAATTAACTCTTTTATCTAGTTTGAAGTCAGTTTTGGCATTTGAAAAGTAAATGCATATACTAATGTGGATTATTATTATTATTATAGCTCTGTACTGTACTGTATTTGTTTGTTTGAGAAAATAAATATAATTAATATTATTAATGTAGGACCCGCTTCGACTAAACCATACTTTACCTGGATATTTAGTGGTGCAAAACAAACAAATAGTCCAATAAAACATGTTTCCTATCATGGTCCGTTTTCTGTCTGTGTTTTGTTTGTAATTTTTACAAAAACCAAATTTAGTAAATAAGATAAAGGTACAATATTGAAATTTTGCATAAATATTTATCTACAGGTTTAATAATTACTTTTATATCAATTTTCTATCATAATTACATTTTCGAAGGTGGTGTCTAAAAAATTCAATCTTAAATATCTAGTAAACTTAAAGAAATAGCACAAGATTTTTTAAGAAACCTAATGTTTTGATAATTGTTAAACCAAATAAAAATTGGTGATAATACTGCACAGTTTTATTTTAGTTATAGTAGTTAAAACGGGTTAGTTATTTTATATTACCTTTTGTAAATTTGTTTATATATATATATATATATATATATATATATATATATATATATATATATATATATATATATATATATATATGATGACTTGTAATTTGTAATGTATGTAATTTGAGAAATAAAATATTTCCGTCTTTCTATCTTTCTTTATTTTTGTTAGTCCACAACGGTCGGGTTTTATCCTAGGTCAAAGAAACGGATTTTGTTTAAAATTAAACTTATAAACTTGTACTTTATAAGAGAAATTATTTAAAAACAAAATAAAAAAATATAATAATAATAATAAGTGGGTAGAGACTGGATCAGATAAGATTATCTAATACTTATCAATCACGTTTAAATGTATATAAATTTTAATTATGTACTGAAAGTATTATTGATTTAAGCTTTTTATTTAAAATAATGTCTGAAACCGGTGTGAACAGCTGTCCATTGCTGTAGACTGATATCAAACTATTTGTTTTCAGTGTTGGAAAAAGAAACAAATCTAAACATAACATTATAAAATTCATTATTTTTCAACTATTTTTGTCCATTTCACCGAAATATATTTTCCTCATGATTCCAATAGCACAGCTCTCACAGCTGTTGCTAGTTACACGTGTTGTTCTGTTTTGTTTACAAAGCGCGTCATTATGCTAAACAACACACATCGCCTCTGTCGAGCTCCGTGATTGGCTAATGTAACATGTAAATAATACATAATTGTGAAAATATCAGAGAGAAAAATGTAATTTTGTTGCATGGACAAAATACATACAGAGTTTGTTTATATTAATATTTATACTATACACGTAGGCGTGGGTGAGCATTACTTATTTAAACATCTAAAGCTGTTTGTTATTAAAATTAATTTAAAATAAACGATTTTGTATATGTTTTCCGATATAAAATAAAGACATTAGAATATCGCAATTAATATAAAAGTGTCATCACTTTAATTTCTCCTACCAATAAGTACCCACTTAAAAATCTTAATATAATTATGTGATTTGCGTTACCTTTATAAAATTAACCACAATATAACCATTTTTTTCTCTCGTTGTTAATTATTACATTACATTTGTTTAATTCATTGATTTGGACGAACGTAAGGTTGTTATAGCTAAAATATAGTTTTTAATAACTTTCTACACAAATAGTTTGTAGGTCTAAAACCACCTTACATGAGATTTGGTTTAGTAATTAAATAAAAAATACCGAAGAATATAGTGTCTGAAAAAAATATTAATACCAATGTTAAAAATCATTATTAAACAAAATTTTAGATTTATAACGATTTAACTTTAGTTTTCGAATTGATTATATTCTGAAACCTTTAAAGCATTAAAGAGTAAATAAAAGAATTTTTCTGTGATAGGCTACTCCTTTAATTTTGTGAATAAGTCTTCTTGAGTTAGATTCAAATATCAAATATTGTTCATACGTTTTATATAACGCCACTCCATCATGTCTTAGTGCTGCATCCCTTACTGAAGACGTATGAAGATAAATGCGGTTGTTTGAAGAGCCACTTGGCTGCCTACTTTAATGTTAGGTAATTAGTTATTCTCGTTCCCAAATTATATGTTTATTTTACCATAATAACTATGATATTTTATTAGTTGTTCTCGTTCCCAAATGATATGTTCATTAACCATAATAACAATGATATTTTATAAGTTATTCTCGTTTCCAAATGATACGTTAATTTAACCATAATAACTATGATATTTTATTACTTATTCTCGTTCCCAAATGATATGTTCATTTAACCATAATAACTATGATATTTTCTGCGTTTAAACTTTGAAAATTGTGTACTATAACTGCCGGAAAAATATTGTTAATATAATCTATTGGTATGTTGTTTAAGACAAGTTATGAAAATATCCTAGATTATAATAAATCCACTATAATAAATCGTTTTTTGTATCCGTATATGTGTTAATAAATAAAATCAGTTAGTTGATAACCTACTGTATACACAATTAATTGTTTTACTGCGTCAAATTAAACAATACGTTCCGAAATTTACTTGATTAAGACACTAAAATATATTTTACGGGTTTTAAAGTCATTTAAATAGTAAACGGTTTCAAATCAATTCATAAATAAAACATTTTTTTAGTATTACTTATGTTTTTACGTCTTGTGATGGCCTACCTAAGTTCAACTTCATATTTAATAAAGTTTGTTTAACCTCCTAACATGCTACATACATGACGAACTTTAGAATAAATAACTAAACATTTACTTGTTGATTGTTGTAGTCGATAAATTACTTTTTAAATAAAATTATGAAACTTAAACTATAGTGTTATTAATTTATTTAATTAAATTATTAAAATACAAATATGCATTTTATCTTAAATTATTCACCATAATAATGTTAATATATAAGCTACAGCTGACTAGCAATATTTATAATTAGGAGTTGTTCTATTTTATAGCTACTCAAGTATCGTTTTATATTTAACTGTTAATATTTAATTTTATTATTATATTAGCCCTAGTTATCCTCTCTAAGACTTAAACTATAAGAGAAACTTTCTTGGAAGAAACACATTTAGGAGAGAATATTTTTTTAATCTTGATTTTACTAAATATACCGCAAAATTAATTTGGTTCTGTTTTATTCAGTTCAGAATTGGTGCGGTTATTCTTACTGCTACTACTGATTTTATCTATATGAATTTATTATCTTACAGTAATAAATTAAAACACAATTTGGTTAGTGTAAAAATAATGCATACCTATTTCTTAGTCTTGCTTTAAAATATGTTCCAAATAAGTTCGAAAAGTTTAATAACTTTTTTTTACAGATGTTTTAAGACTTGCAAAAACAATTTCAGTATAAGATTTGAATAAATATAAAGTAACACACCTATTAACACGAACCTAATTACGAAGTTGGAGCTTACAAGGCCGGCGGGCGATTGAGGCGAAGGTCAGAGTGCTATACTTGTTTTGTCTCTTAGTGAGGGGCCCTGAGTCAAGCCTTGCCAAAATATTTTACAACTGACCCTTAATCGGCATACCCTGAGACCTGGAATCCTACAATTCGATCACAAGGCCAACACGCTCTTCCTCCTTCCACTCTCCCAACAAACCATTAGCCGTCTGCCACGCGCCCCCACCTATCTCCTTAAAGTGCCGTACACCGCACACAAACAGGGTTGTTCTTTACACATGCTAGCAGTACGAAGAGCGGTGGCCGAAGTCGTCATAGTAAAATACTCAAAGAGTACATGGAAGCTTACAAACAAGGTTGAGTGGTATTACTTTACGTGCAACTTGTAAGTTTTCCTGTACACATCGTGTCACTTAAGTGTAAGAAGTGGTAATATTGAACTAGAGTTACAATCCCTTGTATAAATTATTAAAATAGGTCATAAAGAAACAGGGTATGGTCTCTGAATATCTCTATGCTGTCATAGATTATACCGATTTGCGATAACACCATTTAATAATGCCTCACCATGGAAACGAGAAATGAATGAGCTATTATATCGGTACACGAGTTTTAAACAAATTATTCACAAGAGGAGTGCAAATGTGAGGCTTTGTAAGGGATCAATATAATGCTATTAAAGTAACTGTAACAATTTCCGTATTGTATATAACTGAGAGTTAAATGCACTTTGAAATTGTTCAATTTACATTGTAAGAGTAAACCCTTAAAATTGATTATACAAGAAATAAACTGATATCGGTAAATGAAACAGTAAGTACAAGTTTTGGAAGAGTAAGTACTTTATTTTAAAGCGCAAAATCATGTTTAAATATGCACTGGACCTTGGTTGAGCGTATAAAAGCAAATGTTTGTGGCAAATGTTTGTCGCAAATATTTGAGGTTTTATAGGTTTGAAAGCACAACTCCAGGTAACGTCAACAGCAGTTTCATATTAAACCCTAATGTGCGCCATTTGTGACTGAGAGCAAACAAAGTTGGAATGTGAAACAGCGGAGTTTAGCCGGTCGTTTTTAACTTTGTAATTCAAAAGTTTATTTTTTGTCATAAAACTTTTTTAAATAACCCTCCGTTATAGTCGTTTTGTTATTTTTAACCAGCTGTTGCTTGGCAGACGTTGTCATGCCTTTGACTATTACCAACTATATCCAATATCACCAAGATCACCTGTTCTAGTAAACATGCCATTAGCTTTTAGTAAACAACAATATATTTCCATAAGGTTTATATAGAAACCCTTTTGAGCCTGTCGGGAGGAACCCAATTGAGTTAGGACGAAATATATGGCTTAAAAACCGTGAAATTTTACATATATGTACCAAGTTTCATTGCAAACGGTCCAACGGTGTCCGAGTCCATAAACTTCAAATATATATACAAACAAACTAACCAACATCCTTTTTTTTATAAATATTTATTTACTATTTGTATCTACAATTTGTATTAGCGAATTTCCCCTATAGGGAAGAAGCTATTACCGTAGGTCTCATGGTAAGACTTAAGCCCGAGACCATGATAACTTTTCATTTCAAGGTCCCCAGATGCCAAAAACACCATTCGTTCAAATTTTTATATATGTATATATATATATATATAAATATATATATATATATATAAATATATATATATATATATATTTATTATTTTTAAAAGAAAATTACCAGAGTACCCATCAAAATTCATTTTTAATTCACTGACACGTAAGATTTGGATCAAAGAAGAAATCAATGCTCTTTACTCAAAACTAAACAACTTGAATAAAAAAGCCAATGAAACTAGAAATGAAATGAAATCACAATATCATGAAGAGTCAGTTGAAGAATTTACAGAATACATTATGTCTTGGGTTAGTCCTATTATCAAAAAGAAACGATTAACACATATTAAGAAGTTGGCTGGACTTATAAAAACTCAAACAAACCACGCCGATGAAATTATCCCAAATGTAGATGATTCTTTCAATACGACAGTTAAAAACTTAACCAATATTGAATTTAATGAAGAAGAAAACCACCTACTCAGTAAATCACTGAAGTACAACATCAATTTAGACTTTAAATCCTGTGAAAAAGAAGATGAACTTCTTGAAGTAGAGGTAGCCATTAAAAATATGTCTAAAGAGATCCAAGATCCTATAAGAAGCAACTTCATTCATGAACTCAATAAGACTGGTTTAGAAACAAGAAATAAAACTATTACTCAAAAAGGGCAAAAAGAGTTCAGATGTGCACAATCCATAGGAAGAAAACTACATGAAAATGGAGCAATGTTAGCAAAAGCTGACAAAAGTAACACCACAGTGATAGTAGATAAAAATGAATACAATACAAAAGTTGACAACTTCATAACGAACAATTCATTTCAAATGCTAAACAAAGACCCAACTCAAGAGTTCAATAAAAACACCAACAATTCAATATCTAAGTGCAAAACATTATCCAATATTGAGAAAATAAAATTAAAAAGTATTAATCCTAAAGCTCCTAAACTAAAAGGCCAGCCAAAGCTACACAAAGATGGAATACCAATAAGACCTGTAGTGAATTTCATAAATGCACCTACTTACAAACTATGTAAGTTTCTTAATAGCAAACTCAAAAATAAATTGAATTTTGAACAAGACTATAGTGTAAAAAACAGCTTAGACTTAATAGAAAAAATAACAAATGTAGAAATTCCAACAAACTCAATGTTTATATCATTTGATGTCTCAAATATGTATTCAAACATACCAACTAATGAAACGCTTGAAATTCTCAAAAACAACCTAAACAAAAATAAAATTCCCAAAAACGAAGTAAAAGATTTATTAAAATTAACAAAAACAACTTTAAACCAAAATTATTTTGAATACAACTCAAAATACTATAAACAAGATGACGGACTTGCTATGGGATCACCATTATCAGGAATGCTTGCAAACTTATTCATGAATCATTTAGAAACATCAAAAATTATTAATGAAAACAACCCATTTAAAAACGACATAATATATTGGTTTAGATATGTTGATGACGTTATTTGTCTTTTTAATGGTGATGAAAACAAGTGTAACGATTTATTGCAATATTTAAATTCCTTATCTGAGAAAATTAAATTCACAATAGAAACCCAAAAAGAACAAATCAACTTCATGGACCTGACTATATTTAAGGAAAGAACCAAACACGGTTTCAAAATATATAGAAAGCCCACTCAAACTGACCTAATAATTCCACAAAGTTCCAACCACCCATGGCAACAAAAAATGTCTAGTTTTTATTCATTGATACATAGGCTTTTAAATATACCGATGACAGAAAAACATTTTGAGGAAGAAAGAAGTACAATCAAATCGATAGCTATAAGAAATGGATACAAATCTAAAATAATTGATACTATCATAAGAAAAATTAAAAATAAAACTTCACAAAATTTTGATGGACAAAACAAGATAGAGTTTATCTGTATGCCTTATAGTTCTGTGTTGAACAAAGCTATGAGAAAAACCTTCGTAAATACAAACTTAAAAGTCAGCTATAAAACCAGGAATAATACATTTCATTTGATAACAAAATTTTCAAACGGCTCACATAATCAAAACGCCGACATTTTTGACCGATCAGGAATATATAAATTGACATGCAAGGAATGCCCAAAATATTACGTTGGGCAAACTGGACGTAATTTTAAATGTAGATATAAAGAGCATATTCAAGCTATAAAATCAAATAACCAAACCACACAAAAATCAAAATTTGCCGAACATATTTTAACTACAGATCACAATTTTGGTACACTGCAAGAAAGTTTAGAAGTTTTGTCTATTGAAAAGAAAGGTGACAAAATGAATGCAAAAGAAGAGCTTCACATTTACATGAATTATTCAGAAGACAAAACTAATATACTAAATATAATGCAGGCGCAACAAAAAAATCCAATCTTTGAAACAATAAAAAAATCAAAAGTAATTAATCATATATAGATAGATAATTTAGCATATGTTAACAAAATTATCATGCTGTTTTGTTTATTTACAGGTTATTTAATTTTAAGTTTAAGGTTATTAGCTGCACTGTGATCATGAGGTAAACCTCGAAACACGTGTCAGTGAATTAAAAATGAATTTTGATGGGTACTCTGGTAATTTTCTTTTAAAAATAATAATTATAATAGTAGCCCTATGCAGTGAACTTAATAATATAATATATATATATATATATATATATATATATATATATATATATGTGTCCGTAAGCACGATAACTCTCGTAAAAAAGCTCCGATCTTAATGAAATTTGGTACAAATGTGTAAAGTACCATTTATTTGAACGAGTTCGAAAACCAGACGAATCGCATCATCCAAAGGGGGGTTTTGGGGGGGTTTTGTACCCCAAAAATGGGTCTTTTGGGGTTTTCACATGTAGTTTTTATTTTAATCAAATTGCAATTTTTACCATTAAAATCAGCTTAAAAAATCAAACAATTTGGTATTTTGATCATTGCTCTACGTCAATTGGTTACTGAGATATTGAAAGTGCTAAACACAGTACGTTGTCTAATGTTATTCTTATGGAGAAAAAGAAAAATTGTATATCTCGCTTATTTATGAACATAAACTGACAAAATTTGGTATATGACTTCATCTGGTTGCAGTTTATTATTGTTTGCTCAAAAAAACAATTTTTCGCCTATGATTCCCGTTTCAGCAAACCTAGGTACTCGGTCCCCATGTTATTCTTATGGAAAATATTAAAAATATTATATATCGCTTATTTATGAATGTATATGGATGAAACTTGGTATGTGACTTCGATTAGATGAGTTCTATTGATATTTGCATAAAAACCCATTATTTTTTATTCCTTGTTGCAGCAAACCTGCGTACTCATCCCCAATGTTGTTCTTATGGAGAATAATTAATATTTTAAATATCGTTTGTTTGTGATTATATTTCTTATGAATTCTGTTAAGTGGCTTAATGTGTTATGTTATATATTCATTGGAAATTCGCTGAGTATGCAGGTTTGCTGCGACGGGGGTATTTTGTATTCACTTTAGTCATTAATACGAAATAAAAACAAATTACTTAGAAACTGGTTATCGTTTATAAATCAATAATTCAATATTAGAATATATTTTTATTTATCATAATATATAATTTTCCTATCACATAATTTGCTGTCTCATGTGAGTGTAGAGGATTACTCTTAAAAATATATATATAAAAAAATATATATACTTAGTTTTGTAGATATAATATTCTTGCCTCCTTATTAGTATCATTTTATAGCTAGATTTTTTTCATCCATACCAAATAAAAGAAGACAGCTTTTATGTAAACAACAATATCTTTCCATAAGGTTTATCTGGGTTTATATGAGACTTTTGGGCTACTTGGGAGGAACTCAATTAAGTTAGGATGATACTTTTTTTAATATACACCAAAAAGTGTCTAATTTATAGTTTATTGAAGCGAGTTTTGAGATTTACCCTTCTAATTTAGAAATATTTCAATTATACTGTTCTATAGTTTTACCATGCAGTACAGGACTTATGGAAGATTCTTGGCATACGTGAGATGACTAAATTGTTGTTGTATATTATGTAAAAAAAAATATGTTCATTGTATATTTAAATAGATATTTTTTTAAGAGCTGTGCAAATTGAATTTTTATCATAACGTAGCAGGAGTTTTTTAGTGCAATTTAAACGGTTTTAATTAAAAAATTCCATAGAGATAGCTTTAGTTGTATATTTTATATATGAATTCAACATACAGTAAGTATAATCAAACAATATTTAGTAAATGGAATTTCTATTTTCAAATATAGTGGGATAATAATCGGTTTATTTAATAAGAACCCCGAAAGGTAATGAATCTAGACGAGAACGGATGCAGTATATGATGCTCCTAGCACTGTGATCAGTGACCGAGTTACTTGAGTCTCATCCCATAGATTGAGGAGCCCCGGGGATGAGCCATTTAGCAGATTACCAAGTACACTCCATTAATATTACTTGGGAGTTAATATGTCAAAGTTTAAAATAAGTTTAGAATATATTTCGCAACTGGTAAGACAAGAAAATAGTATGGTTTTTAAGTAAAAAAAAAACAAACAAAATCACTTAATGAAGAATTTAGTAGCTTCAGTCTGTCAAGCAACTTAAATAATATTATAAATTTAAGAAACTTAAAACATTTTTAACTGAAATTCATCACTTTTATGGAACCATGATGCCCTTGAAAGAATATTTTATTAAAAAAATTAGTTAATATAGTTTCTGAACTTGGCTTTTAACTTGAATACTGTTATTGGGTGTTCAAATTGTGGTTTTCTCAAAAGTGTTTGATACGGTTTATCGTTATACATAAATAACGATTCATGCTGCTACACCATGAATGCAATATCTTGATACCCCATGTATAAAGTAGTACGTCAGTTTTTAAAGTATTTTTAAACTAGCAAATCTATTGTACGTATATATAATATTTAATTAACTATAATTTAGTATAAGTTAATAAGTTTTATAATGATATTTTCCCAATAAATACTTTTAGGAATATTTATTTTTATTAATAGATAGTGTAACTCAAGTGGTGCCACTGTTAAAAGTGTTATTTCTTATATCAGGTAAATAGGATATTAAATTTTGCAAATTTCTCTGTACCTGTCATATACTTCAACATCCCTCTCTCTCTCTCTCTCTCTATGTGTATATATATATATATTCACAGATTATATATATATATAATAAACTATTATATATATAATATATATATTATACTATTTATATATATATATATAATGGTTGATTTATATATATAATGGTTGATTTATATATATATAAACTTCAGTCTTTGTCTACTCGTTTATACTTTATGCACTCCTATACCACTCGTCCGATGGCGATGAAACTTAGCATGGTCATCACGTTAACCCTAGGAAGGTTGATAGCCACTAACCGAAGTCGTAAGTCCTTAGTTATTCGTTACTAATGATATTTTTGATCAAAATATGACTTTACTTTCATTCTTAAAAGTTTTATTTGTTATATTTTTAAGACACAAAAATATATATAATTATTGGTCTAAATTGCATCAATGCAATAGTAAAAATATATATGAATGATTTTATATAAGTACTACAGATGAGATGCGAATTAATCATTCAACTGATTTAATTTATTGATATTTGTGAGACAAATATATAATTTTAGGTAAATTGTTCGTATTAGTTATAAATATCGCAAAGAAAGGACACCCCGAGTAGCATAAGGGGAACTTTTATGATGACAGAGACTATTATAATGTCATATAAATTTTAAAATCTTAAATCTTTAAATCTTTACTTACACGTTTGGCAATACTATACCTCTAAAATATTATATTCTAAGTTAATACATAAATAGTCTTGACACCTGAGATAATCTTGTATTGTCTGGAAACATATCAGATTCTTAATCAAGAGAGTGTCATACTAATGGTTTAGTGATTAAACTGCTTAGTCAAGAGAGTGTCATACTATAGGTGTAGTGATTACACTGCTTAGTATTTTTATTTTGTATAATAGATTTGTACATACTGCAAATACTTGCTATAAAATTTGTTTTTCAATTTCACATTTTGAAATACGAAATGCTGTAGACCATGGATGGTTTGACAATTGTGATTTATTAAAATGACAATAGTCATATTAACCTGTGGGACAACATGGTGTTGCGAATGAAATAACAAACAATAAATAATAGCCATATAAATAATACATTTGCTGCATTTTTAACCACCATTAAATTTCTTGATTTTGTTTAACATTCACTCGTGTAAGTTTTATATATTACCTAAAACAACATAAATGCAATTTATTTTACAAATAACCAAATATTAAATATACCTTTAATAATATTATGCCATTAAATAAGATGGTCCAACATTTTAACTAAAATTGATAATGTGTAATTTAGATAGTTTATAATAGGCAGTAAAAGAGACGATATGCATTTTAGCGAATTTCCCCTATAGGGAAGAAGCTATTACCGTAGGTCTCATGGTAACACTTAAGCCGAGACCATGAAACCTTTTTGTTTTAAGGTCCCCAGGTGCCAAAAACACTATTCATTCAAATTTATATTTATGTATATATGTATATATACATAAATACATGGAAATATATGATATATAATAACCCATAACCGTTAACCCATAACCCATAAATACATATTCTTATGGTGAATAATTAAAATCGCTTATATGTGAATATATTTTTATGAAACTTGGTATGCGGATTTATATGGTATTAAGACATATATTATGCATTGGAAATTCTCTGAGTACGCAGGTTTGCTGCGACGGGGGTATTTAGTATTCACCCTAGCAATACAACTTTAGATTTTTTTATTTTTTAAATCGTATTACTCTTTGTGAAATGTATGTCTCGTCAGACCAGTATATTTTGGGGTTTATTAAAGCAGGGCAACCTTTTTTTCTGTGATAATTGTATTACAAGATCATTAGACAACTTTATAGTTTAATACTGTCCCTGCGGATTAATGGGTCCTTAATATAGGCCCAATTAATAACCATTTAGAATTAAACATTAATTTGATACTCATTTGTTAACTAATAGTATGATTTTGCCAATCCGAATTGCATCAGTATCAAAGCGAGAGATGGTATAATGATATACCGCTACAGTCAAACGTTCAAGAGCCTTGAGTCTCCGTTTGAATGCATTAAATACAGCGTTACTTGCTAGTAAGTGAGACTGAGAGTGAGACTAATTATTATTTTCCAAGGTTAATTTAACTGCGAGAAAACGGTTTTTATTACGTTTAGTCTTCCTATACTTAAACTACTATTACATTTTAAATACCAAAAACCATATTTTTTAAAAGTATTTGATTCTTTTTGTTAGGCTATTTATATTTAAACCTATACAAAAATACGTTTTAATGTATAAAAATTTTAAATTTATTTTCCTATTTCAAAATTTACTAACGCAAACACAGTGTCAGTTAACTTAAAAATTGTGACATGTACAAAATATTATTCTTAGTTGATATCTATTTCAATATGTTTTATGAAACATTTTAAATAATGTTTATATTTGTGTGTTGTTGAAGGGACGGATTCAGAGATCCAAAGATTCGTTGATTTTTCACCCGTCAGTTGAAGCTTTTGAATAATAATCTATTGGTAAATATTTTAATAAAGCTCAACATTTGCTAATTTAAAAGTGTGTTTGTAAGTAATTATGCTTACAGATGAAAAAAGTGATATATTAGCACTGCAATCGTCAACTTGATTCTAAAACTGCATTAAGCATTTATTAATAGTATAAAATCAATATCATCGTAAACACACTGTTGAATATTAATTAACACTGTGTTGTATTTTACTCTTAGTGTGTTTGAAAAGCAGGCACTTAACAGTTACAATTTTTAATCACAATACAGAATAGTATCATTGATTATACATCTATAATCAATGATAGTATCCATCAAGGGACAGTATGTAATAAAAATAAGTTTAAACAGATAATTACAAATTTTACAAATTAAGTATAGCACTAATGTTTATAAGTAACAAAGTAAACTGACATTTAAAATATAATAATCAGAATTATATCATGATATCAATCAATCATTATATTAATAATTATAATTATAATTAATCATACAAATTATAATAATATAAATAAAAAGAATGGCAACATGTTTAATCTCATAAATTACACTTGAACCGTACTAGTACTTAAACATAAAGCGCCTTTTAAAAATGTAAATGAGTTAACATTATATAGATTATAAACCTAATCAAATTGCTTATTTAACAATAACCCTTTAAAAGTAAATACAATTTTAGGTAAACAACAACTTTCTTATTCTCTGGAAGGAGAGTTGCTCATTCAAGGAATATATCAGATAAAAACGTAGGAAACTAAACGAAGTTTATCAGGATTTACAAAAAATTTATAATGAATGAAGGATAAAAAAACAACATTTATATGGAATGTGTAAAGCTAATGTTCTTAATTATATGTAATTTTACGTCACGAAAATTCCAGTAAGGGAGGAGCTTATGACAAATACGGAACATTGACGACGACATTGTTGTGTAATGTTCACCTCATATCAGCTTTCAAGGCTATTACATCCGCTGACATTTTACTCCTCTTAGAATTGTTTTACAAAAGCTGTTTTGGATTTATAAAATACGTATTTTTTGCTCTTTTGATAATGATGGAATGTAAAAAAACATTGTTATTAATAAATTAATTACTCCAGTAGGTTAGGGTTGTTTTTAAGATCGGTTGTCATGAATAAAATAAAATAAATTCCATTAATTAAAAGTTAGAAATTTTAATAGTACCAAATATTTACAAATTCGTTAAGGGATCTAAGTTATGTTTATTCAAATTGCTTTTGTTAAATCTGTTTTTTTTTATGAAACTAAGGTAATTAAAAAATATATATTTGAATATAGATGTGAGGTTATGAGTATGTCTGACATTGAAGGTCTTTGGCGTACTAAACAAGTTTTATTGTTGAAAAATGTGTTAAATTTTAAATCATTATCGTTGCTGCTCAAAATATAACCAGATACAGCAAAAAGGATTCATACCTTCATTACACTAAAATTCATTTGTATACCTACGAGGTTCTAAACTCGAACATAAGGTTTACCAAAGCAGAGAATTTTTATATTTTAGTTTAGAATAATACCACATGGCTCTTTATTTTTTTCTTTAGTGTATGGTTATCACATATTGCGGAAGACGATACTTTGGCTTTGATTGCAGAATATAAGAACGTATTATAATTCAGGAGTATGGTTAATTAGTTTCTTGGGTATCAAATACAGGATATACATTCAGATTATGTTGCATGTTGATAAACATGGCCTATTACGTTTCAATTTAATCAGTTACGGAAATAGTTTATGATAAAACGTATTGCTTTGTTATTTAAGTTTTTTTTAATTGTTAGTATTGTGGTTAAAAACTTAAGTTTCAGTTTTTATTCATGTTTTTTTATACTTCGATAATACTTAATACACGTTATTGAGAACGTCTATTTATGACACAATTACATTTTACCATTTTTCTCTTAGTAAAATTATATCATACTTCAACTATATGTCACTTAATAAGTAATAGATTGTTTCCGTCATTTCAATTTTATTAATTCAAAGGAACTAAAATAAATTCTTAAACGTAGTTTTAGTAGAAACATATATAAAACTGGTTGTAAACCACTCAAGATACACCATCTTTTAATTTACTAAAGTGATAAGTGAAAACCAACAGCATGTGCAATTTTATGAACTTACACATCCATTCAAAGTAAAAAGTAATTTACCAGGTAAAACTGCCGTACGAAAATATAACTTAAAGGTTTGTATAAAAATCTACGTTCTAAATTTAAAACCATAATGGTATTTACTTTTGACCAGGGATTGATGATTATTCTAATTAATTATTTTGATCATATAGTGATTATATATTAGAAATTTGTTAATTGTTTATATTTACACTACATCAGACACCCTTGTTTTGTATTAAGCATGAGTCTAAGGGGTTTCATACCACCACGTAGAGTTATTGGCAATACGTCACACGTTATTGGGTCATAGCCAATATGAGGCTTAGTATTTTATAGGGTGGAATGGTGGAGCGTTAAAACTTGGTTTTATCATGACTCTGAAGACTACTTTTGTATTAGAAAATTGTTGTTGACTATTACTAAGTGACACAATTTTTGTTTAAACAGGTACCAGAAATTTTATAGTAATAACTTATAATCCCTAATACTAAGGTAGATATATCAGTTTTTATTTATATGTTCAATAAAATGTAAATAATATTGTTTTATGTTTTGGCTACTTCGAATAAGATATCTATTATGACATAAAATTCAAATTTAATCTCAATTGCTGGGTCTCAGAAAATTTAAACTATCTTAGTAGAGGACGTAATACATCTTGAAAATACTACGAGTTAAAAGCTAAAATAAAATGTAAATATTTTATTTATAACTTATTTCAGTTGCTATTTACTTGTTTAATGACATCTTTATTTATTTGTTAATAATATTTACAAATATCTTTGATAGTAATACTTGCAGTACTCTGTAGTTTAAAGTACTTTTGAATAGACAACTATTAAAAATAATGTTTATTAATAAATATTATTAAATATATATTTTATATTTGTTTTATACAATATCTTTTTACAGTTGCTATTTACTTGTTTAATGACATCTTTATTTATTTGTTAATAATATTTACTAATATTTTTGTTAGTAATACTTGCAGTACTCTGTAGTTTAAAGTACTTTTGAATAGAAAACTATTAAAAATAATGTTTATTATTAAGTACTATTTATAATATATTTTATATTTGTTTTATACAATATATTTTTAAATATAAATATAATTACAACCAAAAGTTGTTGGTCGGTTAATTTTTTTTATATATTTGATATTAAAATATCCATATTGTTTACATATTAAAGTGTAGTAGCAATAAATATGAAACTAACTGCCATCACTGAAATTAAAATAAACCGTTTGACGAATTCTAAACGACCTGAAAGTTATAAATAACATTTAACATTTGAGTCTAATACACAAAATAGACAAGTAAATGTTTAATTGTATTGATAATTTTTTGCACCTATTTAAATATAAATCAACTATAATAAGGAACAAACCTAAGTTTTTAGTATAAAGTAAACCATGTTACCTGCTGCCATCTATTTGTCTCCACAGTGACCAAAGGAACAGAAGGGATTAGCAGAGACTGGTGACGTCTTGATTGTGTTACGTTCTGCTCTTCGACTTGGATTTATTCAACAATAATAATATAAACACAGCGCTATATATTTCCAAAATTCAAGACTTATGAGTCACTTAATTTGAAAAATCTTTAATCTTAAATGATACTTGTTTAGGTATCTTAACATTACTGCTTACATGAACAACCTGATCAAAGTTATATTAATTTTCATTATGTATAGTTTTCAAACTTTTTCACAAAAATTTTAATTAAATTTGACACATATATGAGATCCAATAATATATTTTAACTTCCAGTGGATTATTTTTGATGAGGACTGTTTAAACCGATTGTAACCTTGTCGTGACCCAAAACACTAGTTATATAGGACTGAAGTGATATAGCACAAACAGAGATGTAGCACAGTCCGCTGTCACAGCCACACGTACTAATTCAAGTGTTTGTCGCAGTTTCATTGCTGAGGCCGAACACTATTCACCTGCTGTTACATCTCGCCCTTCCTTAGTATTTGTCTCAATCGCAAGTATTTTATGAATTAACAGATAGAAAGTTATAATTTAATATACAACAAAATTCTAGTAAAATTGTTGTATCCATTAAATATATTGAATTTTAATATAATGCTCATAATGTAATTTATGTCTCAAAGTCTCTATTTTAGGTTTTTAAAAACTTACCTTAAGAAATATAGGAGGGAACTTGTTGGAGAAGCAATTCAATGTTACATGTACGCATATCAAATCAATATAAGTACCTTTGTTTTAAATATTGGTATGTAGACCCTTTTAAAGATGAAACTAATTATACTGTATATTTTAAATAAATTTATTCCAGCTTTTCATAAAATTAAAAATTAATATTTATTTTATTTAATGAATACTGTTATACTTACAAAAACGCGTATTACTTATAACCACTGGCACAGTCACTTATATGAAACGATGTAAATGAGTATAGATATTTGTAAGTATATCAAAGTAGAACATTATGAAGTTATAAATACATCCGTTCCAATAAAGTAACTTTAATATACAGGTTAATGATGAATAAATCATTTATTTTGTGTTCAATATAATATACATTTATTTACAGAATGATAAGACTAATCAGGGATATTTGTCATCACAATGATCCAGCGATTTGTCTATGACCAACAAATAAAATCTGTCCGGAGTTTCCTCAATGAATCTGTTTATTACAAACTTGTTGTATAGGAAAGTTACTCTTTTGTATAGGTTGTTGTATGTCTGTTGTATAGGAGAGTTACTTGTTTTGCTATTAGGAAAGTTAAAATAAAAAAATCCACTCCAAAGTTAAAAAACCCTACGAATAATGTATAGTTTTATTAAGTACGTTATTTATTAACACATGAAAAGATTTATTGTTGTATTTCCACTAAAAATTATGTAAAAATAAAAAGTGTTATATGCTACCAATGTATAAATGTATATTTTTATTTTTTCATCCAATATCACTAATGCAGAGAGATGATTACAGTTGCCTCATGTATCATCATACATCATCAGTTCCAACGAGATTGGCAGTAGCACTGGGTACATATACATTGTGAAGATTGACTCATGGTAGCACTGGGTACATATACATTGTGAAGATTGACTCATGGTAGCACTGGGTACATATACATTGTGAAGATTGACTCATGGTAGCACTGGGTACATATACATTGTGAAGATTGACTCATGGTAGCACTGGGTACATATACATTGTGAAGATTGACTCGTGTTTGGATCTAGTAAAACTCAATAGCTTTAACCTAATTTTTAAGTAAAAGAATAGTATATTTCGTCACTAGGATCAAAAGTGCATCTTTTTAATACGAGCTCCAGTTTAACTGCCGAGGCGAAGCCGAGGCTGGGAAATGAGCGAGTATTAAAAAGACACTTTTGATCCGAGTGACGAACTATATTTTTCGTCATACTGCCAAAAAACTTAAGGTTTAAACAAAAACAAAAGTAAAATTTATGTACTGTGTCTTCATAACCTCAAATGTTTCTTTCAGCTTGTCTCTTGAAACAACCAGCTGTTGCACATTCATAACTTCGGTTCATTCATATCTATCGGTTGTTGAGTCGATCATTCAAACCAATCATTGTGGTTCGAATCAATCGGTTGTTCTTCAAATAACAATACAACAATGCATGTTTCGTTAATAACAATGAATGTTTCGATTATTTATAATCGAATGAATTTTAATCGATTTATGACGACCTCGAATCAAAAGTATCATCAACAATGATCTTATTAGTCCTAGTACGATAATGATCATCAAAACATATGTTATTATCCAAAGACTAAAAAGAAGAACTTTTGAATCTCAACGCATCTGTCAAAAACAGTTGTTTTTAAAGCAGTATGACGAAAAATATTTTATAGTTATATAAAACATACTTAATGGATCGCTCGTCTATTTTTTATATCCCATGATATTTTACATTAATTATTAGCAAATATGAAGTTTTATTATTATTACACTGCTGTGGAGTAATCAATGATATAATCATTCCATAAAGTTTTCATTTTAATACAACCTTCCTTTTAAAAGTGGTAGAGGCTTAAAATTGTCAAAGTAAAAATATCTAAAAGTTTTACGATAAGATGTTGAGAGACAATTTAATACAATTTTGATTTTATGGAATTTATTAACTACGTAGAGTATTATTCGTAAAAAATTATGGTTTTATCCCAAACCTTTCCAAAGATATTAAGGTTTTTGTAAAAAACACATACAGAACTACAAAAGGAAAACGAAAACATAAAGGTCTTATGTTATATTGCATTTTTGACTTGTTTTTACTTGCTGAAAACTTGGTAAAATTTGATCAAATAGTTTTGGGACACCTGTAAATCCTTAATGCTTCGTCCTAGGACGAATTTCAGACTGGTTTATGGCAGTTGTAAATTCGACAGGTACAGAAAATGCAGAATGCACAGAGCATGTAGGTAGTTCTTTGGCTACCCTTTGCGACAAGCTTCCCTTTGACTTTGGTACCTCCATGTTTTTCTATTGCAAAACCGCATTGCCTTCTTCAATATAGTGGCCCCTAGCTGACCATAGATACCTTATCTTGTCTTACCATTTCCGCCACTGCTTGTACGTTTCCTTCCGGTGCCTGCGAAAAATTCCTATATAGTATACGTGCCTGGCAGCTCTGCCGGGGTTTTATAATCCACCAATATATTATCTCTCTCCATTTTAAATTTTAAATTCTAAAAATCTGGGTGATATTTTGTTATAGTTGTCCTGTAATGAAACATGGATGTAGTCTTTTGTGATGAAATTCTAATATTGGGTTTTAAGAGTAAATACGTTACCTGATATTACTAAAGGTATTCACGGAAAGGTCAACATCTCAAAAAAATCAACAATGCATTGCATAAAAGAAGGCACTTATTATTTAAATGTAATTTAATTTGTTGATTATAATGAATATATTGTGTAAATTTTCGATTTTATTCAATGTTATTGATATAATAAATCCTATTGCATTTACATACCAACCAATTCCTACATTTATAACTGACTTAAATATTTTTATAAGTGACTTGCCCCACATGTATTACGTATGAGTGAAGAGAAAATATAAATATATAATATGGTTATGAGGTAGTAGTCTAGGAAATGGACTAAAAAACAACAATGTGTTTATAATGTCTGTTTGAATACCAGTAGAATAAGAAGTTTCATAAGTAGTTTTCAAATACTTGCTGCAACTTAATCCATTATTTAGGGAATACATCCCTTGGTCATGCCTAATACCCATCCGGACGGTCGATGTTTTAAAGATATCGCTTATCCATAAAATAAAACAAACTTAAGTCTCAGAAAGGAACTAAAAAGAGCAACAACAGAAACTTTAACCAAATATTAGTTTCAACTTAGGGGTAATTTAATCTACATTATAATTAACAGTGAGTTTATAGATATATTGCTATTTACTAGTACCAATAACATGTACAAAAATATGTGTTTCCTTACAATTTATAACTGAAGGAATACATCTGTTTTAATTTATATATTATTTCGATAAGGAAAGTACAACTTTAGATTAAGTTTATTGTTCTCCTGTAACAGTAATAAAGCCGTCAATCCACAATGGACCACGTGCAGCCTGGATTTGATATTTCCATTAACACTTCTTTTGACGCGGTCTCTGAACATGTCAGCTGCATTGTGACATGGTTTTACCATTCTCTCATGACTTCCTCCAGCTTTGTCAGTTTAATATGTTCATTTATTATATAATATGGTGGAAATTCCGTTTCCTTTTACGTTTTATACAATGCAACTTGTAGTTTCTTATTTATAAACCACACAATTTTATTACATAAATCAAAATACGAGTTCATGATTTGTTTTAATAAAATGCATGTAACAATTAAAATTTTATTTTTTTCTACTACAGTAAATGGCATGAAAGGTTGTTTATTTTAAGCTAAACCTCGGAGATAATTTGTAATAATATCATCAGTACTATTCTTATGTGCTATTTATAATTTACAGTATCAAGTTATTAAGAAGTAGGTAGATGCAATCTAATCTGAAACCATTGAAGTTCTTATGAGATCTTATAAAAAGGCAAATTTTTCTGGAACAAAAAAACTATTTGGCGTGTTTTTATGTTTTTATTATATTTTTTTAGTGTTGACATTTTATTAACAAATGTGATAGAACTTTTATCGATTTGTTTTCTTTAGTAAAAAAAATAAATATTATTTGTCACCCGGAATTACATGTATATGAGTGATCGATAAATGGATATTTAGTTTTGTGTGGTTGGCACGCCGCACCGTATACTTTAAAGTTGAGACGGAACCACGGAACTTTAAAAACCATTTTGGGTCTACACATTTAACCAGACACTATCGTAGATAATGTAAGTTGACTATAATTGTAAAAAGCCGTTAATTTCTATGGGAAATCTGGTTTATCTCAGATGTATTTACGATTTACGTTTTATATATTCCTGTCAAACCTGTGAACGTAAAATCATTAATTTTCACATGTGGACGTAAATTAATTATTACTCTTGACAAACTGAATCTGTAAATCTGTAAATCTGTTAATTTTGTTTTCACATCTCACTTCCATTTATTATATATTTTTCACTGAAAAACAAACAACTAACAAACTTTAAAACTAATTAAAACTAACCTTAAGTTTTGTACAATTTCCACAGACAAGTTCTTGTATCAGGGCGTATCCAAGCCCCAAGGTGCCATCCGTCAAATCAGTAAGAATGTTCTTATCATTTTGGGTTCATAACTAGTATGTTTATGAAATTTTGGATTTAAAATAAAATAGTTAACGTTGTCCACTGTATATTGCCATATTGAATTGCCCATATAGGTATCTCATCAGCATATGAAAATGTTATGCTAATTTACTGAAGAAATTGTAAAGTTTGTTTGTCATTTACTGATTGACAATATATAATATTCTGCTAACCTGCTGGTTTTATTTAAAGACTCCAAGTGCCTACAGTTCCGCTAAGCCTAGCCTTATTCTTGATAACGTGGTCTTAACCACAAGGTTAAACCTAAATTAAAACCAAAAGTTACCATAATTGGATTTATTGGGTACATATCTGACCGTAGGCATCAGTGTACAGGTTTAATGCAACAAATCGCAAAAAAGACTCAGCCAAACAAAATATTTATATAACACATGTTATTTAGTCTTTGAATTAGCCTATTTGCGATTTGAAACCCATTAGATTATATGACTCGATCCCAAACTTTTGTTGTTGCAATAATTGATACAATAATTTAGTATATATATTTTGCTTAAAGATAATAATGAAAGCGTTATGTGTAATTTTCGTAGTATTATCATTTTGTTATAGCCAGATCTTTGTGTGAAGGTCGGGACACACGCTAGTTATGTATAACTATACCCAGTTGTACCCTTAAAGTTTTAAGGTTGTACTTTACAGGAAACTAAATTGCAGTTATACGTAAATTTTTAAGACGTACGTTTTTGTATAAAAATATCTTTTATATAAAACGAATTTAACTTTTCAAGATTTCTTGTAGGACTACTTTTATTTAACGTTAAAAGCTTTATGAATAATATAATGCTTTAAGTTTTAAGGTTCTGTTGAACGGGCATGTATGTTAGGAGAAGTTTATATAAATAACTACAACCAACGAAGCTTTACAAGCTTCCAAACTGTAAAAATAAGATGGATTTGATTTGAATGCTTATTATTTCCAATAGAGAATACACGACGCAAATCCATATTTTTACCACCAATTAATTGCGTTTGCATAGGCTGCTTTTCTTCAAAATGTCAATATTCTTAAAGATAAAAACTTGTATTAATATAAGTTATTACGTTGGTATTATTTTATAATGACCGGAGAGGTAAGTAGATAAGGTAAGTATGAAGAAAGTAAGTAATTCGAGTTTAGGTAAGTATCCTGAACCCCGTATGCTTTAAAAATGGTCATATTTGAAGTGTTAAAATGTGTGTATGGTTAAAGTAGCAATACAACTGTCTATATACAGTTAGTAAAATACACATTTTCCTATTGTAAACACAATCATAATTTGTATACGATTTTAAATATCCATTAAAATTTATATAACTTAATCTTCATTATGACAGTCTCGTTTTATAAATTATTCGTTTTCTAACACTATTGAAATTATTTAAAATAGTTTATTTTTTTAATTCTATTGTAGCAGCTTATTAGTGAATTTCCTTTGGAAAGTGAACTATTAGCATGACCCGCACGGTGAATTTTAAACCCGGGACCACCATAGAAGTTCCTAACGTGGCCCCCTGAACACGTTTTGGGGGTCGTTCAAAATTTTATATATCATGTGTGTGTATGCCCTCTAGCGGTCACATTTTTTGTCCGATTTACTTAAAATTTGGTAGTGACGTTCCTTTCTGTAATTGGTTGGACAAGTTCGTTGGGCAAAACAATCGGAAAACTCTAAACCCCTTTTTTGGGGGATTAATCTTTAAAATTTCGAGTTTTTGGGCCCAAAAAGGGTCATTAAAGCCCCAGATGTAAAATAAATGCATGTAACAAGATGGGAATTAGTGAGGCAAAAGTTTTAAGCCCTCTCTCGTCATTCTAGCATAAATATTTACCGAGTTATTAAAGAAAATGTGTATCGACTAAACACAGTACGTTGTCTTATGGGGGTTTTACACTATAAAAACCTGTGATTCCATTGTTAGAGTACTTTTATCATCCCCAGCACCCTCACGCCTACTTACAAGCCTGTCTGGACCTTCTCCTAACCTTATAATGCGCAAAATTGTATTCCCAGCTTTGCAAGTAAATGAAACCAGGAGTATCAGAACAGCCAAAAAAACAATGTTTTCAGATTTCAATAAAAATTGGACAAACATATGTTTTTACACTTATTTTGAGTTTAACAAGTTTTTATGTGGAAATTCACTTCCCTCACGTCAGCGTGCTGCGTGCGAACTCGTTTAATTATTTATTTTAAAGACATCCTTTAAAATTGCATTTATATTTACTTAAAAGCCTAGTTAGTTTTTAATGAGTTATTTTATAACTATATAAAAAAAACATGGTTAATCTAGAATTTACTATACATCATTTAGCTATACATAATAAAAGACATGAAGAAACTAAAATTTATTTTCTAACGGGTTTAACAAAAGCAATCGACAATAGGTTGCTCTCCTGCAGTTTGCCAGATCATTGAACTTTCTTGAGTTTGAAAGCAGCCAGCAACTCTTCAAGTCGGATGTTTCAAGTCGGTTCTAATTAAAAGTTATTTAACTTACCAAAGTAATGTTAATCAGTTGGTAAAAGAAGAACTTTTACACATTGAAAATATTGAAATTAATTAAAATAGGTAATTTGTTGAGCGGTATGGAAATGAAGTCTTTAATAGTGTATCTTTACTCGGAAGATTATCCGTGCATGTTTAAAATAAGGGACTATTTTGTAATTGTATTAGTGAGGCTGTATAGAAGCTGGGAGCAATCAGCGGATCCTCTGAGGGTCCTTGACGTGAATGATATTGATATCAAGTATGAGAAGCTTACACTGTTGAATCAATCTTGTAATATAAACAAAACTGTATTGACCATTAGTATATTATATATATAGTAATTTCGAAATGGAAAACTACTGTATTAAACTGTTTTAACAGGTTTTATTCTCTAAGATTCCAATAAACAGTACTGTTAATTCATTCTATCTATTTTCTATAAAACAGGTTCACCTTGCTACAAAGCACATTAACTACATAAAAAGGATATGATTTAGTTTTAATGTGTATATGGCGTAGTTGATACTTTTTCTAAATATTCCATCAAGTATTAAAAATTATTTTTATTTTTATTCGAGTGGGTAATTGTGTTTTCATTTTATTCGAATATTTCTGTTCGTGTTTGTTTATTTTTTTCCAAATGGATTCACCCTACCCAGTAAAACACCATGGTTTGTACAACACTGAGGACTTAACACGTAGAGGGGTTTGTGACTTTCATGAGCGTTATGCCTCCAAACAACTTTTTTTTATTTAAAAGTGTACTTTAATTAATGGCTATTTAGAAGCGATAATGAATAAAAAAATATTGTTCTGTGTCATTATTTATGAAAAACAAATATAAACTTTTTGTTTAAAAATGCCATTTTCTTTGTAATGCAATCAAATGTTTATCTATATTGGTTTATGCCTTGCTTTATTTTTCCCATTTAGGAGTGTTTTAATCTTTATTGAGTATATGTATGGTATAAGCTTTTAGTGTTAAACCATACAACAGTATTGCGTGCATATGGTTGTTGAGTATGTTTTATTTCATTATGTGATTTATTATATATTTGATGTGTTAAACTGTCTAAGTTACAGTAAATCTACAAGCTATGTTTTCCATAAAAAGTTTTATTTTTTTTACGGAAGTATATTTTATTAGAGAATCCGTTTACTTTTGAATGTAAATTAAATATAATGATAAGGGATATCCATTGTAATTTATTTGTTTAAAGGTATGTATTTATACTTAGGTTTGTTTACTTTAATTCACTGGTAACCAACCAATGTCATGATTTTACAATCCCTATCTCGTTTCAATACTTCTAATGGGGTTTTTATGTCTGTTGTCAAGTTAAGGAGAGCTCACGTAAATGAATTATGATAATCTTGGACAGTGTTTTGTGACCTTTTCATTCTCAATACCTTAAACCTTGTTCCGGAGTTTATTCTGTAACTTTACTCTTTTTAGTGTAAAGATTTTAGACATAATACCGTTTTAAATTCCATATTATTACTGTAGTAAACTTGATTTTTATCCATGGTTATAGTCCCAAAGCTGTGCGAATAACTGTTACACTAAATTACTTACTGTATTACGTCAAACATATTAAAATGGTTTGTTAACTATGATAAGGAATTGTTTTTCCGTTAATACGCCATACATAGCTGCACATAATGAAGTTGTCGACCATTATTTAAATATTGTCGGCTTTGTGTAGTCGTGGCGTTTTGATCAAACAATTCTGCCCAATTTATTAATGTTACCTCGTTTATTAACTGTGTGTGTTTGTAATTGAAATTTTTTGGGTTTTTAAATGTTCCTGACAAATCAAAATTGAAAAAAAAAACTTCATTATGTATCACATTATAATGGCATATTAACGTCAAAACATTTACTGAACATGATTAAAACACGTTGAGCTGTCTGGAGGAATACAGCAAGTACTTACAAGTACACGTGATCGTAATCTCACAACTTTATATTGGTGTATTATTTTACGTTCAATCAGAACTAATAAATTCATACAAATAATAAAAAAAACATTATTATATATATGATTTATGCCAGTAAATTACGTACTTGAATAGAATGTTCAAATTGATTTTCTTAATCAAATAATCAAATTTGTTAAGAACCACAATTTATAAAAAGAAAATAAATTGTAGTGTCTGTTGTTATTGATTAATTACTAAAATAAAAACCGTATAACCTTTTGATAACACATTTGACGGGAACTTGTACATTTAACTACAGTTATTCCTAACAATTTTTCATCATTTAAAGAGTGAATCATATATAGACATAATATACAAGAAATACTAGTTTAATACTAGTACATATAGCAAAAAGCCCCTATTTTGTATCTAATTGTGTAAAATATACTATTAAATGAGTACCAAAACGGTGAGCAATGGCTAGCGCTTTGCCGAATCCAATATCCAGCCCAATATTGCCCATAATCCAATAATCGTTTGACAAATTGCCAGTAGAACTACCAGGTATAATCATTCGATGTTGAATGATGTTGAGTATGATCATTGATATCCTATTTTTTAACCATACTGGGACTAATTATACGTATTTTTAGAACCTTTGAATTATTTTAACTATAACCTTTGGTTCTTGATAAACAACAAATCAAAATACTTTATATATTTAAATAAACTTTAGAATAATAATAAAATTACAACAATTTAATATTTTATTAAAAACGAGTTTAAAAATTTTTTCATGAAACCACTTGGTAATTTTAAATTTAGTAATCAATTAATTATGAAATACTAAAATTTATTGAAAGAAAATCAATTTAAAATTAAGAATAAAGTTGGAATGTTAATAGAGCTTGATTAAAATGTTAATACTATTATTCTATATGTGTCAGTGTTACTCCTTTATAACGCATAACAAAGTAATGACAATTCAAATTCAAGTATAACAAATGTCTATTATGAATAGTATAGTGCATTCTATACGGGTGCCCTATTACTTCCAAGGTTTGTCTCAAACATCAAATAATAGTAAAGGATAGTTTCAGTAAAAATAACCCATCAAATTCTTTGTTGATATTTTTCTTATTATTGGTTGTAACAAGTTAATTAAACGGTCGGTATTTTCATATTACCAAGATTGCATGTTCCGTAAAATAATTTTAAATAAGAATATCTAAATAAACATTCAATTTCACCATATAATCTATTGAATTTTAACGATTTAAACATTTAATAAATTAACAATTAAAAGTTGTATTCAGTGTTCATTAGTAACAATTTCATTTAAGCATATATGTTTAAATACTTGTAAATAATTCAGAATCTGATTGACTTAGAACGGCAAAATCAAATTAATGATACAAATTTAATTATTAATATTTTAATAATATATTTTTAATGGTTTCTACGCCAAAGTAAAAAATAATCCATCACTTTACTTTGTAAAACGTATTGCAATATTTACATATAGCACCACATTTTTACCATTAAAACTACTTCAAAATAATCAATAGAGCAAACAAATAATTGTCTTGCAGTAAGAGGCTTGTGAGTAATAAATATACAGTGATCTTGGCCAGTGAAATAGTTTTGTTTTACAACTAAAGTGAATGTCTGGCCTTGCAATAAATGTTTATTGCTCCATCGGGCCCATATTTCGTGATATTACACATTTATTTTAACATTACGTGACCTTAAGCTATAAGTAATAATAACATTTGGTGTATTATTACAATTTAAAAGAGACTACAATGTGCACATCAATAAAGTTAAACATAATATAAAAAAGTATAATCTATACTTTTTTAGAAATGTGTTCAAGCTTCAACGTTAATCTGTATTTAAGGGATTTTCCTGGAAAAAAGTATATTTATTGTTAGTTTTTTAATCATAAACAGATGACTTCAGTGTCTTGGCATTCACAGAAGCAGCAGTTTAAAAGGCTAACTAATAGATTTTAAATTTGTCCAAGCAAAATATTGCATAAAAACAACACATTTAATAAGTAATGTTCAATATCATCAATGCTATAAATTAGGACTATTTAATGTATGAAGTTAACATTTTTTTGAAGATAATGTTGTTTTATTTGTAACGTTGACGAGTACTTCAGACAAAAGAGTATGATAGAATATAATGTAAGGAAGAGGCAATATCTCACATTTAATTCTTAACAGTATAATAAAGAGGTTTACCATTACTTTGATACTTATTATAGTGATTTATCTTGAGTACAACCTAAAACATTTCGGTAATTCTCTGATTCACAGCTAAGGCCAGGTAGCTATTAACAGTAATGTTCTGAATATCTCGTTCACTACATCAGGCGGGCAGTGTTGGGGCTAAGGCATCGTCATCCTCATGACCTAGATGAATCACTTTGTCATCTACGTGGCACTCTTCCACTTCCTATTTCTTTAAATTTCAGGCAATGTAGTGATACCCATGCAAAATCGACATTCCAACATCTTATGAAAAGTTTAATTGTTATTGTAATTGTGCAGTAACTTTCTTTGGAAATACTACACACATTGACAAGCTGTATCACACCATCTTACTTTATTTGTGTTAATTGCATCAATTTGTATGTGATCCAGAACCCATGAAGCAATATTGAATTTTTACCAATGAAACAATAACAGGGCGACCTTATCTGCCTTACAATTGTTCTAGTGCGACGCTGTAGTTCAGTTCAACAGTCCAGAATACTCTCCGTCTATAGTCAATAAAACGCCTACTTGGTCCCTATCTGATCCTTACTATGAGGCCATTGGATCTAAAATTCTAACTAAAAACGTGTGCAAACTTAGTTATTTTTCTTCATACAACTTTTTTAACCATAGAAATGTTATTTAGATTTTGTATGAACTGCTTTTTGATTTATGTTTTATCTTTTCAGTGTTTTTTTCCAGCTTGCCTGTATTGTGTCACTAATTTTGTCATGTTCTAGATACTCTTTCCACTAGAAGACGGGATCAGATTCTATATTTCGAAACGTCGTTAAACTTATTTTTTACTTATAAGTTATGGAAAATGTCCGCAATAATTCCGTAAACCACATAAATTCGCCATCACCAACAATTAATTTTTAACAACGTAGTATACAAACGTTTAACGAATCTGTGACTAGTTTTTGTTTAAACTATATATGTATAAGTGCAATGAGTCATGTTTAACTGCTCAAATAAATACTATACTGTTTTAATATATATTAGGATATAAGTTGCGATTTTAATTTGTATTTTGTAATGATATAACGTAATATTTTTTTGATCGAACATAAAATTAGTATTTTAGTTAAAAAAAGATCGCTTTGCTTTTAAAGAAAAATTTAGGACTTCATCATAACATTATTATTATTAAATGGTTGTCCCGTGAAGTGTAAATATACAATATTTATTGTTTGATTGATAACGAATTAATATAAACCTCGGGGATCATTTAGGATAAAATGTTGTACAAATGTAAGCTACCTACCATAATTGGTGCAATACTTTATCGGTCTGCGAGTATTAAATAATTCGCCTAAGATACTTTAGTTCGAATAGAAAATATATTTTATTAAACATTAGTTATTTAGCTTTTAAAAATGAATCATTAACGCCCAAATAAAGGTAGTAAAATCATGAAAATTTCTATTAATAAGGGTAACTCTGACATTCTATTTTGACAGCAGCTTAAGTACTAAAATAGCCCAAGAAGAGATTTTCTAAAGCAACAGAGAATATCCGACCTGCAAAAGAGCATTACAAAGTTTTACTGAACTAGACTGCAAACTGTTAGAGGGCGTCAGTTCGTGGAACTGCCAAGTTGGCTTTTAGGTGTCGATGAAGCTATAAATGGATCCTTTTATACCAAGTTGCGCAAAACTTATTAAATATAACAAAGTTGCACACAAATCATTTCATGTATTAACACCTTGATGAAAAATTAAATTCTGAAAAATTTGCAATTCAATCTCCTAACTATTCCATGAACCAAGTATATTCTAAACTTTGCGTTTATATGTTAAATACATGTGGAATATTTGTTGCATGCTAAGGTTAACCATTAGTATAACCGTAGCATATTATAGCAGTTAGCTAAATAAGTGGTCATTATTAATAGTTTTTATGCTTAAATTAAACGGTAAATTATTAGTAATCAACTTTAATTAGGTCTTATAATAATAACCGTTATCAACAATATATTAATTTATGAAAACAATTCCTTGTGTTTTAAAGACCAGTTATCACTTTAATGTACATCTACAAAAATTGCCTTTGACTTATGGGTAGACAAATTTTTAGAAATTCACTATAATTTATGAGTTGGACTAATTAAACATAATTTAAATGCTGGCAACGAACGTCAGTTATCTTCTAAGTACGTATTGTAAAATTATTGCAAAATTACCCCTGGACCAGACCTCTCAAGTTTATTTTGAGAACTTAATATTCTATTAATCCTATTTAAACGTGTACAGATGAATACTTAATGAACAAGCTCAGCTGCCGTTATTATCAATGGTAATTATAGGTCTGATGTTATCCCGCTACGATCCAATAGCCACCGGTATTGAGCTTGCATTGGAATAGATTTACACACCGTATTAATAGCCTACAACTCTAATAAAGACCCTTGCCATCTAATGGATAATAACCACGTTATAACCTGCTAAAACACATTCATCCAGATTTTGGGTAAATTACATTTCGTAGTTATAATTACAACAGTAAACTCTTAAAATGCGATAAAACGTTAAGACACAAAAGTAACACGTATGGATCAATACTAAATTTTGGGAGTTATAATATTAAGTTAAGGGTTATATAAATACGGTAAGAATTTACAAGTACACGTGATGTTAATCTCAAAAGTTACTACTGGTGTTCCTCCTTCATTCAGAGTTATTTAAATATCAAACCATTATTCATATTAGTTTTATTAGTAATTCGCGTATTTTTATCAAGGTCAGATGTATAACTAAATTTAAACCAAAATTAAATATAGTTTAGAGTCTCAAATGGACAGAGTTTTTTAACTAATCAACAAGTTTCTACGGGAGCCTCGAGTAACTGATAACAACATTAGATAATTAACGCCAACTGACTCAAGTGGTAATCAAGATTTTGTAATTTATAGCTTATCCTCATGACGGTTTGAGGTACATTGATTTGATTAATAAAATAAAAACTTATTTTTAAGAGCCACTATTTATAAAAATACCCCCGTCACAGCAAACCTGCATACTCAACTAATTTCCAATGAATGTATAACATAACAGACTAAAACACTGAACAGGATTCATAAGAAATATATTCACAACCAAGCGATACTTAAATTATTATCCATAAGAATAGCATCGGGGATGAGTACGCAGGTTTGCTGCAACAAGGAACACAGAATAATGGGTTTTTATGGAAATATTGATAGAACTCATCTTATTGAAGTCACATACAAAATTTTATCCATATACATTCATAAATAAGCGATATATAACATTTGTATTGTTTTCCATAAGAATAACATGGGGACCAAGTACCTAGGTTTGCTGCTACAGGAACCATAGACGAAAAATAGTTTTTTATACAAGCAACTAACCACAACCATATATAAACCACAACCAGATGAAGCCATATACCAAATTTCGTCAGTTTACGTTCATAAATAAGCGAGATGTACAATTTTTCTTTTTCTCCATAAGAACAACATTAGACAACGTACTGTGTTTAGCACTTTCAATATCTCGGTAACCAATTGACGTAGAGCAATGATCAAAATACAAAATTGTTTGTTTTTATGCTGAATTAAATTGTAAACAATAAATTTTATTTAAATAAAAATTACATGTGGAAAATTTTGATGGTGCGATTCTTCTGGTTTTCGAACTCATTCAAATAAATGTTACTTTATGCATTTGTACAAAATTTCATTAAGATCGGACCTTTTTACGAGAGTAATCATGCTTACGGACACAAATATATTTATATAGTATATATATATTAATATACAGGGTGTCACAAAAATGCGTAGCACGCTATGCAGAACCATATTCTACATACTAAAACAAGTTGAAAATATAGAGTAAAATTTGTTCGATTTCGGCTTAGTTTAGGCATAATCCGCCATTTTGCATTTTTTTGAAAATAATTAATAATTCAAAAACCCTTCGAGATATTTTTTTGAAACTTAGTATAAAAATTGAGTTTCTGGTTTTTAACATTTTCCAAAAATAATTTTTATTAAACTTATCAAATTTCAAAATGGCGGCCATTTAAATATTTCAAAGTCACATTTCATGAAAACTAGCGACTGAAACAAAATTTTACAAGACATACAATTTAAAGCACTTTGTAATCCAAATCCAATGACATTTTTACTGTAAAAATCGGTTCATGTTCAAAAAGTTATGGCAATATTTTATAATAAATTTCAAAATGGCGGCCATATAACATTTTCAAAGCCAAATTTCCTAGTGCATTTGACCAAGTCCTTTAAATTTGATGCCTTGTAAAATTTTGTTTTAGTTGCTAGTTTTCCAGGAATTTGACTTTGAAATTTGTATATGGCAGCCATTTTGAAATTTATTATAAAAAAATCACCATAACTTTTTTATTTATTAACCGATTTTTACAGTAAAAATGTCATTAGATTCGGATTACAAAGTGCTTTAAATTTTATGTCTTGTAACATTTTGTTTCAGTTGCTATTTTTCATGGAATTTGTCTTTCAAATATTTAAATGGCCGCCATTTTGAAATTTGATAAGTTAAAAAAAAAATTCTTTGGAAAATGTTAAAAACCAGAAACTTAAAGTTTATACCAAGTTTCAAAAAAATATCTCGAAGGGCTTTTGAATTATTAATTATTTTCAAACAAATACAAAATGGCGGATTACGACTAAACTATTCCGAAATCGTAAAAATGTTACAATACATTTTCGACTTGTTTTTGTATGTAGAATCCGGTTCTGCATAGCGCGCTACGCATTTTTGTGACACCATGTTTATATATATATATATATATTCATAAGTAGGGTATATTGAACACTCCTGGCTCAGGAGGGACAGGAGGGACGCCCCCCCCTCCCCCCCCGAGGTCTCGTCTGTGAAACTTTGCGAATTTTTTTTTTGCGAATTTTTTTTTCGCAAATTTTTTTTTTGCGAATATTAACCTAACCTAACCTAACCTAACGTAACCTAACCTAACCTAACCTAACGTAACCTAACCTAACCTAACCTAACCTAACCTAACCTAACCTAACCTAACCTAACCTAACCTAACCTAACCTAACCTAACCCAGCCTAACCTAACCTAACCTCGGATCAGATTTATGATTGCAGATTCTTGTTCGTCTAGTCGAGCCGAGAAATTTGAGTACCCACAACGTACATTTGGACGATGTATGGGGGGGCTATCTCGGTTACCATAAGTCGGATTTGAATTCTGATTGCAGATTCTTGTTCGTCTAGTCGAGCCGAGAAATTTGCATACCCACAAAGTACATTTGGACGATGTAGGGGGGGGTGCTATCTCGGTTACTATAAGTCATATTTGAATTCTGATTGCAGATTCTTGTTCGTCTAGTCGAGCCGAGAAATTTGCATACCCACAAAGTACATTTGGACGATGTAGGGGGGGGGCTATCTCGGTTACCATAAGTCGGATTTGAATTCTGATTGCAGATTCTTGTTCGTCTAGTCGAGCCGAGAAATTTGCATACCCACAAAGTACATTTGGACGATGTAGGGGGGGCGGGCTATATCGGTTACCATAAGTCGGATTTGAATTCTGATTGCAGATTCTTGTTCGTCTAGTCGAGCCGAGTCATTTGAGTACCCACATCGTACACTTTGGATGATGTTTACAAAAAAGGGGCCCGCACCACACTTTTGACCTTTTTTTTGCATTTTTGGAATCTCCTCGTCAAGCCGAGTGTTCTCAGTACCCACATGACATACTTTGGATAATTAATACAAGAGTTGATCAGGGTAACGCTACAACCAACAGAGCTAGCCCATCAGCGCTTGCGGACAATGAACTACCAGTGAATGCAAATTTTGAGGAGAATATAATTGCAATGCTTTGAACATATACTGCAAAGGGGGGTGTATCGATAAACCCCCCTTTAAGTACTCTGCACCGAGGCAGCTGTTCGCACAAATAACCGTCGCGTCCAGTCTACTGTCTGGGAATGCGGATGTTGTAATTTGATACCTCGACTGGAGGGTGCAGGTGTTCACACAAAAAACCGACAAGTCGAGACCTGTCTGGGAATGCGGATGCTGTAATTTGATACCTCGACAGGAGGGTGCAGGTGTTCACACAAAAAACCGACAAGTCAAGACCTGTCTGGGAATGCGGATGCTGTAATTTGATACCTCGACAGGAAGACGGCTGACCCTTCTAGGAAACCATAATTATAAACCACCTGCGTCGAATTCCGAGCAATAAATCACCAGTTGTCAAACACCCACGGTATCATTCTTGTTTTAGGCTTCAACAATTCCTGACGTATGGGGGAGCGAAAATCTCCCCCTAGTAATTAAATCAACAGAGCTAGCCCATCAGCGCCTGCGGACAATTGAACTACCAGTGAATGCAAATTTTGAGGAGAATATAATTGCAATGCTTTGAACATATACTGCAAAGGGGGGTGTATCGATACACCCCCCTTCAAGTACTCTGCACCGAGGCAGCTGTTCGCACAAATAACCGTCGCGTCCAGTCTACTGTCTGGGAATGCGGATGTTGTAATTTGATACCACGACTGGAGGGTGCAGGTGTTCACAAAAAAAACCGACAAGTCGAGACCTGTCTGGGAATGCGGATGCTGTAATTTGATACCTCGACAGGAAGACGGCTGACCCTTCTAGGAACCCATAATTATAGACCACCTGCGTCGAATTCCGAGCAATAAATCACCAGTTGTCAAACACCCACGGTATTATTCTTGTTTTAGGCTTCAACAATTCCTGACGTATGGGGGAGCGAAAATCTCCCCCTAACCCATTATGTGTTACGGGGAGCGAAAATATCCCCCTAGTAATTAAATCAACAGAGCTAGCCCATCAGCGCCTGCGGACAATTGAACTACCAGTGAATGCAAATTTTGAGGAGAATATAATTGCAATGCTTTGAACATATACTGCAAAGGGGGGTGTATCGATACACCCCCCTTCAAGTACTCTGCACCGAGGCAGCTGTTCGCACAAATAACCGTCGCGTCCAGTCTACTGTCTGGGAATGCGGATGTTGTAATTTGATACCTCGACTGGAGGGTGCAGGTGTTCACACAAAAAACCGACAAGTCGTGACCTGTCTGGGAATGCGGATGCTGTAATTTGATACCTCGACTGGAGGGTGCAGGTGTTCACACAAAAAACCGACAAGTCGAGACCTGTCTGGGAATGCGGATGCTGTAATTTGATACCTCGACAGGAAGACGGCTGACCCTTCTAGGAACCCATAATTATAGACCACCTGCGTCGAATTCCGAGCAATAAATCACCAGTTGTAAAACACCCACGGTATCATTCTTGTTTTAGGCTTCAACAATTCCTGACGTATGGGGGAGCGAAAATCTCCCCCTAACCTATAACGAGAAACATTCAATCTTTCTTAACGAGCCGGGATTATATTCGTTACTTATGAAATCTAAAATTCCCATCGCCGAGAAGTTTCAAGATTGGATCTTTGAAGAAGTTTTGCCATCCATTAGAAAAAATGGTCAGTACAGACTTATAAACGAGAACCAAAGGCTGCTACAATCACTTACAAAGTCGCTAACAAATAACCGAAAGCTAGATCAAACAAATTCCGAGTTTAAAACTACAAATGATATATTGTGTATGGAAAACCAATCCATGAATCAAACGCTGATCGAACAGACACCTAAAGTTTCAGTGTTGCCTGAAGATGTAAATCTGAAGCATATATTTTGTGTGATGATTAGGGAAACCCTTCTAGAGCAGTACGGAGTTTGTGAATACAAGTGCATTCGAACACAGAAGAGGAATTTCAAACAAGCCTTGAAAAAAGCAAAGGAAGAAGGATTCACAATGTGCTACTGTAGAGAAAATGTCCCCAACGGCATAAACATAATGAATAAGGCTAAAGAAGTGATGAAGAGTTACGGCATGCACATTGACTGCAGATACAACAACATCCTAACCTCGCACAATTTCATTAATGTAGTTGAACATATCTTTGACAATGCATAGGTCTGCGCTTGTGGACTCGTTCCAGAACCTTCGACGCTAGTCAGGTAGCAACAGTCGATACGTGCTCCAAAGATGACCAGTGTGGATGACGCAAGAAAAGTAATCACCATATCAATGAACAAAATACGTTATAAACGTAACAACATCCGAGAAAGGCTCGCAATCAAGTTAGTGTTGGATAGAGCGAGAGATGTGTTTGAGAGAAAATATCATATTAAACAGCATACTTATGAAAAAAAAACAAAAATATTGAATATCATATGAAAGAATATAACTATGAAGAAAACAAAACAGACTGTTAAATTTAACGAGGAGCTAAATACACAGTACACTTACGAGCCCTGTGAGGATGTACAACAATTAACGTGGACTCAAATCGCAATAGATGAAATGAGATTCCGCAGACCGTTGGAACTGATATTGGGTGAAAAATCAAACATCTAACCTATTGCAACAAGATGTGTCACAGCGAGTGCATACAGTTTACTTCAAGGGTAAGCAGACGCACCACCAGTCCGTAGTACGGTAGAAGTCACACGGTAAGGACGTCAACATGGACGCTTACGTTTCTGCGGACGACTATATCAATTCGTTTATTCAGGAGATTGAGGTTATGAACAATAATGCTAGTGATCAGACATTGGCATCACCTCAGACGTCATCTGTAAAACCGATCACTACCTGCAAGAGACGAAGGAGGCCAACTCTCATCAAAGTGGAAACCAAGAAACCAGGATGGGTGCCAAAACCAACAGATGATTGTCCCATAGTGTCATGGATGGAGGATGGGAATACTTTTGCTGTTCAAAACCCGGGAAACAAAGGACAAATTTTATTGAAAATGGAAATGTACGATGGTACAGATATGGTGTTCATGTGCAGTTTATTTTTGGACAAAGATGGTGAAATGCTCCAAAGTGTTAGACAAGTAGTTGATAAAGTGGAAAACATGTGGATCGATAAATCAACAGGAGTACCGAAAATTACAGGCTTAACTCAAACTGTTACACAACGCAGTGCAGTTTCGCAACCAACGTCGAAGAAGCGAGCTGTGAGGAAGAAACAACGAGTGTCGCCAGCAGTCAATTAAAGCATCAGCATTCCCAGACAGGAGGGCGACGCGTCGGTTTTTTGTGTGTGAACACCAGCGCCCGGCCAACTACTAGAGATGTCGAGCAGCAGCACTTTCAAGCTAGAGTTTCCGAGCGTGAACGGCACTGCAGCAACCGAGGACCTGAGAGCTACCCTCAACAACTGCAAGTCTGACTCTCCGCTCTACACCAGGATAGCCGATCTCAGAGAGGAATGCGGCTATCTCATCACTGCGATGGAGCGAGCCACAACACCCTTTGGCAAGACGATCATCGTGATCCTGGAGGGGCAGGTCGGGGACGACTTCTTTCTGCGAGTCTACCTGCCTAGGCGCTTCAACGAGGTCCTGAGCAACACCGACATCGAGCGCTACAACAGCGGGTTTGGAGAACGCCTTCGCTTGGTGAAGCGCAGCCCGAGGGGTTCCAATAGCAGATTCACACCTTTGGAGTTTATGTAAAGCAAGACTTGAAGATTATGTAAATACCTTTGTAAATTAGTTTTCGTAATCAATACTTATAGTCACGTTCAGAACATAACCACTGTGTTATTTATTTCACTTAACCCCAAAAATGTCCTTTGGTAGTAAGTTTAAGAGCGTGAGTATGGTAACTGTGAGGTGTTTAGCTCATCAGCGTCATCATCATGTAACGTGTTAATTTTTCAAACTAAATATTTTTCGTTAAATAGCGGTACAAATAGTATTTTATTTACTATTGGGGTGAACATAACCTCAAACTACTGTTTGAATTTCCCGCGGCGGCTAGTACCGCGGCCGCTATTGGCTCGAGACTCGATTCTCGTGCGCATGCCCGACTGGACCTGCGCACTAGCGACTCCCCCGCCTATGACCCGCGGCGGCCGGCGTCTACGGTCAGTTCTCCGCCCGACACCGTGCAGTGAGGAGCGCGCTTCGAGTCTTAAGGTAGGGATCGTCCCTTCGTTGACTTGTATACGATTTCATCTCGACTATTTTCGAACTTTAACGAAATGCAGTGCTCTCGATAACTGTTTACGTTTATGAATGCTTATTAAATTGTATCTTATTTGAGTTTTATTAATGTTCTCTGATTGATTATTTCTCGAATCATTGTTGAATTTCTTTCGGTCCTTTACTAAAGGAAATAACATAATAAATTATGTTTTATTTAAAACTTGCTCACCTCAAGTTTATTTCTTCGAATATTTTAGTGAATGAGCAGTTGACGTTGTATAATGTACTCAGCCTAGATTGTGCCACATTAGTAAGGATTTAAAATATTTTGTACCAGTTTAATGATAGTTTGATTTAAAATAATCTCACGAATTACTTGGATTTATGACAGTTTGTTTATTTGTTTTAACGATGCTGTAGGCCACTCCAATATTGTTTTCAGCACCTTTTACTATATTTTAAACTACAAACGAATGTTGTATGGATATGCTAACTAAATAATAAGCCACATTTATCACGTTTTAAACATATTTTGTCCTATTGGTGTATGCTACTCTGATTGTTCTTGTTTTGTCTTAACACATTTTCAGCTACACTTAGACCTAGCTAGTATTCTGTAACTTTGATTATTATTATATTACTTTAAGCACTGCATACATTAATTCAGGCCGAGTTAATTTTATAAATAGCTTCTTCATTTACGACAGCAGTGATCCATCCTTACTGTGGTACGCCCACAGCAACGATCAATCCTTACTGTGGTACGCCCACAGCCTCCTTCTGTGGTACGCCCGCAGCCTCTTACTGTGGTACGCCCACAGCCTCCTTCTGTGGTACGCCCACAGCCTCCTTCTGTGGTACGCCCACAGCCTCCTTCTGTGGTCCGCCCATAGCCTCCTTCTGTGGTACGCCCGCAGCCTCTTACTGTGGTACGCCCACAGCCTCCTACTGTGGTACGCCCATAGCACGACTCCTACTGTGGTACGCCCATAGCACGACTCCTACTGTGGTACGCCCATAGCACGACTCCTACTGTGGTACGCCCATAGCACGACTCCTACTGTGGTACGCCCATAGCACGAATCAGGTCTGGTAGGGTAGTTTGGTAAGATTGTTAGATTACCTGCATGGTAGTAAAGTACGTAATAGGGAATAATTGTGCTAGTTTAGCTTAATATTAATAATTACCCATTCCCAACTATTAGCTCTACCATCCTCTCTGTGGTTCGCCCACAGCACTCCCTCCTACCTGTGGTTCGCCCGCAGCGTTCCTTGTGTACTACCGCGCGACGTTCGAATATACGTACCGCATCAAGGATCGCGAATTCGACCAATTATGCAGAGAACAAATATGGCGATGATGATTGCGGCCTGATTGTTAAGGAACGTTTCCTTATTCGCCCATTCTGAGCCATCGGTTCTCTTTTTGGGGTTCAAAATTCCGTTCGATCAAAGCGATACCTTCACTCACGACCCCTGGAACGAAAACCCAGCTCGACTGACTATCTTGGTAACCGCGTTTTATATTTCTGCGAACGTAATTTTCGCGACCCCAGAAATTGCGTCATAGTATTTGGCGCCCTGGAACAGGGACAAGTGAACGAGTAAGTTTTACATCCAACGTATTTTCATAGATATTGCAACTCAGTTGCTGGCGCCCGAAAATGACGAACGATTCGGACTTAAAATCGACTGGGGCTAAGCCGAAGGGGTCAAGTGTAATTTCGACTGCCTCTACAACGAAGACGACGTCCGCACCTATAACTACGACTTGTAAACAAGGACCAGTGGTCTCACAAACGACTGTAACTGACATTGTTACTACTGCCACACTCACATTACCGGTAACCGCACCATCTTACCTTCCGTTGCCTAAGACCTCAACGGCGCAAAGCTTTCAGGAACTTTCACCTTCTTTTGAGTCTGATACAAGAGTAAGTTGGGTTTATAAGTTATCTAAGGCCGCAATTCAACAGGTTTTGCGCGATTTCAATCAATCAGACGAAGGTAAAACAGAGGATTTAAGGAAAAGACTTGTTAAACTAATTAGGAACAGTCCAAGTGAGGAAACTCGTGTTATGATTTCGCAATCCTCAAACCAGAGTGTTACTTTTGAAGAATCTAACTATTTGTTAGGAGCGACAAATTTTTGCCAACCACTAGCGAGTACCAACGTTGTGTTTACAACAACACAAGCGTTACCGTCAACTCATCCCTCGACGACACAACGATCAGAGGACCTTAGTATACGAGAAATATTAGGTTTACCTCCAACGGCCGATTTTCGTTTAGTTCAGAAACGATTACTAACACTACAGTCCGAGAAAGGTGGCCCAAACGAAGCTTCTCAGAATAAGGAAACCTACTCAGATGATGCTTGCGCTTTGCCTGCTTACCATAATTTGTCACACAGAATACCGGCATCCGATTTTGAACGAGTTCCTGGTAACGTAAATTATCAGCACCAACCTGAAACTTTAAGTGTGGATAGAGAAAATTTGGTAAGACCGGAGGTCGTATATACAGTACCGGACGCAATCAGTTTGTTTGACGCAAATTCGATCAGAACTAGAAACCTGACTAAAGTGGCGGAAGTTTGCAATCAAGTGCGAAAATGGAACTTGAGGTTTGATGGCGATCATCATCCTGTTTCATTTATTGAAAGGTTAAACGAATTAGCCGAATCTTACGAAATACCTCCCGACATTTTGCTCAAAGTTTTGCCCAAATTATTGAAAGGCGACGCCCTCTTATGGTTTCGTAATAATAAGTCTCAATGGTCAACCTATACAGACTTCATGTATAGTTTTACGGAAAATTATTTTCCTCCAGACTACCGGAGAAAACTAGACGAAGAAATCGAACGTAGGACTCAAGGAGAAAATGAACCTATTAGAAAATTTGTCGTTGCACTGACTACCTTAATGCGCCGGAGAGGAGGATTTTCCCAGAATGACATTCTCAACCGACTATTTTCCAATATGAGACCCGACTACAAGTTGATGGTTAGGCGTGAGCAATTTCAGACTACCAACGATTTAATCCGACTAGCTGAAGGTTTTGAAAGTTATATACGGGACAGAAAGAACTTCCGACCTCCACCAAATCCTGCTCAGTCGCTTGTGCCTGAAACGGCATATGATCCTCGAAATAGATTATATAAACGCTTCAAGGTGGACGCTGTCGAAACCAAATCACCTTACACTTTTTCGCTCGCTACACAGCCGACCCACTTTCAAAACAATTCTCGGAATCATAGTACGAGAGATCATAAGCGACCCAATCATTATGACCAACCTAAATCTTACGATCAGTTTAAACAATCTTCCATAATATTTGGATCCCAGAAAGCGATTCCCGAATCCAAGAACGTTCGTTTTCAAAGTAATTCTCAAAGAAAGCCTAATTTTCTTACTAGCTCCAACCAAGCCAAAGTAAGTGAAAAAGACAGCCAAAATAACACTCAAACCTCTGAAATTCCCATTTGTTGGAACTGTGAAGGGAAGGGACACCGATTTCGAGAATGTAATCTTCCAAAAATAATACGATGCTTTAATTGCAAAAGCGAAGGAGTTCTTACGACAAGATGCCCTTGTCGTTCGGAAAACTTCAAGCGAGACCGGTATTCAAGAGGTGGGCCAAGTCTCGTCCCCCAAACACCACCTCTATAGAGTGGCAGGATTGGCTGAATAAAGTGAAAAACTTTAATTTAAATACATGTACCGACACTAACGAAACTGAAACACGACCCTTCATACAGGTGGAAATACATAACGAGTATTTTGAAGCTTTAATCGATACAGGATCCATGATAACATTAATCAGCAAGGAGGTGGCTGACCATCTTCAAAGGCAAAATATAGCTCCACATCGATTTGAAACAAAGATAAGTCTAGCTGATAAGTCGACTCGTACAATAAATGAAATATACGAATTCACTTGTAAGGTAATTCATACTGAGATATGTGTCAGAGCCGTGCTTGTGCCTAACCTTTCAGCGTCTATTATAATCGGGATGGATTTAATTAATCCATTGGGCCTGGTAGAAATTCGCTGCGATACCTTAAGAAATAGTTGGACCGAGATGAGAAAACGCCATCCCGTTCATTCTAATGCTATCACCCCCCTATCGGTAGAAGAGAATAAAGAGTTAGAAACGTTTCTTAAAGACGAACTTGCTCTGTTTAAAGGAGTACCTGGACGAACCTCTTTAGTAGAACATCGAATTCGATTAAAAACAGATTACCCCATTAAGCAACGATATTATCCCCGAAACCCTGCAATGCAGGCTATTATTGATAAAGAAATTGACCAAATGTTAGCGAACGATATCATAGAACTGTCGAACAGCGCTTGGAGTAGTCCGTTGGTGGTCATAAAGAAACCGAGTGGTAAGATAAGGATCTGTATTGATCTACGAAAAGTAAATCAAGTCAGTCACCGTGATGCCTATCCTTTACCTCAAATTGGAGCGATATTAGACAAACTAAGAGATGCCAAATACATTAGTACTCTTGATCTTAAGTCTGGATATTGGCAGGTTCCATTGGAAGTCAATAGTCGACCCATAACGGCATTCACGATTCCAGGGCGAGGGCTTTTTCACTTTAAAGTCATGCCTTTTGGCCTCCATTCCGCCCCTGCGACCTTTCAAAGGTTATTAGATACCATCATTGGGCCTGAATTCGAACCGTATGCTTTCGCATATCTAGATGATCTAGTTTTGGTGTCACGGACATTTAAAGACCATTTGTCATTACTACGCGAAGTATTTAAGTGACTAAGAGAAGCCGGCCTTGTTTTGAACGAGGAAAAATGTAAATTTTGCAAAAAAGAATTGAAATATCTAGGGCACGTTGTCAATGAAGAAGGTATTCAGACCGATCCGGAAAAAATCAAATCGATAGTAGAATTTCCTACTCCCAAATGCACCAAAGATGTACGAAGTTTTATTGGACTTGCATCGTGGTACCGTCGGTTCGTAGAGAACTTCGCAAGGCTATCTTCTCCGTTAACAAAACTAACAAAGAAGAATGTACGATGGGAATGGAATCAAGAGCGGGAAACGCTTTTTCTATCTTGAAAGATAAACTTACAAAGACTCCAGTACTCTCTTGCCCGGACTTTAACCAAAGTTTCATTGTTCAGGTTGACGCCTCCGATCATGGGCTGGGAGTTTCGTTAACTCAAAATTTCGGAAAACACGAAAAAGTAATAGCGTTTGCGAGCAGACTTCTTTCTGATAACGAGAAAAAGTTTACGACAACCGAAAAGGAATGTTTAGCTCTAGTGTGGGCGGTCCAGAAATTTCGACCTTACCTAGAGGGGTAAAAGTTTGTAGCAATTACAGACCATCAAGCCCTTAAGTGGCTAATAAATCTCGACAAACCCTCAGGTAGATTAGCTCGTTGGATTCTCGAGCTTCAACAGTATGATTTTACTGTTCAGTATAGAAAAGGAACGCTCAACAAAGTTGCCGATGCATTGTCGCGGTATCCTGTATGTAATCTCGAAACTATAACCAACGAAAATAGGAGTATGCGTACTTGTGTCATTGAAAAGAGAAAACTATTAAAATCTCAGGAAACCAAAAATCATGATAGAGAAGAAAACGTACAAGATTTAGGTGCGTGGTACACTAAATGGTTTAGGAATGTTTCACAGAATCCCACGAGGTACCCTAACTATTCGCTCATAGACGGACAACTTTACCGGAAATTTAGATTAAAGAAACACGATCCGGATAGGACGAAAGAGTGGAAATTGTGTGTGCCGCGACATCAAATTAATCAGGTGTTATTGGAATGCCATGATCAACCCACTGCTGGTCATTTAGGAATCAATAAAACGATTAAAAGGCTTTCAGATCATTACTTTTGGCCTGGTTTTCGTCAAGATACGACAAAATACGTACAAAGATGCGATAGTTGCCAACGGTATAAAGTGGAACAACGTAAAGTCATAGGGAAAATGTACTTTAGACGACCACAGGGTCCTTGGTACGTTGTTTCGAGTGATATTATGGGTCCATTGCCAAGAACCAGAAAAGGCAACCGGTACATAGTTGTTTTCCAGGATACGTTTAGCAAATGGGTAGAGATAGCTCCCTTGAAAAACACCACAGCACAACAAGTTTCCAAGAAATTTTTTGAACTCGTATTGTTACGTTACGGGACCCCTGACTGCATACTGACGGATAACGGGACTCAATATGTATCAAATATTTTCCAAAAACTTACCCAAGAATGGGGAATCGAACATCAAACCACGGCGCCCTATAGCCCCCAATCAAATCCCACTGAACGAGCTAATAGAGTAATTAAAACCATGATTTCGCAGTATGTTCAAAACGATCATCGATCATGGGATGACCATCTCGACGCTTTCCGATTCACCTTAAATACTGTGGTGCATGATTCGACCAAATATAGCCCTGCTATGCTGAACTATGGACGGGAATTACGGACTCCACAATCATTGTCTCAGCCCATAATTGAAGATAGTTCGAAGGGAACGCAATCAGTTGAACAACTTCATCAATTACGAGTTGAAACCATTAAACAGTTGCAAGACAAGTGTGTCGAAAATATGCGTAAGGCGTTTAACAAACAGGCTCGATATTACAATCTAAGACGGCGATAAAATCCGTATACGGTTGGTCAAAGTGTCTTACGTCGAACTCACACGTTATCTTCGGCAGCTGATTTCGTCGCCGGAAAACTAGCGCCAAAGTTTGACGGTCCTTTTGTAATTGATCGTGCGGAGGGAATGAATATTTTCAGTCTTCGGGATAACAACGGTCAGATCGTTGGTAGAGTGCACGCAAAAGACCTAAAACCCTATTCCAAACCAACCTGATTTCTTTTCACCCTCGATAAATAACTATAAGTTTGTTTTTCGTTACGTTAATGAATTTGATGAAGTGCTTTGGTAATTTTATTTAGACTTAGGAAGTCTGTTTAGTTTTGTGCATATTGCCAGAGAGTTTGTTTTAGAATATTTTCTTAAGTGGTTTGTGAAATTCGTTATAGCAAGTCAAAAATGTTACCAGCGCTTGGTATAAAACAAAAAAAAATAGTTATAAGGTCGATTAGTTTTAAGAATACTGCCAGCAGCTTAGTTATTTTCTTTAGAAAAATGTTTTGTTTATCTCGATCTGTGATAAAACGCCAATATGTTATTTGCTTGACCTCTTTATTTATAGATTAAGGAGGAGAATGTTTACGTTTAGTATGCAAAGTACCTGAAATTATTTTGTGATAAGAAATACACTTTTGTTTTACCTTTCCTTAGTCGTCCTGAATTGTGGTTTGCCCACAACATTCCTACTGAAATATATTTTAGAAAGTATGATCTCTTTTCTTTTTTTATTAGTTTTTCTTTTGTTTACTGAAGTTGGAGGAGGGTGTAACGTGTTAATTTTTCAAACTAAATATTTTTCGTTAAATAGCGGTACAAATAGTATTTTATTTACTATTGGGGTGAACATAACCTCAAACTACTGTTTGAATTTCCCGCGGTGGCTAGTACCGCGGCCGCTATTGGCTCGAGACTCGATTCTCGTGCGCATGCCCGACTGGACCTGCGCACTAGCGACTCCCCCGCCTATGACCCGCGGCGGCCGGCGTCTACGGTCAGTTCTCCGCCCGACACCGTGCAGTGAGGAGCGCGCTTCGAGTCTTAAGGTAGGGATCGTCCCTTCGTTGACTTGTATACGATTTCATCTCGACTATTTTCGAACTTTAACGAAATGCAGTGCTCTCGATAACTGTTTACGTTTATGAATGCTTATTAAATTGTATCTTATTTGACTTTTATTAATGTTCTCTGATTGATTATTTCTCGAATCATTGTTGAATTTCTTTCGATCCTTTACTAAAGGAAATAACATAATAAATTATCTTTTATTTAAAACTTGCTCACCTCAAGTTTATTTCTTCGAATATTTTAGTGAATGAGCAGTTGACGTTGTATAATGTACTCAGCCTAGATTGTGCCACATTAGTAAGGATTTAAAATATTTTGTACCAGTTTAATGATAGTTTGATTTAAAATAATCTCACGAATTACTTGGATTTATGACAGTTTGTTTATTTGTTTTAACGATGCTGTAGGCCACTCCAATATTGTTTTCAGCACCTTTTACTATATTTTAAACTACAAACGAATGTTGTATGGATATGCTAACTAAATAATAAGCCACATTTATCACGTTTTAACCATATTTTGTCCTATTGGTGTATGCTACTCTGATTGTTCTTGTTTTGTCTTAACACATTTTCAGCTACACTTAGACCTAGCTAGTATTCTGTAACTTTGATTATTATTGTATTACTTTAAGCACTGCATACATTAATTCAGGCCGAGTTAATTTTATAAATAGCTTCTTCATTTACGACAGCAGTGATCCATCCTTACTGTTGTACGCCCACAGCAACGATCAATCCTTACTGTGGTACGCCCACAGCCTCCTTCTGTGGTACGCCCGCAGCCTCTTACTGTGGTACGCCCACAGCCTCCTTCTGTGGTACGCCCACAGCCTCCTTCTGTGGTACGCCCACAGCCTCCTTCTGTGGTCCGCCCATAGCCTCCTTCTGTGGTACGCCCGCAGCCTCTTACTGTGGTACGCCCACAGCCTCCTACTGTGGTACGCCCATAGCACGACTCCTACTGTGGTACGCCCATAGCACGACTCCTACTGTGGTACGCCCATAGCACGACTCCTACTGTGGTACGCCCATAGCACGACTCCTACTGTGGTACGCCCATAGCACGAATCAGGTCTGGTAGGGTAGTTTGGTAAGATTGTTAGATTACCTGCATGGTAGTAAAGTACGTAATAGGGAATAATTGTGCTAGTTTAGCTTAATATTAATAATTACCCATTCCCAACTATTAGCTCTACCATCCTCTCTGTGGTTCGCCCACAGCACTCCCTCCTACCTGTGGTTCGCCCGCAGCGTTCCTTGTGTACTACCGCGCGACGTTCGAATATACGTACCGCATCAAGGATCGCGAATTCGACCAATTATGCAGAGAACAAATATGGCGATGATGATTGCGGCCTGATTGTTAAGGAACGTTTCCTTATTCGCCCATTCTGAGCCATCGGTTCTCTTTTTGGGGTTCAAAATTCCGTTCGATCAAAGCGATACCTTCACTCACGACCCCTGGAACGAAAACCCAGCTCGACTGACTATCTTGGTAACCGCGTTTTATATTTCTGTGAACGTAATTTTCGCGACCCCAGAAATTGCGTCATAATCAGAATCATCGATATTTGTACATAGATGTAACCCACCGCGTAATGCGATACAATTGATTGGAGCGCATCGTGTGTGAGCTGTCTTGTGATGGTGACATCGCACTGCGTTTGTAACAAAATAACGTGTACATTAACACGACGATCACTTTTCTTGCTTAAGTCACGATGGGCATTATGGCGTACGGGACGATTGGTAATAACAGCGTTTAAAGTAAACTGTGCACATTCGTTGTGATACGTCTTGTCACAGCACGTTAGATTTCACATTCTCACATTCAACATCAATTACAATTGTAGACGTAATCTTATTTCATCTGTTGTGATTTAAGTCCACGTTAACCGTTGTACATCCTCACGCGGCTCATAAGTTTAATGAGTATTTAGTATGACAATAAACTTCTCGAATGTTAGTACGTTAAATCTTAGCTTGTTCATTGACGCATCGATCCCTATTCTTGTTTCAGTCTCAATATGCATTATGGCGTACGTGCCAGATGGTACTAACAACGCTTGAAATAAACTGCACACATGTGTTGCGATACATCCAAACACAACAAGTTAGATGCATCATTCAATCATTCAGCATCAATTGAAATGTTATGCGTGGCATCATTTCATCTGGTGTAATTTGAGGGAATAACTCGACTACGAACCTTTATCGTATGTTAGTTCGTTAACAACGTAAATTGTACATTAACACGACGATCACTTTTCTTGCTTAAGTCACGATGTGCATTATGGCGTACGGGACGATTGGTAATAACAGCGTTTAAAGTAAACTGTGCACATTCGTTGTGATACGTCTTGTCACAGCACGTTAGATTTCACATTCTCACATTCAACATCAATTACAATTGTAGACGTAATCTCATTTCATCTGTTGTGATTTAAGTCCACGTTAACCGTTGTACATCCTCACGCGGCTCGTAAGTGTAATGAGTATTTAGTATGACAATAAACTTCTCGAATGTTAGTACGTTAAATCGTAGCTTGTTCATTGACGCATCGATCCCTATTCTTGTTTCAGTCTCAATATGCATTATGGCGTACGTGCCAGATGGTACTAACAACGCTTGAAATAAACTACACACATGTGTGGCGATACATCCAAACACAACAAGTTAGATGCATCATTCTAACATTCAGCATCAATTGAAATGTTATGCGTGGTATCATTTCATCTGGTGTAATTTGAGGGAATAACTCGACTACGAACCTTTATCGTATGTTAGTTCGTTAACTGTTAATTGTTGTACATCCTCACAGGGCTCGTAAGTGTACTGTGTATTTAGCTCCTCGTTAAATTTAACAGTCTGTTTTGTTTTCTTCATAGTTATATTCTTTCACATGATATTCAATATTTTTGTTTTTTTTTTTCATAAGTATGCTGTTTCATATGATATTTTCTCTCAAACACATCTCTCGCTCTATCCAACACTAACTTGATTGCGAGCCTTTCTCGGATGTTGTTACGTTTATAACGTATTTTGTTCATTGATATGGTGATTACTTTTCTTGCGTCATCCACACTGGTCATCTTTGGAGCACGTATCGACTGTTGCTACCTGACTAGCGTCGAAGGTTCTGGAACGAGTCCACAAGCGCAGACCTATGCATTGTCAAAGATATGTTCAACTACATTAATGAAATTGTGCGAGGTTAGGATGTTGTTGTATCTGCAGTCAATGTGCATGCCGTAACTCTTCATCACTTCTTTAGCCTTATTCACTATGTTTATGCCGTTGGGGACATTTTCTCTACAGTAGCACATTGTAAATCCTTCTTCCTTTGCTTTTTTCAAGGCTTGTTTGAAATTCCTCTACTGTGTTCGAATGCACTTGTATTCACAAACTCCGTACTGCTCTAGAAGGGTTTCCCTAATCATCACACAAAATATATGCTTCAGATTTACATCTTCAGACAACACTGAAACTTTAGGTGTCTGTTCGATCAGCGTTTGATTCATGGATTGGTTTTCCATACACAATATATCATTTGTAGTTTTAAACTCGGAATTTGTTTGATCTAGCTTTCGGTTATTTGTTAGCGACTATGTAAGTGATTGTAGCAGCCGTTGGTTCTCGTTTATAAGTCTGTACTGACCATTTTTTCTAATGGATGGCAAAACTTCTTCAAAGATCCAATCTTGAAACTTCTCGGCGATGGGAATTTTAGATTTCATAAGTAACGAATATAATCCCGGCTCGGTAAGAAAGATTGAATGTTTCTCGTTATAGGTTAGGGGGAGATTTTCGCTCCCCCATACGTCAGGAATTGTTGAAGCCTAAAACAAGAATGATACCGTGGGTGTTTGACAACTGGTGATTTATTGCTCGGAATTCGACGCAGGTGGTCTATAATTATGGGTTCCTAGAAGGGTCAGCCGTCTTCCTGTCGAGGTATCAAATTACAGCATCCGCATTCCCAGACAGGTCTCGACTTGTCGGTTTTTTGTGTGAACACCTGCACCCTCCAGTCGAGGTATCAAATTACAGCATCCGCATTCCCAGACAGGTCTCGACTTGTCGGTTTTTTGTGTAAACACCTGCACCCTCCAGTCGAGGTATCAAATTACAACATCCGCATTCCCAGACAGTAAACTGGACGCGACGGTTATTTGTGCGAACAGCTTCCTCGGTGCAGAGTACTTGAAGGGGGGTGTATTGATACACCCCCCTTTGCAGTATATGTTCAAAGCATTGCAATTATATTCTCCTCAAAATTTGCATTCACTGGTAGTTCAATTGTCCGCAGGCGCTGATGGGCTAGCTCTGTTGATTTAATTACTAGGGGGAGATTTTCGCTCCCCCTAACACATAATGGGTTAGGGGGAGATTTTCGCTCCCCCATACGTCAGGAATTGTTGAAGCCTAAAACAAGAATGATACCGTGGGTGTTTGACAACTGGTGATTTATTGCTCGGAATTCGACGCAGGTGGTCTATAATTATGGGTTCCTAGAAGGGTCAGCCGTCTTCCTGTCGAGGTATCAAATTACAGCATCCGCATTCCCAGACAGGTCTCGACTTGTCGGTTTTTTGTGTGAACACCTGCACCCTCCAGTCGAGGTATCAAATTACAGCATCCGCATTCCCAGACAGGTCTCGACTTGTCGGTTTTTTGTGTGAACACCTGCACCCTCCAGTCGAGGTATCAAATTACAACATCCGCATTCCCAGACAGTAGACTGGACGCGACGGTTATTTGTGCGAACAGCTGCCTCGGTGCAGAGTACTTGAAGGGGGGTGTATCGATACACCCCCTTTGCAGTATATGTTCAAAGCATTGCAATTATATTCTCCTCAAAATTTGCATTCACTGGTAGTTCAATTGTCCGCAAGCGCTGATGGGCTAGCTCTGTTGGTTGTAGCGTTACCCTGATCAACTCTTGTATTAATTATCCAAAGTATGTCATGTGGGTACTGAGAATACTCGGCCTGACGAGGAGATTCCAAAAATGCAAAAAAAAGGTCAAAAGTGTGGTGCGGGCCCCTTTTTTGTAAACATCATCCAAAGTGTACGATGTGGGTACTCAAATGACTCGGCTCGACTAGACGAACAAGAATCTGCAATCAGAATTCAAATCCGACTTATGGTAACCGATATAGCCCGCCCCCCCTACATCGTCCAAATGTACTTTGTGGGTATGCAAATTTCTCGGCTCGACTAGACGAACAAGAATCTGCAATCAGAATTCAAATCCGACTTATGGTATCCGAGATAGCCCCCCCCCCTACATCGTCCAAATGTACTTTGTGGGTATGCAAATTTCTCGGCTCGACTAGACGAACAAGAATCTGCAATCAGAATTCAAATACGACTTATGGTAACCGAGATAGCACCCCCCCCCCCTACATCGTCCAAATGTACTTTGTGGGTATGCAAATTTCTCGGCTCGACTAGACGAACAAGAATCTGCAATCAGAATTCAAATCCGACTTATGGTAACCGAGATAGCCCCCCCCATACATCGTCCAAATGTACGTTGTGGGTACTCAAATTTCTCGGCTCGACTAGACGAACAAGAATCTGCAATCATAAATCTGATCCGAGGTTAGGTTAGGTTAGGATGGGTTAGGTTAGGTTAGGTTAGGTTAGGTTAGGTTAGGTTAGGTTAGGTTAGGTTAGGTTAGGTTAGGTTAGGTTACGTTAGGTTAGGTTAGGTTACGTTACGTTAGGTTAGGTTAGGTTAGGTTAATATTCGCAAAAAAAAATTTGCAAAAAAAAAATTCGCAAAAAAAAAATTCGTAAAAAAAAAATTCGCAAAAAAAAAAAAATCGCAAAGTGTCACAGACGAGACCTCGGGGGGGGGGCGTCCCTCCTGTCCCTCCTGAGCCAGGAGTGTCCAATATACCCTACTTTCATATATATATATATATATATATACAAATTTGAACGAATGGTGTTTTTGGCATCTGGGGACCTCAAAATTAAATGTTATCATGGTCTTGGGCTTAAGTCTTACCATGAGACCTATGGTAATAGCTTCTTCCCTATAGGGGAAATTCGATAACAAAAGAAAATACAGTATCTTTTATTACCGTTAAACTTTTTTAAATTGTACCTTCAAATATTTGTATAACTCATTGTTAGGTCTATGGGCTATGTCTAGCTGGCTCCACTTATACACTCAACCACAGTTGTTCTTACTAAATGGTCAGCATGTAACGAGTGAATAAAATATCCAAATTCATAAATACTATATAGCCTTAAAAGCCACTAGTTAGTATATAACTGTGTGACTCCACTTATATTTGATAACCAGTACCAAAACGAAAAGGTGAGTAATGCCTATCGTTTTTCTAAATTCTATATCCAGCCCAATACTGCCTATAATCCAATATCCATCCCAATATTGCTTGTAATCCAATAATTGTTTGGCAAAATGCCAATAGAAATACCAGGTATAAACATTCGGTGATGTTGAATGATGTTGAGTATGGTCATTAATATACTACATTTGATCAATGCAGTGACTAATTTAATTTACCTTTGGTTTCTGTAACACAACAAATCAAAATTCAACAAAACTTTAAATAGACTTTTGATGCATTATATTGTAGAGCCAGATAACCGCCTTCGCAGTTATGATAAAATTGTCAAGAGTTTATAATATTATTAATAAAACTAACAAGTATTAAACACTGTAATTTTGCATAACATATTAGTTATATAGTTTGTGCTTCCTCATTATATGTAATAAGGCACAGGCAACATTAAAATTATAACTAAACAAATTTGATTGCTATGGATGTTCTTAATTTATTTTATATATTTCCAGCCTTTAATTAAATCAACATTTAAGCGGTTTTAAAGTAAATGGCATACCTGAGATCACAAGTGATCAGCTAATGTATTTTCGTTTAATTAAATGGTTTAAAACAGACGGATACAATGGACTTCATTAAGATGAAATGGTTGAGATTAACGTAAATCATATCATTTCATATTCAACATCTTCAAATTGAAATATTTGTTATTGTCATAATAAAACAATTAAAATCTAATAATTGTTAATAATACATTTATCATTTGCATTGCTTTAAATTTGTAACAAAAGGGAAAATGATAGAGATAGTCATATTTAAAGAACAAAGCCCAAATTAATTTCTTTTACTAATGCTAAGCATTTTCTAATGTGACGAGGCAAGTATCGAATAAGAACAGCTGAGTGGTCACAGCAGCTTCGTCAAATTAGTAGTTTTAGTACTTACTTAATCATTTTGACTGTAAAAATAAGAATTGTAATCAGCAATTCAACCAAGTTTATAAATAAAATAATAAAATTATACTTATAATCATCTCGCATTAACTTGTTTTATAAGTAAATTTTTTTATAATTATTCTGGCTTTATTTATATATTTAGCTCAAACTAATCTTAGTAATTCAATAATGTAGTAAGTTATATTAAATAAAAGAAATTAAAAACATTATTTAGTATTTTATATCCAGCTTTACATGTAAGGCAAAAGAAACTAATACCTTGTTGAACTTGTAACTATTTATTGTGATACTGAACGCAGATTAAGAACTACTAGGGTTATGTATGATATTCCGGTATTGTAGCGTCCTTAAACGTTTTGATACTTAGATTTTAAGATATGGATGTGAAATAATACAAACTTTACTATAGGAACCTAATTGCAAAATAAACTAATTAGAAATAATCAATAAAGCGTGTAGAGATTAAGTGGAGTTGCACTTGCATACAAAATATCATCAGTCTAAAACAAGATGAACATGGTGTGATCTTTAGAGTTTTTAAACAAAATGAAAGAAAAATAGACAAATGGACAAAACATCTGAAAGATATCAACCTACAAGACTACCTTATTTTGATTTATTAACATGACAAGAAATATGATTAGATTTTTTTTTTATTCTTTTATTTATTTCATTCACAGTTAGTTGATTCCTTATATATCCCCAAGATATAAAATAATGTCATTATAATGTACCTATTAATTGTGATATTGGATGATATGTCATAATTTAAAAAATCACACTATATTGCAACATTCATACATGTTATGAACTCGAATTATATAAAATATATAAGTCTGTTAAAGATTATAATAAAAAATGAACCAATCTAGTTTTAAAATTATCAATGTTAGCATAATACAAGCTAGGGAAAATAAATTAATAAAATATTATATTTTTAAATTGATTTAATTATTATTAGGTTAAAAAAATATTTATTTATTGTTGAATGAACTGTACCTTTAGTCAACAGTTACATTTCCAGGAGATCAATCCTACATGTTTCGGAACTCTTGTTCTATCATCAGGGTGTTTACAAAATTGTCTTTCTTCTTTTGCAGAAACATATTTAAAAAAAAAATTAAATATTATACACAACACATACGCACATTTAAACATAAATTACTTCCGTTTCGTATAAATTATATTTATAATTGTATTAGTATGACATAATTAAATGTGTTTATATATTTTTTCGCAAAAAATTAGGTATATTGCACACTTTTAAAAAATAAAATGGTGTAGCCATTATGAGAATTATTACTTATTAATTACATGATTTCCAAATTTGTTGATTAAAATTTGCTTATAATTTTATTTTGTTCTTAGATTTAAAATGTATAATTAGTAAAATGTCTTGACAATTTTATTATCTCCAAAGAATTTACACTTACAATTTGTTACCATCCCAGGACCAAATACCATGCTAAACATTATTTAATTTAAACATAGTTTTATTAATTAAATCGTCTTCATTAAACTAATATAATGAATATTTCTCTAAAATTGTAAATTTTTAGGAACACACTATAGATACTGGATTACAGTGAATAGATTGAAACTAGGGATTATTAGTCAGATTATGTTAAACTGAACACAATTATAGTGACGGACAGTTTATACCACGTGGTTATATCGGTAATATATCAAACGATTATTGGATTATAGGCAATTTTGGCTGAATATTGTATATGGCAAAACGCTGGGGTAAACTCACTTTTCAAGAAGGAGCTACTTTAATATTGAACGTTTAATTTATTAAAAACTCTCTGCTAGATTAATTAACTAATTTAGTATTAATATATTTAAAATATCTACTGAATTAAGCAATATAAACAGAGGTAAAATTTAGTTTCTAGTGTATAGTTAGCATTTTGTATAATATAAAGCAAAATAACCGAAATAAATGTATATTATTTATCAGAGTAGGCTTAAAAAAAATTGGGCATAGCATATTTACTTAACTCAGAAATATTAAAAGCTTGTTGGCCAACAGACGTTTTCTTGTCCAAAAGTAATTAAATTTTTTTACCATACTACGCTGTAATCACCTGTTTTCGGAACGTCATTTGAATACCGAAAGTAGAGTTTTTCCGCCCTAGGGCCGAAAGTCATCTGATCTATTTAGCCAATGTTGTCAATATGTTTTCAAGCGTACACGATGTAACCTGGTTAATACGTATCTATTATTTTGTTTTCTTTGGTTGAAACACTGGTAAAAATAACAAAATATTCAAAACATTGTACTATCTATGTTTTGTTTATTTAGTAACTGTGTTTATCCCGAGATGGCATGCGGCTGCTCCTATTTTATGACCGATCACATTTAACCCGTTAGTAATTAAAATTACCAACATCCCTTAAGATTTATGTTTTCAAATAATCACAGCTGTACATTCAATTTGTATGTACATAGTGACAAAAAGTAAAACAGAATGATAATATTTCATAACCTTATAGTTTCGTTAATAGGAAGTTAATTTTCAAATAAATATTAACATTTTTATTTTATAGTGTTTATTTCATATTGGGGTATGGTGAAAAATAGCGTTCGCACTTCTGCCGAAAGGGTTTTTGCATAGCCCTCGAAGGTTTTTGACCTCGACTTCGTCTCGGTCATAAAACACGATCTCGGGCCAGCAAAACCCCACTTTCGGCCCTTGGGGCGAAATATACTATTAAGTCAAATATTCGTTAATATTCAAGATGAGCACGTTCGCTTAGCTCACTCGCCTATCGAACAAAAGTTTTAGTTGCCATTCAAGTAGTTTTTTATTTCCATTATGAGAGTTCCTATTCAAGTAGTATTTTTTTCCATAGTGAGAGTTGCCATTCAAGTAGTGTTTTATTTTCATAATGAACATATGTTTATGCTTTTCAAGTATGTTTAGATATAATTCTTGTTAACAGCTGTTTGGTGTAACTAACTGAACTTTTATAAAATCAATGGAAACTTTAAAGCCCAGTGGGACAAAGCCCGTGGGTCGGATTAATAATTTTATTTTTTTTAACCTTGTCCTGAAATTAACGGACCCAAAAAAATTATTATTCAGTTTGGTGCAATCATTCTCAAGATATGGAATGTGAGAGGGAAATAGGGATTCATTTTAATATATTAAGATTAACTTTCAGGTGTTATTTCGAGTCAAATAAACATCCTAAAAGCAATTATCCGTTTAGGACTTCAATGGTCCTATTAGCAAATTCTTATAATCTAATGTATATTTAATATTAAAATTTCTTTGCGACTTGTAAAATAATATTTTACTTTAGTTTTGATAAGATAAATATCGTAAAGCTTGATCGTAAATAATTCTTGTATTAATTTTGTCATGTCCATTTAGTTTAAAATAAAACCAGGTGATTTACCAAAAGTTCCAGTAAAGGAAATGTTAATATTAATTTGATATATAGTATATTTTATTTATTTAATTGCCAACCGATAACTACATTTAGATTTTTTTTTAAATTTACTTATCATCAGAAGATTAGTAACTCGGTGTAGTTGTCATTATGCTAAATATAATGGGTATTGACTTAATTGTTTTCTTTATAGAATCATGGTATGGTCGAATCAGAGAAGAAGATGATTTTATATTAAACACTTGCTGCCTAGCTACATAAATCATTGTTTATTATGAGTTTTGGTGAGTATTTGTAATATTTTGTGATCTAACAAATTTATTATTACTTTTTCATAAACAACTAAGATAATAAGCCTTCTAGAAATATTATAAATTACATAAAAACAACTAAATAATGTGTTAGACAGTGTTGTAAACTAACGAAATCAACGGTAAAGTATACCTTAAAATTGTCCTGCTACATTTTAAATAATCCAATATAAATTAGTTTTGGCTTTATTTGTTTTTAATCTAATGGTCCTATCAACTTTAAAAACGAAAATATCAGAGAGGTGTTTTATTAACTGTACGTGGTCAGTTTTCTAGCCCGTTAAACTGAAAAAATTGGGCCGTTGTGAGGCAGATAAGATCAACCTCTACTTTATATATATTTAATATTTTATTTTACCAGGACTAATAAATAAATAATTACTTTAACTTGTTCAGTTAAGAATTTATATCAGAGACAAATAAGCAACCAAAATTATGAGAAGAAGGGAAAATATTGAAAATAGAATAGCTTTAAATAAATATAGTTTAGTTTTTTACATAAGTATATGATCAAGGTATCAGATTCATAAAAAATATGTTTTATAATAATAAATTAAACAATTTCTATAGTCGTATATTACGTGTTGATGTATTTATGAATTTATTTTTAACGGTCAACACCATTTATAAATATATATATTACATAATTTAATAAATTTAGAAATTGTATATCCAGCAACATATTTCATTTGTTAATAGAGAGAAAGTAAAAACACATTATATATATATAAAAATATGAGATTATTTCTAAGTTATAAGTAATTTGCTTTCTTTGAAATGAATGTTTATAATAATTAAACTGGATAAATGAACCACGTCTCACAACAATACCATATATATGTATACTTATGCTACACTTATATTCAAGACGGTAAACAAAAAGGATAAAACGTGGCAATTGATTGTAACCAGTCATACTGGTTATCATGAGGCCCAATCAGAGAATCAGATAATACATATTACGCACAGTTGATGTACTATTGGCTATCACCAATGTACTAATCTTTTTATTTTATATATTTTCAACGGCAAAACCCCAATTTGAACAAATGTTACAAGGTAGCTTCACATCGATGACAATAGCATTTGTAATGTTAAATAATAAATAACAGGCGTATAAGTGGTAATCTAACGTGAAAGCAGCTTAGATAAACATTGATGTAAATAATTAACAAAGAAACAATGCAATATGCCGAGGAAAAATGGCAATAAAAAGTTGCTGATTGTTTATAATCTCATAATGATTACAATAACATAACAGCAGCTATAATATTAACAATGATAATAAAAATTATATTGTGCAGCAATAACTAAACGATAACTATAACAAGAACGATAGTAACAATCTGCACTGGTCTGATACACTTTCCCCCACTGCACTGCACTAGTGTATGCACCACTACGCTGGAACAATTAATCCAATATACTATTGCTATTGGTAGCCAACAGTATATACGGTGTACTCCAGTTTTATTCCGTCAATCTCTGTTTTCACCTGATGATGACCGGTGTGACTGGCCAAAATCGATCGCTTAGTTCCATCTCTTTTGTATATTTACCATATTGTATGTGAGTTCAGTATAAGTGTAAGTGAATTTTGTAAAATATTTTACAAAATATTTGTAGGATTGTGAGACGTACTTTACTTATGCTGTTTAACTGTATCAATACGTATTATACTACTAAATAAATTATTTATTTTATGCAGGTATACACTATTCGACAAAAGAACATAACACCTTGAAAAATACTCTTGTAAAACGGTAAACATTAATTTATTTAATGATTTTTTACTTTAAAATTGTCCAATCTTATGATCGTTTCAGCTATTTTTTTAAATAATTATTTGAATGAGTTAAAGTGATTTGTATCATTATATCCCTGCATAAACATGCTTTCCTTTTTACTTTCTCCCCCTATACATAGTATATGGAGAAAGTATTGTTTTCGTAAAAATTTTCGAATTTGAGTTGTCAGTGGAAATATTCGTTTTGGTGCTCCCTGAACCCAAAAAAGTGGTTTTTACGTGATGTCTGTCTGTGTGTGTGTGTGTGTCCGTGTGTGTGTGTGTGTGTGTGTGTGTGTGTGTCTGTGTGGATGTGTACAGAGCTAGAGCCCTAACCTATGGGCCGATTTTAATGAAATTTGGCGTGTAGGTACTAATCCACGATATCTCCAGGCGTTTTTTTCATTTTTTTTTCATTTTTGATTTTTAAGGGTAATTATCCCCCAAAAACCGCCAAAAAACATGAAAAATCCAAATTTCTCAAAAACGGCTCTAACGATTTTGATTAAACTTTCGTGGTTTGTAGAACTTTAGGTTTCCAACAAAATGACACCACCCGAATTTCTGGAAAAATGCGGGTTCAGAAATTACAGGACTTAAAACATCAAAAATTCAGTTTTTTGGATTTTTCATAAAAAATCATAAATGTTAAAAAAGATTACTATTCACCATTAAAAAGAGCTCAAAAAACTAAATAAATTAGTATTTTAAATTACTATTCTACGATTGCTAGTTGCGGAGAAAATTGAAATTTTCATTTAGCAGTAAACACAGTACGTTGTCCAATGTTATTCTTATGGGAATACAAAAATAACTATTTCTCTCTTATTTACTGATCAATTTCATTTGATATGCAGGTCAAGTTAGCATTGACCAACAGATGATGTTCGAAATGTGTTGCTATTTAACCCTGGGGAGGGGGCAAGGGGGCATTTCCCCTCTCAAAACTACTGTGTGTAGCAACGAACTCTATAGTGACTCCAAAAAAGCAATTTGGGTGGATATTTCTGAAAACAACTATTTTAGACAATTTTCTGTACATTTATCTATACTTCATATTCTATATTTAGTAAATAACAAATATTTTTGTCATTAAAGTTTGGCTAAAAGGGAGAAAGTATGTGTCAGTTTCCTGATACCGTTTATTAATATTTACTGTCAATTAACTTCTTCAATATGTGTACTGATACTAATGAGATCATTAAAATCCGAAATGACTAATTATATTATAATAAACATTTTATTTTGCAAAAAATTAAAATAATATCATGCATAAGTGAATTCATTTCGATGGTAGCATTTGGTATGAAAAAATTAAAGAGATGTGTTATTTTTTGTAGTTTTTTCTTTTGTTCATTGATCGTATTGAGATGTATAAAATTATTCAAATGTTATTGTTGTTTTATATTATTGTTGTTGATACTGCTATATTTTGTTATTTTTATTGTTATAGTCCACCATATGAACATCATAGCATTCCTGTTACATTTAATATTGTTATGTTAATTAGGTACTGATATATCATTGTTTTATGATTGTTATCTCTCGTAATCAGTTTCGTATTACCACTTGTCAGACTCACGTAATAAGTTTGTTTATTTCCTTATGAATATTTTCACTGTTTTCAACTAAACTTCCATTGCTATATTTTGATCCAATGTTAAATAGTATCCATACGTACGAAACTGAAATTATAAGTTATTAGAGTGATCACAATAAGGCAAATATGTATAGCCTCTTGTCACTAAGTATTTGAAAAATTTTAAAGTCTTGGCAACCATTGAAACTAATAAATGAAATGAATAAATGAATAAATTAAATTAAAGAATTCTACAGACTTCTACCCGTAAGGCTGTCTTAATGTTTAGTTTATAAGTTACTATAGTCATTATTGTTTAAAAATTCAATATAACTGTAGTAACTCAATATGTGGTGAAACGGGAATATATCTGACAATCAGCGTTGAAAGCATTCAACAAAGAATGGAAAAACCATGTCAAAAAAGCAGCTGCCAGAATCAGAAGTGTCTTTGAAAGAAGCGCTAATGGAAATATCGAATCCAGGGCGTGCGTGGTTCCTTTTGGGATGACTTTATTGTTCCCGATGAGAAATAAAACTCTAACCGAGTATTTTTAAGTAAAATAAAATCAAGTTAAACAGTTTCGTAAATTTGTTCGTTACTACAAAAAGAACGTTGCAATATGTTAATAATAATAATAATAAAACATTTCTTATATATTTTGTATACAGTATTTATAAATAAATAAAATAATATAAGCTTTGTATTTATTTCATGATAAGGTGAAAAATTTTATTATACCTAATAATTATATAATATAAAGGAATAATAATTAGTTATATATTAGTAATAATTTATTTTTGTTTGATAATTTTCCTATGTTCAAATTAAATGTTAATAATTATTAGTAATTTTTGTAACTATATTTTTCCACGTACAGTAATATTTTTTTAATTTATTTTTGTTCATACAGTTATATTATTGAAAGTTAGAAACTACAATTTATTACTAAAAATTCGTAAGGATTTCAGGATTATTAAATATACTGCAACATAAAACACTACTAATACTGAGTTAGTTACTGTATATTTAATGTTTTATAAATTCATTTTCTTAATTTACTCACATTTTATTCGAATGTTAATTTTATAATGCCTTATGTAGTTTGTCTACGATAACCTAGCTATCAACCAAACATATGTAATGCCCTAAACCTTACTGTTAAAAGATGCATTTTAAAATTCACCTTATAAGTATAACGAAATATTGTAGCTTATAATTTGTGTAAAAACATTAATAACTCTTATTGCCATATGATTGTTGTTGAATCTAATGACTTTAAGAAATATCAAAAAATTATCTTTTTATTTGTAACTTTTATGTCGAATAATACCTATTGACATATTATTTTCTAGTTAAACTAGGGTTTTATGCAGTATAAAAACTATTTTCTATAACTACATCTATTTTGTTATCAGTTCCACCTAATTTTTATCATTTGATCACAAATGCGCTTCTGCTTCATTTATTCTTAAATGTCCTGATTGTTCTAAATTGTGTTATCAATGAGATCGCTACATTGACTGACCATATCTATACGTCTTACTATAAATAAGTTCAGATTTTCTGTAGTGCTGTATGTTAATCTATTGTTTAATTTTTGTTATAATACCCCACGGTTAATAATGTTTACCCACCAGTGATAACTTTTGATATATTAGAGGGAAACGTGTGTTTCCTTTGGACCTTCAAATAAGCTATTTGATTTCCCTATTAAATTTGAATACCAGTTTAGGTTTATTTAAATTTATATAATTGTTTATTTGAACACATATATTTTTGGATAAGTCACAAACTGTAGCGGTTCTGAATTTTACCAGGTGAATATTGTCCGGGCACAGCAATGTCACAGTGACAAACACTTGAACTAATCCGCTTGCTGGTGACAGCGGACTGTGCTACATCTATTGTCGTTTATCACTATAATCCTTTATAGCCAGAGTTGAGGCAATATTTCAATTCAGATTAAGATGTAAATTCTTTACTGTGCCAAAATATACTATTTAAGTACAAAAGTACTGATAACAAAATAAAGCTGAAGATACACTTTTAAATAAATATTAGGTGATATATTATCCGTATAGACATAAAAAAATGTGTTTTAAATGTCTTTTTCTGTGGCATATAGTTTTATATTTACCAAATATAAATGATTTAATCATATTCTTAATTAAAGGATTTTATTAAAATAAAATAAAAACTAAAATATAACTTAAACAATTACCTTTATATTGTGGAATATCAATTTTAACTATACAGTAATGTTTACGGTTTAAATGGTAAGTGTTTTTAATTCTAAGTAATGAAACAGTAATACTCTAAACGATTAAAATGACAAAGTTTTATTAACTTCTAATTATTTTTATCATATTTCCCTTTAGTTCAATCTTGTTTCAATGTGTTATGATAAATATACAACCTTAGTGTTTACTAAAATAAATAGAAATAACACAACTAAGTTAAAAATTGAATAAAAATTTCCAACCTAGGTCCAAAATCTTTAAACATTATTTTCATTTATCATATTTATTATATCAGGGTATCAATAATATACTGAGCCAATCAAGTAACTATTAGTCCCCATTAGTTCCTTTACCAGTTTAGGGTAATGGCCACTTTGAGACAAATGAGTTTAGGAACTGAATCACCACTCTTTTGACCACGAGGCATATATTGTTTCCCTTCTGAAAAATTGTTTTAACTGCTACTTAATCAACTTATTATTTTATTTGTGGGGCAAAGCTATTTTGGTACATTTTTAAATTCCAAATTCGAAAACTAAACATTCCTTTGTTTTAATATCAAGACTGCTCCATCAATATTTTTAAAACAAAACAAATCTAAGTGAAGGACCCACTAACGCAGAGTAAAATCTGTAATGATTAATTTATGTTCAACTTATATTATCTTTAAATTTACAGGCCAATTACAGTTATAATAGAAAACCCTAAATATGTTTTTAGAACCATATTTAATTTTATTTTACGTTTCCTTTTTGAATTTAGATAACATTTTAATTTTCTAATAATTACTTCCCATTTGCAAAATTATTTGGATGCAATATCGGCCTTAATGAACGTAAAGTGAAATGTGAAATGCCATAGCAATAACCCCCACCTGGGTACTCTTCGTTTAATTTCTAATTTAATCATATAGGGGTTAATAGTATATGTTTAGTACGCAATATGAAACAAGCTGTGCCCGTTCTTTCCACAAGGATATCATATCAGGCTAACCAGTTGTTTGAATTATGTCGCATAAAACAAAGTTAACAAATTAAATTTAACGTGGATTTTGTATTTCAAAACCCCTAGCCACATTTAGAAAGGAACAATTTGTATTAGTCAAACCAATTCATCCAACACAATACCCGCCCCGAGGGAGCACCACATGACCTATCATTCTCCCTTTTACAATATGAGGCCTCATATTGGCCATAACGCAATAACCTTGTGATATATTGCCAATAACACGGTGAGGTGAACGGACAAATCTTTAACACATTTGGAACTGAAACAATATTTCTGTAGGTTAAGTAAATAATTTACATTCGTTATTTGAAATTTAATGACTATAGACTATAATGACTATTTAACGTAATATAATCTAAACAAATTTTATTTAACATTACCTGTTAACAAAATTATTGAAAGTCTAAAGTAATATTTGTTTGTTAATTCCATAAAACAAGAATTAAGTTTATGCATTAATACATTATTCAACTTTATTGTTTTCTGGAATCAGTAGTTACTTACTGTATGGGATCAGTAGTTTTTAAGAAAATTACCGCCACTGTAATATCATACTCTATCATTAACGATTGACCACAACTCGCCTGATTAAATTATGTGTCTACTACCATACAACCGCAATTTATTCTAAGTACATTAAAGTCGAAGATTAAAATGAATATTTCCCTCGTTGGTCTAACATCACTTATTTGGGATTACTTATATTCACGCAGATTTTGTTTGTTAATGTGTATTAAATATGATTATTGCTCTGCTTAATTGTATAATAAGCACTGTAATTTTCAGATAAGCTTTTAAACTAATAATATTTCAGAATAATAGGTAATATAAGGCACATTTTTTAATAATCAAAATTCATTAATGATAAAATAAACAATCATGTAATGATTGTATACACACATACATTTTTAGAGTTTATACAAGAAGAACAATACTATCAACCGATACCTTATGAAGTACAGTACCCTCTAAGCGAATGACGGATGGAAATTGAGCTCATTTAGGCCAAGAAACTGATACGCTTCAGTTCCGGATAACAAAGGCCTTCCAAGACAAGCCCAGTCTTTCATCTCACACAGTCCTGATGCTGCAAGCATTGACTTCCTATGATGCTTCTCTTCTCGAAAACTTAAGATAACTAATACATTAAGTTACTGTATAATTTACATACTGAAATAGCCACATTAAAAATTATGATAACTTTTCATTTTGAGGTCCCCAGATGCCAAAAACACCATTTGTTCAAGTTTTTATATATGTATATATATATGTGTGTGTCCGTAAGCACGATAACTCTCGTAAAAAAAGGTCCAATCTTAATGTAATTTGGTACAAATGTGTGAAGTACCATTTATTTGAAAGAGTTCGAAAACCAGATGAATCGCACCATCCGAAGGGGGATTTTTGGGGGGTTTTGTACCCCAAAAAAGTGTTTTTTGGGGTTTTCACATGTAATTTTTATTTAAATCAAATTTAAATTTTTACCATTAAATTTAGCTTAAAAAAACAAACAATTTGGTATTTTTATCATTGTTCTACGTCAGTTGGTTACCGAGATATTGCAGGTGCTAAACACAGTACGTTGTCTAATGTTATTCTTATGGAGAAAAAGAAAAATTTTATATCTTCCTTATTTATAAACATTAACTGACGAAATTTGGTATATGGCTTCATATGGTTGTGGTTTATTGTTGTTTGCATAAACAAATGTTTCGCCTATGGTTCCTGTAGCAGCAAACCTACGTACTTTGTCCCCATGTTATTCTTATGGAAAATACTTAAAATGTTATATATTGCTTATTTATGGATGTATATGGATGAAACTTGGTATGTGACTTCACTAAGATGAGTTCTATTGATATTTGCATAAAAACCCATTATTTTGAGCGCCTTGTTGCAGCAAACCTGCGTACTCATCCCCAATGTTATTCTTATGGTTATTAATTAATATTTTAAATATCGCTTGTTTGGGAATATATTTCTTATGAATCCTGTTAAGTGTTTTAATGTGTTATGTTATATATTCATTGGAAATTCGCTGAGTATGCAAGATTGCTGGGACGGGGGTATATTCCATTTATCTGATAGTTTTCAGAGTCAACGGATGGCTTCTCATTGTTAGGGGGGAGCTACCTGCACTACAGTGGGGAGTCTTTAGCTGTTAAATGGATGCAAGGATGAAAAGACGAAACATTCGTGTTTTAAATGATCTGTATGAACATTTAAAAGATATACAAATTTGTTTGTTGGCTTCAGCTTATTATGTAATTTATTTCTGGTTGAACTATTATATTTACTCAGATATTTTATACGTTTAGTCAACAATTTGAATTAAATTACATCAAATCTAACGATATCCTTGGTAACTTTATAAAAGTAGCATAATAAACTAAAAACATGTTTTAAATACGTTTGTAAACGGAGATTACACTTTTATAATTTGTACTCCGCAACATTATAAGAATACAAGGATAGATTAATTTACTGGATAAAATTATAAAAAAGTATCGTTGGGAACTGATTAATTGATTATAATTTAAAATATTCACTATATTAATGAATTATATACATTAAACTATTATAGTAATATATTAATAACAACAATTAATCAGAGTTTTAATTTTACAAACGAGATAGGCTGCAATCAATAAACTTTTCTCCAACAACTACGACATAATGTTTTTTTACGATCTATGTTGTAAAATATTATTTTAAAAAATAAGTAATGTAATAAATAACAGCATCATTTATTAATTTGGACGGATAACATTTATGTTTAGGATTATTTTAAAAGTTATTCAGTTCACTTATTCGAACACATTTATTTCTTTTCAGTCATAAACAGTGGTTGTTGGTCTGAACTGCACAACAGGTGAATTGTGTGCGGCCCCTGCAATGTCACAGTGACAAACACTTGAATTAATCCGTGCGGCAGTGACAGAGGACTGTACTACATCTGTTGTTGATTATCCCTATAATCCGCTATAACCAGTGTTGAGACAAGATTTAGATTCAGATTAAGATTTTTAATTCTTTACAGAGCAAAAATATACGATACAAGTAAAAAAGCACTGATCATACACTGTAAAATTATATAATTCATATAAGCAAAAGCTAATTAAAATGGTAAATCTCTTCCTTTGAGTGTAATGTTCCTATATTATTAGTGAATTTCCTTTGGAAAGTGAACTATTAGCATGACCCGCACGGTGAAACTTAAGCCCGGGACCACAACAGAAGTTCCTAACGTGACCCCCTGAACACTTTTTGGGGGGTCGTTCAAAATTGTATATATATATGTGTGTGTTTGCACTGTAGCGGTCGCATTTGTTGTCCGATTAACTTCAAATTTGGTAGGGACGTACCCCTCTGTAATCAGTTGGACAAGTTTGTTGAGCAAAACAATCGGAAAACTCCAAACCCCTGTTTTGGGGATTAATTTTTCAAATTTCGAACTTTTGGGCCCAAAAAGGGTCAGAAAAGCCCCGGATGTAAAGTTAATACATGTAAAAAGATGGGATTTAGTAAGGCGAAAGTTTTAAGCCCTCTCTCGTCATTCTAGTATAAATATTCACCGAGTTATTAAAGAAAATTGTTTCGACTAAACACAGTACGTTGTCAAATGGGGTTTTTACACTAGAATAGCCTGCTACTCTTTTGTTAGACTGCTTTTATCATCCCCAGCAACCTCTTGCCTGCTTTCAAGCCTGTCTGGACCTTCTCCTAACATTATAATGCGCAAAATTGTATTCCCAGCTTTGCAGGTAAATAAAACCAGGAGCATCAGAACAGCAAAAAAATCGATGTTTTTAAATTTCATGTTTTTACACTGATTTTGAGTTTTGAAAGTTTGTATGTGGAAATTCACTTCCCTCACGTCAGTGTGCTGCGTTCGAACTCGTTTTATTTTCCAAACATATTATCATTAAAGGAACACCAAACACTGGCTACATATAACTTATAACATTTTCTATTTATATAATAAACTATACACTATATTATTAAGTGCAAGGAGTATGAATATTAAAAGTTTTGTAAATTCTTAAAACTAAAAAAAAACAAACGGTCAAATAAAATTTTGGTTAATTATTTATAATGTGTAGTTTAAGCTTATTTTGGATGTACTTCATTATTGATTAAAACAATATTATTTTAACAATTATACATAGTTATTACGTACTATAATAAATAGAAAGGGTATGAAAGTTATTCCATTCAACAAAAACAGCCGACGAGTTTAGATAAATAAGAAAAGAAAATAAAAAATTAACTAACGCATACAAAAACTTCAACTAAGATTTTATATTTGAAAGATTTAATAAGCTATATTGCATTTGTATAATACTTAAAAATATTTTTTTTAATTTACGAACAAGTAGAGTTACAGATCACAAATTTATGCATTTCTCAAAGAGTAATATTACAAACAATATTTTTAAACTACGTTTTACGTTCACGTAATTACTTTCCTTTGTAAAATATTGGGCTGCAATATCAGCTGTAATGGACATACCGTGAAATAACCTAACAATAACCACCACCTGGATACTTTTCGTTATAATTCAAATTTAATCAAATATGGTTTATGTTTAGTAACCAATATAATACAATCTGTGCCCGTTCTCCCCACCAGAATATCTTTAAAAAGTAACATATTATTATTGGTACAGCCAAATTATCCAGAACAATACTCGGCTCACGTAAATTTAAGCCTCTATAAGACTTACCGTGTTTTCTTATACTACATGTGACACCATAATGGCTATAGCTTCATAACCGAGTGACATATTGCCAATGACGCCACGAGGTGAGATATTTCATTAAGTGAAGACAAGACTAAATAATTGAGTGGTAAATATATATCTCATCTTATCTAACAGGAATCTGATAACACACGCTCCCGTTCCAGATGACAAAGGCTTTCTCTGTCCTCAACAGACTAAAGTCCTAACTGCCATTATTGCACTCTAATTGTATTACATTCTGTTAAAGATTTGAGTACTAACTCAGTTACACGGTGCAGTGAAAGGTAAAGCTAACTGCAATAAACTTTGGGCTTCGATAACTATTTCATTTATTTCTTGTATTTTATAGGTCGCGTACATCTACATATATTTTACAACAACGTATCTCTTCTGGAAAACAAATTAAAACACACGGTGGTATTTTTATGTTTTGGAAATTTTGGTAATCTACTAAAAGAGTTAATGTGTTCTGAGGGAAACTTGTTTAATGAGCTTGTGGTTAATTCAATTTGTGGAAACATAAAATAAAGTTTCTTGGAAGTTCTCGGAAACATGAGATCACGAGAATTAGAGATATAACAAATGTGTTGTATCAATCATCATACGTCATCGTTAAGGGGTGCGATCCTTTAGCATGATGGAGATGCATTCTCTACACTAGAGGAGCGTTACTGAAGTGATGAGATAAGAAGTCAAATTAAATGTATTACATAATTGCTAAAAAAAACATAGTTGTAAAATTTGATTTGTTTCTATTTACTTTCAATGCTGCGGTAACATAAAGTAAAATTGGAAGCATATTTATTTGTTTTACAATTTATTAATATGTAACATGCAATATTTTATTGGCCTTAAACTATTTATTTTGGATAAACTATATTTAAAAGAAATATATTTAAATTATTTTATAATTTCTTAATGTATTTATAGTTGATACCAATAACTCATGTAGGAACAGGATTGCGATAGTACAGAAATCATTTGAAAAAAACTTGATTAACCAGACGTGCAACGTTGGAAAATATAAAATAAATGATACTTATACACAGTAACAAATTGATAAAATTGTAGAAACAATACAACTTTCAATGAGCCTTACGTTATTTCTCATACTGGGAATATGAGATAACAAGTAAAAGTGGTTTAACAAAAAATGTTTGTATCAATCTTCGTACGTCATCGTTAAGAGCACGACCCTATGAGATGAGTGGCAGTATCTACACTAGAAGAGCATAACTCTAGACTATTTTTAAGAAATCAAATTTATAGTTTACCAAGATTAATAAGGAAACACCCGTTATTAAAAAAATCACTTTTAAACTATACTTTTATTTTAAGGTATCATAAAACATATTTCTTATTGAGTTACCTTACTGGTTTGATTTTAAGTAAACATTTTAATAAGGTCTACTTTTATTCGTTCGATAACAGGTTTGGTTCATATTTTGTTATTATGATTACTAGGCTCTATAACATATATGCTAGTATAATTCAACAAGATAACTCAAGAGAGTTTAAAATTAACTCATTTATTCAATAGATAACTTATTAAATAAGCTTCAAGATTATACTCCTCCTGAGGACCTAAATAATGTTAATAAAGGCATACACTTTATTTATTAATGGGATTTTTACGTAAACACATATTACTATTTAATTTAATTTTTTATTTAAATAAGTTAATATACCATCAATAAAATAGTCATAAAATATTTCCGATTAGGTACCAACACGGTGAAACTTTTAAAAGTAAATATTATTAATCAAAATTATTTTACCAAGAATAAATATGAAGTAATACACGCAAGTATATGTGTTACGTATGTATGTATCCAAACATCGTGCAGATATAAAAATAATATTTTAATTGCTAACAATTAGGTAATGCTATAAAGAAAATAAATTATTATTTAAATAAGTTGTATTTATTCATCAGCAATGCAATTGTAACCAATTGCATATTAATGCCAACTAGCTCTCCATCAATGATTATTCACCCGAATAAAAACTTCATTTCACGATGGTATATTTTCTACACTTTTTGTTTAAACAGTCTGCTCTAACTCTGAGCACAGACGATTTGTGTATTTTAGTTTTTTTTACAAGCCATTGAAACAATAAAATACACATACGACTTGTCACAGCTGATGGAGTTGTTTTGTCTGTTAGTTAAAATACACTTAATTTTAAATTTGCATTTATACAAATCATATTTGTTCAAGTGGAAATTTTTGTGCAATCATATTTGTTAGTGGTAGTTAATGAAATAAATTTTTACATTTATTATTATGAATTTACAACATGTATTAAATTAATAAATGTTAGACATTAGAATTGGTAATCATTTGATACATTTACAAACTAATTACTTTCATTAAAAAGTAAATGTTTTTTTTTTTTTTAAGTATATCTGTTATTTCACCTTTCATACCTTATGAAACTCATCAAACGATTAGATTAGTTTCATAAATGAGATTTTCTATATTATTCAAAGTAAATTTGTCAAACTATATTTCTAAACAAGTACTTAGCATTCTTTATTTATGGTACTTGTATTGCTAGATTCTTTAACTTAGAAAATACGCTACAACTTAACATTACATACTTTTTAAACAATTTATTTAATAATAATAAAAACCCATTAAAAAGTTTATGTAAATCACTAAATGGATTATTATAACGAGGGTAATATTTGTACAGGTCTCATCTCATATAACAGAGTGTAGCATGGCCGCATGGTCGTCCGCCATTTTGCCCCAATGCACACCCTACTCCCATTGAAACCAATATGGTTACCAATCAAACCGTCTCTTCACAAGTTGCATGGTTGTCAGCTGACAAACTTATAACTTGGGAAGGAAGAATATAATAAGTTAATAGAATAGTGGTATGCTGAAAAAAATGTCGGTCAGTATTTAGGCTACCCTTTTTCCCCAGACAAGACCTCTAGATATATACCTGACTGGAATTTTTTAATAACCAAAGAGTAAAAGCACCTGTGATTATAAAATAATGTTTTAAAGAAATATAGTTTCAGTAACTAGATTTTTTACATGAAACTAGTAAATATTACTAAAACAGGTTATGGACAAGTCAGTATGATATAATACTTACAGTCTTCTTAAATGACTATTAAATTTAATACGACCTGTTACATAAATTTACATAATATGAAGCAAGTCATAGTAAAAAATCTAAGTCAAAAACCATAATTGTAAAGACAACTTTACTTTTTTAATCTGATTAGATAAGAAAACAATGAATAAAGTATTAAATGTACTGCAGTAATTCAGGTTTTGTGGCTTCAAAATCAACTCGAATTTTCAAAATATCCATTTACTAGAAGATTTTTAATAGCGTAAATATTTTAAGAAGATATTAAATTTTATCCATGTCATTATTCCCATTTAATACCACTGGGCGTGTAGATCGATAAGTTGAAGTCCTTTCCTTCCAACTATCTTCTATCATTATCTTCTCTCTTCAGTTGATAGAGGACCACTGGACTCCTACAGTCCAGAAGTTCTCATAGCAGACTTCCTGGAACACTGAACAAGGTCGTAATCAGCAAACGGAACTTACTTGAACGCTTATTAATATTTGTCTGGTTGTAGTTTTAGGTTTTATCATTATTTGCCTTTGTCTTGTTATATATTTGTCTTTATATGATATTTCAAATATTTATAATACATTATTAAATACTATTGTTTTTTGTTTCAGCTGCATGTTTTACTATGTACGCGTATTCCTATAAACACATAATAAAGACGAGTATAAATAATTTTCAGCATTACAAGATTAGATGTGAAATAAAATATTACAACATATCTGCTAAAACTTTTCACATGAAACCATCGATTGTAATAATCTTACCAACAAAATTTCTGCAAAATTTATCCTAATTAAAAACTAGACGATAATCCTTGGCCTCGGTTAGAAACAGGTCAACAGGAATGCGATTTACAGCAAACAGAGCTACTGAGTTTAATACTTTCTGATACCCGGCTCATCGATTGGTTTAGCTACTTATGTTTTAGTGACTAAGTATTTTAATTATATAAATAAAATTTAATGTTTATCTATAAGAGAATTACTATATTTTGTATTTGTGATATACCTTAAGGTGTACAAGGATACCGGTAGTACGAATTATTTTTTACTATTAATTGTTAATACAGTAAACAAAACACAACTCTTTAAGACATTTTAAGTTTACATGAGTATTACGATGAGAAAAAGGTTTATTTGCCTTAAAGTTTTATTGATGAATAATCACGTTGTCGTTTTTTATTTGTTAATTTATTTATATGTAGTTTTTTTAAGATGACGTATAGCCTTAAAACAAAACAAAAACACAGTAATTGTTAGTAACAAATATGTTCCATGATAATTTGTAGTTGAATTGATCATGTAAATAGCTTCTAAAATTAATAAAATATAAAGACAAATGATTTTTAGTTTGTTCTTTTGATGATTTTTAATGTTCTTGACCAAAATCAAGGAAATTATATTAAATTTCCACTATTATTATATAATAATACACCTCATCAAATGGTCTTATTTAAAAAAGACTATAGGATTGATATTTATTAGGTAATGGTTATTAAACTATAGTGTAAATCTAGATTATAATAAATTAATAATAACATAAACAAATTATCATATTATGCTGCCCGATTACATATCAGTACGATAGTCCTGTAACATATCTTATTAGTGGCATGTTACAAAAAAACAGATATTATTAAACTCTTCGAGACATCAATTATGAGACACAATAAATTAAATACAATTCTGACATAATTCACAAGGTGATATTTGTACTCTTATCTGGTGCAGTATTTTTAAAAGATTTGCTGAAATTAAAAATTTTCCCCAAAAAAGAAAAAAAAACGTTGCCATGAATTTTAAAAGAGTACGTGTACTGGTACTCTTTATATGTGTTTACAAAACTAATAATTACATAACTCATGTTTATATGTCCAAATTTATTCGGTATAGTTTACTGCGATTTAAACTAATTAAAATTTTTAACTTGTTTGGTTTATATCACATTTAACAAAAATATAAAGCTCCGTGACTCATTTACAAATGCCAAACTATTTTGTCTGGCAATAAAAAATAATTTATGTGTAAATACGTATTTATTCAATTAATCGACACAACTATTTGTATTTTTTTTTATATCAGACTATAAACAAATTTTCTAATGATACCTTCGCATTTAAAATAAAATCACACGTTGCTAAATTAAAGTAAGAATAGCGGTAATGAGACAAACGTATATACCAACTTAAGTTATTCAAAAATACTAATTAATGTTGGTTCATTTATTTATTAACTTTTTAATTCTCCCTAAAGGATGGTAAAAAACGTATGCAATTATGGACGCATAGTCTTTCGGAGGTATTTCGACCGGTTTTCCATATTAAAAATATAGATTTTTTTGTGAATGATAAATAAATTTAGGTTTTATCAATTTGGAAATAATTATCCTAGCCATTTGTTTTGTATTATAAGTTACCGTATGCCTTGCTTTATCGATACGAATATTCCATTTACAACTTTACAAAATCTCACTGAACTAAGTTAATATTACTTATTATTACTATGTAGCACTTGATAACTATGACAGGTACTTTCAATGTGGTGAACTAATGATGAAAAACTAGTAATTTAAATTTGGTATGTATTATTTACGAATCATGACAACAAACTTTTAAAGCGAGGCTTAAAATTTCACAATGTAAAGTTAAAAAACGGGTGTTGGGTCAATGCACAAATGCATACAATATCTACAACATTCTATATTTTAAAAGCATAAGCACGCCTCGTCTGGTCTATCCAGGTTCATAGCAACCTCGAGTAAGATATAAACCAGCGAATGCGAACACTCTAGCCAAATCCCTAGACCATTAAAGTTGGTGGCTAGAATACGACAAATGTCTTCTTTACTGCTAGCACTTCAGTGGAAAATCTGAAACTAATCGTAACGTCACAGTACAAGTGTCGAGACACGTGGTTCATAACCTCTAAATGAGACTTGAATTATCGTCGATTTGCGTTTGATTAAGTATAGTTTGTATTTTTGTTGTGTGTAATGTTTCTAAGCCCATTTCAACGTGCTTAGCATGAAACGTGATAATTTAAAGTTTATACTGCAATGTGCCTGATTTTTGGGATTTTTTCCCACTTTTCATAAAGTCCATTATAAACCCGTAAAAAGTGTTATTATATAAAAATTATATTTGTGATGTAATGTTCCTAAGCCCATTTCAACATGCTTAGCATGGAATCTGATAAGGTAAAGATTACACTGCAATATGCCTGATTGCTATTTACACTTTTCATAAAGTCTTGTTTAACTTTTAATATTTTTTCTCTTAGTTTATTATAATAACTTACATGACTAGATATTTGTTGTGTTTAAAATATGCCCACCCTGCAACACCGCAAAATATCCTTTGGGCCTTTTAATTGTCTATAATGTTACACATACTTGGTTAACAAACTGGATTCTTGAAAATTGTCCTTCCTTGAGGAACAGCTAGACAAGCAAAATGTTTTATAACCATGTAAGAGCCTTAAACTCACACCACTACCCATAAATGATATCATGTTGGTGAGCATCTCATTTCTCTATTTGTTGCTTAAATACCCGTTTTTATAGAACCGTGGATAATATCATATCTGCCGTGTACAAAGGATTATGGAACTGTCCTCATAACACTTGGAATATGCAGTTGCTCTCTAGTACAGTAGTAACGGGTATGGTGAAGCGATTAAACCACCTGTGATACTTGCATCCCTGCAAATAATTTTTAAGTACCATCATTAAACGTTATGCCTTCTTTAATAATCATTAGTTTGTAACATTATACTAAAAACTAGTGAATTGAATTACTTATATTACCATCTTTATAAACACATTTAATTGTACTAAGATCACATTTTTTATTACATTCAATAATTTTAATAAATATTTTTTTACTTTGTTATTGGGAAATAAATTAAGATATTAACGTTACAGTTCGTTTTTAGGTTCATAGCATGGAAGGTATTGGGTGAAGTCATTGAATGACTATAATCTACACAACAAGAAATTTAAAGTAAATATATACTTCCTCATGTATGACATTTATTTGCATAATATTCCAGTCACAATTAACAAAGATAATTTATGTCAAATAATAAATGGATTTAGATGCATTCATACAACTTATTGAATTATAATAATACCCTAATACAGTACCTGCATCCTTAAATTTGTTCTGACTTATCATTACACCTATTTTAAATATTACTCGTTAAGGGTGCGCCCTACCTGTCTTCCGCACGCTAGAGTAATGATTTTACATCCCCCACATTGTAGGCTCAATTATTAACAAATTAAAAATAATTTGTTGCTTTATCATTCACTAAATGTTCATCTATGTATCATACGATTTAAAAATCGTGATTTTAATTAAAAATAAGTGGTAGGCCATTAGTAATGTTTTCAAATTAAGCGTTTTTCTAAAGCTTCCGGGCGTAAGGAGATAAAATATTTTGGAAAAAAAGGAATGGTACAATACCTAGATTGGAATCTGAAAAGTGTGAAACTGCAAATAGTTTGGTATAAATCTGTAAAATAACAGGTTGTTTGAGAAGAACAAAAATATCTTCAAGCGTAAATATGCATGGCCATGCTTTGTGGTGGTGCGGCGTTAAACAACAATGTGCGGATCATTCAATCTGGGGTAGGGCACACCCTTAACCGTTCAGCTCCTTATCGTATTCTTGTTTAATAGCAATGCCACCTTTTTAAGTAGTAGTTAACCACTAAAAAACCTTATTTCCGTATTTTAACTATTTAATTTAAAGGGCAATTATGTAGAGGGATGCTATTTATAACCATTGGTACATCTAAGGGTTTTTGTTAAATTGCTACCAAACTTTACCATAAACGATTCACTTATACGAGATGAGAAAACAATAATATAATTGGTAATTTTATATGTGAAAATATTAATTAAGAAGCCATAAAACTGGGTTTTACTAGGCGCAAAACTTTTCGGCAGCGGAGAGCGGAGAACGCTGGCCTTTACTTGTCATGTAATCAAATCCAAGGTGCGGCGCGGAACAATTCCGCTGTCTAGGAAAAGAGCCATTTGATTACATGATGAGGAAATGCCAGCGTACTCCGCTCTCCGCGTTCCGCGCTCCGCTGCCGAAAAGTTCAGCGGCTAGGAAAACCCAGCTTTACGTAAGAAATTACCATTTAATTTTTACAAAAGTATCATCCGTCTATTAAAATATTATCAACTATTTTCCAAAAAAATAACTACTTAAATAAATATGTATGAGCAGAAAGAATTTATTCCTAAATAACTCATGGTTGTTAGTGTTTATATGTTTGTGAATATGATTTCCTCAAAAGAGGGAAACAGATAAGGACCAAGTAGCTGTGTCATGGACTACATGGAGAGTATTCTGGATCGTTAAACAGGACAAACAGCTTAACGATGTCACTCTAGGACATTTGAAAGCCAGATAAGGCAGTCCGAGATTTTCGTTGCTATAAGTAGAAAAACATACAAAGACAATATTATGTAACATTTAATATTAGTAGCACATCAAAAGACATATCAGTTTGATATCATATGTTTTTGTGTGTTTTTCTCTTACTTTACCTAATCAATAAATATAAATTCCTTACGTATTGATCTACTGAGTGTAACAATATCTAAGAATAGAAGAGAAAAACTATTATATTGCCACGTGGAGACGCAGGAAGAAGAATCAAAAGAATGTTCCAGGAAATACTATATTGAGGACGCGCGTGTCTTTTCTTCGTAAAATATGTAAGTTTACATTATTATCACAATGGAAAATAAATTACATAAAACTTTCCGTTGGGCCAGCTTACTGAATTATTGATTAAACTATTGGATAAATGTATATTTTGTCGTGTAAGTGCCGTCTATATATTCACAAAATAAAAAATTACGTAAATTTTGTAAAAAATTAAATTATGCTGTACAAACATAACTAGCTTGTTTTGGCCAACAATAGAGAAGAACAACACTATTTTGTTTAAGTTTTAGAGGATTAATACCTGTTTCCTCTATGTTTATTGTATATTTTATTTTCTAGCTTTCAGACATACTTGATGAAAAATATAAATTTACGTTATATATTTTTGTGTGTTGATAAAAAGTGCATCTCATGAACGATGTTATAATACACATGCACAATAATATACACTGCCCTTCTTTACACATTTTCTAATATTTTTTACTACCATACTATTCGCAATTGAATGAGAAAGGCAAAAACTTACCCAAAACAAAATTCATTTAGGGTTTTTGTGTAATTTTTAATTAAAAAATTTGAATATCTGCCTTTTTTTTGGAGAATAATGCTAAATTAATTTGTTTTTAAATCGAGTCAAAATGTTATTAAACCACGATGAATGAAACTGGTTTGACAGCTAAACCTATCTACAGACATAAATTATTTGTAGTAAAACCATATTTTTCGTAAAACTATTCCGGAAACTGAGTGTTTTAAGTGATTTAATTAAAGGTGATTTAAAATTGTTAAGGTACCAATGCTCAATGTTTATGTTACATAAATGTTGGATAATTACTTCATTATGATTTGCTTACTTTAGACAGTTATTTTGAAGATATTTGACTATAGATATATAAATAAACGATTAAACGTTTTATATTCTATCATCGATGAAAATTATTAAATTTTGAAGTCTTTTTACTAAGAAAAATAAAAATTTGATTACATGCTACATTCGTTTAAAGTGTATATCAAATCAAATTAAGGTACACAATCAAACCACGACTGAATTTGCCTAAAATACTTGCTTTTCACACAAACTCTTAGCCACACCATAAAATTAATACCATAAAAGGATTCAAATGTTTAAACGGATAATTATTTCCTATACCTAAGCTTATTCTTTTCTTACCTACCTAATTTCATATTTCCGCTTATTTTAACATGTGACTAAAAGAATAAAATTGTGCAATAAATTCCAATCACCTCAAAAAATCCACGATAAAAAATTTTTATTTAAACAAGCATTCTTTAAGAATATCAACATATTATTTTATATTATTAATTTAAAGACCAAAGATGATATGTTTTTCGTTTTCTTTAGGAGTCTTTTTATGTTATTAAAACATAAACTATATTTACATTTTAATTAAAATTTAACCACAAGTTATAATTTTAATAAAGTGTTAGCAAATATATAATAGATAAACCCGTATTCCTATAAACATTTATAAAAATCCTATTACATGAGTTAAAATGTATTTATACAATTTTTCAGATAAGACAAATATAGTTGCACTGCCCAATCGAAATTTCTTGTCTTTTTTCAGAATCATTTTTGGAAAACATAAACATTCCTATCCTGCTACATAACATTCAACACGACCGGAGAAAAACCTTGATTGCTCAGTTGCAAACGTTAGTAATTTTGGTTTATTTGAAACTGCTGTTGGCATTACCTGGATTTGTGTAAACCTAATAAAGCCAAGGCCACATTTGCATCAAATATTTGCTATCAACAAAATAAAAGGCCTACGTTACGTTATTACTTTCATGGAATAAACAAACGATATACACTTTCAAAAATATGTTAGTACAATTTTGTTTTTACCCACCTCTATTTATTTTTAGTTTCGTTAGTTATGGTAGACGGTTTAATTTCCAAAATATACACAATAATACAGACAAATATATTTGAAATATAGTTAATTGTAGAATTGGTAAATTCAATAAAAATATGCAATTGCAAATATATTTTATTCTTTCTCAGCGTACACACTTTTCATCTTAACGGACATCGTTAACAGCGTTGTAAAACACTAAATTCAACCAAGATCTAACAGGAGCAAGTATGATAGTAAAACAGACTCAATATTGGAAAAGACAAAGTTACGAAACCGTTGAATACTTAAAACCACTCTCTAAACGGCGCGGGTGGTTAACAGATTATGCGATTATGGACGCATTTCCTTATGCAGAAATTACAATATTTTTGTTTCAATCTATACATATTGTAAGGCCTACAATTTCTCAACTCATACACTTGGTAACATTTTTGAAATTGGTAACCAAAGGTGAAATTAAAAATTCAAAAGTCTTAGACGCTAGGTTTCAAAAATGAGTTGTATTCATTGACAAGCTGCCATTTTGGAAAGAAACACGTTACAAACTTCCAACCTCCACCATTCGCCTATTTTTTAAAGCTCTTTAAAATGAGAGGTCACTATAAAGGGGTTAAAATTGTCAATTACACATTTGGAAATATTGAGTTGCCCCCAAAATCCTCCAATTTTGGGGGACACTCAAAATTTCCGATAGCGTCAAAAGATACTTGGCTTAAGTTAGCAGCGTTCCCTAAAGGTGATTTGTTTCTTTTAACAAACAAAAAAATTAAAGGGGGGAAGGACTTTTTTACACACTGTATAAAAGGCAAACCATTTACGATAAATTTTTAGGACTGGCAGGATATTGACCCCGTCAGGAACAGCAAACTAATAAAGAACCTTCTATTCCATAATCCCATTCTATTCTAATCTAATCTGTTTCTGCATTCTCCAGGAGGGTTCTGAAAGAAAAGAGAACGGAACAGCTGTGATGCATCGACGCAGCTAAACCTGGTGGAGCATCGCGGTTGAAATGCCATCTTTCGCGTACGAAGGCACCCTCTTGAAGTATTGCGAACAGCGTTTCCGAGAGGGCTTCCATTGCCTGGACCGATAGGTTTTTAGTGGGTGAGAGTCCTACACACCGGGGGAAACACCAAACCCTGACGGTGCATAATGCATTTTCCTATCGTAGAAAAAAAAAAATAAAAAAAAAATTCCATAGAAGTAATATATGCACCTCTAACCCCCTTCCCCCTCTATGTGATAGCCTTATAGCGTTGTCGTTGACCTTCCTAAATGTTTCTGGCTACATTACGTTCCATTTAAAACACATTTACATAAACATATACAATGTAGTAAATTACTGTTAGTGCAACAATCTCTGTGTATTTTAAAACTGGTTAATGTTTTTAATTTAAATAGTTCATCTATTCCAGTGTGTACACCATAGAATCCAAGACGGCTAATCTTTGCCTGACATGTTTATATATTATTCTGTAAGTGAAATATTTGAGTAAAATGTGAGGTAGTTGCGTAAATCGCAGGATGATGGGGGACGGCTATAATTAAAGGTATTGATCCCAGGAACTCGGTAAAAATAGCAGTATTTCCAAAAAGTTACCAGCAAACAAGAGATAACATCTTACATCCTCCGTAAGAAAAACATGGATTTATAAAAACGTCTGCTTTTTTACATTCAAACATGTAAATAAGGGTCTACTTCGTTTACGTACTGAGTACCTGGGGTCGTGCTTTGCTTGGGGAAGGTCAGTCAGTTTTTAGATGATTTGGAGTAATATTTCACCACTTATTCCCCAACTGATTATCAGATTTGTATTTTTATTCGTATTTATTGAGCTCATTTGCCTCTTTTCTGCATTTTTAAGGGCATTCCAATTGTTATTTATAGCTCAATTTCCCTTTGTTTCATTTTACCACTCTTTATATGTAATCTTCGCCCAAATATTTTAATATTTGCTCTCGGGAAACCACGTGTTAATAATCGTAAACAACATGAGATTTACTTTGTCAGTTCATTGATTGATTATACACAGGCGTTACAATTATTTTGTTTTGATTTTAAACTCCATAAGCCCAATATTAATTTCTTTTAACTTTTAACTTTCGATTTTTAAAATATTTTATTTTTCCTGGGGATGGGACCTGTCTAGAACTTATTTTTATCCCGGAAATTAGTTATTTTTAACATTTGAACGAAATTGTTCGTGCCGTTATTGAGATCAGAGTCGCAAGCAAGCAAGCACGTACGCACGCAATCCTTACTCATATTAGAGTATAGGTTATGAGTTCGTACTTATATTGTTTTAATTTCCTAAACATGTAAAGAGTAAAAAAAAAAACTAGTTGAGGCAGAGTTTTGGTACAAGGTTAGGGGCTTTGGCCCCTTCAAGCCACTGGTATGATTTAATACTCTTACTTATTTGTTACAATCATCCTCAAACGCCACTGTGCAGGTGTAAAACTAATTGTATCATCATGAAAAATGGATTTGCTAAAATACATAATTACATTTCCATACTTAGCTATATAAATCAGTAATACTTATTTATAATTTTAAGTTTAAGTTTAAGTTTAGAGTTTAATTACTTTTAGTATAGGTTTATATCATGTAATGTTTAGCCAGTTGACGTAGCTATTTTTTTGCCGTATACTATCACTGAAAAAAAATACAATTTCTTTGGTTAAAAACCGGATTACCATTATAATTTTCTTATATTGAGGTACACTGTTTTGTAACTCAATATAATTAATAATTAAAATAATTATATAAGAAACAACTTGCACCGCAGCAAAGTAAACTCTAGTAAACAAATTAAGGTGTCATCTGAATTTAAGTAAATTATTGTTGAAAATATTACCGAACCTACAATTTTAAAAATGTTGTGTATAAAATTGTATTATAATAATTAATTAAAATAAATCTTGAATTTAAAAAAGCCTATAAAAATAACGTATATAGCATAATTGTTATTATATGTATAAAACAAAAATTATCCAAGCCAAAATTTTTTTTTAAAGAAATCAGTGTCAGATATTTTTGTAAGATCCACTATTTCCCTTTATACAATATGTGGCCTCATATTGGCCATACAACCCAATGACCGTGTGACATATTGCCAATAACACCATGAGGTGAACGAACGCCACGTAACACGTTTGTAACTAAAACATTGTGTCTGAGGATAAGTTTTTCATCTGAATTATCTTAATTCATAGATTTCTGCATACATATTAATCGTTAAATTCACATACTGTCTGAGTTTACCTTCATTTAAAAATTATGTAATACATATTTCAACTTACATCCTGTATTCACGTTACAATATAAAAAGGCAATAAAAATATACCATCCATTGTATACATATTTTATCAGTCAACAAATATATTGCTATCAAGAGTGTAATAGGACTCCTAAGAAGTTATAAGTAAACTTTGTAAATAATTTTACGAAGGAAAGCTAGTATATTTGCGATTCACGGAATTGATAAAGGTTAGCCGTAGTAATAAAATATAGGATACTTTTAATTAAAATGGCATTTGAATCTAACGCAAGAGAATATTCCCACAAACAAACTTCCTCCCCCTCGCTTGTTAAGCAGCAACAACAATTGTCATATCGTTCAAATCGTAACAATACTCAATTATAGATTGCGTAACTAGCTAATGTTCAAAGTTGTTTTGCTCAATAATCTGTTGATATTTCCTTGGATGTCACAAAAATCTTATAAAAATTTTATTTCCGTTTTTATTATTTTTTTACAGAGAAAAATTTTGGATTATTATATTTTACGCGATTTAATTTAAAATGCGAAACGCAATGTTAACTTATTATTAAATTAAACAAATTTTATAAATCGTGTAGTATATTGTAAAACCTATTTTTTATGACTAAAACTTTATATGAACAGTTGTAAGATTTATTTCACATACAGTTTAACTTAAATATTTTAAGAAGTAGAGTGAAAATAAAACAAAATATCACAATTTGAAAGAGGGATTCATTATTTATGTTAACTGAACTATAGACAACCGCTAGATTATACAAATTAAGTTGAAGTATGTGACAACAGCTTTTTATCAACCTGACTGGGATAAGTGCATTAAATCACTTACAGTTGCCTTATGTTGTTTATTGCATAAACGCTTGTATAAAACGGACTTTACAATCATCCAGCCAGCTCAAGTCGTTCTTTATGCCCTTTTATCTTCTTTACTCCGCTTCCCCTAAATAAATCTGCACCTTGCACTTGTACATAATTTTAAATGGTAAATTTCATTACTAACGTGCAATTATCCGTTTGTTGGATTGCACTGCCATGTAGTGCAACATTTTATATGACATTGTGCACAATAATAAAATAACATTAAGTACATTATATGATTCGTCATTGACTACATATTTTGTGTTATTCCATGTAATATTTAGAATTCATTAAAATTTAAATGAAACACAAGGTAAACAACCGTAATGAAAGAAATGTTAAACAACGTTTTGTTGGAGTGAGGAGGAGAATGTATAAAAATATGTGCCTTATTTTAAACTCAAGTCACTTTATTATATATTTTAAAACAATTTACAGCTTACTAAATATACAACTTTATAAACACATCGATAAATAATATAAGATATTTAAATAAAATAACTAATACAAATTTATGTGATACTTTCGGAAAAACTAAATTATTTAATTGATTTGCTTAATTAAAAAAGGGATCATTTTGAAATATTTATATTTAAATTAAATTTATTTTTATATCCATAAAGAGAGTACCATTACAAAATAGGAGTTCTGGGATGGATAAACACGGTTAAAATAATATGTCTTACAATTTTTAGTTAAGAGAGCTATAATTATACTAACACTCTTTATCAAAACTTATAGATTTCCCATTTATACAAAATTCGAGTAACAGTTTCAAAGTAAAAGTATGGTCAAAGTTCTTAACTATGATTTCTGCAGTAATCCTAGTTTAATTTTTAGATGCACTGAAGCCAATATGCGGGCCAAATTTCAAAGACTCAAGACACAGCTTATGAGAGTGACAGATGGAAATTGTGCACCATCTAGTTCAGGAAGCTGGTAAAGACGGAAAGCTGGAATCCCAAATGGCAAAAGAGTTCTAGATATCCCCTCCCCCTCATCCCGTCTCCTATGAATTAAACTTAATCATCGCTGACCTTGAAATGCTCTTATCTAAGTAGCTATTTAGTATAGACCAAATAATTAATAAATGTATTCTAATGGCAGAGATATTTTAAAGTTACAGGGTTTAGTACTAATTAATTTTTGGGTTCAAACATACAGACATGTGAATAGACAAGGTTCATAATTTTTACAAAAAAACTTTAACAAATTGAATAAATAGTAATAATACAATAAGCGTCCCCCCGGCAGCACGGCTTTCGGAAGGGCCACTCAACCTTGAATGCCGTGGCTGAAGTCCTGGGCGCTGTCTAGCGGGCTGACACAGCATGCCATCAGGCCAGGCCGATCGTGCTGCTGGTCACCCTGGACGTTAAAAACGCTTTTAACTCGGCCCGTTGGGTGGACATGCTCGAGGCGTTGCAGCGGGACTTCAGGGTACCCGACTATCTATTGGTCGTGGTACAGGACTACCTGAAGGAGCGCAGGCTGCTATATAGAACAGAAGCAGGGGTCCGTTCCAAAGTGGTCACCGCCGGTGCGGCGCAAGGGTCGATCCTTGGCCCTGACCTTTGGAACGTGGCATATGACGGAGTGCTTCGCCTCGAGATGCCACCACAAGCCTATCTCGTGGGCTACGCAGACGATGTAGCCGCAGTCATCACGGCTCGGAATCCGGAGGTGGCCCAGCTTCGCCTCAACCAGGTGATGTTTCGGGTCAACAGATGGATGAGCGGTCATGGACTTGAGCTGGCGGTCGCCAAGACCGAGATCGTCATGCTCACGCGACGGAGGATCCAAACAGTAATCCCTATGACTGTTGGTGACGTGGAGGTTATAAACATATTTCAAAATGGAATAAAAATGAATAGAATTTCATTTAAGTTAATATTGAAAACAAATATGAATTTAATTTCAAAACTCGATGTAGGAAAGTTCAACGACGGTGAGGAAGTAGATGGCGTTGACCATACTCGAATTACCGGAGGTGTCGGGTAGCGGACAAACAAACATTCACAAAACACGCCTGGATTTCTAAAAACAGCAAACATGCTGATTAAATAGGTTCATTCACCGTTTAATCACTGCCCACCCGGAATTCTGCTGACCGGGAATGCAGCCAATAATAGCGGGGGCGAAAGTTCACTAATAACACGATTGGTTGTAGTGGGCGTGGTACATGATAATTGGGGGAAACATCGAACTGGTGGGAAAAACTTGGAAGGGGAGAAAAGAAGGTACGGGGATTTTTCGGCAAAGGAGAGAGGAAGCGGACAGAAGGGCTGGATCGAGTAGGCCCGGGTTACGTCAGGATAGGTGAGATTGCCACCTGCGTAGAGTCCAAGTCCTCATCGTCTACATCGCCCGATATCACTGGAGTACAGCGGAGCAGAAGAGTGGAGAGAAGACTGCCAGCCACGAGCCAGCATCCACGAGAGGAGTCCAGGCGCTTCAAACTGAGAAGGGAGAAGGTGTCCAATACGGCCAGAGTCTGTGACCGGAGGAGTGTCCAGGCGATCTTCAGGAGAGTCACCAACAAGGGACCACGAGGAGCCTCCAGGACCACACGAGCACCACGGGGGATCGAGGACCGACGTCGCACTGGGACATTCACCACTCTGGGTCACCAAGTTCTCACTTCGGGGTATGTGAAGTTTTTATCTTCTGCTAACCTTGCTGCTCTTATTTAAAAATAAATTGTATAGGAAAGCGCTCTAAAATTTGAGAGGAAGGATTAAATAAATAATCATCATAGTAAAGGAGAGTGATCTTTAATAAATAATCATGATTTAATAAAGATTAAAATTTAAAGAGTAAGCTTACTAAAATTAAGCACCCATTAATAGAGACGAATAGGAGAGATATTGTAAAATATTAAGATCTGTCAGATTTTAGTTAATAAAATGAGTTGTTGAGGAAGTGATAAACACAAGTTGTATTATGAAAATGGCTCGCAGGCTGTAATAATATCTGTAAAATATTTGTATATGAATTTACTAGTTTTTGATATCATTGATTATTGACGTGCTTAACCCGAGATGGAGGAAAATATATAATTAGAATAGGTAACTTGAGCTTAAATATTTGAGCTTTATATATGAGAATATTTATGGGAATAGAAATGGCCACACGGCTAAATAGCTGGAAGATAATAATGTAGTATATGTATTTTATACAAGAGTTGATTTGAGTGACGGGCCCTTTAAATTGGACTAGCGGCTACCGCCCAATATCTCATTTATCTGAGTCTAAAGTGTGAAATTTACTTAGTAGTTGTGCCTTACGTGATTTAAGGGTTGTATTGATGGACTTTGGCTGATGCCGAATTTATGTGACTGTTCAATATTTATTTAGGTTAAGAGGGTTGATAATTTGTTTCTGTGTTCAAATAATGTCATTCCTGTCTTGAAAAATAATGGTTAGAGCACAGAGGCCTCTGACTTGAATGTAAAAGGTCAGAACTTGTTGTTAGAGATAGATTATCATTGAAGTGAAATATCAAATATGTATATTAAAGGGTTACATGTTATTACAACTCTGGTGTTAGTTCAATTGAGATCCTTAGTGTAATCTCCACTGCTAAGCGAGTCATTTGAAAGTTATTAATTGAAAGTCAAGGGGTACAATAAACCACCAATGTTTTTACTTGATATTTCAAATATATCATAGAATACATAAATATATTTCAAATATATCCAGACGAAGACTGCGGCGAAGTATCTGGGAGTGGTGCTTGACCGCCGCCTCACATGGTGGGATCATATCCAGGCGGTTTGCAACAAGGCGACGAGGGTTGTTCTGTAGCTCAGCAGATTGATGGGGAACGTCAGAGGCCCAAGGTCCAACAAGAGGCGACTTCTCATGTCCACCGTCAACGCCACTCTCCTGTACGGCGCAGAAGTGTGGGCGGGTGCCATGAGAGTCAAAAAACACAGCAAGAGAATTCTCTCCGTTCAGCGCAGGGCGGCTTTTAGGGTTGCCTGTGCGTATTGCACTGTGTCTGGACTGGCTGTAATGGTTGTGTCTGGAGTGTTTCCCCTTGATCTGCTCACCGCTGAGAGGCAGAACATCTTTCGCTGCGCCCCTGATCTCGGAAGAGACCAAGCTGCTGTGGAAGCCAGACTCAAAACTCTGCGAGTTTGGCACGAGCGGTGGAACGGTGGACTGGAAGGGCGATGGACGTTTCGTCTCATCAGAGACATAAGCCCGTGGTTGAGCCGTGCATTTGGGGAAATTGACTTTTTCTTGTGTCAATTCCTGACGGGCCACGGTACTTCAGGGAATACCTTTTCCGCATGGGGAAGGTGAGGTCACCTCAGTGTAGTTACTGCCCGGAGGAGGTGGATGATGATCATTATACTTTCTTCCGGTGCAGTCGTTTCGCTGAAGACAGGAGGAGGCTCGTCTCTGCTGTCGGCGATCTGTCCCCGGACGTCGTGGTGGGGGCGATACTTCGAAATGAAGACTCCTGGAGAGCAGTTGCGCTCTTCGTGCAATCCGTTCTTCGGGGAAAGCGAGACGAGGGGTGCTTAGGTGACCTCTAAGTTTCCCGAAACGGTGACGTGACCCGTCTGGGCGCAAGACACGCGGGCCAGTGCCGAAGTTGTCCGATAAGGGTTCCGGCCTGGTTTTTCCCCGCGGCTCCGTAGGAGGTTTAGTGGGTATACCTCGTAAGAGGGAGTCCCACACTGTTCCTTAGGGTTCACGCATTAAGCGTTCCTCCTACGTAAAAAAAAAAATAATACAAGAAGATGATGGAAAATTTTATAATAGAGCATTCAGAAGTATGTTTGCAGGGTTTAGCATATTAACGCCTTAGATTAAAGCCTAATATAATTGCCTAGGAACATTAATCATTCTCTTGAAAGTTTAGTTGATAACAAATAATTTAGCTATTTTATTTAATTTTACAGTTCAATGTTTTTGCTTTTATGAGGGGTTGTTCCACCCTTGCCTGGATTGTACCATTTATCTTGTTTATCTTAGGAATATATCTCTCCTAAAGATAGTATCAGATTAAAGATACTGAAACGTGAAGAACCATGAGTTTCACTTATCAGTGCTAGAAAATATCCTCATAATCTCTTAAACAAAAGCAAACAAAAGTTAACATAAAAATAGTGATCAAACATACAAGAGATATATTGACAAATAATTTTAGGAAAACATTAAAATCACAAGTGTGAACTACAAAATGATAAATATTATGATAATACAAGTGAAGAAGTGTTTGTGAAGTTTATTTTAAACACTACGGAGTTAGGTATTAAATTACATATTTCTTTATTGTTATTCATATTTCCAGCGATGCTGGGAAAACAGGTAACATTGTAATTAGTCTAAAAACTGAATTAATATACTTAATAAACCTAAAACAAAGGATGAACTTATTTGTATTTGCACATTATCATTTAAAAAACCATCAAATGAATAAAATTTTTTTGACAGTAGATAAGACTTTAGAGCATTTTTAAATGTTGTACCATCATGAATTTCTTTCAGTTCGGCAGGTAGACTGTTGTAAGGTTTAAGACCCATAGGGTATGAGGATTTTCCAGGGCTACCTTAAAACTGGTCTATATTAGTTTTGAGGCTGACATTGGGTAGAGCAAATGAAGTTGTCATTACATATGGTAAGTCTTTTTGCTGTCCTTTATGACAAACTTCTCTTTCACCTTTGGTTCCTCCATTTGCAGCGGATTGGGACGGAATCTCCTGGTTTGGTTCTCAACCTGCCAACCTGAGAATGGATGGTCCCTGGCTGTTTTACATGGATACTCTTTCAGTTCAGTTGACTATTTCGATTGGGGGTCTCCTGTTTGAGAGCCTGATCCCAGTTTTCACAGGGGCACAGGTGTTGGCCCTCTGAAGGGTCGACTTGGCTGCATATATTTATTTATTTGTTTTTTTATCTACACCTAATAATTTGTAGTGTCACTGTTACAAATAATGAAACAAATATTTATAATAATTAATTAATTTTTATAATATGACATTTTTGTTAGCTGATATTATAACATTTCGTAACAATAAATAAAATTTGGTAAAGCAAACAAAGCAGTCATACAAAATAAAGTTTTGTCGGCAAAATCTGTTTTCACTATTGTGTGTACACATATATTTAAACATTAATGTACTCTTTATAAATGTTTAAATATAAGTTATGGACGTTTGGTTGATCAGAAGATGAAGTAAGTTAAGTTAAATGTAGTTTTTTCACAAAAGATTTCTAAAGACAAACGAAAGGAGTATTTTGTTATCTTCATGTTGGCACTAATTAGACAAACCTTTCCATAAAAACCTGGAGACTTCAAAATAAAATATTAGAGTGCATTACTATATGTAGTTTAACACCGTGTAATTACTAGTTGCAATTTAAGAGTATATGTACTTTACATGTTCATAGTTAATTGTCCTCACCAAATAAACGGCAACATAATATCCTCATAATCAAACCTACATCCGATAAACGTTACAACCAGGGATGCAGGCTTATAGTGGCTTTACCCCTTTAAAGCTACTAGTTTATTGTCCGTTTTTTTATTCGTCCCACAACTTTTTTTGTATAAACTTATTTCATTTTATTAAACACTTTTAAATTCCAAATAAGGATTATATATTTTCTTTTATACACTACTAAAACCTATATATTTTTTTTTAATTTAATTTCCGACAAGTGTCATTTCACCAAAGTAGCAGATGTGACAAATGTATACAAAGATAACACATTCCCGAGCTACGCCTTACTAACGAGCCTTGTGTGTGGCAAATGGTATTGGATCCATCATAATACATCATCATAATGTGTTACAACATACGGTAGTGGTGAAGCTAATCTCGTAAGCAGAGAGACTGGAGTAACTATAATTGAAATGCGTTATAAATAAAATCATAGTATTAAATAAATGTAATTAGTTGTAAATTATTTACATTTGAAAATAATTTAAGTTCAAGTTCATGTCAACCACAGAATATGGCATTAGCGTAGTGTTTTGTTGTCTTTCACGAAATCTTAAGCGTATCAAATTCATAACATATATAATATAGTCTAAAAAATATATTTCTTTGAATTATAGTTATTTTGAAGTAATACTGAAAAATTTAACGTCCTCTGTTAATTTTTAAGAAATACTGTTATATATCGTTCTACAAGTAATACTAAAAAAGGTTGTGTAGTCTTATTAACGAATTGCATTTCTTTTTACATGTATAAGGTACGAAAACTAATTTTAACCTAATCATAATCAATATTTTCTAATGACTACAGGTATAATAAAATTGTAAATCTATTATATTAATAATAATTTAAGTAAACAGTTCAAAACAATATTTATGATCCGGCCGCATACATCTAATTGGATATTCTCATTGGCATTTTAAAACACTGGTCTGTTTCCACAGCCTATTTGCCCCATGTATGACCACAACCTCCATATATCTGTGTTGTTTAGCATAATATCACGATTTGTACACAAAATAAACACAACTTGTGTACCAGCTGTGAGAGATGCACATGTGTAACCGATGCTACAATACCTTTGGATGGTAGGAGACAAACGTGTCAATAATTATAATACATTTTGTCTTTAATTGAAATACAGTTTTATTTGTTGAATACTTTTTTAAAACTAAAAAATATGATAAGATAAAACCTTCCAAGTTCTTTTTATGTATATATATATAGCCAACGGCATTTTTGTGAAGAGAAAATACAAACGCTTTTAGGGAGAGCGGCCCAAACCCCTTTATTCTTTTCGAATCCCAGGAATTTGAATCCATCACCCATTGAACCAAAGACCAAGACGATAACCGTCATGCTAGCGACATACCCAGCTTTGATAGTTTACTCAATGTAACTAGTCTAAACAAATTTGTTGCTAATTATATCATCTTTTACTTTTTAGTTTTTATGATTATATAACACAGAACATAGAAGGAATTTCGTAATACCGTTTCTTAGCAAGCACCTAGGACCAAAAAAGAACCTATATGTCAAGATTCAACTTTGTAGGTCTTATAGTTATGAAGATATAGTGATAGGTCAGTCAGTGGTATTTAGGTGTTATATATATTATGTTGCACTTAACCTGAATTTGAAATTCCAAAATGGTATATGATTGAGAAATCATATATTTTAAACTTCAGATGAACAAAACATAAGAATATTTGCTTTTCCCTTCTATATATTATAAATTGGGGTATTAAGCAATTTAAGTTTGAATTTTCTTCTTTAAGTTAGATCAGTGATATGGCCATCAAATAATATAATAGTAAACCAAATGAAAAGTGTCTAAGGGAGAATATAAATAATGCAAGAGCAAGTGGCCTTCGTGCCTGTTTATACAATAAACACGACACTACACGTACACATTTATCGATTGAATACTACATCTAATCAACAATTAATAGTAATAATAAGATTGAAAAACAAAAGGCAACACATACAGTCATAAATTAAACTATTTTACAAAAATTATTGTAGTCCAATAATATTTGTATTAAATTATTTATATTTTAATTCACTTAAATTGAATAGAACAAAAAATAATTTGTTACATCAATTTATTTTAGTTATTTATTTATTGTCGAAGCTACAATGAAGTTTAACTAGACCAAATGAATAATTATGTGTACAATAATTTGCCTTGTGATATTCGATACTTTTATTTAGGCTTCTCAGATTGCTTTGCTAGATTTTATATTGTTTAGTAAACTCAAGGGCTTACAAATAGAATATCTAATTAACACTCTCTAAAAATACTGCTTATATTAAATATAAATGCAATTATTAATAAATATTATTGTAAATATAATATAAATATTAAATTTATCAATTAAACAATGTAATTACTTTCTCCCACTTACTGCTATTTAAAAGTAACCCTAAATTATTTAAAGTTACTATATATGTTGGAAAGATGCATTATAAAGTTATATAATATGTTTATAAAATAACTTTGGTACACCATTTATATATTTTGTTTGCCATGGTAAACCAAACCACGTTACAAATCTATCAGAATTAAGATTTTTTTTTAATTATTACTTTCATTAAGTTGATTGAAACACAACTTGCTGTTAACGTGCTAAACAAGTTTACTTTTCGAGGACTAACAGCAAACCTTAATTGCTCGTTCGTAACAATAATAACAATGTCAATGATAAACACAGTTTTGTTTTAAAATAACGTTTTACATGTTTTCTCATGTTGAAAAATAAAAAAAAACAGTTAGGATTATAATCTAGTCTTTTTGTGAAGCTATGAAGTCCTCCTAAAAAAATTTTTTTTAACAGCATTAAGGGTGTGATATTCTTGTTTAATTAGTAATTATTTAGAAATTTGGCGAATTAAAACACGAGTTTTTAAAAAACAAGACTTTATTTCATTTTATTCATCAACGGCTAGCAGCCAATTTACAAAATATACAATCATGCAGAATAGCAAAAACATAAAATCATAAAAAATACGTAAGTCTAAAAATAATTGATCGAATGCTCAAAGGAAATGTAACAAATGATTATAACAACAAATGTAAACAAAACAGTGCAATAATATGAAAAATAAATACAATAGACAACAAAATTAACAAATCAATTATTTAAAAACAGTTACCCCGTTTAAATACAAGAAATAACCATAATAAGCAATAAGAACAAAAGGACAGTAAAATTACAAATTAACTACAAATAAATTGTACGAATGCACAACTAAGTTTTTAATCATACTTCCATGAAATATATTTAATTAAATAAATGAACAAACAAAACAATAACTCAAGCCAATATGCTTCAGTGACACTTATACAATACGTAGGGTAGGTAAACGATCCTTTAAAGGTTTGTTCTATACCAATTATAATAATGGTGTTCGTTTTAAAACGTATAAAAATAGCATATATCATCAATAATTCAACACGTAAACTTCGACACTCTCTGTTTATATATAAATTATCAGAAACAACATCCTTATATGGATAACAATTGAATGAATATTTACTGTCGATATTCCATAAAATAAACACAAATTCTTTAAGAAATAAAACAGTTAAGTACATTTAAAATTATGTATACCTGAAAAACTAAACAATTTGAAACATATTCTTCTTATAACCATAACGTGAGTCATGCTAAATCGTATTCATGTTGTTTAGCTATTTTATTATCAATGTATTTGTGTACATAATGGGTGGTATTCAGTACACATTCCTCGATTTGTTAATATATTAACACATTTATAAACTTTGTTTTCCACACCAGTGCATTTAGTATAATAAATTTGTTAAACGCTATTACAAATATTCTATAAACTTAAATTAAATAGGTAACATGAAATGTCTGGCCGTTAAACTGTCTGTTTTTATTTTACTTATAGCTGGATGGGCACTTAAAAGTAACTATGAAATTACAAAATCTAACTTTAGTTACGGTAGGGTATACACATTCCGTCTATCAATACTAAACATATAATGACAATTTGGAGTACTAATACGTCTATATAAAAGTAACAACCAACGCAAACTTCGTTTCAATTGGATTAACCGTTTTAAAGACATGTCCAGTAAAAGATACGTTTCACCAAAGTAAAAACAACAGATAAGGACAAAGTAGGTGTTTTATTGACTACAAAGAGAGTTTTCTGGACCGTTGAACTGGACAAACATCTTCTCGACGTCGCACTAGGACATTTGTAAGGCAGATAAGGCTATCCGAGATGGGTATTTATATCAAATGAATTAACCATGCAATTATTAAAATTATATTTGAAATAACATTGAAATATTTAATAATCAATTATTTTGAAATTAGCATATGTAATTAGGAGGGTTTCTGTAAAATGGAGACAGCCTGTCATTGGCATAAACAATCCACCTTCCCTTCTCATAGGTGAAAGGCTAGTTGAGGTTATGACCGGCTCCTCATAACTGAATAAAACACCCCATAATTTGTATATACTTGATTAATCTCCAGGTCTGTATAATTCAATAGCTTCATATGACTTAAACAAATGTTGAAGAGGAAAAGCGTCTGAAATAAATTCAGTTTCTTAATGTAGTGCAGTTGATGGAAACAGATGATAAGACAATGAAACAAATCAAAATCAAATCAAATGAAATCAAATTGTCTTTATTGCTATCAAAAAGTGTAAACAGCATTGGCATTAGTCAGTGTTACAAATATTTACTACAATTAAAAATGCAATATCCTTATAACAAGACATAGTACAAATAAAACAAAATATATTTTACTGGTTAAGGCAATTATAGATACTATAATATGTTTTATCAGTAAGAAACTCCTTTAGACGATTTCCAAACTGTTTCAGGGGGAGCTCAACTTTAAGGCCTGTAGACAAAGAATTAAAAGCTTGATACAGTTAAAAGAGATGTTACGTTGAAAAAAGGATGTCCTGTGTTTTGGAATTGGAATGTTTAACCGTGGGAAGAGTGCGTATTTGGAGGAAACTATTGAAACAAATTGTAGAAGAATGTTTTTTGTAAAACATTACGGTTTCAAATATATACAAAAAAGGGAAAGTAAGAATCTTATTCTGGCGAAAAATAGTTTTGCAGGATTCATTTATTTTGAGTCCAAAAATTATCCGAAGGGCTTTTTTCTCTAGGCGAAAAAAAGATTTTGTCCTTGAATTCTCAAAACCCCAAATAGGAACAACATATCTAAGATGTGGGTAAAAACAGCCAAACTGTTATTAAATATCTTAATCTAGGGCACACTTACCTTTCCTCTGTGAACATTTTTAGATTATTGTTGACATCAATAAATTTTGTTTAAATAAGTATGCAGTTTTATGTCTGGTTCAGAAGGAATAAAGTATTAAAACGTTATGAAACTTATTTAATTTATTATAGTATGAATCTATTGTCATCATATATAGTAGGATTAAACATACCTTAAATTTCGTTTGGTTACAGAAAATAATATATACTTAACCTAAAGCTAGTTATTTCTCCGAAAGCAAAACATATTTTATAGATAGTTAAAAAGTAGGTTAGTAATTAAATGTTTAATTTACAATCTACATGGAAATCTACCTTAAAATCGCAGTATACCTTGTAATAAAGTACTTAAACTATTAATTTTAAGGTTATAAGCTGCACTGAGATCGTTAGGAAAATATAAAATCAAACGTCAGTAAGTACAAAACGTTAATATATCACAATTGTTCTCTAGTAATTCTACTTAACAACAGTAGTAGTAATATATAAGCAGAGAAGGACGTTTAATTGTACATTAATGTTTTTCAATAATAATTATATAATTATTTAGAAAAAAACGCTATTTATTTATCATACATCTGTAATATGAGATAGTGGAAAGGTTAATAGGTTTGTTCTTTTAGCTTTAATCTCGATATAAAGGTTTAATGGATCACTTAGGGTTGATGGAGTCCTAATGGATCTTGATGCTGTTAAGGGTGGACTAATGGATTATCTCTTGGGCTTTGAATGTATAACACCACTCTTTTGGTGGTCGAGGGGTAAAAAATGTTGTTAGATTCAACAATAATGTTCAAGATAGTAAAATTGAATAGACTAAGAAACAATATTGTGTTACCGAAATTATCATTGATGAAATATTAACATTTAAATTAAAATGTGGTAATGTAGTTGAATCCCTTGAAAAAAATTGCCCACTTTTACATTTTAATAATTTTGTATTTAAATGTGATCCCAACGTGCTTTAGATTGCATATAAATCATAATATAAACCACCATCCTTAAAAGATTAGTACATATCACACAAAAATAAGGCTATTAAAAACGATTAGACCACTATTGCAAACAAACTTGTATTTACTTATTGTTCCCTTCTAGAAAACCCGCTTATTATTTTTGTATCATAAGGTGCAATAATTCGGAAAAATAGTCAGTAAGATATTGGAAACTGTGTAGTTCTCAAGCACTACTTAATTAAAAATCTTGTACACAATATTTACACAAAGGCTGTTTCAGACAAACTCATACATAAGGTAATAAATAAATAACTAATTAAGAATCCAATTATCAAAACAAAATCAAACTGCCTATTTTAAACAAAAAGAGTAATTCTTCTTTAACAACTACTATATCTTATTAAAAAAAAATCGTGAGTAAGTTAGAAAATACAAACATGTTTCGGCAAATTTTAATCATAAGCAAACCTGTAAGAATTAAAAACTATGATATGAATTAGGCTGCAATTTACTACATGTTGCATTAAAAAAATAATATTTACATTGCAATACAACTTATTTTCCTGCTGTATAAAAAGCTACACAACATCATTTAAGGAGTGGCTTTAGGGACTGCTGGCAAATGGTTGCAGCAACAAACTATTAACTCTAACTGGCAACTGTGGTGGTTAGTTAATAGATACGAGATACGGCTCTCTGGAGCATTGGAAGAATGGGATTCCTGGAATATTGAATATTGGCGTCTTGCAAGAGTAATTATAATCATTAAAACCTTTTAATTTATTCATAGCAAAAGTTAACTATTAGCAGGGGAAATTATGCTAAAGATTTTATCTGAAAAATAGTTACAAAGGTCATAAAACTACGATTTTATTGTAATCTTGTTGGAATTTAATAAATTATTCCAGATATTTTCCATCACTGATTAGTAACAAAAGATGTTACGACCTTCAGGGATCTGGAATCTTATCACATGTTCAGGTGGGATAGTTACGTAAAACATAACGACATTATTGTCACAATATATTAGTTGTTAAATAAATAAAAAGCTGAACAAACTCAAGAAAGCTAAAAGAGATAATTTTAAGCAGCTAAAAGGGAAAAATATAAATAAACTAAAAATCCAAGAACTTAACGGAACACACGGTACGGGATTGTACAACGCAACAACTTGAGCGAGACTTATGTAATGGAGGGGGGGGGGTGCAGGCCACTACAACATAACATACATATATAAATGTAAATAAGCGAATTGTATGGGGTAAGGCTGCCGGTTTCGGGTATGGGTATGACAAACCAAATAAAGCGTGTGTAAAGACGAATTAAAATAATTCCAAATGGTATAATAAGATATCCTGCTATTACAAAAACTTTAGTTTTTTGTTTACTTCAAACAAATGCAAAACATATTTTATATTTTAAATAATACAACTGCTGTTAAAATATGTAACTGCAATAAAGTAGTATGCATTTATAATTTTACACAAAAAAAGCGAACAGTATTACTATTATGTTTCAATATTCAACATCAAGGCAAGGCACATTTCCACTAGGTGGTGGGTATTGCCAAAATGATTGAACGTTATTGCATGACAGTCAGTATTGCTTGCGTTGTGGGAAGGAGACACTATGAATGTCAAAACAGATAACTTAAATTTTGTTTTTGTTATACTAAAGAAGTTATAGTTATTTTGATGATCTGCCAGTATATATATATTGAAAACTGTAATAATATATGGTGTGTTTAATATTATAATAAATAGTTTAAATAAGGTGTGTATCATATTATATATATTACCATTTTCCTATTATTATTAATGGAGAAAATAAGTTTTGAAAAATTCACTTGACTGGACTGTGCATTAATTTTTAACGTAATCTAATTGAAAATTAATGTAAAAGGTGCAACCTAATTTGTTATGATTATAACACCTATAGTTGGTCAACTTTAAACTCACTCTTTCAAATGTCGGTTATGTTTTTGATTTTAAATGATCAAATCTTTAAAGTAATGTTTTTATTTCTTATGAAGGTATACTGAGTTTAGTTTTTCCTGTTATAACCCTTGAAAAAGTTAACAGGGGATATTGATGCCTACTTTTAAGTGGGTTCTCTCAGGCTGATGAAAATGTAAAATGACCGTCATTTTTTACTGCGTTAAGATAGAGAGATCTCGTTTACGCTGATATTCTTATTTAAATAAGAATATCAGCGTAAAGGTCTTTATTAATAAAGACCTTTAAAATTAGGTGTCACTCGATTGGGCTTTACGTTTGAAATTTTTGAGCTGCCCCCAAAATACCCCATTTTGGGGTCCCGGGCAAAATTATGATACCGACCATAAAGTGCACTATTATGCCATATAAAGGTGTGCTGAGTTTAGTTTTCCTGATGTAACCCATTGAAAATTTAAGAGAGGGTATCCATACATTTGCCTAACCCTATATATAAGACCAATATCTCTACGAGTTGGATGGAATTGATATTTACTTTACGTTCGATCCTGACTTATTGACCTACTTTTGGCGTCAAGTTTAAAGCAGAATATTTCCTGACATATCCTTCACGCTATCACAACTGGGTCAACGGGATAAGAGGAAACACGTTAGGATAAAATACCGACCTTTTTTATTCAAGGGTAGTAATTTGTATATCATATGGTAGCGTTTAATTTTTGTAAAATAAATAAAAAGGTATATCTTACTAACTATTAAGGTAATAATAGTTTATTAAGTGGCTGCTATATGTTGAGTGAAGAGTTGAGTGTGATAAACAATGTAAAGTTACATCTTTGTCAAAACAAATGTCCATTCTAAGTATCCAAAGCTATATGTTAATACAATCTAAAAATAATGAACTATATTAAATATAGTTGTTAGGGCTGCTGCTTTCTTAGATCGTTCTTGGTAGCGTATTAAGTATACCAATTACTGACTATAGCTGTTGCTGATACATCTGGCACCTTCAAATGATAAATCAATATTTATGTATTTATCGAAATAAATAACAGACTAAAGACCAATTATTGTAATTTACTTTGAGTAATGCCAATGAAAGTACTGCCCTGTAATTGGGCTTTGCCTGTAGGGATAGTAATTGCAGGATACATTTTTTCGTTTAAAGGTAGTGCATATATGCATGTATTTATTATAGCATAAGTTCCAAATGACTGAATGATTTGGTAATCGTTGTATTTATTCATTTCTACGATAAACAGTTTTTTTTTTTATTATTTCAACTTAAAGTTAGAAGTCTAACATAGAACAAATTATGGGAAGTTATTATAACGAAATTTTACTGAATCCGGATAAATAATTAAATTAATTACTGTAAAAATAGTTAGTAAACTGTTTTTGTTGTTTTTTCAGAAAATTATAAAAATATATTCGTTTTCTAATTAAAATATTCATAATTAATTTAAACAGGTTTTACATATCATAAAATGGACTAAAATTAATTTAGCGTCTATATTCCCATTCCTCAACAGTTGAATAATTTACAACGCGCGCAAGAAGATAAACAATGAAAGTCACGTCGCAGCTGTAAATGAATGAACAATGGAATTGATTTGGCCATCAGCTGTTCGGAGGCTCTAATCACTCAATTGTTGTCTCTCCCAATTACTTTTAACGCAGTTTCCTCTTTTTTATATAAAAAATAGATTAATCCTCAACTTATTTATTTATTATTCATAGATTCATCATACTGAAATAGAGTATTACAATAGTATATAATATACACATTTTTCTATATGCTATTTTCTCATGCCCATTAAATGACTGCTTAAAAATAATAAAAAGTACAAATGCATTACATGTTTTAATATTTATAGTGTGTATTACTCAAGCATGCACCCCATAATGGTTATATGTTTAATAGAAAATAAGAACATTTATTCTCAGTCTGACAGAAGATCGTTTTTGCAATCACTGTAGTAAAAGGTATAAGGATATGTGCTTTGCTTGTTAAAAGGTCGATTTAAAAGTTATCTATATCTGCCTCCATAGAGAAACTTATACAACGAACTAAGGTTAGGTTATGTTACGCTAATAATAAACAACAAAACCTGTTAAAACAACCAATAAGTTAAACAAATTTATAAAATAACTTTTCGTTCTATTCATTGCCTTAGATATTTCTACATTTATTTTAGATTACTTTAATGGCCTTGAGGGAATTGTATTCCTTTCATTCCTTTAAATTTACAAAAACTGTGTGCTGCCTTTTTATGTAGTTTAATTTCAATGCTGGCATTTCCTCTTACCGGCAACAATATTGAAGCGTACAATAATTCAGCGGTTATAAAAAGTAACTTGTATATTTATTGGTATCCGTATAAAATTTATATTTATAATGGATACAGTGAAACCCCATTGTTAAGTGTTAAATAAAAACATTTAGTTAGTCAAGTTATCTCATGGAACCTGATACTCGCTTTCTGAAATAAGGATAAATTAGAATCTGATAAGCTCTTTGGCGAAGTAACGGGAAATGCTTAAAGTCGTGTCACTATTTGTACTCCTTACGATGAACAATTTTTATAAATTTGTTGTTTTTTAGATAAACGGTTTAGTATTATTATCACAAGGGACAACTATTACTGGTTTTTTACTTTCTCCCCCTTATACGTAGTATATGGAGAAAGTATTGTTTTCGACAGAATTTTCGAATTTGAGTTGGTAGTGGAAATATTAGTTTTGGTGCTCCCTGAACCCAAAAAAGTGGTTTTTACGTGATGTCTGTCTGTGTGTGTGTGTGTGTGTGTGTCCGTGTGTGTGTGTGTGTGTGTCTGTGTGGATGTGTACAGAGCTAGAGCCCTAACCTATGGCCCGATTTTGATGAAATTTGGTATGTAGGTACTAATCCACGATATCCCCAGGTGTTTTTTTCATTTTTTGGAATTTTTGATTTTTAAGGGTAATTATCCCCCAAAAACCGCCAAAAAACATGAAAAATCCAAATTTCTCAAAAACGGCTCTAACGATTTTGATTAAACTGTAGTCGTTTGTAGGACTTTAGTTCTCCAACAAAATGACACCACCCGCATTTCTGTAAAAATTCGGGTTCAGAAATTACAGGACTTAAAACATCCAAAATTCAGTTTTTTGGATTTTTCATAAAAAAACATAAATATTAACAAATATTACTATTCACCATTAAAAAGAGCTCTAAAAACTAAATAATTTAGTATTTTGAATTACTATTCTACGATTGCTGGTTTCGGAGAAAATTGAAATTTTCATTTAGCGGTAAACGCAGTACGTCGTCCAATGTTATTCTTAGGGGGAATACAAAAATTACTATTTCTGTCTTATTTACTGATCAATTTCATTCAAACTTGATTGCTTGTCAATTTAGCATTGACCAACAGAGTTAATTCGAAATATGTTGCCCCTTAATAACCCTGGGGGGAATAGGGGGCATTTCCCCTCTTAAAACCACGAGTGTAGCAATGGATAACTCCAAAGCAGAGAAACACCAAAGAGGCAGAGTGTAGTGCCTCCAAAGCAGGGATTTGGGTGGATGTTTTTTTAAAACAACTTGTTTACAAGATTTTCTGTACATTCGACCATGTTTTGTATTCTATATTTAGTAAATAAAAAGTAATTTATTCATTAAAGTTGGGCTAAAAGGGAGAAAGTATGTGTCAGTTTCCTGATACCGTTTATTTAGATTTACAATACATTATTTACCAATTATCTTTAATCCATGCTAACATTTCTTTATTGCTAACATTATCCACAATATAGCTAAAACATGTTGTAATAACTGGCCTAAATATTAAATGTGAAATGATGAAGTTTATGATGATTGTAGGATGAAGTTTGATGAGTAGTCGAAAACAAGCAGACAGATTCAAAAACAAATTTCATATCTTTATAAATTATTCCCGATACATCTCAAGGTTTAACTTGATATAGTGTGTGTTCACTGTTGTAGTACAAAACTTGCCCCTAGTGACTCATTGAATTGAAGTTCAGAATTCTTAAATAGCTTAAGGAAGAGTACAAATATCAACTAATAATAAAAACAATAAATATAAAAGCATAAAGAGGAATAATTCCCTAAACAATCTATAAAAACACACCAAAAAATAAACTATAGTTTATGCTCTAAAATATGTTTTTACATAAATATGTTTGTAAATAACAAGGTATTAAGTGTTCTGTATAAAAGATACGATAACGGGCAAACGCCATGGTAGATAGTAAAGGGACTTGCCAGAACATCGTCAAATATTAACAGTTCCATTATCCCGTTAACACTTCAACTTCGTAATTTACTTTATCACTTAGTTTGACGGTAAAGGAAAACTTTTAGATAACCATTTCCAAATATAACTCCCTGAAAATAATAAATATATAACAAAACCGAAATACATCATATGTCCATTAAAGGAAGACACACTATATACATGTTAGATATTTGAAACGTACTTATAAAGTTTACTTTATTAATACACTCGACATCTATCATGGGTTTAAGTAACTGAATGGAGAAATGTTATTGAATTTTCGATAGTTAAAAGAACACATTTACTTTTTTTATGCTTTTTTCTCGTAAACATTTTTAAATTACAAAATATTTATCGTAGAGTCGAGGTTAAAATTGTTAAAGAGCAAGATATTTTTAAGGCCTATTAAACTTGAGATCTTGTGATATTATAAATTTTCAAACTTAATTTAAATGTAATTCCCTGGGATTCGTTTATATATTTACCGGGAATTAGTTTTATTTGTATTTGATTTTAAAACGGGAACAATGTATACATTAAACTGTATTTCGATTTCTGTTCATAGCATTTAGTTGCGTTTGAAATATCACTTTGTATTGCTTTGACTTAGACTGTGGTGAGAGTATTTCAGTTTGCTGGATACTTAACCTACTCAACATAAATTACCCTTTTTAAGTTTTTTATAAAGTAGACGATTTTTACAGTAGCTTCCCAGGTGTTTCTCTGAACCTAATCTGTTACTATTAAGGACAGGAATACATTGATTAATGAACGGTGAATTTTCACAATGGTGGTACTCATCAAAACTACTTTAAAGAAATTTCGTTTGCCAATAAAATATAAGCTGTACACAATTTCGATTCTGTGATTCTCTGATTGGGACTGATGATGACCGGTGTAACGTTTTGAAACCGGCCACCTTGCACCATATTTTCTGTATGGACACCATCTTGCATGTAAAGTAGGTATGTAAGTGTAAATATATTTTATAGTATTGTGGGACATAGTTTATTCATCATGTTTATCCAAACCAAATCATTATCTGGTGTAGATAACTATTAACAATTTCGAAGTCAATGAGGCTAAGCACTGAGAGAGCGTTGGACAGTTGTTAATTATTTTTAACGTAAGTAAGAATCCTCAAAAAATTAATTGTACTTACAGTTTTTAAGGATTTTGTCATTATAAAACTTTCAAATTTTTCACTGTGAATTCCGCATTTTATTACATACATTTTTAAATTACTATTTCAGTTATTGATACCAATAATTTTATTTGTACACCACTTTTTATAATAATAAATAATAAAGGTTTAAAGGATATTATAACTCCTCACAAACGAAAAAAATTTAAATAGCCTTAGACTAAAAGTATTTAGAAATGTAATATAAACTTAAAATTGGTTATATTATAAATATATACTTGATTTCCTAATTTACAAAAACACATTCTTGTTTCCTCTTTGTAAACATATGTACTATACTTTCATTATTTAATAAGTTGTATAAATCTGTATCGTTCAGTATAACCTATCTATATTCTATTGTTATCCTAGTCTTATATTAGTAATTATTAAACACATTTATTGATTGCATGTTTTTATTTATTCATAATGTACTTCACTTTACATTAATGATTATTTAGTTATTTTTGCAGCAACAATTCCATTTATTCGGGGACTCAACAAACCTATTTAGGCGTGAGTGCTAAACAGCTGGTCAAATACCAACCCATTGTTTGTCAGCCCCGGGACTAATGTGTGTTTACCGCAGCCTCGTGTTTACCGTCCTGAGAACCAAAGTGACCACACGACTGTAAATAAAGTAACATGAGAGTAACGATGATAAAAACAACAACGACAGTAAAGAAACACATAGTTCAGAGTTATTGACTGACAAGCGTTGTAAAATACATAACAAACTAAATTTGGGATTTTAAATATTTTAACATTAAAAAGCTAAAGAGTAAGATCTTTCTGACTACTGAAGTGATCTTTTTGCTGGATTTGCCAATTAAAATGTAAGGACTACACGATTATTCTCACGATTTAAATTCGTCTTTAGGGATACGTCCTTTCGGACATTCACAGATTCAATTTAAATGTTATAGAGAAATATAAATCATTAAATTGTATATTTATCATCTGTTGATACTTACAGAAAACACAGAAAAGCAGCCAGAACGTATGTCAGAAACCAAGGAGGTAATTATATCTATAAGGTATTGTCTTATGTAAAAATTGGAGTAGCCTACATGGTAGACCACCATTCTCTCCACCACCAATCCCTCTGTCAACTTTTCTCCCATGGCAACCAACGTAGTAACCAATCAAAAACCTCTCTTCACGACTTATATGCCGTCAGTTGACAAACATTCAACTTGACAGAGAGGATTTGATTGGTTACCTGAGGAAAATTGCGGTCGATTAATTAACCTTAACTATTTTACCCCAGACAAGATGTTAAGTGTAATTATTATTAATTAATTAAAAACACCTTTTTTAAATTTGTTTCCGATATTGACAAAAGATAAAAAGTTGAAACTTGTTAGGTATTCACATACCGTACCTAAATTTATAAGTATTACTTCATCACCTTAACAATACGAAATCACGATATGAAATACACAGTGTGAGTACAAATGGTAATACCATAACATGGAATTGATATTCTCTCAGCGGTATTCTTTTTAAATACTACGAGTTTACTTCTCAATTTTTCTAACACTTTATGTGACTTACGTACTTTCTGCAGTTAAGACATGTATGATGTAAAAGGCTACTTGAGCACAATATGGCACTTCTCACATATGGATCTATTCCTAGCTGTATTTTTACAATCCCTTTTTTTGCCTTCAATATTTCATAAACACTATGTTTATTTCCAGTTTATATCATCACTTTTCATCGTTTACTATTTAAATGTACTTACGTTCTAAAGCTAAAACTGTTAAATAATAAAGCTTATTAGTTCATGTATATAAAACATCTTGTTTTGCATTATTCGTACAGTCTACGAACAAAACAAATAATTTTAGCAGGATAAATTATTACAACCCGCTTAAACTATGTTTGTGATGGATGGATTCAGGAAATTAACAGTATAAATTCATGGTATTTTTAGAACGTGTTGGTTGCATTATTTGTACAGTAAATAAACAAAATAAATCGTTTTAACAAGAAAAATAGGACCATCCTTTAAATATATGTCTATTACAGATAAAAGTGTATTAGTGTATGTGGTCCTTCTTCCTCTAATCTCATTTTGGTTGAATTCACTGTCGTTACTTCAGCCATAAATGTTATAGTATAAAAAACGACGTTTATCTTTTATAATTAAAAACCTTTTTGTCATTCCTTTTGTATATGTTGTCAGTCGAATAATTTATCAACACCATTTTTGTTTTTACTTTAAATAAATATACTTTACTGCTAACATTTACTGCATAGACAAATTAAAAAATAATATTACAAACAGATTGATTTATTTGCCCCAAGCTCGTTTTAGTTGCTGGCGTTGTAGTCAATGTGACGGACTCTGGAACTATGTCGAGGGTTCAAATCCCGATCCTGGGATGAAAATTGGTTCATAACCGCACTACTCATACTGTATCAGCTCACCTCTTGCTTGTATGGATACGTTCCAGACTCAGATAATCTTTGTGAATGGGCAAAGAAAGATAAACGAATTTGCCAAACTATTATGAAAATTTAATAAAATACTTGTAACAATATTCAGAAGATCAATGTAAGTAAAAATCTGAAATAAATTTGTAATTGCTTAGTTTTGTAACAGTTAAACCGAATAAACTTTGCTGTTTACTTCAATATTGTTAATTTGTGTTCTAAATTTTGCATTGACGTTATTTCTGCTCCCTAAATTTTATTTATAAAATTTGAAAATTTAAAGATAATATTTATTCCGAAATGTTATTTAAAGATTTGTTTAGACCTAAAGGAAAATACAATTTGGATCATAAAGGGTTAGTATAAATGTAAATCGATTAATATATATATATATATCAATTAGTTTGTATACAAAATTCTAAAATTTTAGCCAACAAATTATGTAGGTAAGCTAAACTTTTCTTGGTGACCATAACTTTTCTTTTGATATAAAGTTGCCTTTGGATCAGCTATAAAGATGATCACAGGCTAGTTAGTGTTGCTTATCTTCAAGCTTATCTGTAATCCTCAACACAATGTTAGTTTATACCAAATATAAACTAACATCGTTAAAACTTTTAGCGAATTTCCCCTATAGGGAAAAAGCTATTACCATAGGTCTCATGGTAAGACTTAAGCCCAAGACCATGATAACTTTTTGTTTTGAGGTCCTCAGATGCCAAAAACACTATTCGTTCAAATTTATATATATGTGTGTCCGTATGTCCGTTACCACGATAACTTTTAAAAGAAACACCCGATTTTTGATGAAATTTGGTACAAATGTGGAGAGTTGGATTTATGACTTTAAGTTCGAAAACCAGATCGATCACACTATGGGAAAGAGGTTTTATGGGGGTTTACAATTTTCCAAAAATCGGTTTTTTGCAAATTTGACCCAAAAATGTTAAAAACACTCAATTTTGGTTATAGCCATTTTATAGAGCTTAACAAAACAAATAATTTAGTATTTTGAATCATTAACCTAGGTTAAGTGGTTGCGCAGAAAATCAAAAAAAAGTGTCCCATGTTAATCTTAAGGGAAAAAGGTTTTTAGATTTTTCTCAGATAATTTTACTAAAAACTTCACATTTCTGTTCATTAATGTATTTAGCTCAACAAAGCAAACATTTTGGTGTTTTAATCGATGTTCTACGTCCAACCGTTGCAGAGATATTCAAAGTGCTATACACAGTACGTTGTCCAATGTTATCCTTATGGAGAATAAAAAAATTCTATATCTCGATTATTTTTGAATGTATATTGATGAAACTTGGTATGTGGCTTCAAATAGTTGTGGTATATTGATATTAGCACAAAAAACCAGTTTTTTGTTGATAGTCCCCGTAGCAGCAAACCTGCATACTCGGTCACCATGTTATTCATATGGAGAATAAGTAAAGTTGTATATCTCCCTTAATTATGAACCTAAATTAATAAAACTTGGTATATAGCTTCACCTGGTTCAGTTATATTGATAATTGCAAAAAAATATATATTACTTATCTTCCTCGTTGCAGCAAACCTGCGTCCTCAACCCTGATGTTATTCTTATGGAGAATAAATAAAATGCTATATATCACTTATTTATGGATGCATTTTTGTGAAACTTGGTAAGTAGCTCTATGTAGTAGTGAGTCACTTATATAAGCATTGGAAATTCGCTGAGTACGCAGGTTTGCTGCTACGGGGGTATTTACGATTGTGAAATATAAGAGAAGTTCCTGCATTATATATTTTATTATTTATGAACGATAAATATTTCCTCACTTACATAAAATTAAATTTTGTTTATAAAATGTGTAGCATGATCTTTATATCGCGTGTTCAACAAGTTATTAGTTCATAAAATTGTCTTCTATTTATGTGTAATTGTGTTCAGTTCCTGGTCATTACTTATTTGGTATTAACTTTAAGTTGTATTTTATTTGCTTATTTTGTACTAAATACCAAATCCTCAGTGATTTTATTCTACTTCATCTTCTAACTACTAAGAGATTTAATTGTAAATATAATTATCTCCAAAGCAGTTTATACTAAATAAAATAAATAAAACTACAGTAGTGAAGTTACTTACACTAAACTAAACAAAGCGAATCCAACATTTATATCGAACTATATCAACATGAAAGTACATAAATATTCTTTACATTTGGACATATAGAGAGGTCCTCTGCGAAAAATAAAGTGACAAATGGTTTGTGTTTCAAAAAGGCCAAAGAAAAGCTTTATACGACTGTAAAATATTGTTTGACAACTCCACCTTTCTTTAGATAACAATAGTATGTTTTTGTATTCGGTCATTCGAACTTTGTTTCAAAGTTAAATTAATTAAAAATTTAGTATTTTAATATTTAGTGTTTAAATACTTTGAAGCGCAGAATCAATTAAAAGGTTTTAATGGGTTTTAATTGGTAACGCTGGTAAATAATTCCAACATCACATATAGCACATATTTGACTAACTGGTAACCGGCGCGATTTAGTTTTTTTTTTTTTTTTTTTTTTTTTTTTTTTTTTTTTTTTGCACAATGGTAGAAAACTGTTATTACGGAGACTTAAATAATAAAATTATTCCATAAGGTTAAAATGAATAAATTCTAAGTCCAGTGGGGAAAATTCCTAAATTCCTAAGACCTTGATTGATGCTATAAACCCTCCTAAGATTGAACTAAATAACTATACAAATGTTCAAACCAATCAGATAAGTTGTATGGCGAGCGCATTCAAGATAAACAGACAAAACAAAAATGGATTTTTATCTATAGCGATAAAATTGGAAATTGTTAGGATAATTTATTCTCTTAAGAGGTGGCAGCCTTTTTTTAGCCTTACGTTTAATGCACTGTTGTTAAGTATCAGTTTGGTAGCACTGTGTGTAAGCTCTCAATTTGGTAGCACTGTTTACTGCCGAGTGCTGTAAACTCCGAGTGTTTGGATCCTGAGTCGATGTTTACGTTCAACATGTTGAAATTAACTTCCAAGACTCGATCCGACAAAACTCGTATGGAAGGTATACTGTTATTTAAAAGTAGTAGTGAAATTAAAATGAATACATTTATCAGGTCCGATGCCAACAAAATTAAGTTTATTAATAATGCAAATAAAAAAAAAAAAATACAATTATGTACACTTTTTTAAAAACAAAATACAGATCTTAACACAAATTATAATCATGAATGGTTTTACATGTAAAGTTTCTTGTATTTAAAATACTTTATATTACATCTTTTCTTCCAAAGACATGAGTGAATCTAAATAATTAAATATAGTTTCTCAGATTTTGATTTTAAAAACGTAATAACATGTTTCCGGTGTTATATATTATTAAAGCATCCAGACATAAAACAAACTTACCATAAAAACCCAATTTTTTTTGTTTAATGTAAATTTTCAACGTATACATTACTCTCCTGGGTGGCGTTTAAATGAGAACAATGGACAATTAGCGAGTGAATGTGTGCAATAAATAAGTGCGGAATCCACTCTCCGGAAATCTTCAGGGAGATGTTTTGACCCCAGTATATTATCAGTTTCCCGGTCGTAAGGACGATTTTGTAACTCCGTACAGGCGCGTAGTGTTATTTTTCACGTCCTAATTTACTCTCAACATTTAATTGCTGTGAAAACTAAAACACTGAATGTTGTTTTTTATTTTGCCTGCGTGATTTTTATTCGAATTTTTTAATTCTTTTACAACGGGTTATGTACGATTATAGTTTACAGAATAAACAATAATATACAAATAATATCCCTTAGATTACAAACAAATCTTGTACACTCACATAAAATGATAATACGTACTTTGTATACATCAACTGGAATTACAACTAGAATATTAATGAAAAATACAATTAAACAAAATATAAACCAAATTAAATAACAAACGCAATATCAACAAACAACTCCACAATCGCTGAAGCCGTAAGAACAGTCTACTGTTAACAAATTATGATGGAAATTTTATTTTACCCAAACATTTGTTCACGCGACCCAAGAACAACTATTGCACTATCCTGTGCAACTTTTATCTACCATTTTTGAGCAAATAAAAAATAGTCTTTGATCTGTTTAAATTGAGTAAGAAATATTCCTTTTGAAACATTCCCTTTTTTTCTTACCAGGCTTTACTGTTCATTATGTACCCCACTTTGAGCCTATTTTTAATTCCGTTTAAAAACTTAGTTTGGAGTATAATTATGATTTTTTTAGGTATAATTGTACACCAGTGTCCCTTAAAATCGTTATAATACTGTAACATTTATTCACCACATCCTTATAAGTCCAAGTTATAAGGCTACAAAGGTTTCTTTAATTAATTTATAATTTAACTAACAGTGTAGGTATTAACAACATATCTAAATAAGTACGTGTGTTGCTTGGAACTCACCTACAATCCTGGCGTTTGAGGGCGAATTTAATGAAAACACACAATAGATTCTGGCTGGACGTTAATACCAATATAAATATCTAACGCTATTAGCGATTGGTTGAAAAACCAGACCAGTGAGTGACCTCTTCAAGGGCAACCACTAGAAAATAAAAAGGTTATAACTTGTTGATGCTATATTGGGGTTTAACAATATCTGCTATATGGTTGCATATTTTTCTTTTCTTCGGTAATAAAACAATAACAAAATTTGTGAAATATGTGTCCAACTAAATTTAAACCGGTTTACAGGTAATCAAACAATATTTTTCTTATCTAACAACAGAAAGGTATCTAAAATAATGACACTTATTGGTTAACGGGAGGCCACTCATGTAAAGACGATTATTAATTTTCCTTGTATGGGAATACCGCCGTACAGCGCTCTGTGGAGTTAGGTTAGGTTATGTTATGATAAATATACACATAATATTTACCAGATACAGCAAATTATTTTGTATTTATCATAACCTAACCTAAAATAACTTCGCAGAGCGCTGTAACCTAACCTAACTCCGCAGAGCGCTGTACAGCAGCATTCCGCGGCGCGCAGAACACTGACCTATGCCCGACATTGACTTAAGCTACAATGTACACTCAAGGCGCATGGATTTACCACGAACAGCGATAAAGTAATTTCAATAGAAATCGCAAAGAAATAATAATTTATATAATTTTAGATCATTGAGTGGCGTTCTGTTAACCAATAAGTACCTAAATAATAAACAATATTACATGGTAAATTAAAAATAATAAGCAATACCTTCACTGTCTTGAGTGGAGAAGGCAGTTTAACTGATACTGTTATGGCTGAGACTTTTGGTATGGCTGGAGTACAATGGTCAACAGCTGATGGACAAAGGCCCTCTTTATACAACCTTTGTTGTCGCGGAATCATTCTACTTCAAGGACTGCATGGTTTTATAAAATCTTAAGTTTTATCAGCCTCTTATAAATACGCATCGGGACTAACTTTAACTTTTATTTCTGTATTGCTCAAATTAATAAATTACATCTGTGTTTATTTTGTTGGGGGGAGAGGAGATACCGGAAAAAAAATTGTAACTTATTGATTGACGGAGTGCCGAGCCACTCAATGAAAGCATTATCAAATTGCTAGAAGCCACTGGTAATTGTCAGGAATAGAAGCTGGGACCTTAGGATCAAAGTCTAACCCCCTAACTAATACGTCACACACAGCGAGATACTTATAATCAGGACTAATTATAAAAGTAGGGAGTTATACTCCATTAAAAAATGTTTGGAAAGAGGAAGTCTACTTCATTGATCAAGACAAGCCATTTACGCCATAACTGTACTTAATGTGTAAGTATATAAAGAACCTTTTGTATTTTTCTTTGCTAAAAGTGTTAAGCGGTTCAAGAGAAACGTAATATTGTTTACAAATTCAACTAAAGCAATGAATAGATCAACAATGTTTTGTTGTAATAAGGATAGCAGGATTCACGAACTACGTGAAACAGCTTTACATGTGATCTAGCGTAATCTTTGGCCCAATTTATATTTGTGTAAACACAGTGCACTACCATAAGCCGAGTAGGGGGTTGCCTATTTTGAACACCCACAAATAGTTGGTACTTCCAGAGAAAGAGATTTGGCTGTCACGTCCAAATGACATTGACAATTGACACCAACGACATTCACTCCGGGGTGCAATCACATCACAAAGAGTGCAATCATATGCAATTGAGAGCACAATGAATGTCTTGGTCTACTGGCTGTTAACATACAATCTGCTGAGTGGTACACTGCTTCATGTCGAGTTAAAGGTTCGTTCAGACAACAATATACTGTATAAAAATATATTTACGTTAACTGCTGTTACTTTTAGCTAGCTAAGTATAGTCAAAGGAAGGTTTATATTCTAAATTATTCGTAGTATTGTGAAAAATATGTATCCAATACAATGGGAATTCTTGTAAACTATAAAATGACTTTAAAAAATTGGTTTAGCAAATGTAATTTGTAAAAATATTGTTGGTTTGTTAATGATATTTTATTCTTCAATGAAATTCTTTCAATTAATTCTTACATTATTTTATATTATTGGAAGTATAAAATTACATGATTTCATAAAAATATATCGTATTTATTATTTTAATATGTTACACCCCATAAATTCTACATGAATAATAATAACGAAAACGAAAAGAAAGACTTGAGGTAGTCAAGTGGCAACGACTAATTAAACTTAATTGGCTCGCAATTTAAAAAGTTCATCTCTCTCATTATGTTTGTCTCTAAAGCTTACAGTTCCTTTTTCAACTAGTCAGTCTTTCTCCTATAAGGAAATCTTTATTAAAATTGTGTTATTTTAACTAAAATACATTTTGCAAGTAACTTTTATCTAAACAGAAAAAGTTAGTAATAGTGTTATTACCAGCTTTAAGACCTTTTCCTCTTCAAAATGTTGTAAATAAAAATACACCCGTCGCAGCAAACCTGCATACTCAGCGAATTTCCAATGAATTATAACATAACACATTAAGCCACTTAACAAGATTCATAAGAAATATATTCACAAACAAGCGATATTTAAAATATGAATTATTCTCCATAAGAATAGCATTGGGGATGAGTACGCAGGTTTGCTGTAACAAGGAACACGAAATAATGGGTTTTTATGCAAATATCAATAGAACTCAGCTAAGTGAAGTCACATACCAAGTTTCATCTATATACATTCATAAATAAAAGAGATATATATGACATTTGAATTATTTTCCATAAGAATAACATAGGGACCGAGTACCTAGGTTTGCTGCTACGGGAACTATAGGCAAAAAATAGTTTTTTGTGCAAACAAAAATAAACCACAACCAGATGAAGCTATATACCAAATTTTGTCAGTTTATTTCCATAAATAAGCGAGACATACATTTTTCTTTTTCTCCATAAGAATAACATTAGACAACGTACTGTGTTTAGTACTTTCAATATCTCAGTAACCAATTGACGTAGAGCAATGATCAAGATACCAAATTGTTTGTTTTTTATGCTGAATTCAATGGTCAAAATTAAAATTTGATTTAAATCAAAATTACACGTGGAAACCCCAAAAAAAACATTTTTGGGGTACAAAACCCCCCCAAAACCCCCCTTTGAATGGTGCGATTCATCTGGTTTTCGAGCTCGTTCAAATAAATGGTACTTTACACGTTTGTACCAAATTTCATTAAGATCAGACCTTTTTTACGAGAGTTATCGTGCTTACGGACACACACACATATATATGTATATATATATATATATATATATATATATATATATAAAAATTTGAACGAATGGTGTTTTTGGCATCTGGGGATCTCAAAATGAAAAGTTATCACGGTCACGGGCTTAAGTCTTACCATGAGACCTACGGTAATAGCTTCTTCCCTATAGGGGAAATTTGCTAAAAGATAAAAATATTTATAAAATACATGGTCAAATTGTTTTCTTTTTTTATTTGTCACAAAACTATTTACGTATGGCCCTATTAATTAAACAATAAGTATTTTTTAGTAAAATTCAAAATATGTTAAATTAGTGTAGTTGCAATAACATGAAACCATCGGTTAATTTTTATTAAAGTATCAACAACGTTTGTTTTATTTCTTTATTTTAATCTTAACGGATTTTTTGGTAAATACAATAGAAAATACTATCAAGGAAAGCGGTCAAAACGCCTCAAATGTTTATAGACAACCCGGAATTTAAACTCGTGACCGCTTGAATTGAGGTATATACTGATAACCGTTAAGCTAGTGATACTCAAATTTATGTTAATAAGTTTAACGTTTTATATACTATAAAAGCGTAGGTTGCTATATATTAGGATTGTTATAAACATATTTTACTGATTATACTAAAATAATCTTAATCACCGAAAATTTAAAAAGTATAAATAAATGAATTAAAATGATATTTTCCTGATTAAGATTTTAAATTGTTAGTTTAAATCATCGCTATATACCGGGTGGCCCAAAAAAGGTACTCATCTAAACTGCTGCTAAAATTTTTAAAGCAGTTGTTCCATAAATCAGCTGTTTAATAGACAACAATGCATTGTTGTTATTTTCCTCCTATTTCTTGTTTACAAGTCGTTTCTAGCAGTAATGTTGTTATTTTTCTCTTATTTTTTTACAAGACGTTTCTAGAAGTAATATGCCTTAATATACTGTGAGAGAAAGAGCTTGGACTGTGGAAGAATATTTAAAAAGCTTTAGACTTAGACCCCGAAACGGTCCATCGATAATACTAGTAAGAAATAATTTTCAGTGCCACTTTGGAAAGCCGCCACCACCTCCTAAGACTATTCGAGAATGGGTGAAACTCTTCAGGACCAAAGGCTCTGTAAAAAACAACAACAGGACAAAATCTGGTCGCCCGAGAGCCCATTCGGACGAATTAAAATAATGGCCGTGTATTTGATACAGTTATTGCATCGCCCTGGAAGAGTATTAATCGGATATCAAAGGAACTTGATATTTCTAGAAGCTCTACTCAGCGAATTTGTAAGGATTTAGGTTGTTTTTCTTATAATATTCAAATCTTACATGAGCTGAGGCCTACAGATTGTCATGCTCGTCTAGAATTATGCGGACAAGTTTTGGCAAACACCTATGTTGATCCACGTTTCATTGTAAACATTTGGTAGTCTGATGAATGTCATGTTCTGTTGACTGGTCACGTTAATAAGCAAAAGATGCGCTTCCTAGGTTGGGAGAAGCCGACAGAATATGAACAAAGACCACTACACTCGGAAAAGATAACATTTTGGGCCGCCATTTCCAGCCATGGTGTTATTGGACCTTATTTCATAGAAGATGACAATAACAATCCAATTGTTGTTACGTCATTGGCGTATAAAACCCAGGTAATTGAGAGATTTCACGCTGATTTACAATCATTTTGTAATTTTAACAATTTGAACCTAGAAATGCAAATGTTCCAGCAAGATGGAGCAACCGCTCATTTAGGACGAGGAAACAAAGATCTCTCTTAGAGTTATTTGGCAAGAACTTAGTGTCTCGTTCTACTGACTTTCCTTACCCTCCAAGAAGCCCTGATCTTTCACTCTGTGATACTTTTTGTGGGGAACACTAAAGGAAAAGTGTTTCAGGCCATCACCACAAAGTATCCATGATCTTAAGCAGAACGTAACTTCTATTTTAATGGACATCACTCAACAACAATGTACAGCAATGGTTGAAAACATGCAAAGACGAATGGATATGTATTAAACAATTGTGGGAAACATGTAGATCACTTAGTTTTAAGATAGAGTAAGTTTGTACAGCTAATAAATAATAATTAATTGCCGTAAAATGATGAGTCACTGGGTCACTGGTATTTGTAAGAAATCGCCTTGCATTACGTCGCATTTAATATTGTAATTGAATTAGCAAAGAATTCAGATTATTATTTTATCTGGGAAAGTTTAGTAATAGATAATAATTTAAATCGGTAGGGAAAGACAAATAGGATATATAAGGAAATGTTTTACACATACTTAGTTTTCAGGTGTGGTAATTGAATATACCTCTTAACTTTACTTATTGAAGGTAACGTCTTAAGGAAGAATTTTCGTTATGGGTTTGCCTTAAGGAAAATTGCATTAACGCGAGAAGAAAAGTGCAGATGGTCAATGTCATTGAAGAGCCTCTTGTACACCCCCCCCCCTTATTTTCACACAATCTTAGTAAATCACCCCTACAACTTTAACTCAGATGTGCCTAATTAAAGCCTGACAGTGTTTTCTTCATTACACGTTACTCAATTAAAATTAATACAACTATCAAGTTCTTAAGCAATATTATAAAGCACAGTTGTTATATAAAAGTTTGCAATCATGTATTGGTTACTTATAACTTAATATTAAATATATTAGGACTTCTTTGAAAATATTCTTCTTATTGTAATTGTATTATAAATAATTAAATTCAGTCAAATTGGGCTGGGGACATATTGTTTCGTTAACCCCCACCCCCACCACCACCCAAAAAAGTAAGGAGCAATTTATATATTTATAGTTACTTCGTTGAAAACCCTTTTGATATATATATATATATATATATATATATATATATATATATATATATATATATAGATTTAAGTATAACACCTTTCCAGTGCTTAATGGTATGGGAAACGACATTTTGAGTGCCTGGAGTGCCTGACTCCAGGCTGTCAAAAGGTGCATTTCCAGACATAAAAACGACATTTTGAGCCCTCTGTATATCGCGAAACGCGTTCGAACTACCTTTTGAGGGCTTATACGGTCAGACATAAAGGACACATTTTGAAGGCCTAAAGCTACTATACATAAATACTACCTTTTGAATGCCTGAAACTATTTGTTGCAAAACAACATTTTGAATGCTTGTAACAATCAGATATAGAAACGATATTTTACCTTGAATAAAATGATATAGAAGTGAATTTTTGAATGCTTTAAACTACCAAATATAGAGTCGTTCGTAATAAATCAGTTATGTTTTTAATAAATCGACGATGCAAAATTGGGCTCTTATGTTAATATGTTCTATTTCCCGTTAACTACTGGAAATTACATTGAATTTAAATGGAAACTAACTGCACTATTGCTACATTGTAGAATGAATTAATGTAGATATTATGAGTATGGTTTTCAAAGCGTCTAGCCGAGAGTCAAACTCGACTATTAGTTGAAATCTATTATTTTCAATTTATGATGTATTCAAATGATCAATTTATTATTGATAATATAGTGATTCCTACAGAGACGATACACTTTGATACGTAGTTTTAGGTGTACATAAAATAAATAATAACTTAACTGAGTACAAACAAAGTTTGACCGTCATTAATTTCTATATCTCAAAATGAATGTTCGTTTATTTGTAATAATCTTAAAATCGTTTACCATCTACCCGCACCATTATCTACAAATTTTGGATCAAATGTTGGTTTTCAACTATGTACAGTTTTAATAATACCATGCATACGCTCATTCCTCCAGTAAAAGGATGAACGAAGATAAATGTTGTTACCACAGTCCCGTAATAAGTCGGCCTTTACTACAATGACGAAAGACATATTTACTCCGTATACTCATTTTACCTCAAGGTGAGACCATTAGCTACGGTGACACCTTTTTTATGAGCGACAAATGTCTTAATTTAACAGTTATAAAAAGTAATAATAACGAATTAAGAGCTATAAAAAGTAATAATAAAAAGGTAATTGTTACATAGTATAATAAGAAGTATTTAAGTCTATTAAGAATGACAGTAAAGAGTGGCTCAGTATTCCAAAATTATAAAGCTCGCTAAGAGTGCATTACGTTAGCTGCGAGTGGAATTACGTTAGCTCCAATAATACTAAAATACGCCATATTATAAAAACAAAAAATGCCAACATGGTCGTGTTTGGTATCGTTTTTGAGCTAATTTTAAGTGTAAAAAAGTTGACATGGTACTGAGAGTGGGTCGCTATTGAGTTTTGAGCGCCAAACATTTCGCTGATACCACCGCCGCTTTTCCGGCCGTCAAGCAGGTCTGAAACCCTAAATTTATAGTGCTCGAAGCGGGGGTTATAATGGGCCCTTAAACGTGATACTTCGTGTATAGGATAGGTAATTTCCAGTAAAATATCAAATCGTAAAAAAATAATAACCGACCAAAAAAATGTTTACAGTACAGTAATCCATATACGACCACGCGGCCGGTTAGGTACCGCGCGCCACGGCTATTGTCTTTATGACATTGTATTACTCTATATGTAACCAACGCTGATGAAAAGTGACTTTTTAATATTATAATGTATTTTAGACTTCATATTTTAGTTGATAGTAGGATGGGGGTTTCTCCTGAATCCCTTATTTAATCAGAAATTCGATGAAACCTGTTGTCACAGTAGTAAATTTTAAAACATTTTATAGATTTTTCAATTTCAAAAGCCATATATATGGGAATATTGCGTATATATATCTTATAACATTTAAACACATAATTATTAACGATAGTAACGTTAACACATGTATATTTATCAATAATGCAATATCAATCGTCCTAAAGTATTAATTTTAGTCGTAAAAACAGGAAAGTTTACTCATTAATCACATATATACAGAAATCCAGTAACTACAAATAATCCAATACATTATAATATCCTTTATAATTACTGGTTAAATACTAAAACAAGAAGTTATTATACAATATACCAGTTAAAATAATGATCAAATGCGAGATTCGCAATTTTCAGACACGGCTGTGACTAAAATATCGATTTTTATGTTTATTTATTATTTCCTTTACTTATATGTTGAAGTTATGACTTTTATCAATTCCACTAAGGGACATGTTTCTTCAGGGTACTATAACATTTTAGTTGTTTCATACTTATAAATATAATCGATGCAATATTTTAATATATGAGACTACAGTAATTCAGAAAGGAAAATGTAATATTTCTCCTATATTTGCCATATTTTATCTAAACTATAGGCGATTTAACCATACATTTGGTCTTGTATGCTAAGGATAACTACCAGAAAGTGTAATATATACACTGAATAGGACCGTAATGGATCGTAATAAGATCATGTCCTTAAAGTTAACATTACTTTTATGGGACAAAAGTGGAATGACGAAACGGGAATGACTTCCGGCAATTTCCGATAGTGAATACTCAATATTTCACGACAGTAATTTAATTGATGTACTAGCTGTAACCCGCTGGCTTCGCCCTGCAAATTATTTATAAAAAATATGAAAGTTGCGTGTGTTGCATTCTGTGGTTATCCCGAAGAACTACTACGAATCAAGATCAGCTTTTTGAATTTTCAACAAATCAAACCAAATCGAATGTCCATAAGGATTGTATGTTTAACTTATAAGTCCCGTAGGGCAAATCCCCAGGATGAAATATATCAATTGAAGTAGCCTAAAAGCTTCCACCACATTCATAGAACACAGTGAAAAAGTTTCGTCACCATTATTCAATTAGTTGTCCCGTGAAAAGCGGACAAACTTAGTCGAAATCAAATAAAATTAGTTTTTTAGGAGCTCGCTGTTTAATTTCAAAAAAACTTATGCTAGTTTCCGCCTAAAACCTTCTCATATTTGCATACAGTACAGAAAATAAGTTTCAGTCATAACAGTACTCTCGTTTCAGCGTGAAAAGCGGTCAGAGGTGTGATGCAGAGCGTTACCACCAACCAATAGACAAACAGACAGAAATTGAGAAAATTATTGATTCGGATTCTCTGTTCTGTGAAACGCAAAAATAACCAAGAATTTCATTATTCTAAGCAATGTACATTCAAGCTTTACTGTTCTCACGGCGTGTGGCAGCCTGTTGATTTGAAAAGCCACCGACGGGCTTGGAGAAAAAGACCAAGCCAGAAAAAATATTGGAGAAAATCGAACTTGGAGAACAATTGTTACAAAAGAGATAAGAAAACTAAGGACCTATCCTACTAGCATTGAATACAAATATTTTCATACATATATTCGATAATAATGTATTTTTCTTGGTCTCTCTTTAAATATGTAGTCTACAGTTATATTTATCTTTTGGTTTTAAATGTACCGAAAGTAGTTTGAGCCCGATGAACGAACTTTTAAACATTTAGGCCTAATGAAATGTAACTAGTTTTAAATGTTGTACGGTGGATTCCCATTTTATACAAGCGATTCAAAATTAGCTTTTGAAATGTACATTTCTAAATAGCAAATTTTAAGCTAATTAAAATTTATTTCATAACTTAATAGTTTTTTTTCTACCCGTAATTTTTTATTGGTTATAAGATCTAGTATTTTATCAAAGAAACTATTTCAAAGACTTGATACATATCTTGGACTCTGTACACTTTAGTTTTTTAAGAGTTATAAAAGCAACCGGTTTAAATGTATTTACTGTCCTAGTATAGGCATTGAAGTGTTGCGTGGTTGGATTAAAAGTGTAGCTATTGCCTGGTTTATATGTTTTGGTTAAAATATACATATATAAATAAACAAATAAACAGAAAGTGACACCAAATGTACTCCAGCGCTCGGCTCGACGACTGTACAGGCCGTGAGAACAGTGTATCGAGCCAAACCAAGGATGGTGGTCTGATTATCCACAGGCCTTTGATGTTTCATGAGTTTACCGACTCGGGCGGGAACGGCACGAGACTTAACACGCCATCTCGAGCTAGCTGGAAAAGTCACAGACGAGCTGTTCTCATGACGTGATACTCAACAATCGGTATATCAAGGCCATCGGTAACTCGACAAGCCACACGTCGCGTCGTAAGAACGAGGCTTTAATGCGGTCCCACACTTCTCGCGAACACGCCCGAATGTTCGGAGTATACGCGATAATGTGTGGGAGCTGCAGGAACGTTTGAATACATGCGGAAATATACAGGACGGAACGTTCAGTGAACATCCGGGAATGTTCAGGCCTGTTCGCTAGAAGTGTGGGACCGCCTTCAGGTGTGCGCAGCGTACAGCTGCGGAAACGGCGACGACTGTGCCCTTCGGGTGTTTTTGGAAACTCACGTATGCTTTCGTATCGGTTCCGTTGGACCACATGGTCTATACACTGTACAGTTGTTTTTGTTGTTGCTTGGTTATCCTTTGATTTTTTCTCGTAACTTTAATATAACTATATGTTATGCTCAGGCCTATCAAGTACCTCTCTGCCGAATTTCAAATCAATCAGTCCAGTGGTTAGAGCGTGATTGAGCCAAAAATATCTAACCTACAAACAAACGAGTATTAGTAGGAAGTATGATGTTAAAGGTTGTAAGTTTGTTTCTGTGTTCGTGGCTCAATCACGCTCTAACCACTGGTCTGATTGAGCTTAAATTTGGTAGAGAGGTACATGATTGGCCTGAGTAACACATAGGCATATCAAATTTGCTTTCATATTAAAATACTGAACAAACTTTCTTCCATGAATTAACAAGTCACTAAACAAATGATGGAATTCTCCATATTGTTGTCGTTCCTTGTTTATTTAATGTATCCAAAAACGCTTTTGACGTTTTTCTTCCTCCTATGCCTGGGGTAAACAAGATTAAAATATATTTTCTTCTTCTGAACTTTAAGAAGTTAAAATCGGCTTGGAAATAACGAAGGAGTCCTTTTAATAAAAATTTACTTCACGTATTATTATATAAGGTACAAATAGGCCTATTGCACCCTTATACGCCTTAAATTTGGTTAATATTTCAATAAACTTTTGTTTTTTCAATCACCTGCTTCCCCCATAAGGCCAATCTAAACTTTCCGTCAATTAGTTAATTGTAAATGTATAGTTTCAAATTTTTTTAGGAATGTTGTACTGCTGATTATCTAGCGAATTCAGAGGAAACCTTTTCGATTTACGTTTTAAAAATCGATAAAGCCCAGTTTCTTTTCTAACAGTTTCTGCTCAAAACATTGTTTTGAGCTCAACTCAAAACAAAAAAAATTCAAGTAAAACGTTTAATGGAAACGCTCGCAAACTGTTTTGAACATTGTTGGCCAACAAAATGTGTTTTGAGCTGATGCAGCTGACAACAAATGTTTTAGGAGAACTCAAAACATAATGGAAACGGTGTCCCAACACCCAACACTGTTGTGAACGAGTTCACACATGCGCAGTGACCGGTAGTAGTCAACGCCACGGACCCCGCACCGTCACGCCTTTTGTCGCCGCGTCCTTTCCGTATTGTCCTTCAGCCTGTTAGATAGTAGTTTGACATTTATTTTGAACATAATTAAATCGTTCTACATATGTATTTAAAAAAATTAAGCACAGTAAACCAATTTATATTGTACTGATTTACTAGATATTTTGTAATAATCGTCAAAATTTTAATTTACTTAAACATTGTAAAATAAGACCGATATTTTCTACTTTTTTTTATATAAATTACAAGTGATTTAAAGTTTTGAAAATCCGTAATATAAAAATTGACAATATTTCCGTTAATTTGATAGGTCTCTCGTTAAAATCGCACTTTGGCCGTTTCGGAGGTGTCATACCGGAAACTCGAGTATCCACAATTTCTGTGCGGGCACTAGTGTAGTTCATGATTATCCTCATAGATGCAGCATTCCAGCATATGGAATTTTTCATCCTTTGTAAAAAACCAATTTAAGAAATCTAATAAAAAATAAGGCATTTCCGTGAACGGGCTACCGGCGAAACTATTATATAGGTTTACAATTATGGCTGATGTGTTATTTGAATGTCCTTGGCATCTATATGTGCCTTTTGGGGGTTTGGATGACATCAACCTTCAGCCTTCAGGCCTTTGACCCCTAGGCACCCAAAGTTCCAATGTTAATCTTATGTAAGAATAGAAATAAATGTAATTTAACCTTTAACAGCTGTTGATACTAAGAAACAGAACGGAAAAAAGATCAGCTGATTTCATGTCTGGAATGGTATCTCAATGTAAAATAATAAGACTGTATGAGCTGGATATTACCAAAATGGAAATAAAATTTGCTCGAATTTGAGCAGCTAGATTTGCTGTTCTATATTTGAAAAGCTAATTTATGTATATATGTAATCAGATTAAAAATCCACGTGCCAAACTTAAAGGTGTTTTCTTTGCATACCCCGAACATGATAGAGCCACGAATCGATGTAACCACGCTTATTTCATCGTTGTATAGCCTTTACAGGCATATTAAATCCAGTCATTTGGTCTGAAACCTTTGCCAATTGTTGGATTTGTTTTTCATGTATTGTTTACAAAACAAACGTTGTATTAACATTTGATGGGTTGAATGAAGCCCCTCATGGAACCAATGAGAAACAATAGGCCTAGGAACATCAGCGCTATGTTTTACTCCCATCTCAAGGACAGAAACTAAAAATGATTAAGAAGGTATTCACTAATTGAAGAGTTATGTATACATTGTAGATTGTATCAATTAATACCATAATAATTGCAACATTAAAAAAAATCTTCTTCTTTGGGCCAGCCTGAATTGACTTAAGTTATTACAATATATGTATCGTTGAAATATACTGGTCACTAATGATTTTCTATAAGACTGATAATTCCATTTGATACTTGTCTGTTCTTAGATACACAATTTACATATTTCAATAATCAGCTAGTTAGCGAAAGTTAAAATAGTGTTAAAATCGGTTTTAAAAAGTTATTTTGTTGTATTCCAAATTAAATTATTTCAAAAATGTAAGTAGATTGTGCTAATATAGAGGGATAGACTTTTCATTAAAAAAACCGCATGTAAAACGGTTCAGTGGAAACCTCAAGTGATCTTACCAAAGGATTGCAAAGTTGAAATTTTACCCCATGTTAAATTTCCATAAGAAAACTTGCATTTTAAATTTTAAATAGTTATTGACCAGGTGAAAAAATTTAAGGTAAAATGTGCAAATATAGAGGTTATTCCCTTTCATTTGACACCACCCGCGTGTAAATCGGTTAAGTGGATTTCTCACACGTTCTTCCGGAAACTTTTTAATTTTGTGTTTTAATATATAGGATTAGGGCCTATACAAAACTTCTATTCGATTTGTCAGGACAAATTACAAGGATAGTTTATTTGAAATCAATGTATGGAAATAGTTTGTTGTTGTAAAACAGTTTTAACAAGCGCTGTAATAATTTTTGCGTTACATGGCATTAACATACTTGCGGGAAATGTTGGCACAAGTTGGAAGAATGTAAACGGCCTCCAACAATCTTTTGAGCTCAGCTCAAAACATTGTCCAAGTAAAAGTTTAATGGAAACGGGGATTAAGAAATTTTTTTCGTATTATTAGCTGAAATTATCTTTAAAAAAAAATTGGAAACTTTGCTCAGGGAAATAGCTTTGTTATTTCCTTATCTTTATAAAACAAACCATAAATCAACAATATCTGACCACCGTTTTAAGCTCGATGGAACTTGAAAGATGACGTTGCTCTTATGGGCGTAGAAATCTACCTAGATTTACTGGTGCCTCCTATAAACTACGGTTTGTTTTTAAAACGCGGGAAAATTCCTGGACGAAGCTTCTCGTGTGAAAGGCCTCATATGCGCCCACACCCGCGGTCGTATGATGTGGCCTTACAATCATTATACATGTAACAGCCCCAATGCAATAAATATTTTAACTTACTTCATGAATCTTGGTTAAGGCTTAATTTTGTTGTCGTAGTTAGCCGATACTTTTGAACAGTGTTTTATTTAAAATTCTAAATAAAGTTAGGCTAACTTGTGGGAGCCCGTCAAAATTCGACGGATACAAAATTAGGTTTGAGTAATCTGACGGTATCCTATAGGAACAATCATCGATGGTAAAATAATTATCTAAAATATCACAAGTTAAAATAAAGCACATTTATTTGTGGCACAATACAACTAAAAAGTCACAGAAACACAAACTGAACAATAAAAAATCATTCAATTTTAAAGATTATATTTGATGTTTACTATACACGAAAATAAATCAAAAGCTTGATGAGCTCATCAGATGTTTGATGAAAATCACCGAGTCCGGATTATAATTAGCTGATTATTGTAAACAAAACATACTATAAATTCCACCTAAATGGTTTTTAGACATTGACATTTTGTATCATTTAGCAAATTTAAAAGGAGAAAGTTATAAATCTGAAAATATTTGGGAGTATCAGTATGTTTCAGCTTCGAATTTGTACAAATCCCATCATCACACGTTAGGGTGCGTTCACGTAGAACGCTATTTACCCACAACTAGTATCCGGCGGCTTGCAACAGGCGCCTTCAAGCGCGTGCAAATGCGTATGGCCTATCACATACAAAGCCGGAAACAAGTTCGAGCCCTCAGTCGTCGAGATGTCTTCCTCAAGTGTCGATGACATTTTTCTGGAAGAGAATGTTGAGTTGACTGGCAAGAAAGAGAATAGGAGTTCATGGGATTAATTAAGGATATCCGCCTACTGTGTACAATAAAATTGGCCAATTTTGCAAGAAACACTAAATAATTGTTTGAAATAAAAGGTTATTAAAATTAATAGTAAACAAGGCTCAAACTATATTCAATTAATAGTTTAGTGATAAACGTAATTTATAAAAGGATTTTAACATTAAAACCAGGCGTTTTTACCTAAACAGTATTTTTTAGTTTCCACAACAATCTAAATGTAATTTCCCTTTTCTAGATGAGAAGGCCTGTATGTAATTTATTTAGTAGGGTACAGGCGCAATTGTCAATTAAATGAATGTTAACAGAAGACAAACATCTTACCTGCAACTTTCATTTTAGGATATATCTCCTTCCAGCGCTTTTCAACAGCGATCTGTTACTGTGAAGTTTAAATATTTTGTTCCATACGGCTGGTCTTTAAAAACGGGATATATCAGTTCTTGTGTATCAACTATTTTGACAAAAACTCGAAAAAAAACAGTAAAAATCATCAAAACTGCACCCCACTCATACATAGTTGGAATCTTCCAGAGCAATAAGCCCTGGAAATAATGTTTCAAACATTCTTGTTCACCGGTCAGTGCTTGCAGCTCGCGCTTATACGTCTGGACAAGCTTTGTCTGTGAACGAACACACTAGAAACAACGCAGACTGTCACTCGCACCTATTGGCGCTTGTCGGCGCTTAGCTCCAGACGCTTATAACCAGCGTCCTACGTTAACGCACTCTTACCTGGTTTTCTCAAACTAAGGCCGAGTTTTTGGTAAAACATTCTCCATATGAATAACATGGAGAAATTCTACGACCTTATACTTTCTATGATTTAACAAACCTACAAGGACAAAAATATAAATCTGATAATAACTAAGGCCAAGTTCCAAATATTCTCACATATGAAAAACATGGAGCATTTTTTTTATTTCCATATTAAGAAAGCGGTATTTTTTAGTTTTAATTTTTATGTTATCTGGAGTGTCCAAACTTTAAAATGACACATCGATTGTCCAAATCGGTTGAGAAATAACGACGTAGTGGTCCTAAAACTAAATTCGTTAGCGAAATAATATATAAGATTATGCCAACTTTCCAACTTGCCAATCATTAATGAAACATAATATGCTTGTGACATGGGTGCCTTTTGATCAACAGGATCACACTATTTCATCGTATGCATCCTTACCTCTATAGCGTGCCAATTGCCATTGAAACACTATATAATTAATATAATATTTGTGACATGTAAAACAGAAATAATTTATAGAATATAAAAAAAGGTTTTGTGAATAATTGCTGGCCATTGCAAATAAGAATTGCTGGTGCTACTTGGTTTTGCAAGTCTGGGAAAACTCGCGAATTTAGTTTGTTTTAAAATTTAGAGTCTTAATTCAAATCATTGCTCTATTTCTCACTTTGTTGTATTTCAAAATGGGGATCAGTCTGTTAAACAATTATTTCTTTTTCAGGGTTCGAAGCGTTTCTGTTATTGGGTTGAAGATAAACTAAAACCAGACTGTTAAAGTACTGAAAGAAGAATTATATAAGAAAAGTTCAGTTAAATCAAATATCGAACAGTTTACTTTTATTTTGAAATATTGAAGTGATAAGCAAAACCAAGTTTAAATTTTATTTTGGATTTTTGAATTATTTTATTTTACATCAAACATTTTTAATTTGTTTGTTTAAACAAATGCAAGCAGATTTTGTTTTATTCTTTTTTATTTTGAAAGACCACTTCTTAACCTCAAGAAATATTATAGCCTGCTAGTCAGCGCTATACCTCTAAAATCAAATGGCTAAATATACTCAGATCTTGTTACTGTAAGTTTGAAATAGAATTGTGACCATTAATCCACTTTGCATTTTTATTTTTTAGTTTACAAATTTCGAAAACAAATAGTGAATTCCTAATACTAAAATGGTAAAATTACATATGTAATTAAATTATTTTCGATTTTCTTTAAAGCATAGGTATGAAATATAATGTGCTTCTCAGTTATGCATATATTTATCGTACCTCTCTAAACGGTTATCTCGTGTGCATCCTCTCTCCCAGTATAAAATGCATTAATATACTCAGACGTTTTGATTGTAAGTTTTACGTAAAAAGTATGCAAAAAACATGTATGAGGAGAGTTCAACTCAGAGATAAATCCTTCTTCAAATCAAATGTTTAACATTACATTGATCAAAGGAATAAAACATTTCTGACTTCGAGTAGTATTGACGAAGTGGTTATAGGTGTAAAAGCCACAGGATTTTGTAAGGCGAATTTCGTTTAAGGGTTTAGTGGATGCGGTGTTGGACGTGCTTACTGCAGCTACCATCTTAAAGGGGCTACGTGTGGAATGGCAGTCTGGAGATTAAATACTCTTTGGGTTTTTACCTTTTTTTAGTTTAACTTCACACAAAACATAAAATCTAAAGGAAATCATATTTAAAAGTGTTTACACACTGTTCATTATACTTGATCTGTATTTTAAGCTTTTCAGCGGGATGTTAACGTATTTTCATTAACCTGATAATTTTTTTGGTTACATCCTAGTTTTTCACGAATAAAAATTCACTTTAGAATTGAATTCTGTAGACGATTAATTTAATTTTAACTCAATATATGGAATATTTTGAATTCAGTATTTTTTAAATTACAAATAAAAAAATTATGCATTGTTTCAATCCTTTCAGTAATAAAATATTTGTAGAATAACTTTCTATTTAGCTTATATTTTTTACTTATTATATGTATAATAAGAGTTTTCAAATACGGAATGAAAAATTATTAGTTTTGGGTGATTTTAATTTACCTATTACTGGAGTTAATTATAATCTTCAATCTGGGAGTGAAATTTGTAAACAGTTATTGTTTTTTATACAAACTTTTAATTTGACTATGAAAAATAATGTATTTAATGAGTATGGTAAAACTTTAGATCTGGTTATGTCTGCTATTAGTGCTTTGAATGTAGAGAAAGAATTTTGTCATCTAGTAAAAGTTGATAAGTACCATCCTCCTCTCTGTATTACTTTTAATAATTTTGAAGTGGTCAATGACAATCCTGTACCTGGCCCCCCATCTTTCAATTATAAAAAGGCAGATTTTTTGAAGTTGTATAATTGTTTTAGAGATTTGGATTGGAGTAATTTGTATAAAATTCGTAACGTGGATAATGCAGTCGATTATTTTACAGTGAGGTAACTGATGTAGTTAGCCAGTGTGTACCTATTTCAATGAAAAATAAGCATGAGTATCCCCCCTGGTTTGATAACAACATAATTTCTTTAATTAGAGGCAAAAATGTAATTAGACGTAGGTATTTAAAGTACAGAATGACTTGTGATTTAAATGAATACAAGGAAGTTTGTAGTAGAATAAAGGTTAATATTAAAATGCTTATAAAAATTATGTACGTCTTGCTGAAAATAATATAAAATATGATCCAAAATCTTTTTGGAATATAATTAATAAGTTGAGAGTGGCCAATGTAAATCCTTCAACAATGTATATGGATGGAGAGGAGGTGGAGGGGGGAGCACAGATATCGGACCGGTTTGCGAGTTACTTTTGCTCTGTGTATGAGCCCTGTCAGCTGGACGGGGAGGAGTTGTGTCGCCGAGCGCTCCGCTCTCCGGCGTTGCCGGGTCTGCCCACCATGACACTTGTCGCCGTCACCCACTCTGAAGTGCTCTCAGTACTAAAAAAATTGAGACCGAAAAGATCTGTGGGACCGGACGGTTTACCCCCTTATGTTTTCAAAGCATGTGCAGAGTTATTTGTCTTGTCTTTACTTAGTATTTTTAATTTGTCAATTGAGAATTGTTTTTTTCCAAACGCGTGGAAGAGATCGAGAGTAGTACCTATTTTTAAGAAAGGTCAGAGGTCGGACATTAGGAATTCCAGGCCAGTTTCTGTTTTATCTACACCTGCAAAAGTTTTTGAGTCTATTCTCCACAATAGGTTACTTTCTCATGTAAGAAGCTTTGTCAGTCCTCATCAGCATGGTTTTTTTCCTGGTCGATCCATTGTTTCTAAATTACTAAATTTTTCTGATTATTGTATTTCACATTTGGATAGAGGTGGACAGGTGGATGTGATTTATACGGATTTCGAAAAAGCATTTGATAAGGTTAGTCATAGTTCACTTCTATCCAAGTTAAATTCATTTGGTCTTTCTGCTTCTCTAATCATATTTTTTTCGTCATACTTGTACAATAGAACTCAGTTTGTTTCTTATAGTGGTTTTTTGTCTTCTGAATTTCATGCAGGTTCTGGGGTTCCCCAGGGCTCAAATTTGGGGCCCCTTTTGTTCATAATCTTCATAAATGACATTGTAACATCAATACGTAATTGTAAGTTTCTTTTGTATGCTGATGACTTGAAAGTTTTTTCAAATATAAAGGACGTTTCTGATTGCTCAAATCTTCAAGAAGATCTGGATAATTTGTTTGAATGGAGTGAACTCAATTTGAAATTTCATATTCATAAATGTTCTGTTTTGCGTTTTTCCAGGAAGCCTGAGGGTAATTTAATTTGTTTAACTACAGGATAGAAGGCACAACTTTGGCATCAAATCACGTTATTAAAGACCTAGGTATAATGTTTGATGACAAATTTTCTTTTGTTGATCATGTGTTATTTATTTGTAAATCTGAATTTTCAATTATGGGCTTCATTCGTAGGTCAAGTAATTTTCTGGAAAATGTTGATGTCATCAAGCTTCTGTATTGTACATTGGTGCGATCCAGATTGGAATTTGGTTCAGTTATTTGGAATCCGTATTATGCTTACTCTTCTGATCTAATTGAGAATGTTCAAAAAAGGTTTTTAAGATTCTTATATTTTAAAGAGTCTGGTCATTACTCAACAGTCATTCCCTATTCTGAGCTCTTATCTATATTTGAACTGGACTCCCTACACAAGCGGAGGCGGGTCGCTATGTTGGTTTACCTGCATCAGCTGGTGGGTGGTGCGCTTGATGACATAACTCTGTTATCTAAACTGCAGTTCAATGTGCCGCGGCACAATTCCCGTTGTCGTCTGTTGTTTTTCACCCATTACTCTCGAACCAATTTAGGATTTAATTCCCCGCTAAATGTTATGGGAAGAATTTATAATTCATTACCAAATATCGTGGATATATTTGGAGATACACTCAGCAAATTTAGTAAACAAATTGTACAACATTTATTAGATTAGGTTCGTCTTATGGTATAATATATAAATATTTATTAAGTTTTTGCATATAGACTGAACGTTACCTTTAACTCAGTATGTTTGGTATGGAGTAATTTAATTTAATATATTTATTTAATTGTAGTGTGTGGTTTAAAACTTTAAATAATGCATGTATAGTAGATTGTATGTGTCATGTGCATGGTATTATATTAGTATTTTGGAAGACATTGAGTAGTGCTTCATGAAACTGGACTGGAATGAAAAATACCTAAAAATAATGAATGTTAGTGATAATGCTACTTTGTAATTGGTTGAACCTGTTTTGTAGCATTTTTGTATCAATAAATGAAATGAAATGAAATGAAATAATCGTAAAATCCAAGTATTTGTCAAAAAGCATAATAGTTAAACATTAGTTTGATATGTTTACAAAAACTGTGTATATAATAGATACTTATATTGTATATTGTATATTGTATAATTATTATTGTGAAGCAGGTTAAATATTTGTCACAGAATCATTGAATTCAGTTATTCGTTAAGAAATATAATCGAAAAAACTTCGAGTAACTCCTTTTTATTTGGAAGTGCTATTTTAAAACATATGTCTTGGCTAAAACTATTTAAAATAGCATTATAAATACAAAACTTGCAAAGTGATGGGTTTTCTGATTACTGAAAGACCTGCTGATACCGTCCACATAATAAATACTAGAGAGCCAGTGAGGGTCAGACCCCACGTGTAAAATTCACCCTCACGCCCCCTGACACCATAAAAGTAAGCTACGGCTGCTAACTTATGAGATGGGTAGTTATACTTTTAGAGTATGTAAAATAGAGATATTAAAGTAATTACTATATAATTCATCTTTTTTAATAACTTAAAATGAAAAAATACGCAATTTATTCATAAATGTATTATAATTCGGTTCAAGAAATACTAATTAATTATATGACATTAGTCAAAGATTTTGTAAATCAGTCAATTAATAAAATACGTTTTAATTGTATATACATTACCTTAAATAATATTGAAGAATATTTCTAAGTCTTAACATAATTCAGTATTCACAAATATAACAATCAATTATATAATATCAAGTTTCAAAATACCGCCTCAACTAATTGAAGTAATACATAACTATAGAAAGTTTGACCCATTAAAAATCAAGATGAAAGGTTTATTTTATAATTTCACTTCACGTTGGATATGAGATCAGAGTTTAATGTTTCAAATATCTGGTCAAGTCTTCCGAAGTAGTTGTAGACGGATAAACCTATCGAAAAAGTGTGTTAGTGTGTGTGTGTTAGTGTGTTTTCAGTATGATCTGTATTACCTCAACGCGTAATTGTATTACTTTTATGGTAGAACTGACCTAGGGCCTAATGCTTTTTACAATTCCTTTCAACAGCAAAAACTATTTATTTTAAATTATTGAATAACAAAACCAAATAAATTGCCTAATTCTATTCATTAAATTAAAAATTATATTAATATATCTTATAATATTCAAAGTCGCTGAAAAACTTTAGGATAAATGAACTTGTTTACAGCAGTATCAATACGTAAATCCACTGATCTTTGAAAGAACATTTTCATAGACCTGAATATCGATAATATCGATAAATCCATATGATTAATTTACTAAATTATGGGAAGCATAGTAAAAATATTTATATTATTCGTTATATATATGTAACATACATAAAACATATAGACTCTCACGTCACTTACAATCAACTTCCTTTGATGAAACATTATAGGCTTGTGGGATACATACCTTTGATATTTTGGCCATAAACTACAGTTAAATGTGTGTTTTAATGAACCTAACCCAAAGAAGGGATTAAATTGTACGGTATTATATGGTGAAAGGTTTATGGCAGTGTATGGTTTATCATATGATGCCACGCTAGTGACATACATTCTGCGACTTATATTGCTATATCTATATAATTCCATGAGAAGACCAATGCTTGATACCGGAGTATTATTACACACAGTTTGCTATCCTAGCATTTAAACGTCAATAAAAATATATATACAACAAGGCTAGATCGAGTACAAAAAACCAAAATATAAACATATATACAGGGTTTTTATAAAAAGACTGTACATTTTAAACACCAATAAAATGTTAATTTCTTTGAGGTAATTACTTAAAACATAACCAAATGGAAGAAATAAGTATTATTCCCTATCCCCACTTAACCCCATCTCAATGCGTTTTTCGTAACTGTCTCCTTAATAATACATGTTGGGTACAACTTGTTTACTTAAGGCAAAAATCATTTTCCCTTATTCTGGAATATACGTAATTCAACATAATAATAAACACGAATAATTGTCGTGAGTAAACAAGTTATATTTATGGTTGGGAATCCATGCTACAAAAAAAATCTCTTTAAATATTATGTTTCAAACTAGCCCAAACACGATTTAATATTATGACATCAATTTCAGCAAACACTTCATTCAACATGGGTTTAAAGTACCACGCTTTACCTGTAATCCTTAAAGGTGGTTTATTGTTTTATCTCTGTTACAATATACAATTTTCAAATGTTTCATATTTATTTTCAATTAAACAATAAACTTCCAGTGCTTTATTTACTAAGCGTCCATTTATACCAGGTTTTGTATCATTAATTGTTAGCTTTTGGTTACAACAATAATAAAACAATAAGCTGAATAAACCACAGCTGATGAAAACTTACTAAGTCACTGTTTCATTTAATGTCAGCAAAACAATCTTATATACAATTATAGATAGGATAGGGTTAAATTGCTGCATTGCATATTATAATTATTCTGTTTTATGTAACCCATAAAAGCATTGTTCCCTGAGCAAATCACTTTTATAGCACACTTGTTTTTCACACCTAATTTGACCCAGTATACAAGGAATGGTTCAATAAACCAAGTAATATATTTGGTTAGGCTATTTACTACCAATATTGGCAAAATGTAACAAAAGAACAGCGTAACGTGGTAAATGAGAAAAATAATTTTAAGGGTTTTCTTTGTTGTGGACCACACATAATAACGATACGTACTTATAAACAATGTAGTAACAATAATACAAACCCAATACCTTGAATCGTATATAAAAAACTATAGATATATAATTAAATAATTCTCCACAATACAGCACAAACGTACAATACAGCACATCGTATAGCCTTCATAGTTTAAACGTATCTCTTACATTTCCTTTTTGTCCTAGGTACTCAAAAACTGATATAATAAATCCATAATTAACATATTTTTCATAGAAGCATTAGATTTTTGGGTACGATTTTTTGGTGTATTACATGGGGATGGCAAAGCGTGTTTTTTTCTCAAAGGGCTGGCAGAATCTAGTGGTGGAAGGAGTTTGTTGCAGCTAGCTCCCTTAGTGGCGTACGTGCTTGATGTGCGTCAGGAAATTGAATGTTTCTTTCTTTGTGCTTCGTTTGGATAAGAATAATAAAGGTAAAGGTTAAGTGTGTTGACTGGAAGTATTTATTTTCAATTATGACATTACAACATTAATTGTTTTCCTAATTGTTTTAATAAGGCTGTTTCTTAGGTCACAGGATATATCTATAAACGTCTTACAACACTTCAAAATGTAATTTCTCTTACACGTTACTTATGTACAAGTCATTAAAAATATTTAAAATATTGTACAATTTATCGATTTTGACCAGTCAAACCTGTCATGCCCAAACCAGTTTCTCATCAAGTTTGATCATAACCGGTGTGACTGGTCGAAATCGATCGTCCTGTAGCAACTTTTTATATGTTTACCGACTTGTATGTAAGTATATTGTGGGATAAAATATATTTTGAAGTATTTTAAGACGTATTTAATTGCTTTTCGTGACTATAGCAAAATGAATCATGCTTATAAAACGGGGTTTCTAAGTTTAGGTGAAGTATAGACTTTTAGCTAAATTATTGTCCGTACTTATTATTTAAATATGATCGTGTAATTGATATATTTACAGTCAATAATGGGGACATACTTTTCCACCTAGTGTAAAAATAATGCTCAGTAAATTTAATGATTTTATATACATGATAAATAATTTACTTGTGTAATTTAATTTTTAGGACCTACAGGGATAAATATATAGTTTATTTTACACTGATTACAAGTATCTACCATTGATAGGTGTTTTAAATTTCTTTATATGTTTCAATCAAACATTTTTTTTACTTAGTATTACTACTCATTATTATGTCGAGGGTTTAAACATATCAACAATTATTAAAAACAATCTATCTCCTTTGATTATAAAATATGCGCTGTGGTGATTTGATTAAAACATTAAATCATATTTATAATATAATTTTATGTTACTTTGGTTATTAAAGCTAAGTTACCTTATCTAAAGGTCGATGCTCTCTTAAACTTTCAATGTAATTTTATTAGCTTTGGAAAGTATCGAGTCAATAGTAAAGTTCAGATAAAGTTGGATGATGGTTACCCTGCTAAAATAAAAGTAATAGTTTGGTAAGTCTTAACCCTCTCACTTTAGTGACGGTGTACATTACCAATAAGCAAAACTACCTTTAAGTTAACACAAACGATTTAATAATTTATCATATTGTTTCAGGTTAAGTATTATGAGTACATTTCATATACACTATATGGACAGTATTCTACATGTCAGACGAACGGTTTCCTTAGACACTCACTCAAATATTTTTGCGATAGTGCGCCCTTCGCTGATTGGTCAGTTTTTAAAAATTCAAGAGAGGGGGAAGGGACGCTATGATCTTGTAACGAACAAAATTCAGTTCCGCTTATGGTCTACCGGCGGTGACTCCCGTGTCTCGCGGTTGCTCATCTTACGCATTTTCACGTGGTTTTCTTTTTACCAGTATTAAATTACAATTCTCTATACGCTCGTGTGTGCTCCAGTGTTCATCTGAAGAATTAAATTTAAGTTTCTCAACTCAATTACTTTCAATCTTCTTTCAATTCAAATATAACCTTTACAATAATTCTATTTGCAACTTTCAAGTAATTTCAAGTCTATTCAAGCAGGCACATCAAGCCTTTTAAGTTTAAAGCCCATAATTTCTTTTTACTGTAAATATTGAATTAAAATTGATTATTTTGCTTCATTATATCTGGCAAGGAAGAAAATGCCAAGTATTTTACTTTTTAATTTTATTTTTGTCAAACATACAAGATATTGTGTTTTTAATCATGAGGCAGAAGAGCCCTTTTTTTGTTAATTTCTACAAATGGTTACGACAACATACGTCACTCAGCTTCATCTCATTATACACATCTGACTGCTCCGCATCGACTCCCGATAGAAGGCGCCTTCTACCCCCTAGCAGTGAGGCCCTTATTCCCACCAAGCTGTGAGGCCCTCTTCGTGCCCAGGAACTGCGCAACTTCCCACTGCTACGTCTGCAGTTGTTCAGAGCTGCAATAGACTCCAATAAATCCAGTAATTTTGGAAATCAGGTATTCTCGACTTTTCTCATTACGACAATTTTGCTATGTGACAATTTTGATGTTTGATATATTACGCTACAATTTACCATTTTTTATTGTGATCGAGATTGCTAGCACTGAATTCATCAATTCGGAATAGACTCCAATACCGGCATATATATATATTTTTCTGTATTAGTCGAGCGCTGTACAGTTATCATAAACCGCAATTTGCGCCACTTTTCAAAACTGAAGATGGGTTCTACTCTACTAATTGAATGTACGCAAGTATCATTCACTATAGTCCAAGCATATTTCCATACTTAAATTTTAATATAAAATGGTTTTCACTTAAATAATAAGATGGAATCTACTTAATGACATCTTACCAATATCTTAATTAATACATGGACATGATATATATATATATATATATATATATATATATATATATATATATATATATATATATATATATATATATTATATTTTCTTCTACCACAATCAATAGAATGTAAAATCATGTCTTTAAAATATATTTTTAGGTAGATTTCCTGTAGTGATGGTTACTGTGTGGTGATTTACACTTAAATGTCTACATGTCAATGTCGTTAAGTCACTTCAGAAATTTAAGTCTGTATTAAATCCAATAATGCATCGTATTTTTATTTATATGTAATTATTATCTTATCAGCTACCTCAACCTATCTATTTTATAAGTTTAAATATACTTTATTAGTATAACTACATAATAATACAGCATACGCATTTCTATTTAGACCACATCAAATCGAGATATTCCTAATGAAGTTGTTTTTGTATGATTCATCATTCGAGTTTTGGATCTAGGAACTTCGAGTGATATTTTATTTTTTACTTACCTGACTTCTCGCACAACCATTATTGATTGTGAAGCATCGAAGTTCCTCTCTAACCAATGGAACTCCCATAACCAGCACCATGGGCCAATCAATAGTTCTGTACAGCGATTACAAGACGGGGTAAACCAATGGTGACCGCTTGTAAAAGTATCTTAGCATTCAGCTGGTATTGAACCTGCGCCGGGCCTAGTCCAAATTATGAGGCCATTGATGTATTTATGATACACTATGATTGGTAATGTGTTTATTGTTTTGTTTATTTGGCATATTTCATAGTGAATACATACTTAGATTACATAATGTAGTGCTAAAAGTATTTAGTCTCTTCAAACATGAATTATAAGAATCACGAAAAACCAAGACGTACAATATTCTTTGTTCATATTCTCTTCAAAGATATTTTGTTTATTTAATCTACATAAAATTTGTTTATGATATGCAAGTACGTTCTATACACTAGTATAGCGTAAATAAGTTTTAAACTATACATTTGTAAAACTGTATCTAAATTAATTACATTTACCAATATTTGAGTAAAACATGTTTAAACCTGTTATAAAAAGTGTCATCTTAACAAAGGAACCTTGCAACGTAATAACGTTTGAAAGATGCTATTAGGTTGGAAAAAGTATAGAGTCGATGTCAAACTTTGAAAAACTTGGATGGAAGTTATCCTTTCGTTGAAACTAAGAAGTAGGTTGATGAAAGCGTTCACATCAAGTATCACAGGACCTCTTTGTTTTGAATTTAATTTATTAACTTAGGAAAGCAGAAAATGCATACAATTTGCGTGGTAATTAATCCTAACTAAGTTATAGCTGTTATGGATTTGTAATTAAATAGAGTTGCAACAACCGTATTCGGTAGTTTACAGAACATGGATTAAAATGAGTTAAGTATAACTCAGAGGCTCATGAGTTAGTTAGCGTGCTAACTCATAATATGATGATCGCCTGATAAATCCTGAGCAAAATCCTGAGACAATGTTGACAAAGTTCGATCCTGGATCAAAATGTCATTTGTCATTGTGATATTAACTAATAATCCTGGCTAGAGAATCATTCAGTCATAGTCAGTAACAAGGCTACACAAGGCATCTCACGGATTCTACACTAACAATTTATTCATATTCATCGGGAAACTATCCGTATTCAATCGAGCATTGGAAGACAAATACTTTCGGGGTCTACTGATATCTTTCAGCTCGCAAAATTTGAGTCCAAAACAAGTTGAAGAAATTGGCCTGAAACTAATGGTTAGTCTGTTTAATGGGAATAGTAACGAATCAATGAACACATGTAGATACAAAAGTATTTTGTCAAAATTAAAAAAAAACCTAAAGTTTTGTAAAACCTCAGCAACTTCCTCCAACAGAGTCAGCGGTTAAGTTTCACAGTCGGCGTGCCTATTTACAAACCCAAATATGGAAAAGGGCAGAAGAGAGAATGATAACTACAGACTGGGGATGGACTTTGCAGGACAGCATGTATGTGCCCCAAAAGATGGATTTGCCGGCAGCACCAGAGACATTGTTAATAATGATTAGATGCAATTGCAAAACTCCTTGTAATTCAATGAGATGTGTGTGTAAAGCAAATGGATTCGACTGCACTATTTCCTGTGGTCATTGTTTAGAAAACGGTTGTGAAAACTGTCTCCAGTTTTCGTTAGACAAAGAAGATGACGATGAGAAAACTACTTTTGAAAACGTTGACTAAAATTTGAAATCCTTGGGCTACACATTTACATAAAAGGATGTTAATCTACATTTGGTACATATTGTTTGTAGTGGTCATTTTATTTTGTAGTATTAAATAGAATTTTATGATTTAATAACATACCTACATTTTTTTATTGCATTTCCATATTGTGGCCACTTACTTAACCTTTAAAATTTTAGATTACTTAAATCATGCCAAAAAAATTGAACATGATCATAAAAAGCAAACAAGTAAAACTAAATACAAGGAGGAAACGACATTTCAATCAACTTAAATATGTGATGTTTTGCCGAAAAATTTGTATTTTCAAAAATAGTCATCCAAAATTGAAAATTTAGACCTTTTTGGAAAAATACAGATTTTAATCAAATACGGCTTGGCAAATTGCAGCCATACCGTACGACCAACAGAAGAAATGTAGGTATAAAAATTCATCAGCATTATAAGAGCTACATTTTTTTAAAATAAAGTTGTTCGATAAAACTAACCGTTCTCGAGATATAAGCCATAATATATATTTTGGCCGCCATCTTAGCGGCCATTTTGAATTTTTTAGCATGTTGCCAAAGTACGTTTGATGGCGATTTTTGAGTGGTGATTAAGGGAACTCTTAGCTATAATTTTAAACAAAATTGCTTGTGTTGCAATTTCTTTGAGGTTAGGCCATAATTTCTCATAAAATGACTCCACTAATATGGTATATAGACCATCTGAGCGGCCGTGCAAATCAAATCAAATCTAAATCTAATAATTTTCTTTCCATTAGACTATATACATAGCATAGACATCAAGTTAATATTTGTTACACTGTGTAACAGCTTAAAATAAAATTAATAACCAAACAGAGATAACAACTAAAAACATTTGAAATTAAATTAAGAAATTGTCATTGGAAAAATCGTGGACACTGTAATATTCATTATTTATGAGAAAAATATTTGTCTGAAGTCTAAATTTAGTAACATCTGATTCCTGTTGTAGGTGTATGGTCAAAGTGTTGAACAGTTTTATATATGAGAAGTATGTTTTTCAAAGTGAGCTGTGATATGGCGTGGAATGGAAAGAGAAATATTGTTTCTGGAGCTATAACGGTATTTTGATTACGAGACTGAAATGACTCCTTGTTTTTACCAAAAATGTTAAATATTCCGAGTTATACAAGCAAGAGAATGTTAGCATATTGTAATAAGAAAAAGCTCCCCTGCATTTTTCAGACATTTTTATTCCAAAAATTAACCGAAGCGCCTTATTTTGACAACGAAACACTTGCTTATGTTTCTCCGTTTCGAATCCCCAAATAGCCACCCCGTAGGTCATATGGGGGGAAAAACCATATTAAAGTGACAACAGAACTTCTCTATTTTAAAAAAGGCCAAATGACTGAGGATAGACAAACAACTGCTCAGCTTACTACAAATCTTAGCAATGTGAAAAGAAAAATTAAGACGGGAGTCAATGACAAGCCCCAAAAAGTTTGTTTGCTGACTAGACTCAATTTCAGTATCACCAATTGTCACAGTGGATTTAGTAAGTAATTCAAGAAGGTCTTTCAATTTAATCGATAAACTGTGTTTTATCAGTATTTACAAGAAGGTAATTTTCGCTAAACCACTGTAACAGTTGACTACACTTAATGAAAGAATCTACCTCAAGAAAGCTTGAGGTAGATCGAGCTTGAGGTATATTTGTTAGAAATACTAAGGGAAGTGTCGTCAGTGAACATACATAAAACAACGCCAGGGACACTGCTGGCAATATCATTAATGAAACATAAAAAAGGATTGGTCCAAGGACCGATCCTTGCGGAACCCCGGAGCTGACGATAATTTCCTCTGACTGATGTTTACTAATACAACCACCCTTATCAATGTAAGAAATCTCCACAGTTTGTGATCTTCCAATGAGAAATGTAGACACCCAATCAATTGCTCTTCCTCTATTGCCAAGATGGTTAAGTTTCTCTATGAGCAGTTTAAGGTTCACCATATCAAACGCTTTACCAAGATCGATAAATACACCAAAAACACTCGCCCTGCTTTCCAGAGCCTTGAAAACATTAAAGATAATACTAAACATAGCATCAACTGTTGAGAAATGTTTCCTGAACCCAAATTGCTTATCTAAAAGAAAATTGTTAGAAATTAAGAATGGATAAAGGCCGTTCAAATAAAGTTTTTCAGGAATCGTTGAAAATGTTGAGGTAAGAGAAATTGGTCTATTCCATTAATAGCATAAATTACGTTACACAACGTTCAGCCCGTTTTGACTCTCTCCCCCTCCCTTTGTCACGCTCTATCACGCTGCTCATAACCCTCCTCTCCCCTGTCACGTCAAACCAATTAATTATAAAGTACCGGATTGTGGGTACGGTATTTCATCATAAAAATGCCATTTAATCACATAAACAAATTTATTATTGCACATAAATCATAAGTAAAACCATAAAATACATTTAAAAAAAACAAATAATATTGTATATAAAGAAAAAATCAAACTATTAAATACGAGACTATTAGTGTCTTTGGGCTCGTTTCTATAACATTTGTCCTTCTTACCCTCCATTAAGTTTATTTAAAAGAGGTTCTGATAAGGTATATAGTTGTAATCGTTATTTTTGCATCCGTCATTATAAAGGCAAACTTCATTGTTGTATTAGCTTCACAATATAATGTGTTTCTGTTGTAATTGGTATTCAATTTGTCAATTGGAAATCTTTGACTATGTGGTTTAGTATAAAATGTAAGCCTTATATTTATCACATTTTATTTTATATTTAGCAAAAATACGAGTAGGCTTATAGTTCCCAAGCCTTGACAGATAAGACTAAAATATAATAGCTTTCTTATGAAAAATAAAAAATACAATATGTATCATATAATTGACAAAAAGATGGATAATTTGTATAGTTTTATGTATTTAGATTCAATTTCAAAATTATTTTAATAATTATTTAAGACAGCTACATACCAAATTGAGGTTTAGGAATGGATATAAATAGATTAAATAATATATGTTGAAATTTTTAGTTCAGAATACTGTAAAAATATTAGCGTTTCTTTATCACAACTCATTTGCCACATAGGCACAAGAGCCAAGAAACAGTTTTAAAGTATGGTTGACTGTAATGAACAAATATGCGGTATGTATTTCAAAGACTCAAAACACAGTCTATGAGAGCGACAAATGGAAATTAACACCATCTAGTTCAGGAAGCGGGTAGAGACGAAATTAGACGCTTCCATTCCAAATGACAAAAGCGTTTTAGACATCGTCTCCCCCTCATGCTCTCCTACTCATCCTCTCCCCCTCATTCCCCCCACTCATTCCCTCCCCATCATCCCCTACCCCTCAGCAATGAACTTACATCATCGTTGACCTTGAAAAGCTCTTAACAAAGAAATAAGATATATGGGTCCATTAGATATAATTTATAAATGTATTCCATCGGCAGAGACATTTAAAAATACAAGGTTTAGTGTCAAACAGTTTTGAAACAAAAAATCAGTGTTGATATGAAAGCAGATATCAAACTTAAAAATATATAAATAGACAAATTTAATAATTATCCATGAAAAAAATTATGAATAAATAAATAGTAACAATACAACTTAATGATGAGTAATTTGTCCATAAAACAGTAAAATAAGTATTTTTACAGAGTGAAGCATATTAAATCCTATAAAGTTTAACTCTCCTGCTAACAAAGTCTGATTATGACTGATTTTACAGTTTTATGGTATACCTTTTCCATGTGCTTTTTAGTGAATTTCCTTGGGAAAGTGAACTATTAGCATGACCTGCACGGTGAAACTTAAGCCCGTGACCGCCACAGAAGTTCCTAACGTAACCGTGAACACGTTTTGGAGGGTCGTTCAAAATGTTATATATATATATATAGTAGAAATGTTCTCTCCAGATTCAAATTTTAAAATCTTTATTAATTTTCGTTCATATGGTGAACTTCATTTTCATTTTGTTTGGAATTGTGAGATAAATATAAAAGAAGGTGTATAAATACACCTACATACATATACATATACATACATATACCATATACAGATATATATATATATATATATGTGTGTGTGTGTTTGCTCTCTAGCGGTCACATTTTTTGTCCGATTTACTTCAAATCTGGTGGGTACGTTATTTTCTGTAATCAGTTGGACAAGTTCGTTGGGCAAAACAATCGGAAAACTGTAAACCCCTTTTTTGGGGATTAATCTTTCAAATTTTGAGTATTTGGGCCCAAAAAGGCTCAGAAATGCCCCGTATGTAACATTAATGCATGTAAAAAGATGGGAATTAATGAGGCAAAAATTGTAAGCCCTCTCTCGTCATTCTAGAATACATATTTACTGAGTTATTAAAGAAAATGTGGTTCGACTAAACACAGTACGTTGTCTTATGGGGATTTGACTCTAGAAAAGCCTGTTATTCCTTTGTTAGAGTACTTTTATCATCCCCAGCAACCTCACGCCTACTTTAAAGCCTGTCTGGACCTTTTCCTAACATTATAATGCACAAAATTGTATTCCCAGCTTTGCAGGTAAATGAAACCAGGAGCATCAGAACAGCCAAATAATCACTGTTTTCAGATTTCAATAAAAATTGGAATAAAAGTATGTTATTACACTGGTTTGGAGTTTTCAAAGTTTTTATGTGGAAACTCACTTCCCTCACGTCAGCGTGCTGCGTGCGAACTCGTTTAAGGTTTGTTTGAGTTGTGTCTCAAATCTTGAAATTTTATTGGAATTCCTTTAACCTGAAAACTAAAAATGTTCTTTAAGCGTATTTTGGATAATAGTACGCTATGTTTAACTTTACGTTGCTTGGGTTTCATAAATATATATTTTTAATAATCCGTCTAGCTCTGATGCTGTAGGAATTAATAATAATAGTTTATATTTATTATTAGGGATTTGTAATAAAAACATACATTTTCATTTCAGCGGTAATCCACAAATAATTAAACTAAAATGTAGATCAAATAATTACTTTTAATGAGATAAATTATTGTTTGCCGCTAATGATATTTTGTAACAATAAATACATTTCAGTAAAAAATTCTGGAAAATTTAGTTGTGACTGCCTTTTTTTCCTCAATATAATTAGTACACATATCTCAACGATAATTTACACTAGGTAAGTGTTTGCAAATCAATCGTTGACGTTAGGTTTATTGGAATACGTTAGAAGTTGGCTAAAATTAAAGGTTTTATCACTAGAAACTTCAGATATTTAATGGTATTTTATTAACCTGAATAACAGCCATAACTTAGGACAAATCGTTCAATAAGAAAAACATTGGGACCTTAAAATAAAGAAAACTAGTACATTTCTAGATCTAACCATTTAATTTAAGCGTATACTTGTACGTACTTTACTCCTTAAAACGTTTCCGTAATTTAAAATATTTTTTTTTCTCATTAAGTAAACAGCACCATTATGTTTATGTTTATGTGTTTTTGAAGGGACGGATTCAGAGATCCAAAGATTCACAGATCCTCACACGTCAACCGAAGCTTATTGTTTGTCCCTAGTACGTTAGTTTGGCAAACCAATGCCCGTACCCTTTACGAGATCCAGGAGTTTTTTACCAATACTAGCGTCCCTTTCATCACCTGGTTGCTTACAACCAAACAGAGCCCTTCTCCTTGCCCCGAGTCTCTCGCAGTCCAGTATGATGTGCTTGGCAGTCTCTTCAGACTGATTGCAGAGCCTACACCCCTGACTTTCATTTCTGAGTCCGTGAGTGTGGAGATGTTTCCTGAAATGGCCGTGTCCAGTTATAAAAGCAATCAACTGCTTAACCCGACCTCTGCCCAACCTCACCAACCAGTTAGTGAAGTAAGAGCTAGTATCTGCTAGCAGCCTTTTGCCAAGTGCTTGACCAGTGTAACCTTGCCATTGCTGGAAACAGCACCATTACAACCACGTAATCGCCAGGTCATTGGATAATATTTACAACCAGGGCTATAGGCTTTCACTGCTCCACCCCTTAAAGCTACTGTTTTTTAGTCCGTTGTTTACTGTCTGTAAGTCAACATTCTTTGTAAAATCAAATTTCCTTTTGTTAAACCCTTTTAAACTAAAAGTAAGGGTTAATTCCTATATTTTAAATAATGTAATGCCAAAATACATTACATTACATGCATTTGCATGGCATTTGTGTTTGTTATTGGTTTATGTTGATGCACATGTAATCTGAACCAATTGTGATTTCAGACGCGTGTAGTTAAACAAAATAATTATATGACAAATTCATACAAAGGTAATACATCTCCGTGAAACGCCTAACTAACTAACATGATGTGTGGCAAATGTACTTTGATCCATCATAATACATCTTCATCACATGTTACAGCACTCAGTAGTGATGAAGCTGGTCTTGTAAGTGAAGAGAGTGGAGTAATTATGCTTCAATATATATTTAAAAATACAATCATGCTGTATTTTTAGCGAATTTCCCCTATAGAGAAGAAGCTTTTACCGTAGTCGGCATGGTAAGACCTAGGCCCAGGACCATGATAACTTTTTGTTTTGAGGTCCCCAGACCCCAAAAACACCATTAGTTCGAAACTGTATATATATGTGTCCGTGAGCACGATAACTCTTGGTATAAACGTGTAAAGCGACATTTATGACATTAAGTGCGAAAATCAGACAGATCGCTCTATCCGAAGGGGTATTTTTGGGGGGTTTTGTACCTGAAAAATGTTTTTTTTAAATTTTGTATATAGTATATAATTTTTGAAATAGTCAAATTTTATTTTTCACCATTCAATTTAGCTTAAAAAACACACAATTTGGTATTTCGATCATTCCTCTACGTCAATTGGTTACCGAGATATTGAAAGTTCTAAACACAGTACGTTGTCTAATCTTATTCTTATGGAGGAAAAGAACATTTTTATGAACGTATACCGACAAAAATTGGTATACACAGCTTCATCTCGTTGTGGTCTATTGATATTTGCAAAAAAATTTTTTTCCAAAGGCTCCCGTAGCAGCAAACCTGCGTACTCAGCTCCCATGTTATTCTTATGGAGAATAATTAAATGCTCTGTCTCCCTTAATTAATTATGAACATAAATAAATACAAACTGGTATACGACTTCACCTAGTTGAGTTATATTGATATTAGCATAAAACCCCATTTTTTTGAGTTCGTCATTGCAGCAAACCTGCGTACTCAGTCCCAATGTTATTCTTATGGAGAATTATTATAATTGTATATATCGCTTTTTTGTGAATATATTTTATGAAACATGGTAAGTGGCTTTATGTAATATTAAGACATTTATATCTCCATTGGAAATTCGCTGAGTATGCAGGTTTGCTGCGACGGGGGTATTTAACTTATAAAAGCGATGGATTTGAATTAATTGCTGATTTATTTGGGCTATTCTATTTGTTTCTAGTGTTCGAAACTATAATACATTTTGTGAGGTAAAGTAACTCCTCCCGCTATTAAGTGAAACCTACCTACCCAAAAATATCCACAAATTATACCTTACTAGCATACACATTTTATTTTGTGTGTTTCTTTACATTTGAAATGTAGGCTAATTAAGTGTGTGAGTTTAATATTTAGATGTAAGTAGGATTCACTTTATAACGGGAGGTACAGTTTAAAACGTGGTACAGTTTAAAAGCTAGAAGTGACAGAAATTATCTTAATAAACCAAAAATAACGCCTAAATAATAATTAAAATGCTTGTTTTATTTATTTTGTTATTTTAATGTACTTAACGATGGCCATTCGTCAACCACTATGCGTTTTTTACTTTCTCCCCTTATACATAGTATATGGAGAAAGTATTGTTTTCGTCAAAATTTTCGAATTTGAGTTGTTAGTGGAACTATTCGTTTTGGTACTCCCTGAACCCAAAAAAGTGGTTTTTACGTGATGTCTGTCTGTGTGTGTGTGTGTGTGTGTGTGTGTGTGTGTGTCCGTGTGTGTGTGTGTGTGTGTGTGTGTGTGTGTGTGTGTGTGTCTGTGTGGATGTGTACAGAGCTAGAGCCTTAACCAATGGGCCGATTTTTATGAAATTTGGCATGTAGGTACTAATCTACGATATCTCCAGGCGTTTTTTTCATTTATTTGAATTTTTGATTTTTAAGGGTAATTATCCCCCCAAAACCGCCAAAAAACATGAAAAATCCAAATTTCTCAAAAACGGCTCTAACGATTTTGATTAAACTTTAGTCGTTAGTAGAACATTAGTTTTCCAACAAAATGGCACCACCCCTATTCCTGTAAAAATTCGGGTTCAGAAATTACAGGACTTAAAACATCCAAAATTCAGTTTTTTGGATTTTTCATAAAAAGACATAAACATAAAAATTTACTATTCACCATTAAAAAGAGCTCAAAAAACTAAATAATTTGGTATTTTTAATTACTATTCTACGATTGCTGGTTTCGGAGAAAATTTAAATTTTCATTTTGTGGTAAACGCAGTACGTTGTACCCATGTTATTCTTATGGGGAATAATAAAATTACTATTTCTCTCTTATTTACTGATCAATTTCATTCAAACTTGATATGCTTGTCAAGTTAGTATTGACCAACAGAGGAAATTCGAAATATGTTGCCCCTTTATAACCCTGGGGGGAATAGGGGGCATTTCCCCTCTTAAAACCACGAGTGCAGCAATGGATTCTGTAGTGCCTCCAAAGGAGGGATGTTTGGGTGGATGTTCTTTAAAACAACTTGTTTACAAGATTTTCTGTACATTCGACCGTGCTTTGTATTCTATATTTAGTAAATAAAAAGTAATTTATTCATTAAAGTTGGGCTAAAAGGGAGAAAGTATGTGTCAGTTTCCTTATACCGTTTATTTATAGTCTTTTGAAGTAAATTGTATGTATTGTTTTTAAATGTATTTTTTTAATTCAGCAGATAATTTCGCTTGGAAATTAAAATAAAATATATAATAAGAACAATTAATTTGTAAGGAATACAATTAAATGCCAAATTAGTAAAACAATGTAGTAAAGTTTCATACAATGACAATTTAAAGTAGTAAAATTTTTATAAATTGTTCTGTAGTGAAATTATTTAAGAACTATTTAAGCAGAAGATAAGTTACGCGAATCAATTGTAAACATACTGTTTATCCATACCCACCGAATATAAATTGGAAGTGTACTATTATTTTGAAACAAAAATGGTATTGAAATTTTCTTAAGAAGAAATATTAAACAATAATTTTTATATTCTGTAAATAATAATAGAAAAATCCCAACATATTTGAAATTCTAGTACTAACTGCATATTCTCTATCTTGCATTTCCAAACACCATTTTTTCTACAGTCTGGTTGCCTTATGTATGAACACAACCACCATAGATCTGTGTTGTTTAGCGTAATATCACGATTTGTACACAAAACCAACACAATTTGTGTACCAGCTGTGAGGGATGCACATGCGCCGCCAATGACTACGATACCTTAGGATGTTTGGAGGCAAACGTCTCAAGAATTATAATACATTTGGTCTATGCTAAATACAGTATTATTTATTGACTACGTTTTTAAAATGAACAAATAACTATGGTAAGTATTTAAAAACCTTTTAAAGGCTTTGAGATTTATGATCTAAAATGTAACACAAATGCTGTTCTAAGTGTATCTTATATTTGTTAACATATATTATATTGTACTTAATAGAGAATTTTAAAATGGATTAAGTTGGAGGAATCTAATAATTAAACCGCAACTAACACATTTAATCTTAGCTTACTAGTAGGGGTGTGTGAGTACTCAAAACATCGAGTTTTCGGCCGAGTATTTTAATACTCGAACTCGACTCGAAGTTTTGAAAACTACTCGAAAGTTCAAGCGAGTATTTCCCGCCAATTTCCGGACGCTCGCTAACGATTGCGACCGGCCAAAACGCGTAGTAACGGCCCCAAAAATGAATCGCATCACGTAAAATTGGCCGAAAATGACGGCCGCGAACGATTGCAACCGGCCAACACACGTAGTAACGGCCGCAAAAGGCAATCGCATCACGTAAAATCGGCCGAAAATGACGATCGGACCGCATAATTTCGGCCGCAACTAACGATTTCGTCACATAATATTGATTAAAGTGATGTTTAGACCAGGTGAAATTGGCCAAATGACAACCGGGCCCTGTTTCATCGACTGGAAACGAATGTCAAACCATGTTTTGTTTGTCAATACGTATTCCAGTTTGATTGTACTGGCCAAAACATTGCTACTCATGTATTAGTTAGAAACCATGTTTCGATTGTCAAATCTAGGGTGGTATCCAAATCCCATTATACTATTTTAAAATACCAACTGTTGGGAAATACTTACTCGGAAATACTCGAATATCGAAAATAATTGGCACTACTCGGCTCGTCTCGAATCGATTAAATAAATCACTACTTGCACACCCCTAATTACAACATATTTGTCCCTACTATATGTTATTAATTATCCATTTTAACAGCTATTTGTTTTGAATTTCGTTGATTTAATTATAATGGAAGGATTGTAAGTGAACGATATAATAGGGAACAAAACACTAGTGGTAAAGTAGGATATCAGTATTGAAAAGACCAAGAGACTTGGCGATTTAATGCTTTATTTGTTGTATTACCTAAATTAAATTAAACACAACATTGTTTGTTCAAAAAAATCCTTAAGATTAATCTGTTTTTTTGAGTTTTTGTAGCTGCATTTAACCAAAACAAATGAATAAAGTATGTGTACAATAATTTGTCTGGGGACCTTCGACTTTTGTGTCGTCCTGTTTTTTAATTTTTATTGATTACTTAGTTAGGTCATCGATTTTAACATGAATTAATGCGCTTTCAGTTACAATATCTGCTTAACATTGTCAATATGTAAATTTTAAATGGAATTATTTTGTTATTTACTATAACTTAGAACTTTATCAATTAAACAATGTCAATATGTTTTGGTAAATAGTTAAAGATTTATCTAAAATCATTGACAATACTAATGATTTTGGAAAGATATGTTTTAAGCATTTCAATCGTTTTCATTCGATTAATATAATATAGTTGCTCATGTTAATATAATATAGTTACTAAATAGCCTAAACTATGATTTAACTAAACATACATTATGATTGTTGTAATTATTTATTACTTGCAATAAATAAATAAAATTAAAACATGTTGTTAATGAGCAAACCAAGTTTACTATTCGAGTACTAGCAGTAACAATAATTTTATTAAAAAACAAAATTGCAAATTTATATCAACGTTATCGTTGTTTTCTAATGTTGTAATATCACTCAACAATTTCGATCAATATTTCGTCTTCTTATGAAACTATGAGACTGTCTCAATTTAAAATACCAATTAAACAGAATTTGGTACGAACGAACCACAAAACTTGTTAAACTCGAATACTGTGGCTTTTATTTTTTTTTCAAACGTAATTATTATTTAAAAAAATTTACAATTTAAAAACACTAGCTTGTGAACAACATGATTGGGTTTAAAACAAAATAAAATTTAGAATTTTATTTTAATTATATATATCCCGAGTAAATAAAAGAGTCATTGAACTTAATAAGGTGCAAAAACACATAAACAATAAAGGAAGTAGGGAAAAATTGATTCAAATTTTGTTCATACAACATCTATAATCGTTGTAGTTGATTCAAAAATTAAAATATCTTGTATCGTTGGGGATTAAATTTGTAAAACACACTCTCTCGGTGCTTACCTTAATTACTAGCCACACGTATGAATCTTATATAGGTTAAATTTTAATTATTAGTAATCGTCAATAATGCACCAAACAAATAAAAATATGTAAGCAATAAAGTAAGTTATTACATTTGCAATAACATGTTGAAAAGCTAAAAATATTGAAATGTATTTTACTTATCACCATAACGGGTGCCAGATATATTTTATTTATGTCGTTACATATTTTATTCTCGATGAAATTTTGGACAAAATGCATAGTAAACAATACACTTTTATTGATGTATTACACTATTGCATTTATAAACTAGATTTCCCTTACAGATCTAAATAGAATCGTGAATTTTTAAACGCTACTAACCTAATCTAAAAAATTTTTAATAGGTATTTAGTAGTTATCAGCCATTAAACAAACTTTATTAATGTATAGGTACATAATATCGCAGGTTATATGGTTCAATAGGTCCTTATGTTAGTAGGGGTGGTTGGAGACTCCTGTCTCAGGGGGAGCATGAGCAACCCCCCCCCCCAGGTCTCGTCTGTGACACTTTTGCCCCCCCCCTGTCTCAGGGGGAGCATGAGCACCCCCCCCCCGAGGTCTCGTCTGTGACACTTTTGCCCCCCCCCCTGTCTCAGGGGGAGCATGAGCAACCCCCCCTCCCGAGGTCTCGTCTGTGACACTTTTGCCCCCCCCCCGTCTCAGGGGGAGCATGAGCAACCCCCCCCCCCCCGAGGTCTCGTCTGTGACACTTTTGTCTAGAGGCCCGCACCAACACTTAGAAGAAAATCTCCTCCAAGATTTCCTTCTAATCCCTAACATGAAAAGCTTTTGTGGCCTTGAAAAAGGCCGATTATGATGGTGGGATCAGGTGGAGGCTAAGGTGTTGGGAAACATCTATTTTTTATTTATGAAAAACTTTGTTATTTCATCTGGGTGGAGTTCATCCGTTCGACGATTCAACCACATTTCGACAAGCATCATGTACTTCTGCTCATGTTCAATGGTGTAGATGTGCTCCTCTTCAATAGGGTAGAAATTCATCTTGTAGTCCATGTCCCGCTGCCAATATTCCCATTCCAAGTCGTCCAGCGGGCAATGGTTCCACATGCTGTTGATTCCCCGTTGTTTGGAGTACAGAGCGTCGTCAAGATCTTGGATAGTTGAATACATTTTTGGCTCATGAACGTGCTTGAACTTTTTGTAATTGCGCCATAGCCTCTTCTTATGGAAATGCTTCAAGGTGCAATCATCGTCGTCTTTTCGGTTGTAGAATTCATCACCTTCAAAGTAATCATCTTCATCGTCAAACGGCCTCTTCTTATTATTGCTATTCATCGACGTTTCCGCCGCAACACATGCATCCTCCAACTCGACGTCTGTGATGTCACATTCCCACTCGATGTTGGCCATGATCTCTTCGTAGCTGTTGACGCTTCGAAACTCAAGACTAAACTAAACTTTGCTGCTAGGGCCGCGCCGTGCGTGGTGGGCTGTTGATCGCAGGTGTTCAAACAAAAAACCCGGCGAGTCGAGACCGGTCTGGGATGCAGCTGCGCCCGACCCTTCCAGGAACCCATTATAGTCCGCCCGTATCGAATTACATTAGAGGAGGGTTGCTTTTACCCCTGACAGTGAATGTGATTTATTGCCGAGGCGGCAAACGTCGACAAAGGACCCAGCACCCTGAAAGCTTTTAACGAGCGGAAATTCCCCGAGGCCTGTCTGGGAAGCAGCTGCACCCGACCCTTCTAGGAACCCATAATTATAGACCACCCGCGTCGAACTCCGAGCAATAAATCACCAGTTGGTAAACACCCCTGCTCTCATTCTTGTTCTAGTCTTCAACAATTCCTGAAGTATGGGGGAGCGAAAATCTCCCCCCTAGTAATTAATTAAACAGAACACCAGGCGGACGAGAAATTGGAGCGCGTACTGAGCGGTGGTGGTTATAAGAAGCGGGTCGCGACACGCCACAGTCTCTCGATAGACTTCTTCGAAGACGGACGTCTACCGGACGTATGCAAAGACAAAGGAGAACTATAAAGAGGGCAAGTAGGTGGAAAGTTTAAACGAAGAGCCATTACAAAGAGGATAAGGACCAACAGAAGGATAACATCGTTAGACAAACGTCGTAGAACTGTAACGAAACGACGCAGGAGAACAAGGGATATTTTCATTTAATTCGATAACAATGTCGTTTATTCATCAGAAATCGTGTGAATGTGTGAAGACTGAACTGGACTTGTTTTCGATACCGCCTACGCAGACCAGTATCGAGAGCGGTAAATGGGTTCAATACAAACCGGTCTCATCGCTAACGGACGATTCGCCAATAGAGTTTGTAATACCCGGTCACGGTGACGAGTACACGGACCTGACACAAACGTTATTACACGTGAAAGCCGCTATTGTGAAACAGGACGACACTAAAGCGGACGGTGGGCAACCTGCTAAAGAGGTGGGCCCGGTGAAAAATTGGCTCCACTCGATATTCAGTCAAGTGGATCTCTATCTCAATCATAAACTGGTGTCCCCGCAAACTAACACGTACGCTTACCGTGCATACTTGGAAAACCTATTGAACTACGGATGTAGTGCGAATAATTCGCACCTGACTAGCGAGCTGTTTTTTGAAGATTCGGCCGGACAAATGGACGATTGCGACGAATTGAATGAGGGATTGAAAAAGCGTCGCGATCACACGAAAGAAAGCGATGTTTGCGATATGGTCGGTCGATTGCACATAGATCTGTGCAATCAGAACAAATTCATGTTGAACGGTGTCGAGATGCGATTGCAACTTAACAGATCCAGAAACTCGTTTTGTATAATGTCCAAAACGCTAACTACCTACAAGGTGACAATTAAAGAGATTAGTCTTTTCGTACGTCGATGTAAGATCAATCCGAGCGTATTGTTGGCGCACAGCAAAACTCTCGAGACCGGCACGGCCAAGTATCCGATCACGCGTGTAGAAGTGAAATCGTTCACACTACCCTCCGGCATAATGAGTAAGGCTTTAGACAGTGCATTTCTCGGCCAGTTACCGAAACGTGTGATAATTGGACTGGTCAGTAATCTTGCGTTCAACGGAGATTTCAAGAAGAATCCTTACAACTTTCAACACTACGATATGAATTATCTCGCATTGTACGTGGACGGTGAACAAGTACCGGCCAAACCGTTACAGCCCGTTTACACATTGAACAGTGAGACATATATACTCTCTTATTACACATTGGTCACCGGCACCGGAATCCAGTTCTCCGACGCAGGTAATGAGATCAAGAGAGGTGACTATCCGTACGGTAATTGTCTTATGGCGTTCGACTTGACACCGGACATGTCCGCGGCTGAGTCGAGTCACTGGAATCTCCTGCGCAACGGTAATCTACGTATCGAAATTGGATTCTCCAAAGCGTTGCCCGAGACCGTCAACTGTATAGTGTACGCCGAACTGGACAACGTCATTGAGATCGATCGTCACCGTAACGTAACAGTTGACTTCAGCGGGTGAATAAAAGCGATCGCCAAACTGAAATATTGTATGACAGCGAGTGCGTACAGTTTACTTCAAGGGTGAGCATACGCACCGCCAGTCAGTAGTACGGTTGAAGTCAAACGGTAAGGACGTGAACATGGACGCTTACGCTTCTGCGGACGACTATATCAAATCTTTTATTCAGGAGATTGAGGTTATGAACAATAATGCTAGTGATCAGACATTGGCATCACCTCAGACGTCATTTGTAAAACCGACCACTGCCTGCAAGAGACGAAGGAGGGCAACTCCTATCGAAGTGGAAACCAAGAAACCAGGATGGGTGCCGAAACCAACAGATGATTGTCCCATAGTGTCATGGATGGACGATGGGAATACTTTTGCTGTTCAAAACCCGGGAAACAAAGGACAAATTTTATTGAAAATGGAAATGTACGATGGTAAAGATATGGTGTTCATGTGTGGTTTATTTTTGGACAAAGATGGTGAAATGCACCAAAGTGTTAAACAAGTAGTTGATAAAGTGGAAAACATGTGGATCGATAAATCAACAGGAGTACCGAAAATTACAGGCGTAACTCAAACTGTTACACAACGCAGTGCAGTTTCGAAGCCAATGTCAAAGAAGAGAGCTGTGAGGAAGAAACAACGAGTGGCGCAAGCATTCAATTAGAGCAGCTGCATCCCAGACTGGTCTCGACGCGTAGGTCTTTTGTGTGAACACCTGCGCCCGACCCTTCGGACCCCCCACTTAGAAGAAAATGGCGGCGAGGGTTTATAAGGCGGAGCCCCGCCCGATTGAGTATCATTTGCCACCAGACCGCCACCTCACATAGACCTACTCCAACTACTACTAGAGATGTCGAACAGCAGCAGCACTTTCAAGCTAGAGTTTCCGAGCGTAAACGGCACTGCAACAACCGCGGACCTGAGAGCCACCCTCAACAACTGCAAGTCTGACTCTCCGCTCTACACCAGGATAGCCGATCTCCGAGAGGAATGCGGCTATCTCATCACTGCGATGGAGCGAGCCACCACACCCTTTGGCGAGACGATCATCGTGATCCTGGAGGGGCAGGTCGGGGACGACTTCTTTCTGCGAGTCTACCTGCCTAGGCGCTTCAACGAGGCCCTGAGCAACGCCGACATCGAGCGCTACAACGGCGGATTTGGAGAACGCCTTCGCTTGGTGAAGCGCAGCCCGAGGGGTTCCAATAGCAGATTCACGCCGTTGGAGTTTATGTAAAGCAAGACTTGAAGATTACGTTAATACCTTTGTAAATTAGTTTTCGTAGTCAATACTTATAGTCACGTTCAGAACATAACCACTGGGTTATTTATTTCACTTAACCCCAAAAATGTCCTTTAGTAGTAAGTTTAAGAGTGTGAGTATGGTAACTGTGAGGTGTTTAGCTCAGTAGTAATCATGGGCTTGATGTGGAAACATCCGTTCTCAGCCATTGTGGCGGGACCTTCGGGTTGTGGCAAGTCACAGTTTGTGTCAAAGTTTATAAAGCACATTACAGAAATGTGTGACACACCATTTACCAGTATAAACTGGCATTATGGTAGTGGTGGTGGTGGTGGTGGTGGTGACCCGAAAAATGTCACCATTAACCACATAGAAGGTCTACCAAACTTGGAGGATTTTTCTGGTAACGAGCCGATACTTGTGATTATAGACGATATGATGCGTGAGGCCGACAACCGTGTGGTGGATCTTTTCACAAAAGGTTTCCATCATCGCAACATTAGTGTGTTTTTCATTACACAAAATTTGTTTCATCAAGGACGCGGGCAGAGGGACATCTCATTGAATGCGCATTACATTGTGTGTTTTAAGAATCCTAGAGATAGAGTTCAGATTAGGTACTTGGCCAGACAAATATATCCAGACAGCCCGAAATTCATCGAGGAGGCGTACGCTGACGCTACGAGGAATCCACACGGATACCTACTGATAGACTTGAAACAATCAACAGACGAGAATATGCGAATACGAAGTTGCATATTTCCAGAAGATTCTACCAACTATGTGTACTTGCCGAAGAAAATGTAATTTCGCCATCAGTAGTAATCATGTCGTGCTTGCGGAAGGACGCAGCTCTGCTTACGGCTTTCATACACGCAACACCCAAGGAGCGAAAGGCACTGTTAAAGGTGTGTGACAAGAGCCGCATTCGCTCAGTGTGTGAGTGCGCATACAACGTGTTGCGCGGTAACGTTCCTCTGGCGAAGAAGAGTAAAAGCCAGTTAAGCAAACACAAGGCGACGCTACGTCGATTGGTGAAACGCGGCGAAGGCTGGTCAAAGAAACGAAAGTATCTCATACAAAAAGGCGGTGGAATCTTTATACCATTACTTTTGAGCGCAGTACTACAAGCAGCATTGAGTAGATAAAAATGACTGGCATCAACAATCAGTTCTATTTGACGCTGCCCAGCAACAGTTCGATGCAGTATTATCCGAAAAATACAGTTGCAAATTACATAACACATTTGCCGAGAGCTATTCAACTGGACGCTGGCGACTGGGAAATTGCACTTGTGGAAGCGCACTATCCAATGACATTTCTATCAGTCGGTAATGACGAAACAATTGACATTTGCATACAACCGCAAGAGGAAGCAAAAGTGAACATAGAAGCGTTGGCGCGGGTTATGGACAGCACTGCCGATGTAACGCCAGTAGTGTCGGCTATTCCAAAACAAAACCACAGAATTAAATTGAAGACTGGTGATTACGCAAATATTCAAGAATTGTGTGATCATATCAATTCGCAAGAACTAGCGATTACTTTTGGTGTAAAGTTCACCGTTGAAAACTCATACAACAAATTTATTGAAGTATCGATGGGAACTGATGTTGTAAAAATTACATTAAGTCCAACGTTAGCGCTTCAATTGGGGTTCGATCCGAATGAATTGACGCTGGAAGGTGATGCAGTTAACAAAAGCATCCGTTCGCCCAACATTCGTCTTGGCTTACCGTCACACATGTACGTGTATTGTGATTTAGTCGAGCCGCAGATGGTCGGCGATACAGTCGCACCGTTATTGAAAATTGTCTATATATCCACGTCTACTTATGTATACGGTTTGCATAAATCAACATCATTCATCAATCCGCACTATGTGCCTGTTATGAATAGATCTTTTGACAGTGTGGAAATTGACTTAAGAGATAACATTGGTAATCATTTGCCATTCCACTTTGGAACGTCATGCGTGAAGTTACACTTTAGAAAAGTAGCTAGTCATTAGTGAAAAAAAAAAAAAAATGGAACATGCAAAGAAGATGGTAGTTGTGCCACAAGAGTTGATTGATCGACTGCAATCAAATGCTACGGATAACAGACCGACTAATCTATCCAGTGAAAACAGCCTCGACGCGGAGATGCAACAAATATTGAATAACAAACGCATGGACGATAGTGAAAAGTGGAAATTGTACAAACAAGCGTTACATCGCTTCTTGCATATTGCAGAGAATAGACGTCAACCGATTAGCATACCAATCGTGGAGTCGGGTGGGAATGAGCATAGTCGACGATCGCACCCCGCTGCGGAAGGTGGTCCAGTGGAAGAGATTGTGGAAACGTTTTCCAAAACTTACAGATCTGATGCCCGCAATCTTTTACGTTTCATGAAACGTGATGGCAGCTTAATCAGTTGGGACAGTGGCTATTCAGTGTACATCAACGGTGTAAAAATCCCAGACTCAAATCTAGTGGATATCTTAAATTGCATAGTAAAGGTGCGTATGCGTGATTACACACCGCCAGGATGGCGGGAAGTGCTCAACGCATTGAAAGCGATGAACGTGCCAAAGGACTACATGAATAATCTAAGAGCGCTTAAGGAAATAAATGCCGAATATCGATCATCATTCACAGGAGGAGAAGGATCAGACGATGAATTGGACACATCAACTGAATCAATACTGAGAACACCGCTAATAAATCGGCTTCGATCGGCAAGAGGAAAACGTGTAACATCTACACCGGCGCGAGCGACAGAGCAGTTTGATTTTTCAAATAGAAACAAGCCGTTGTCAAATTTGGACAAGTGGGAAACGTACACAGGATAGGTTTTCAGTATTATGGAGCGTTTGTATTACAATCCCATCGAACCTTCGTCGTATGGCGGTGTAGCTCCTTTAACGCGAGCTGCAAAACCAGTTTCAAAACGCAAAGTGATTGAATGGTTACAAACACAGGACACTTACACATTGCACAAACCGGCACGCAAGCGTTTCCCGCGCAATCCTTACATAGTGTATGGTCCATTTGAATTGTGGCAAGCGGACTTGAACGATATGCGTGGTCTTAGTAAACACAACGACGGCGTCAACTACCTGCTGACTGTAATAGACGTGTTTAGCAAACACCTGTATGTGCGAACGTTGAGGCGGAAAGAAGGGGCTGAAGTGGCCAACGCTTTCGAGGAGATATTTGCCGAAGCGACCGACACACCTCGCTGTTTACAAACCGACAAAGGTACTGAATTCACCGGTGCCAAGACGAAAAAATTATTCAAACAATACGGAATCATCTATGTCACTACACAAAACCCAGATGTTAAAGCGGCCGTAGTGGAACGCGTGAATCGCACTTTGAAAACACGCATGTGGCGATATTTGACTTACAAAAACACATATCGTTATGTAGATGTGTTGGACAAACTGGTTAGTGCATACAACAACAGCGCTCACAGGAGTCTAGGCAATAGAATACGACCAGTCGATGTGACTGTCGACAATAAGCGAATATTGCATCAGGTATGGCGTCGCATGTTCGGTAAGATACCGCGTCGTGTTAAGGCAAAACTGAAAGTTGGCACCACAGTGCGCATATCTAAGGAGAAGGGCAAATTCGCAAAAGGTTACGAGACTAATTGGAGTAAAGAAGTGTTTGTGGTGCGTCGTGTAAACACATTGATGTCTCTACCAATGTACACTTTGTCGGATCTCAAAGGTGAACAAGTGACTGGTCAGTTTTACGAATGCGAATTACAAAAAGTGACAATATACAACGACCATCTGTTCAAGATTGCTGAAATATTAGACGCTAAGGGTCGCGGTCGCAGTAAGCGTTATTTCGTCAAGTGGGAAGGTTACGGAGACGAGTTCAATTCTTGGGTAAGAGCGCAAGATTTGCAAAATGCCTAATAGCAACCAGTTCTATTTGACATTGCCCAGCAACAGCTCAAAGGATTATTTTCCAAAAAACACAGTGTCCAAGTACACTACACATTTGCCGAGACAAATTCGATTAGAAGGCGATGGCGAGTGGGAGATGGCTTTGGTCGAAGCGCATTATCCATGTTCCTTTATGACTGTGGACGAGGAATCGTGTATTTGGCTCGACTATAAACTCGTTCTGCCAAGTATTCCCGTCACACTCAGTGTCGAGCACATTATGCTAAAGATGAATCCCGGCTATTACAAGAACATAACCGATTTATTGAAAATGATCAATAAAGCGAAGGATGTCACCCAGTACTTGTACTTTGAGTATGACAAAGAGCAGGACAGAGTCAAGATCACGACAATGGTGGACGGTATAAGCAAAGTACATTTCACCGAAGCGCTGTCTCTCCAGTTGGGTTTCGATCCGTACGAGAACGTTTTGTCAAATGGCCTCACAGCGATATGGCCACCAAATCTGACTATGGGACTGCCAACACACTTGTACGTGTATTGTGATCTGATTGAACCGCAGCTGATTGGTGACACTACAGCGCCGCTTTTGAAAATTGTCAACATTGACAGAGATAACTACACACACGGCGCGCATAAGACTGTGCATTTCATCAGTCCTCATTATGCGCCAGTTATGAAAGGAACATTTGAAACGATCGATATTGACCTAAGGGATCACGCTAGTAAAAAAGCGTCATTCCTCTTTGGGACGTCGTACGTGAAGCTTCATTTCAAAAGAGGAGCTCAGCAATGATGAATACAAACGATCCCTACTTGGCGTACTATCGCCGCCAACAATTGCAGTAGACCGGAGGCAGTATCGAAAGGGTATTTCGCGGTGCACCCTACCAGCGCGGACATGGAATTGGAAGTTTCCTAGGCGGTATGTTCCGCACCATCACACCGCTACTCAAGTCGGGAGCCTCTGCTGTGGCCAAAGAGGCGTTGAAATCCGGTGTTGGATTCTTGGGCGACATGGCCATGCACCAGCGGGACCCCAAAGAAGCCGCTAGAGATCATTTCAGCCAGTTTACCGACTCGCTAAAACGCCGGGCGGACGGCAAACTTCAACGTGTGCTAAGTGGCGGCGGCGGCTCTCGCGCGAAACACCGTCGCGTAACGCGAAAGAATACCGCGAAACACCGGCGCGCTACTCCTGCGCGAAAGACTAACGCGATACTCTCGCGTAAGAGAAACGCGAAGCGCGCCATGTCCGGCGGCCGTCGTGTCACACCTCAGTCTTTGGCGAAACTCCTTCGAGGAAGGTCGTCGTCGTCGTCATCCAAGAAGGGCAAGAAGAGAAGGACAGTTAGAAAGAAGAAGAAGAAGACGAGGAAGACGAGGAAAGCAGTGAGGAGAACGTCTATACGCGATATATTCAATTAACACACACACACACGCTAGCAATGTCGTTTCTTCATCAAAAGTCGTGTGAATGCGTCAAGACGGAATTGGACTTATTCTCCCTACCACCGACGCAGACCAGTATCGAGAGCGGCAAATGGATTCAGTACAAACCAATCTCCACACTGACTGATGATTCGCCCATCGAGTTTGTTGTGCCCGGCAACGGCGAAGAATACACCGATCTTTCGCAAACAATGTTGGAAGTTACAGCGTCTATTGTCAAGTCGACGGGAGCGGCAATCGCAGATGTCGAAGAATCGAATAAAATTGGCCCAGTCAACAATTGTCTGCACTCGTTATTCAGTCAAGTCGATATGAGTATGAATCAGAAACTGGTCACACCACAAAACAACACTTATGCATATCGAGCGTATATCGAAACATTGATGAATTACGGCTATGATGCTAGGAAATCACATTTAACATGTGGACTGTGGAACGCGGACGACGCCGGCTATATGGACAATACTCTGGACGATAACGATGGACTAAAGGCGAGACGAAAAATGACAAATAAAAGTCGTGAAATCGATATGCTCGGTCGCCTACATGTGGACATGTGTAATCAGAATAAGTTCCTGTTGAACGGTGTGGAACTGCGTTTTAAACTGATCCGATCAAAAGATTCCTTCTCCATTATGGCGGATGATGGTGACTACAAGGTGCACATTGTTGATGCGAATCTCTGGATACGAAGGTGTAAAGTTAGCCCCACGGTACTGTTGGCGCACAGCAAGACGCTTCAGACCGGCACAGCTAAATACCCAATCACCAGAGTGGAATTGAAAACATTCACACTGCCGTTTGGAGTGAGGAGCAAAACTTTGGACAATGTCTTTCTAGGTCAAGTGCCGAAAAGAATTATTGTCGGACTGGTCACGAACGCCGCTTATAATGGTGATTTAAAAAAGAATCCATTTAACTTTCAAAATTTCAAAACCAACTACTTCTCGCTGTACGTGGACGGTGAACAAGTGCCGTCCAAACCGCTACAACCACACTACGAAACCGGCAAGGGAAAATACGTGATGGCGTATCACAGTCTGTTTTCAGGCTCCGGCATACACTTTAGCGATGCTGGTAATCTCATAAATAGAGACGATTACGACGATGGATACTGTCTGATGGCATTCGATCTAACACCTGATATGTCAGCAAGTGACACAACTCATTGGAACCTAGTGCGCAACGGCAGTGTGCGTATGGAGATTGCTTTCGACACGGGACTCACAGAGACTGTCAACTGTCTGGTATACGCAGAGTTTGACAACGTCATAGAAATCGATCGTCATCGCAACGTGTCTGCGGACTTTGGCGGTTAGATCGTCGGCGGCGGCGTCATCGTCCTCCTCAGTCATCAACCAACACTCGCACAAGATGGATCGTTTATGCAGAGCACAGCGTACAAATTTAGCATCTCCAATTATTGTGGATTTTCAATGTTTCAAGGACAACTCAAATGACTACATTCTGAAGGAAGTGTGCGTCTTGGAATTGGCCAGTGGAACACTGCTAATGCATCATATCGCCAAATCACCATTCAGCCGAGATTTCCTATCACAAGAGAAACTGCGTGAAAGCTATTGGCTCACAAAACACTGTCACGGATTGGAATGGGACCAAGGTGATATCTGGTATCATGTGCTAGAGGAAAAGTTACGTGCATGTATCGCCAAACGACCGATTGTCTATGTCAAAGGTGCTGAGAAAAAAGAGTTTGTACGATACAATTTCATCACGGATCACTGTACTACTAATGTCATCGATATCAACGATATTGGCTGCGGATCACTATCGTCAATCAACTGTCTACTATCAACAAACGCAGTGCGATGTCGCCACCACAGAACAGCTCACACACGATGCGCTCTAACCAATTGTATCACATTGCGCGGTTGGCTACATCTAAGTACAAATATCGATGACGCTGATGATAACGCTGACGATGGTGAGAGTGATACCAGTTCCTGCTTTTGTTTTGCTACTAGTACTACTCCTACTACTGACTGTGGCGTCGACACAGTAGAATGAATACCTTGGAGATACAAAAGTGTATGGCTAAACTGCCCGTACAGAATGTTGGTGTCTACGCTGCGGATCAATTGCCCCATTATATTTCACCATCTACTGCTATGATTGTGAACACTGATCCACACAATGAAGACGGCACTCACTGGGTCGCTTTCTACCTTAACAAAGGAGGAGGAATAATTGAATTCTTTGACAGCTACGGTCAACCGCCACATATTCAATTCTACCAAGGATTCCTGAGACGCAACGCTCGTCGCTACCTGTACAACGAGCATCACATTCAAAGTGACAACACTCTGGTCTGCGGTCAATACTGCCTTGTGTTCCTGTACTGCCGCACCCACTACGGCATGAAGATGACGGACTTTGTGCAGCTCTTTGAACACTCTTCTACTGGCCACAACGATGCACTGATCAGAAGACTCTTTGCACAAATGTATACCAATTGAATTTTGCATTTTTTTTTTCTCAATAAACTAGTTGTGTACTCAGAATAAAAAAGAAACATTCTTATTATTTCCCATCCTCGCCTCCTTTAGTATTTACTTTTAGCAATTAGTCAGACACATATTGAATGCAAATTTTGAGAAAAATGAGGAATGTAATGCTTTGAACATATACTGCAAAGGGGGGTGTATCGATACACCCCCCTTCAATTCCTCTAACCCAGGTGGGAAAGTTCTACTAATGCGTGTTTGTGAAAACACTAGGGCTGTCCCAATTTTGGACATACCTATCATACAATGATTCTAAAGTAACATTCATATCCTCACCTCCTTTAGCAAGTAGTCATACATTTGAATTGGTAGTTTACTTTTGTATCTTAAGACTATGTGAGGGGAGAAAAAAAAGACGAATGTATATACAAACAATTTGGCTATTTATTTACACACCTTATATATATATATATATATTTTACATCGAGTATGTGCTCCTGAACATTTGAGATTGATTAGCAAAAATGAGACTCGACACAAACTAATGACTAGAAAAAAAAGGAGCACATTTCTAAGTTTTACGAGACTCGATACAAACTAATGACTAGATTTTTCAAAATAATATACAAGTCAGGGTCTTTGGTAATATGTCACAACCACTCAACGCTCCTCATCCGCCACCTCTTCATCGTCTTGCGGGATATCTTCGGGCTGATGTGGAACGTCAATGTGTCCCCACGGAAGTGTATTTACACCGTCCGGAAGGATGTAACGCTTGTCATCATTATAGCTCAAGGATAGCTTGTCGACTTGGACTGTGAAGACGCGGTGGTTTCGGGACTGGAACCTGGTGTTGATGGTTCTCTTCAACACGCCGTTGAAGAGGCATTCCCGATAGTCGTCAGAGGTTAGTGTGTGTTTCACCACTCCTCTGGCGACTCCCTTTGCACGCTTCACTGTCTTGATCTGCAGCTCGTCTTCCTCGGTCCTCTCATCACACTTGAGACTATCCATAAAATATAATTTGGAGCGAAGGCCGAGGTACTCGAGCAGCGGAAGACCGTTGCACTCATCCTTGAACTTTCCGATGACTTTGGCGTTGGTGGGGCTGTAACATGGGTGGTTCTGGGGGTAGGCGCTGGTATCGAAATCATCCAGATACTCCAACATGTCGCGATAAACATCATCTGTCTGGATGTCGAACACGAAGCTGTCGGTGTCCATGTAGTCCACCTTCAGACGATCGCCGTACCGGTTCTTCATCTTCCGAAGGAAGTCGTACATTAACCACTTGCTAAGATCGAGCACACACATTCCGACGTAAAGCGGTTTGTCCAGGACGATGTTGACTTTCGTCATGTGGACTATTGCAACATCATTTGTGAAGTAGGTGCGGTCAAGGAAGTTTGACTTCGCAACATACTTTGAGAACTTCTCAGGTGTGCACACCAGTTTGGCATTCATTCGCTTGCGAACATTCTCGATCGTCTTGCCGAAGACCGCATTGTTCATAAGCTTGAAAAAGTCTTGATCGAACGTGGTCTTGGCCTTCTTCCGCAGCTCGGTGTTCATTAAGATGTAGCTCTCTAACCACCGTGACTGACGGAACGAGATGACGCGATGTACGTTCACAAGCTCCAGTCCGTTTTCCAGCGCCTGTTGGAGGACTCTGTAATGACAGATGTAGTTCTTCTTGTCATCCAGCGTCGTCATGAGCTTCTTGAATTTCCCTCCTGGCGGACGTTTGGTCTCACAGCAGTAGGGAAGGTCCTTGTGAAGGTCGTGTAGGTGGGCAGGGTAGTGAAGGTCCACTTCCAAGACGTATCCCGTGGGTCCTTCGGGGTCCAGCGTGGCGATATCCAACGCATCAATCTCCTCACGGTCGAGCCATTGGAAGTGTCCCTGGGGAAGGCACTTGGACATGGCCCAACCGTATAGGTTGTTGGCGTCCACGTACAGCAGGTGACGCGTTGGCTCTTCAAAACGGCGATCCTCGGGACGACACTTGTCGTGATTGGCCTTGGCATAACGGGTGATCGCCTGGGAAATGCCTCCTCTGATGCCCTGTTCGAAGAAGAGGTACATGTCATAGTCCTGAATTGTATGTAGCTCCACTCGACAGTTCCTTAGCATAACATCCCAGGCATACGATGGTAGAGTGAAGTAGTGTGCAGGGTCTAGTCCGTATTCGGTAATTGACTTGTCCCTGAAACGCTCGAAAACATCTGTCAACAACGCAATGTCACAACGCAGGTACTTCTCGGCATAGTCCTTGAGGTTACTACAGGCGAATGCTTCCCACACGTTGCGAGCGTGCTCGTAATCCTGGTCCTCAATATCCTCCAGGGTCATATCGTTGTGGAAATCACGTTGTGCTGGCATCTCCTTGGTATCTTCCAACACTCCGTACGATGTTACGAAGTTGTATGGAAACACACCTTTCCTACGGACTAGATTGAACAGGTGGTCTTCTGGGAATCTCTTTCTCGTCTCCAAGAGTTGGGATGTTGGAAGCGCCGCTGCGAGGCTGGCGAGGCTCAAAGCCAGGAACCGGTAGGTGTCGAGGAACCTGACGCAGAATCCAGGTTGTCTTTGGCCTCGCCCCCGCATCGTAGCCGGTGCTGCCGCTCGGTCGAACAGGAACCGCTTCGTGAAAGCTATGTACCTCTCTTCCGTGTGTGGTAACACCTCAACATCACCCGGATCGATGGCCAACTCCCGCACTATGAAGTGTGCGTCGTAGTTGGAGAGGTTGTGGAAGTAGCAGTTGACCACACGCTGCTCCCTGTAGCGCAGGTTACATGATCTGTGCGCAGCGCCACGGAACTCGTACGGTGGTGCGTGGTTGTGATCACGAACCTTTGGATCTTCCTTCGAATATAATTTCCCGCAGAGGTAGCAAGCCGTTGCCGCGTTGTACTGCATCGTCTCCGCCGGGGTCAGGACAGGCCGGAGATTTCTCGCTTCGTACAGGAAGGTCCACAATCGCTCAACATCTGTCTTCAGCATCTCCATGAAGGTGGAGGACGCGTCATCTCCGAAGTAGACACGAGGCTCAAACTCCTCCAGACCGTACGAGTCGATGATTTGATACGCGAATGCGTATGGGATGTGAATGTGTGTGGCTGCTCCTGCGTTCGGCACATCTACTTGTTCTTCCATCTCCGCGACAGGGCGCAGGGCGCACTCGAAGTCGGCGTAAATGGTGAATCGCTCGCGCCGGGTGAATTCTGGGTGGCTGAATTTGATTTCCGTCTTCTTCGGAACATCCATGCGGATAGGGGCATGTGCTCCGCAGTACCGCTTATGCTCCTCCAGACGCTGGACACCCGTCAACCGAGCTTGTTCGGACGGTTATCGAAATGAGCGAAGCAACGCTTGCAGATGAATATCCTACCTCGGTGCGATGTTAGTTGGGGTCGAATCAATCGACTCAGGTCTTTGATGTATGCATAATGACTGTTTCCCTCCTCAGTCACATACAAAAGGTCGCAATGATCTTCACGCTCCTGTTTACAAATCCTCAAGGGAAAGACGGTGTCCTCGTACTTGGGTAGCCCGTTAGGTTTCTTCCCCACATACGTCTGATCGATGCCATAGACGTTGATGCTGATGTTGTTGTTCCGCTCAAACGTCTTGATACTCTTCAGAGGAACGGGAAATTGCAGTCCGGTCCAATCGTATTGAGATATGATGATGGGTGTGTATACTGCCTGTCTGTATGGATTTTCTTGAACAAACTTGCCCAGGATGGCGTACATAAAACAACGCTCATCATCATTCCGCACGTTGACTATTGAGTGTGTGTTCTCAATACTCGCGGGCAGTGGGATATATGATCGGCCTTCTTGACCTAACGGGAGGTATCTATTAATTCTAACCTCCAAATCACGGACCCGCATGTATGACCAACCTGAGCCAATCTGTTCGCACTGATCCTTCTCCCTGATGAGCTTCGCAAAAGCGTCTGCGATATATTTTCTCAGGTCAGAGGTCTTGGTCAGTGGAACGTTCTTCGTCTTGAACGTGCGCGTACATGATGAGGTCCCAAACACGTTAACGAAATCGCACTCCATGACGAAGTTGGTCTTGATGCTGTGATGAGTCCCCAAGACAGTCGTCAACAACTCCGTGAGGGAGTCAAATAGCAACACCATCACTTCACCGATTGTGACGAAGCTCTCCATCGGTCTATGTAGTCGGTATGTCAGCAAACGATAGAGGAAACCGCGCTGGATGAGCTTGAATAGAGGGTGGACGGAATGATCATCATCCACCGCCATCGCTTCATCTTCGGGTTGAATGCCTGAACTGGTACCTGGTTGTGGATCGACACTGGGTCCAGGCTGCTGAGCGGTGCTGGGTCCTGGCTGTGGGTCGGTGCTGGGTCCTGGCTGAGGATCCTCCAACTCCAAAGGCGCGCGGTTCCGAACAAGGTCCTTCATGACGTTACAGAAGTATCGCTCATGCTGGTCTTTGTTGTACATCCGACCGAATTCCTGACCACAGTAAGCACAAGGGAAAATGCGCGCCCGTCCATAGCCGTGGAATTGCTCGGTATGCCGCTGCAGGTGCTCAGCTCTCGTAAACACGGTCCCGCATGTATCGCATAGGAACCGGTGGACTCTGCTGTGGACTGTGTCCACATGCCGCCGCAAGTTGGATGATCTACTGAAGTGGCGGTTGCATTGTTGACATGTGTGACGGTCGGGACCAGGACCTCCATCTGAAAATAAAATTAGGATAACTGAAGCTATTTCATATTTCAAAATGAAACTGTTAATGAGAAATGTTAATTAGCGAGCATCGATTGTAATCTTCTTCTTCTTCTTCTTCTTCTGATCCCTTCTCCTCTTCCACAGTTGGTCAGTTAAATATAGCTAAGCATTCTTCTTTCGGCACCTAGTTAAATATTTATGTGAAGGTAAATAGTTTCAAGGAAAACGCTATTTTAATGTAGATTCTCACCTGCAACGGAGCTTGGGTTGATGCCGACAGTTGACTGCTGCGACACAAGCACCTCCCTGGGCGGGTCGACTCGGTGGACAGTCGCCATGTGACGCTCTAAGACGCATCGGTCCATGAATCTGGTGTTGCATAGGCGGCAAGCCACTGCGTCATCTGCAAACGTGATAAACGGATAGTGATAGATTTTGTTAAACCGTTACAACAGAAAATAGACTTGTAAAAGAACAACCCCGAAACCCCCCCCCCAACCCAAGGGTAATCATGGGGGGGGGTGTTACTTACACATACAACATTTATTCTCTATTTGTTAAAAATAAAACTGCCCTCACTCTCTAGTTATATGAACAAACTACATTTCTGGCTATTTATTCAAATTACACTTACTAAATTTATTCTCAAATTAGTTCACTGTCTATATCTCTATTTGTTAAAAATAAAACTGCCCTTACTCTCTAGTTATATGAACAAACTACATTTCTGTCTATTTAATCAAAATAACTATTAGTTTACTCATATGTGAAAGAATTATTTCATAAATATTAAGAACTGTTATAATTGAAAATAAATCAAATTTAAGTCTTTATTAAATTGATATCGTAACACGCAATGACGTACCTTGCTGGTGTGGGATGAATCCGCCGTGGAATGATGCGTAGTGGTTCATCATACTATGTCTGCGCGGGAACGTGCTGCCGCAAATGTTGCATTGATGTGTAACGTTCATCTTGAATATTGTTGCTCGTTATCACAAACACAACAGCACAGCACAAGCGTTTTAATTGTTCAAGGTATGAATCGCAATTCACAATAATCAGTCAATAGCTTAAATAAAAGGGTAGAGCTGGACTAATACGTCTGCACTCACTGAACTCCCAAACTGAACTGGAGGGGCGCTGGTGATGCGGTATGGCGCCCCTAGTTTTGGTGGGGGAAGTTCTATAGAGCGACGGTTAGAGCGGCATTGTTCCGTTTCCCGACCTTCTGCGAATGGTTTATTGTTATGTTGCTCGCTTTTATTTACTTTTTATTTACTCACTTTTGCTTACTACCTGCTGGGTAGTAAACTACCCTCCCCTAATCGAATTCAAAGGAATCTAACTGAAAGAGTCCTTTGTTGGAGAATGACGCCCGACAATAAATCTCATCCGCTGTCCGAAAATTCTGAGAAGGGTCTCTTGTTTATGGCCCGCTGGGTTGTAAACTACCCTCCTACAATGGACATGTGAAAGGGCCTTGGACCCTTTGTTGCATTCATGAAATAAATCGCATCCACTGTCCTATTGTAGAAGGGTCTATTGTTAATACTCGCCCGCAGGGTGGGAAACTAGTTTCTCCCACCCTCACCACGCTCTCAGGCGCTTCGGGCTTCAGTTCAGATATAACAGCAGAGCCATGACCATGTCCGATGCTGATTTGGTCCGTACATTGGAATTTGTGGAGGACGCATACTACCGACATCGTCCTATCGCAACAATCCAATCGGAGTTGACTGATGCATATGGTTATGCATTTACGAAGTGGTGTGGTCAACCCAAATGCCCGGAAGAGTATGCTGAGCATGATGCGGATTGGCGCTCGGTGAGTGATCTGGAGGAGGAGCTGGAGATTGCGGTGAAGGCAGCTGCCGATGCTTTGCGGATGGCTGCTGATGCTGCTGCTGCTGCTACACCTGATGAGAGGGCGTCTGCCGAAACTGCATCCTCCAAATAGTTTTTAAGATTATATTGTAAAAATGAAAATAAATGAAAAAAAAAGATATAAAAAGAAAACCCGTTGGTACAATGATAAACAAATGCAGTTTATCTTTGCATCAACAAAAAAAATATAAAAATATAAAAATATATAATCATTGCCTAAGAGGGTGAGTCGTCTATCGCCAAGTCCCAAGGCATGGTCGCGGTGCGGGTCCCTAGGCATAAAGGCTAATAGCGTAGTGTGAGTCGGGGGGGGGGGGGCAAAAGTGTCACAGATGAGACCTCGGGGGGGGGGGTTGCTCATGCTCCCCCTGAGACAGGGGGGGGGCAAAAGTGTCACAGACGAGACCTCGGGGGGGGGGTTGCTCATGCTCCCCCTGTGACAGGGGGGGGGGGCAAAAGTGTCACAGACGAGACCTCGGGGGGGGGGTTGCTCATGCTCCCCCTGAGACAGGGGGGGGGGGCAAGAGTGTCACAGACGAGACCTCGGGTGGGGGGGGGTTGCTCATGCTCCCCCTGAGACAGGAGTCTCCAACCACCCCTACTTATGTTTTACTAAACTTATGACAGTTAAAATTAAATCTGTTACTTTAGGGTTCACGTACTTTTTCTCTGTGAAAGTTTTTAGATTTTAATGGACGTACAAAAATGTGCTAAAAATAATTATACAGCTTTATGTCTGGTTCGGTAAAAAATAAAATATTGAACTGTAATATCACTGATTTGATTTAATACAGAGTTATTATTTTCTTTAATATTAATATTAAGCATTATTTTAATTTTCTAATCACGACTAATTACTTATCTTGTAATTTTAACGAAAGTAAAACATTGTATTGCTATTTTTGCACTTAGATAGTTTATAATAAAATGTTTAACTTACAACTTACATGAAATTCTACCTATAATCCTAGTGTAACTCATATTCAAATATTAAAATGATTAATGTAAGGTTATAAGCTTATCAGACATTGTTAGGCAAATATAAGAACACATGTTAGTAAATAAGAAACATATTATAATGTTTCTGTGATAATTATACTTAATACCAATAATTGTATTAACCCGATGCAGTAAACTAAATATATATCCATATCTGAATTTCATTCCTTATTAAAAATAAAACCTACCAATTACTAACAATAATTCTTTTACGATTAAGTATATAAGAGTTGTTTTATTAATATCTGTAGTACAAGGTAGTAGAAATCTTGATAGGTTTGTTCTTCTAGCTTTATAACTCTGGAAGAAAGGTTTAATGGATCACTTAGGGTTGATAAAGTCTTAATGGATCTTGATGCTGCTAAGGGTGGCCTAATGGATTAGTTTTTATGCTTTGAATTTATAACGCCACTCTTGGTGGTCAAGTGGTAAAATCATATTGTCAGACTCAACAAAAACGCTTAAGATAGTTATACAATCTAACTAAATTAAGAATAAATCAAGAGTTACTGCAATTATCCTTGCAGTTCTTAATGAAACATTAGAACTTACATTCATATGTGGTAATAATGTTGAGCCCTTGAAAACAAATGTTCCCCATTTACTCTATTGAAATCGGCCTGTATAAACGTGAGTACAATGCGATTTACATACAAATCATAATATAAACCAATATCCATTTAATTCTTCTGTATTTCAAACAAAAATGGGGATATAACCAAAGGATTAGGAAACTAAAGCAAATAAATCTTTTCTTTAAATGTAATTTATTTCTGTACTAATACGGTGTATTATACCTAAACACATGTGTTTATACATAAATCTATTTCATTTATAAAATTTCGTGTGAAAACGAACAATTTTCTAACTAACAACATAAGTAAAACATATAGAATACTACCAACTAACTTATTTATTTATTAAAAGCTTTTATAATATGGTTTACTTCCTATAATATATGATACGGTATAATTATAAGGTATTGGAAACTCTGTAGCTCGTAAACTGTACAAAATTCAAAATATCGCACAAAATATTTACATAAAGACAATTTTAGACAAGGTAATGATGCATCATGACGAAATAATTAAATTTATAACCCTCCAATCATCGAAAACAAATTAAACAGACTATTTAAAACTTAATCAATAATTGTTTTTTATGATTATACCTCATTTTAAAAAATCACAGGATAAGTTAGAACAAACTGAAACCATTTGAAAATTTTTAATCATAAGCTATAATCTATGATAAGCTATAATAAACTATAAGCTATAATCTAAAATAAATAAAAAATAAATACGAGAATAATTCAATATTTAAACGATTGTAGTATTAATAAACAAATTTAATTAAAAAGATCATTGGTAATAAAAGAAAAACATAAACGTCCCGAAAGAGTGGATTATTGGAAAAAATGGACCTGTTTATTTGATTGACTCCGATGCTTGCAAATCATGATAGTTTTTACGGATATTTGTATGACCGAATGACTTAAACTAAAACAATAACTATATAATACCTTATACAATTTTATGATTTTTCAGTAAAAAACAATTCTTCTTTAAGATAAGAAATTACAATGGATAAATTGAGAAAATTATAAGATAGGTTTTCGTAAAGGTTGTTTTTGTACCTTAAATTTTCCACCACTAAGTGCACCAAGTTTTTACTAATACAATTGCAAGTCTAGTTAGGGAGTATATTTATCACAAGTATCAACTTGGTCGCAGAAATACTCATAATGTACTTAATGTAACAAAATTTCCAGATCATTGATTTTAACAGATTGTGGATTCTCTTTTGATTGTAATTAGCTAAAACCTAAGGGAATACATACATGTTATTGTACACGATCATTGTACAACGTATGCAATATACAAATTACTTTCTTAACTTTACTTTCAACTTTATTTATTCATTTCTTGTATTAATTATAAATTAAAAAATCACAATTGTCACTAAACATCCACAAATTATGGACGTACCCGATAAGATATCTTACGATATTAGCTACTCCCACATTAGCTTTTGAAAAGTATTACTTACAAAAGCCTAATATCAGATATTATGTTTCATAAAACCTAACTACTGCTTTAAGGTAACCTGGATTTAACACATGTTTAGTATTAGTTTAGGTAAATAAAGGGCGCATCAGATTAGATAATGTAAGCAGCTAAATTTGGTAGTTTCACGTTAGTTAGAACATGACATATTAATAAATCTGATCTATAAATATAAATAAAACATGTTTTGAATTACAAATGGATAGATTTTTTTTATAATATATAGCTATTAATAACTAACAGATATAAATAAAGATGTATAATATATGTAAAGTATTATTATAAATCACATGGTAGTTAATATTTGTATTAGTTACTTTTCGGAATGGAATATAATACTAATATATTCGGCCAAGGGTACCTCACACCGGCTACGTTATTTATCTTGTTTGAGTTATCATCGGAATGTTTCACGATGAGAAGTAGTGTTCCGTGTCGTGTTTGGTCCAGAGTCACGATCATTGGAAGGTTCAGAACCAGATGTGAGCAAACCAGCGCATGAGATATTCTAATGGTCACGTGTTAGGGATTTACAATTTGTGTCCGAGACCAAACCAACTCTGAATCGTGCGTAAGAGAATATAATACCCCCGTCGCAGCAAACCTGCGTACTCAGCGAATTTCCAATGCATTTATATGTTTCTCACTAGTACATAAAGCCACTCACCAAGTTTGACAAAAATACATTCATAAATAAGTGATTTATAACATTTTTATTTATTCCCCATAAGAATAACATTAGGACTCAGTACGCAGGTTTGCAGCAACGAGGAAGATAAGAAATGAGTTTTATGCAATTATCAATATAACTGAACCAGGTGAAGCTACTTACCATGTTTTATTAATTTATGTTCATAATTAAGGGAGATATAAAACTTTACTTATTCTCCATAAGAATAACATTAGGGCTGAGTATGTAGGTTAGCTGCTACAGGGACAACAAACAAAACATTTATTTTTTGTGCAAATATCAATATACCAGTACAACATGAAGCCTCATACCAAATTTCATCAATATACATTCATAAATAATCAAGATATCAAATTTTATTTATTCTCCATAAGGATAACATTGGACAACGTACTGTGTTTAGCACTTTGAATATCTCTGCAACGGTTTGACGTAGAATCATAATTTAAACACCAAAATGATTGTTTTGTGGAGCTGGAGTGATTGGTAAAAGAAAATGTGAAGTTTAAAGTAAAATTAACTGAGGAAAAGCCAAAAACCTTTTTCCCATAAGATTAACATGGGAGTTTTTATGAGCATTGTTTTTTGGATTTTTTCCGCAACCACTTAACCTAGGTTAATAATTCAAAATACCATATTATTTGTTTTTTTAAGCTCTATAACATGGTCAAAACAAAAATTAAGTGTTTTAAAAATTTTAGGGTGAAAAATGCAAAAAACTGATTTTTGGAAAATTAAAAATCCCCATAAACCCCCCTTCCCATGGTCCGATTTTTCTGGTTTTCGAACTTAAAGTCATAAATGTCAGTTTACCTGTATTTATAAATATAAATATTTAATATAATATATTAAATATAAATATATTAAATATAATATATTATATTAAAATATAATATATTTATAAATATTTATAAATATAAATAAAATACCTGTATGAATGATTTGTTTTGTAATTTAAAATGTGTAAGTCCAGACACTATTTATAATATGTACACTACATGATCACTTAACGAGTGAACTTGTATTCCTGAGCAAACTAATGAAGTCTCGGAAATACTCTTTGGTGGTAATATGTAAAGTAATAATAAAAACTATTAATAAAACTAGAATTTTATATTTAAAAAATCCAATAAATTAAGAATATCTGATAAATAAAAGCCCAAATAAATAAGCAGAATTAATATTCCAACTGTCTACCGAAGGCAATATTTTACACCGTCCCAACCCGCACTAAGTTTAATTTTGTTTCAAGCTCTTATTTAATAAACCTAGGTATTTGTTTTAATAACGATTAATAGGAAACGAAGGAACTCTATTTTTTTAACTAATAGTTATTAATAATAATCATAATAACACTTTTGTTTTCCACGTCTTACACTAAATTTGGATTACTTAGCTATATTGCTCTTTTTAAATGGTAAATTCAATAATTAAAAATTGCTCAATATATTTTAATATTAATCAACTTAATCTTATTTCCTTGGCTTGATCGCATATATTGTTCTTTATTTAGTATAGTAGCCACATGGAAATAACCCTTGAACATTATATCCAGCTGTTATATTAATATTATATTAATTGTTAATGTAAGGTAAATATAGGAGGGAAACTAGGATTATTAGGTTGGATGTAACATATCTCCTGTTATAATATACAGTGTTACACGAGTACACTGTGTGTTGTTAGATGCTCATCACACTCTTGTCAAGATAATCATGTAGACAGGTTAATTCAAGCGAATGACAAGATAATAATCTTTGGTGAATATTTATCGTCTACTCCTATGCTTGGTAAACTGAGTAACGCAAATGAGCAAAACGTTTAATTTAATTTTCAAAATTAATTTATTTAGTTGTTTGATATTAAAATTTGTGTAAGAGGTGGAAGTAATGTGTATTAAGTTTACTTTGCGTACGAGTATGAATTACTGACGAAGCTATGGGTCTACTTTTGGTCTTGGGTTAAAAGCAGAATACATCCTGAAGACATCAACGTAATATGTAACTGCATTTTTGTTAATGAAGTATTAAACATTATTCGAAAAAGTTGTACTAAAAGTGTTAATGTTTAGGCTTTATTCAGTCATAGTTATTGTATTAACCATAGTTGAAATGCATTGTCCATTTCAATGATCAAAGTTGAGTTTTGTAATAATAATAAAAAAAAGACATAACAAGCAAGAAAACAGATTAAAATAAATAGCAAACTATAGCAAATATTTTAATTCCTAAATGTGATCGCATTGACACGTTCAGAGTATGTAATAAAATACATTAAAATATATTAATACGAAAATTGGTTACAGAAAAACGATTACGAAAATAATAAATCATAAATCAACTACTTATTGCTACCAGTGTAGCACAAAATAAAATGTTACTTACTAAACATCTTAGGGATATTATTTTTTAAATATTATTTTAATAACCGCTGTTTAATGTAGTGTTATAGTCATTTGAAGTAGTTAAAACAATTTCGACCATATTGTGACAGGATTTCTGTTGAATAACTTACAACACCAGCATGAGGATAAACCAAAGTCACATCGCAGCTGTGAATTAATGAACAATGGGATTGGTTTGTCAATCACCTGTAGAGAGCCTCTAATCACTCAATTGTTCCCTGTCACTTTTACTTTTAACGCAGTCTCCTATTTTTCAATATAAAACAATTATATTAATTTCCAGCCTTGCATTCATTATATATAAATAATTTTGAAATAGCTTAGGATTACAATATTTTATTGACGTAGTTTTCTATAACATTTTTTCTGATATCATTTAAATTAGTGTCATATAATAATAAAATAATATACGCGTTACGAGTGTTAATAGTTATTTATTTGTTTATGACAAATTAATTACACAAGGTTAAAGGAATAAACTAATTTATTATTATTATTCTTAAAAGAAAATATTTGGATTATAAAAGAAATCAAAAAGAGAGGTTAGTTGCATGTTTTATAGAACACATTGGCATCCTGTTCAACGTAACATTCTTTCTTTGTATGAAAGAAGAATATTGATGCGATCACTATAGTAAAAGGTTCAAGAAGATGTTCTTTGCTACTAAAAACGTCAATTTAAAAATATTCCCCACTTATCACTCTAATATGGCCTAACATATACCTATAATGTACTTAGATTTGGCTATGTTACTGTTGAAAAACAAAACCTTGAAAACATTCAAATTTAATGAGCCACAACAATTTGTTATCATTCCATACATTGTATTCTATAGTTTGATATTTCCTTTTTTATTCTTAACTGGTCTTGCATGGATTTTTAGCCATTCCGTACCTGAAATTCTATGTCAAACTCTGTGCGGGCCTTTTGAGGTGATATGAGTCCAATGCAAGTATATCCTCTTACCTATATCCTCATCAATGCAAGTATATCCTCATCATTGATGTCTTCAATAAATCACCTGTCATAACTATATTGTAGACTTAAGTGGTAGTATCCTTAAAACATATTTATATTTATGATGTCAAGCTATTTGAACAGTGAAAAAAATGTAAGTAATATTAAAATTAAAATTTGTACTTAGGTAAACAAACAAATATTCTGTGTTTTATTAGATGTTAAAGAAGATAGTAACACAAATATTTTATCTCGTGGAACTTGTTATTTTCTGTTTAAAAAGAAGGATGTATTAGAATCCGATACGCACTTTGTCAAAGTAATGACAATCTTTTGTCACTATTTTTTCTCTTTAAAGAGAAAATAGTAGGATGGATTTGCTTTCCTATAACAAAATTAGCATGTTTATGGCAAGAGAAATCTAGCAGTGGTTTTATGTGTCTTATTGTTACATTTTAATAAATGATATTCAAAAAAGAATGCTAAAATAACACAATCATTGTAAAACTTGTTTTAACAATTTTTCCAATATAAAATTTTAAATTATCTGAAGATTTTATAGTGAAAATTAATGATATTTTCAAAACAAGCTAATACATTTTACATATTTACGTACATTTCTGATAGATTGCTCATAAATCTCAAGGTTTAAATTGATGTAGTATGTGTTTATTGTTGTGGTAGAACTCATACCCCTATTGATTCATTCTCAAATAGCTTCCAGAAGAGGAAACTGAATAATAATAATAATAACACAGAAATAATAATAATAATAATAATAATAATAATAACAATAATAATAACAATAATAATAATAATAATAATAAAAATAATAATAATAGACAAAGATTATCAAATCAAATCAATTTAAAACATTTATTTTCATATGACTATATATACCATTGACAATAGGTAGGTCATAAATAACCATACTTTTAATATTTTCATAGTAGTACTCTAACAACAAAATAGTATAATAAATAAAACAGTTAACATGATCTGCTCAGCTAAATAACATATATCCTTCGAAAATAACTTGTCATAAATATAGTAGAATGATTTGTCATTTAGGGAATGACTTCCCTAAGCAATATATTAAAACGATCCAAAATATTCATGACTATAGTTTATGCTCTAAAATGTGTTTGCCTAGAAATAGTAAACCACAATATATTTAAGTTATCTATATAAAATACACAATAACTGACAACGCCATAGTAGATGAGTGTGAGGCAGGTTTCCAGTATCGTGAAATATTAATTGTTTCATTATCCCGTTAACAATTCAACCGGGCAATTTACTTTATCTCTTAGTTTATTGGTAAAGGAAAAATGGTAAAAACCATTTCCAAATATGACTTATAAAAAATAAAAAATATATACTAAATATTCTGTATGAATTAAAAACCTATTAAAAACCTCTATATAGATATGTTTTAGCTCATTTTATTATTTTAATTATACTTTTAAAGTTTACTTTATAAATGCAATCCACTTCTATAATGGTTTTAAGTAACAATATTGAGAAATATTATTAGAACTTTGATAGTTGAGAAACCATAACTTTCTCTAGGAGTTTTTTTTATGGTAAAAATGTAAAAATAGTTATTTTAGGGATGAGAGTATAATTATTAGAAAAGAACAAGATATTTATAACGGCCTGTTAAACATTGAGATCGTGGTAGATTAAGAATTTAGAGGCTGAATCAAATTTGATGTCCTAGTATTCGTTTTAATATTTATCAGGAAATGTTCATCATTTGGTTGTTTGATTTTAGACAAAAACGCACTGTAAACACTCAAAGTGTATTATAATTTGTGTCCATGGCTTTCATTTGCTTTACAAATTTCGCTTTGTATTGCTTAGGCTTTGATACCAGCTTTTCACTTTGCTGGTTTCTTAACCTGCTTTATACAAATTAGTCTTGTTAAGATTTGTTTAAGGAATCCCAGAGATGATATGTAGCTTATCTGAGACTAATCTGTTAATTTACATCAATGTTCTATGAAGTAAAATATCCTTCAAACAAAGGCAATCTATTTTTTACTCTGTCATTTTTTTAAATCCTACATAATCTAAACTGGTATTATATTGAAACATTTAATACTCAAAGGTTTAAACTAGGAACCAAACTTAGTATTTAGCTACAACTGTTCGTAAAATATAAATGTATTACAGTCTATTATGAACTATATTTCCTACATTTTATTTTGAAGTATAATGATTCAAGACATTAGCAGCTTTAACAACAGACTTAAGATGAAAAAAACACAAAAATCTACGATGATGGTTTACAATCTTTAAAGGAAATTAATATTACTATTTGTATGATTTATTTATCTATTCCAACGGATACACAATTTTTACAATTGAAGAAATTGCTTCCATGACGGTTTATCACTAAAAGTTAAGTTAAACAATTTACAAATAATCACATTTCAGTGCAAGAAACACATAGTTTTGATTTTTTCTACATTCTAAACTAAGAAATTATAATATATTAAATAACAATATAAACTTTGGCTGGTTTAACACATGAAGAATCCGAGAAACATTCAACAACCAGCAGGCATCCAAAACAATATATGACAGTTATTTCAAGCAACTAGCAAAATAAATATGGATCATGCAGGATAACATATATTTTGTCTTTAAATGTATTAACAGTAGATTGTAACTATAGGCAACTTCGGGTATCGTAAATAATTTTAGTTATATAAATCAATAAATACCAAGAAAACAAACATAAATCAAATCTCAATCAATGTCAATAATCAAAGAAATAACGAACAAGTACAAAACAGTATGATATTTTGCATAAGTATTATTTAACTTGTTTTAAAGCGTTAGTAAACTAAAGGACACACACCTCAATAGTTGGTAACTCAATAAAATAACGCATAAAGTCGCTTGCTTGTGGTTTAATATATTAGAGGAAAGTCATCAATTAAAGAGGATAATAAATGTTTACAAAAAAGAATGAGTAAATACAGAAAAAAACTAATATCGACAGTTTTTTGTAAGTTTTAAAAGTTAATAGAACCGTAGGCAATATAAAAAGGGTGTATGGTTATCTGTGAATTACTTTTTGTCGGTTTAAAAAACTAAAAGATTCAGATTTTACAGCCAGTTGATTGAAGGTTGCATTAAAACTTTAGTTTATAAATGAATAAGGATAAAATACAAGTTGTTTGTTATATTAGTAAAAATTAAATCGTATTAACGCTTTTTTAGCTTATTTGATCTATTATAACAATAAGTACTGTAAAAATGAAGTAATATGTAATAATAACTTGTTTAATTAACATTACAAACGGGAGACTTAGTTATGTAAATGTTGAAATAAAATAATATTAAAAAAATTATTTTTACTATATTTTTACTATATTTTGAAAACTGTCCAAAATTGTACTTTTGTATATTTTACTTCAAGTTACATGTATCGCACATTTAAAATTTTTAAGACTATGCAAAGTTTTTAAACTAAATGTCAATGCAAACATTATAACATATAAGAAAGAAAAGGAGATTATACGATTTATATATATATATATTTTAACTGATGAAACTTAATAAATAGTGTCCTTAATTACCTTATGAGTACAAAAATCACGTTTGTGTGGTTCACTTAAGAAGAGTGAAATGCTCTTTACTACCCGTTAATAATATGTATACAAACTCCTTCACCATTCTCTCAATTCCGTAACTACAGCAAACAATAGATAATTGCTTTATATAATTTTCGTACGTTTAATTATACCTAATCCTATAATCACTATTATAAATAAATGGTATCAGGAAACTGACACATACTTTCTCCCTTTTAGCCCAACTTTAATGAATCAATTACTTTTTATTTACTAAATATAGAATACAAAGCACGGTCGAATGTACAGAAAATATTGTAAACAAGTTGTTTTAAAAAACATCCACCCAAATCCCTGCTTTGGAGGCACTACAGAATCCATTGCTACACTCGTGGTTTTAAGAGGGGAAATGCCCCCTATTCCCCCCCCGAGGGTTATTAAGGGGCAACATATTTCGAATTAACTCTGTTGGTCAATGCTAAATTGACAAGCATATCAAGTTTGAAGGAAATTGAGAAAGAAAAATTGATGTAAATAAGAGAGAAATAGTAATTTTTGTAATCCCCATAAGAATAACATTGGACAACGTACTGCGTTTACTGCTAAATGAAAATTTCAATTTTCTCCGAAACCAGCAATCGTAGAATAGTAATTCACAATACTAAATTATTTAGTTTTTTGAGCTCTTTTTAATGGTGAATAGTAATATTTTTTTTATTTATGTCTTTTCATGAAAAATCCAAAAAACTGAATTTTGGATGTTTTAAGTCCTGTAATTTCTGAACCCGAATTTTTACAAGAATGCGGGTGGTGTCATTTTGTTGGAAAACTAAAGTTCTACAAACGACTAAAGTTTAATCAAAATCGTTAGAGCCGTTTTTGAGAAATTTCGGTTTTACATGTTTTTTGGCGGTTTTTGGGGGATAATTACCCTTAAAAATCAAAAATTCAAAAAAATTGAAAAAATGCCTGGAGATATCGTGGATTAGTACCTACATACGAAATGTCATCAAAATCGGCCCATTGGTTAGGGCTCTAGCTCTGTACACATCCACACAGACACACACACACACACACACACACACACACACACACACACACACACACACGGACACACACACACACACACACAGACAGACATCACGTAAAAACCACTTTTTTGGGTTCAGGGAGCACCAAAACGAATATTTCCACTAACAACTCGAATTCGAAAATTTTGACGAAAACAATACTTTCTCCATATACTATGTAAAGGGGGAGAAAGTAAAAATTTACTACGGTAAATACTATAAATAGATGTAGTAAAATTTAATGATTTATTAATGGGCTAATTAATTAACATTAAAAAGTAATCCCCTAAAGTGTTATACTAAAATGGATTTGTTACTAAAATTTGCTGTAAAACGGTAAACTAAAATATCGTATTATATTTATATATAAAAAAACATAACAACCAATGCCAGTGTGAATACTTCGAATTTTCAACAAAGCATTATCATTTTCAGCCCCATTTAATAATAAATGGATTAATCGAACGATTTCCTTCCCCACATTGTTTAACATCAGAGGAAAATAGTGTAAACTTGCTTTGAGATGTAATATTTAATGGAAATCAATTAGAATTTGTAAAAATAAGATAAAAGTATCCTTTTTTAAGATTAAATATTTATTATGTATTTCATAATTAAACGTATAAAAACATATTATTGTTGATATTAAAGTTTAAACGTTGTGTAGTCACCTACATACAATTTTATATTTTCCTTGACATATATGTGTGATGTAAATCGTGATTTGTATAAAGCATAAATTATTTCACATTTTAGTTAATAAAATAAAATAAAAAAGTTTTAGATTCCAGTACTGAGTATATAGTAGCAATAATAAAATATAAAATCATTTCATATAAGTATAGTTAAATATAATTTAAAACTAGTTAAACTTGAAGGTCGTTAATGGAGTAAATACAATTTGTTAAGGTTTATTTATATCTAGATTGAAGTAACCTAGTAATTAATTATTAAGTTAAATGGATAGTTAAAATAATTGGGACAAAGGAAGTTAGAACTATTTGAAATACTCATATGACACTTTCTCATTTAAATATCTTAATTAGGTACATTAATATATACACAGAATGTTACAAAAAAAGTGCACTGGCTTTTTTTTTGTAATATTTTTGGATTCTACACTCAAAAATCAGAAAAACATTATAGCGTGACATTTTCTGAAATTCTGCTCCGTTTAGCGTCAGTCGGTCTGTTTGGGTTTTTTATTAAATTTAGTATATCTTTTGAACCATTAAAGGTACTGTTTTTAAACTTGGCATACTTCATGCCTATCTTTAATAATGTTTAGGTGTTGAATTTATTGTTTCTATATTTACCCGTTTTCAAATGGTGACCATTTTTGTTTTTCCTTAAAAACCTTAATAATTAGCAAACAAATATTAGAATCGAAATATTGTAACTTTTCGTTCAAAAAGTACTAATATGAACATATTGATTATTATATAGGAAATAAGTGAGTTTATTGTTTGTGGGAAAAATGCATATTTTAAATTTTTAAAATCACAACTCAGGTATTTACCATACAATAATCAAAATCTTTATATAATTGTTTTAGCAACAAAAAGATAAAACATTTTCGATTCAAACTTTTTTTACTATTTATTAAGGTGTTAATGATATTTAGCTTTGGAAAACAAAAATGGCCGCCATTTTGGAAACGGTGAAAGATAGAAACTTTTAACGCAATACCAAATCATCATTAAGTATAAGCATGAAGTATGCCAACAATACAGTACCTTTAATTGTTCAAGATATATACAAAAAGTATAGCAAAATTATAAACAGACCGACTGAAGCTAAGCTGAGTGGAATTACATAAAATGTCACTCTGCATTTTTTGCTTATTTTTGAGGGTAGAATTCGAAAACATATAGCCAGTGCACCTTTTTTTGTAACACCCTGTATATATGTATGTATATATATATACATTATTAGAATCAAAACAAAATTTGTTTATACGTATTTATTTTCTTTATTATACATGCTAAAATATGGAAGTACATTCCAAAACATAGAATAACTTAGTACTAAATACTTCTTATGTTATACAGATTTTCATAATTTTTAAGAACAATTTTAACTCGTACATAACGAAATGTTTCAACTTCTTTGATTAACTGTTTTACAGGTATCAAGTTTTATATTAAATTTTAGGAATAATTTTTTTTAACCTTTTTATAAAAATAACTGATATCTTTATAAAAAAAATAAAACATATTGTTTGGACATTAAACATGCTTTAAGTAAACAAGATTCAAAATAAAGATCATCTCAGCATGGATTATTTAATTTAACTATTTAAAACAGCTCAGCTATGTACAATATTCTTCTAGAGGGAATACATTTTAATATCGGCCTGGAAATGTATAGTAGAATCAGGAATAGTTTAACAAGCGTAGCAGTTAACTAATCTAACCTTTTGTGCATGGCTCTAAGGATGATTACAATCTAATATTGTTAAATACTGTTTAACACATTAATAAATAAAATAAAAACACTTATTGGTGTTAATAAACCGGCAATTACAATTTACATTAAAACCAATGTCACGAAAAAATTACCTTTAATAACTAATTTCTTTATTAGCATGATACGTGATGTTACAACTAAGATGGCCTTGACCATATTTTGTGCATGTTTTACCACCTTGTATGTAAGTACAGTATAAGTGTAAATGTACTTGATAGTGTTGTAAGACGTATTTTTTTTATCCTGCTTTAACAAAAGTTCTTTATATATTTTTTTTAGTATCCTCTTGCCAAAATTAACTTGATAACTTTAAAGATATATTGATCAAAGTCAATATAAGCCACTTCGATGGAGTACAAACAATTTTAATATAAATATTTAATGTTAAAACTGTTAATAACTATTAATAAATAATAAATACAAAGAGTGAATATCACACAGCCATACATCAAAAAGTGTCCGTGGTAGTGTCGAGTAATATATACAATCACAACCAATAATGCAGTCTATATGGAACCAAATCCCCTTTAAATGGATGATTGACGTGGATACGAATTGACTGATGTTACAATGCTGGTGGGAAAGCTCTAGTCAATGACGTACTGACTTTGAACTGCCACTAAATGGTTTAATTTTACGGTTAACACCTGCAGAAAGATATATAATTTCTGCGAACACCAATATTCTAAAAAAATAACTAGTTTTACTAGGGCTAAGCCAAATACGTTTTATGCGACATATAATTTTAAAGAATCAAATACATATTGATTTATTCTAGTATTGCAGACAGTAGTCTAAGCAGGATAAAGTTTTTTTCATTGCAGAAAAAGTAATAAGTAATAAAATGCACATTGGAATGTAATTTACAACGTTGTGAATTAAAAATAAACATGAACTATGGCTAGAGCAAACATAAAATACTTCATTTCTATCGACTTCGGCCTTGAACTTTACTAATGCAATATAGGAGTTTATTTATTTACATAAAACACATAAATTTAAAATTAAACAATAAATAATTAAATTAAAATCAATACTGTATAGAAATGTATGATTCACTAATTACTAAGATGTTTTTACAAACAATAAAATACTATTACAATCAAAATTATAGGAGAGTGAAAAAAGGGGAAGGAAGGGTAAAAGGGATAGTTCGATTAAGAGGTTGAATCGGCTTAAACATTGGTCATTAACAGTTTGGCATTAACAGTTTTTCTTAATATGTTTTTAACCCATTTGGAAACTGGTAAAAATATCCATGCATAACATAGTTGTATAACAAACATTTAACTATTGGGTATGTAAAGGACACTATAAAAGCTTAGGTGCCGTAAATGGTTTGTAATTATTTTATTTTAAGATAACATATATATGGATACAAATGTCCAGATTAATTTAACTGAGGTTATTGCTGAGATTAAAAAAGGCGTTTAAGATCTGATTCTTGAAGATCTCAGTTATACCGGAAAAACTAGTGAGGAGACAACGTTATTAGTTCGTCTGCAGTTTTGTAGAGACTGGTGCTTTTTGTTGACTAACATAGTAACATTCATTGTATAACATTAATTGCTGGTGATAGTAAGTTGAAGTTATTTAAACAAATAGTGTGGTCATTTTCCATCACTTATAAAAATAAAACTGGGTTAGTTCTGACAAAACAATTACATTTATTTGGAGTCTAAAAAAACTTCGCATACGTAAATCCCAAACGGCTGGTCAAACACCAACCCATTGTTTGTCAGCCCCGGGACTAATGTTTGTTTACCGCAGCCTCGTGTTTACCGTCCTGAGTTCCAAACTGACCACACGACTGTAAATAAAGTAACAGGAATAGTAACAATAATAGATTGATCATCGACAACAGTGGAAACTAGAGGAATGTTACACACATTTCAGAGGTATCGACTGACAAGCGTTATAAAATCCATAATAAATAACTTTTGTGATTTAAAATATATTGATTTGTACAAGTCAAAGTTTGATAAATTATTAATGTATGTAGATTGCTATATATTCATTTTTCAGCGAGATTTATGTACGAACGCCTGGTGTGTTACTTGAAGTTTTAAACGGTTTTTGGGTATTTAAGTTGATTTAAATGTTTTTTTTTATAAACTTACTTGTTTTGCATTCAAAATGTTAGAAAAAGTCATCATCTATTAATTTTTTTTACTGAAATATTAAGCAGTGGATTCCGTTTAAGAAACCTCCTTGCATCTGCAACAAAGTCATAAAGTCAAAATATCGTTTTAAATCAGATATTCATCCACCGTATGTGAGGTTAAAAGAACGTAGTGTAACTTTCGAAACTATTTCTAATTTAGAACACTTAAACTCGTTTAACTTAGTTCGAACCCCCTCACTTTTCTAGACCATGCTTGCACCGATTAGAATATTCCAATAAAATAGTTGGTGTTTAGTAGGAGTGGGATCTAAATTAAACCTGAACCAATCATTATGCTAGATGTGTTAATTCAAGTAGGCCAATGTGTTTATTCTCCAAAAACCCTTAAAATTAACATTAGTCTTTAGAACTACGTCTTATCAGACATTTAGAGATTCAATGTACATATTATGGAGAAATATAAATCAATTCAATTGAATATTTAGTATCTGTTGACACATAATAACAAATCAAAGATAAGCATCAAGAATATATTTGAGATAACAACAGGGTTAAAGAGGACTTGTTACATATAAAAAATAGTAGCCCACGTGGTCAACCGCCATCTAACTCCGTGTCAACTTTGTTCCCACAGCAACCAAGATGGAAACAAACCAAATCATCTCTTCACAAGTTATATGACCGTTACCTGACAAACATTTAACATTTATTTATTTATTTCAACGGATAACACCATTTTTAAGGATTGAATCATAAAGTTGTACAAGATGGCTTAGTGGTATGAAAATAATTGCTATAAAGAGATTGATACAAAACGGAAGCAAGACAACAACAGCAGTAATAACATTCATGACATGCATGAATGATAACGGTTGTGAATTAAGACTAGGTAAATACAATGTTACTTGGAATACAATGAAAAAAAAATAGCATTAGCAACTATGACTAGATAAGACTATATACAATGAATATATGAAACATGTGAACAATTACAATTACAATGTACCAGGATCAGTAATCTAAACAATAACTTCATGAGTTTAGAATGAAACCATTATAAATAATTACAAATAACTACAAATTACAGAGATACCTGAGTTGTTCATATTGGGCCTTAGATACGATCACTGATGTGGCCCTTTAAACGTACCACCAAAAGATTCAGGTACTTATCTACACACTGGTTTGAACTGAGGACACAACCACTGCTAAAACAAAAGCGTAGTCTTTTAGAGACACTACCTATGACTTCACCAAAACTCACTGGGAAAACTAACCTTCATGTAAAATCCAAGAATATTTCTTGAAAGAAGAAACCGATGACAGAAATAAATCTAGAAACTAGGAGGCCTCACTGCCTGTCCTCAGAATGCTGGAAGTTTCATGGTGGAGAGCATAATTTGTCGGTTAAAATCTTTTGCTGGAAATAGATTTTGATCTGGTATTTCTCGGAACAGAATAATCTATACAACTCGAAAGGTCTGGACTGTCAATGGTGCCACGGACAATTTGGTACAGAAACATTATATCGTTGAATTTAAGTCTGTCTTGAAATGGTTGTATGTTGTCGTGAACTTCCAAATCAGCTATTGGTACATTAAGAAATCGATAACTAGATCTTAGCCCCAGTAGTCTGAAAAATCTTCTCTGGGTCTGGTTTAGCGATTCAATATGCCTGGACTGGTGAGGATACCATATCACAGAGCAGTACTCTAGTATGGTGCTAATAAGAGATTTGTACAAAATAACAAGTCTAACAGGTGAACGAAGATCCTTCGTAGTACGAAAAATAAACACAAGAAATAAAAAGAGGATTTGATTGGTTACCTGAGGAAAATGACAGTCAATAATGTAGGCTTCACTTCTCTACCGCAGATGAGACATTTACATAAATTAACCTCGTTGTTTTTAAAACTCTGACAATTAATGGCTTCTGGAATGACAATATATTATGAGTTGTAATGTTAATAAATAAAAATGAGGAGAAAATTCACTAGTGTTTGAACGGTAGGTTTTGATAGTTACTATAAATTATTCTACAAAAAAGCAAAAACACTTTTAAATTAGATGATTTATAACAAAATGACCAATTGATAAGCTTATTTTAAACGAATTTCAAATTATAAGATACAAAATTTAATTTATAATGTACAACTTCTTTTTACTGTTTACATAGGTAACGCAATGGAAATTTTTAGGTGTTCATATCCTAATTTAGAATTTATCACTTGATAAATACAAAGTTTTGGCACGAACTCACAGAACATCTACTACTGGCTATACCAAACATATCAATTTCCATTCTCTCATCACGATGTTTTAATATTCACCACGTTAACTACTCAGCCTCTATATCACTTTATGTGACATTCTACATACTTTCTGCAGTTAAAAGATTTATGATGTATAAGCCCACTTTAACACAGTATGACATTTTTATCATCTCATTATATTCCAAGGCGTCCGTGTATATTCTTACAATCCCTGTTTTATTTTCAAGATTTATATACTCTAAGTTATTTTCCAGTTCTTTTCCTTTTCAGTATTTTTATATTAGTTATAAACGGTAATGTTCATACTTGGATACCGATTTTTGTAACTTTTTACAGATAAGGTATTTGTTTCCTTTTACAAATTTAAATTAGGGATACGGATTTAAAACAAGTAAACAGATAAATAATATCAACATTGTTTTTAATTTAACTTTGTAAATCAAAAATATTTACCAAAAACCAATAATTATGTTGATTATGAACGTTTTCTTGCATAATATCTTATAATATCTTTTAGCGAATTTCCCCTATAGGGAAGAAGCTATTACCGTAGGTCTCATGGTAAGACTTAAGCCCGAGACCATGATAACTTTTTGTTTTGAGGTCCCCAGATGCCAAAAACACTATTCGTTCAAATTTATATATATATATACTAGTGGCTTGAAGGGGCAAAAGCCCCTAAAAAACCAAAATACATAAATCTTTTATCAACCTTCATTATACATTGCTGTAGTTTAAAAGTAAACAAACTGAATAAGTACAGCTGGTATCAATATCAAAGGCTAATTTAACTCTGTGGCACAGCTGTTTTAATTTCAAAAGATGTAAACAAATTAAACCCCATGTTGTTTTAATGGGAAAAGTTTTATTCTGTTGCGACTTTATGGTAAAAAAATAAGAAAAATTAATAGTTTTCCCTCAAAATTCACGTCAAGACCTTTAAAATGATACCCCTCCCATCCTTCTACGGCCATCCAGTCACTCACAATTTCTTTACAAAAATTTGACTTACGGAATTATATATTATAGAGAGATATATATATATGTGTCCGTTAACACGATAACTTGAGTAAAAAACGTCTGATTTTGATGAAATTTGGCTCAAATGTGTAAAATGACATTCATGACTTTAAGTTCGAAAATCAGAAAAATCGGACTATGGGAAGGGGGGTTTATCGGGGTTTTAAATTTTCCAAAAATCAGTTTTTTGCATTTTTCACCCTAAAATTTTTAAAAAACTTAATTATGGTTTTGACCATGTTATAGAGCTTAAAAAACAAATAATTTAGTATTTTGAATTATTAACCTAGGTTAAGTGGTTGCGGAGAAAATCCAAAAAAACCTGCTCATAAAATCTCCCATGTTAATCTTATGGGGAAAAGGTGTTTGGCTTTTCCTCAATTTATTTTAATGTAAACTTCACATTTGCTTTTACCAAACTGTTCAGTTCCACAAAACAATCATTTTGGTGTTTAAATTGTGATTCTACGCCCAACCGTTGCAGAGATATTCAAAGTGCTAAACACAGTACGTTGTCCAATGTTATCCTTATGGAGAATAAATAAAATTTGATATCTCGATTATTTATGAATGTATGTTGATGAAACTTGGTATGTGGCTTCAAGTAGTACTGGTATATTGATATTTGCACAAAAAATTGATTTTTTGTTGATTATTCCCGTAGCAGCAAACCTGCGTACTCAGTCCCCATGTTATTCTTATGGAGAATAAGTCAAATGTACTGACTCCCTTAATTATGAACATAAATTAATAAAACTTGGTATGTAGCTTCACTTGGTTGAGTTATATTGATAATTATATAAAAACCCATTTTTCTGTTCCTTGTTGCAGCAAACCTGCTTTCTCAGCCCCCATGTTATTCTTATGGAGAATAACTAGAATGTCATATATCGCTTATTTATGATTGAATATCGATGAAACTTAGTATGTGGCTTCGCCTAGTTAAATTCTATTTATATTTGCATGAAAACCTATTGTTTCTGTTCCTTGTTTCAGCAAACCTACATACTCATTACCAATGTTATTCTTATAGAGAATAATTAAAATCGCTTATATGTGAATATATTTTTATGAAACTTGGTTTGCGGCTTTATGTGGAATTCAGATAAATATTATGCATTGGAAATTCGCTGAGTCCGCAGGTTTGCTGCGACGGGGGTATTTTGAATTATGCTTAGACTTTTATGTCAAAATAAACAATTTAATCATACAAAATAAACACAGGACTTTAAAACTATGTTTTGTGATGGTTGGACAGTTTTCCAGTTTATGTGGTACTTCTGCCACAAACTTATCTTATAGGTTATCACTGTCCGCAGCTATAAATGTTAGCTATAACCTTTTTATCTAATGACATTCTTGTCATTTGTTTTGTTTTGTATATTTCATTTGACTGCACTGTCAGAGAGTTAATATATAATGATATTATAGTTATACTACCCCAAAAGCTTAATTTATTAAAATTCATGTATAATTAAAGGATAGGCAACATAACATTCAACATATTGCAACATAAAACATATAAATATGCAATAGCATGTTTTATCCTAGTTAAAATTTTTTTAATGCCTAAAGAATTTGCAATTATAAAACAAACAAACAAACAAACTTAAAATGTAAGTGAATATTATAATATTCACTTAGTATATATCATAATAGTAGTGAATATTATAATATGTGAAGATTTAAAGAAACGTCTAATTTTCCGCAGTAATATTACTATTTGTATACAGGGTGGCACAAAAATGCGTAGCGCGCTATGCAGATCCGGATTCTACATACAAAAACAAGTCGAAAATGTACAGTAACATTTTTGCGATTTCGGATTAGTTTAGTCGTAATCCGCCATTTTGTATTTGTTTGAAAATAATTAATAATTCAAAAACCCTTCGAGATATTTTTTTGAAACTTGGTATAAACTTTAAGTTTCTGGTTTTTAACATTTTCCAAAGACAATTTTTATTTAACTTATCAAATTTCAAAATGGCGGCCATTTAAATATTTCAAAGTCAAATTCCATGAAAACTAGCAACTGAAACAAAATTTTACAAGACATAAAATTTAAAGCACTTTGTAATCCGAATCTAATGACAGTTTTACTGTAAAAATCGGTTAATAAATAAAAAAGTTATGGTGATTTTTTTATAATAAATTTCAAAATGGCGGCCATATACAAATTTCAAAGTCAAATTCCTGGAAAACTAGCAACTAAAACAAAATTTTACAAGACATCAAATTTAAAGGACTTGGTCAAATGCACTAGGAAATTTGGCTTTGAAAATGTTATATGGCCGCCATTTTGAAATTTATTATAAAATATTGCCATCACTTTTTTATTTATGAACCGGTTTTTACAGTAAAAATGTCATTGGATTTGGATTACAAAGTGCTTTAAATTGTATGTCTTGTAAAATTTTGTTTCAGTTGCTAGTTTTCATGAAATTTGACTTTGAAATATTTAAATGGCCGCCATTTTGAAATTTGATAAGTTTATTAAAAATTATTTTTGGAAAATGTTAAAAACCAGAAACTCAATGTTTATACCAAGTTTAAAAAAAATATCTCGAAGGGTTTTTGAATTATTAATTATTTTAAAAAAAAAATGCAAAATGGCGGATTATGCCTAAACTAAGCCGAAATCGAACAAATTTTACTCTATATTTTCAACTTGTTTTAGTATGTAGAATATGGTTCTGCATAGCGTGATACGCATTTTTGTGACACCCTGTATACAATTGGGTATTTACATAAATTCTGTTTAATGTTTATTATAAATTTTGGTTCAAATATACAAATGTAAGACATTAAAAGCTGAAATAAACTCTAAGACTGTTTTCCTGTGCAGTCTATATCAAAAAAACCAATACAATTAAGAGTGAAGGGACATATAAGCTCCTTTTTCAGGGGGTTTTTATTAAATGAATATTTTTATTTTAGACAAGAAATAATCTAGGTAAACTAAAACTTTTGTAGGCTAAACAGATTTTTTTTTAGTCATCACGTTGCTTTTGGATTAGCTATAAAATTGACCAAAAGGCCAGTTAATGTGATTACTTAGCTTCAAGCTTAACTGAAATCCTCAGTACAATGTTTACGCCAATAACAGACACTGTTGACATATTTTATGACAGTGGTGTAATAGAGAAAAATATCCTTAATTTTGTATATAGTTATTTAACATTAATAGGGATTATTTCACCTTAATAAATTGCTTTATTTTCAAAGGAAAAATATGCAATGATGTTGATATTGTTTGTTTAATAAGTTATTAATTCATAAAATATAAATATTATAATATGATATAATAGTGCATTTAATGGTTGAGGTCAGTTAAAATGCAGTAATAACTTTAATTGGTACATTATTTATTTATTTAGTATCTTGAAGTGACTTTCATATTCACCCTCATCTAGCTACCAAGAGATCTTATGGTAAAAAATGCATCTCCAGATGAGACTATACTAAAACCAATACCCCCGTCGCAGCAAACCTGCGTACTTAGCGAATTCCCAATGTATATCTATATATATACAAAAATACATTCATAAACAAGTGATAAATAACATGTTATTTATACTCCATAAGAATAACATTAGGTTTGAGGACACAGGTTTTTTGCAACGAGGAAGATAAGTAATGTGTGTTTTTTTTGCAATTATCAATATAACTGCACCAGGTGAAGTTAGATACCAAGTTCTGTTAATTTAGGCTCATAATTAAGGGAGATATACAACTTGACTAATTCTCCATATGATTAAAATGGGGGCTGAGTATGCAGGTTTGCTTCTACGAGGATTATCAACAAAAAACTTGTTTTTTTGTGCTAATATCAATATACCACAACTAGTTGAAGCCACATACCAAGTTTCATTAATATACAATAATAAATAATCGAGATATCAAATTGTATTTATCCTCCATAAGGATAACGTTGGACAACGTACTGTGTTTAGCACTTTGAATATCTCTGCAACGGTTGGACGTAGAACAATAATTAAAACACCAAAATGTTTGTTTTGTTGAGCTAAACTTATTGATAAAAAGAAATGTAAAGTTTTTATTTAAATTATCTGAGAAAACCCTTTTTCCCATAACATGGGACACATTTTTCGGATTTTCGCCGCAACCGCTGAACCTAGGTGAATGATAAAAAATACTAAATTATTTTTTTAAGCTCTATAAAATGGCTATAGCCATAATTGAATTTTTTTTACATTTTGGGCTAAAATTTACAAAAAAAATATTTTTGGAAAATTATAAATCCCATAAAACCCTCTTCTCATAGGCCGATCGATCTGGTTTTCTAACTTAAACTCATAAATGCTACTCTCCACATTTGTGCAAAATATCATCAAAATTGGGTGTTTCTTTAAAAAGTTATCGCGGTAACGGACACACACACACAGACACACACACACACACACACACACACACACACACACACACACACACACACACACACACACACACACACACACACACACACACATAAATTTGAACTAATAGTGTTTTTGGCATCTGGGGACCTAAAAACGAAAAATTATCTTGATCTCGGGCTTAAGTCCTACCATGCCTACGGTAATAGCTTCTTCCATATAAGGGGAATTCGCTAAAAATAAAACAAATTCAAATAATTATGGAAGTGAATGTATTTACAATGGAAAACTGAACCCAACATTTGTATTGAACTATATAAAAATCGCAGTACATAAATACTCTTTATATTTCGACGTATAGAGAGGTCCTCTGCGAAAACTAAAGTGAAAAATGGTTTGTTTCGAAAAGGGCAAAGAAATGCTTTATAAGACCGGGAAACATTGTGAAACTCTCCTTTTCATTGGGTTTGAGAGAACAAGAAGAAGATATTCGGTCGAACACTGTTTTAAAGTATAATAAAATTAGAATTTATTTTTCATTTTAAGAGATTAAGAATTTATCATGTTCTAATTAGTTAGTAAAGAATTCCGATATTACCTATGCAACATATGTGTTTAAATTGAAAACGGTTAAAATAAATTGTTTGGGTTCTCACTTAGCTCCACTTTCCCTTCATATGTAATGATTAATATTCTGATACATTATTCATCATAATAAAAAAATATTGTGAACATTTATCAACATAGTTTTTCTTAATCCGTCTAATATAGTGTTTATTATTTTTTAATATATTTATAATCACCAAAAAGTTTCTGAAAACAAGTAATTTTATCCTCGAAGACATAGTGGCCTCAATGTAAATTGAAAACTATCGTTATCTGTTTTATGTTTTTCAAAGTTGGTAGCAGTGTTTGCCACTGGTAATGTTGGCAACAGTTATCATGGGTCAGTCCTGTAAACTTCACTTGTTGATGTTTAGAGAACAAGAATGCAGCCTTAACCTGTTACACTAGATTTGACAAATGTATAAAACACTCTTACAAAATATGTTTTCATCAACATGACGATCAAAGACTGTCTTCATTGATCAGCAATTAGAAAGACTGCGAAGCAAAGAAATTTATAATTACACTTAAGGAAAATCTTACTATTAAAACCTTATATTGTGGATTTTCGTGGTTTACTGGAAGTACATTTCCTTGTAAACTTGAGCTTTTGGCTTCAACCCGTCACATTATATCACTATCCAAAAAATAACAATACCCCCATCGCAGCAAACCTGCATACTCAGCGAATTTCCAATGAATATATAACATAACACTTAACAGGATTCATAAGAAATGTATTCACAAACAAGCGATATTTAAAATATTAATTATTCTCCATAAGAATAACATTGGGGATGAGTACGCAGGTTTGCTGCAACAAGGCACGCAAAATAATGGGTTTTTATGCAAATATCAATAGAACTCATCTTAGTGAGTTCTATCAACATACCAAGTTTCATCCATATACATTCATAAATAAGCGATATATAACATTTTAAGTATTTTCCTTAAGAATAACATGGGGACCAAGTACCTAGGTTTGCTGCTACAGGAACCATAGGCGAAAAATTTTTTTTGTGCAAACAACAATAAACCATAACCAGATCAAGCCATATACCAAATTTTGCCAGTTTATGTTCATAAATAAGCGAGATATATAATGTTTATTTTTCTCAATGAGAATAACATTAGACAACGTACAGTGTTTAGCACTTTCAATATCTCGGTAACCAATTAACGTAGAGCAATGATCAAAATACCAAATTGTTTGTTTTTTTAAGCTGAATTCGATGGTATAAATTTAAATGTGATTTAAATTAAAATTACATGTAAAAACCCCAAAAAACACATTTTTGGGGTACAAAACCCCCCAAAAACCCCCTTCGGATGGTGCGATTCATCTGGGTTTCGAACTTGTTCAAATAAATGGTACTTTACATATTTGTACCAAATTTCATTAAGATCGGACCTTTTTTACGAGAGTTATCGTGCTTACGGACACACACATATATATATATATATATATATATATATATATATATATATATATATATATATATAAATCTCACTATCTATTCAGCTGCCGTACGAATTTAGGTTAAGTAGCTGCCACCTCAAAGGTTAGAGTATATTTAAGTTTTAACGTGTATCTCTACTCAAAATTACTTTATTAATATAACTATTAACTTATTTTCATATTTTTTTTATTATAACTATGTGTATTAAAACTCATGTAATTTGACTGCCCTAAGTTTACATTTGATTCGGCGCACCATGTATGTCTAGCAGCTAAATGACTGCCAGCAGTAATACTTCATAAATATTTCGCGTTATTTAGCTGCCACCACTGTTGCCAATTCGTCTTGACGATCTTCCTTCAACAGTTATTAAGATAGTGGTCATAATTAGCTCTCCTCTCACTGCTTTAACGTGTATTAATGTATTAATCATGGACGATGCGTAAAATGATGTTAAAATATGTAATTATAAATAAATACAAAATAAGGCATAATTTAAATCATGAATGGTATGACCAACGCACAATTTTATTTGATTATTGACACGGTATAAAATGAAAAACATCTGTAATAAATATATCATTTGATATTGTCCTTTTAATTCACACTTGTGGATTAATTTGTACGTAGTATTCACCAATTAATGCTAATGTATTATTGCATTACTTAAATCTCCGAACTGTTAGCTTTGTCAAAATCTCTGGAATTGCAGCACAAAACGTCTGTCGTTATCGAAGTAGTAAGGCACTGACACATTTCATTGCATCATGAACAATCACAGGTCCAATGATAATATAAAACATGTTATTTGTCATTTTATATTGACGTGTTTAAAATTTTGAATTATATACATCATAACAACAAAGTGAGTTGCGTGAGTGGCTTGTTTACGTCAAACAGCGATAACGAAACGGTCGGTAAGCGAGAAGTCGGACCATCCAAAGTTTGATTATTGTAGTTCTACTATAATTATATTCTCTTCTTATAAAACCAATCTAGGTACAAATAATGTATAACGGTAACAAAATCATGTTTTTAACTTATCAAAATCAAAATTTCTCAGTTATTTATAATTCTAGAGCTAATATATTCATATCATTGTTTTTTAGACAACATGACACAGCTTTTTATCCTTACAGTTGTTTCCTAAATATTGCCGTTTTAAAGATATAGCTTTGAAAAAAACAAAAATGGCCGCCATTTTGAAATGGTACTAAGTAGGAACTTGATATTGCATTCAAAAATAGGTCGTATTAGATGTAATAAATGTATACCAAGTTTGAATTTGGTATCTTCAGATGAAAGTTTTTTCTGACACGTATATTTTCAACAGATAAGTCAAATATATGGTCTTGCCTTAATTAAGGCAGAATAGTGAGAATAGTGAGAGTGGTACAAATTAGCTCGTGCATATTTGTAATGTTGGGATAGGTATTCAGAAATAACTTAATTTATGCCAATTTTTCACCTTGGTTTATCATGGTCTGATTCGCTCAGGGATTCACATTTGTATACACTTGTTAAAATTTTGTTATACAAAATAGCCAATATTCTTGCCAAAAATGTGAAAATTGTAGTTTTAACGTTTGACGTTTAATATAGATCACAAATTGTAATCATATTTAATTATGTATGTACTTTAATGTAAATGTAACTTACTCGTTCTCCAATTTATCCGTGATCCATCTACTGGTCTAGTTAATTTATCACAAGCAGGGTAGTATAGGAAAAATACAGTTAATTATTTTTTTATTCGGATGTAGTTTTTTCCTCTAACGTTTTAATTTAAATCATCTGGTGTTTTAAAAATCTGTAATGTTCTTGTATGTATAACAATAATTTAATAAGAAATCCAAATACATATCTACCAGATTTTACGAATATTTACCGAACGTTTCCTAATTACCGAATCCGCTAGTTAATTAACTAATTGTAGTAATAAAATTACAGTTCAGACATCTAATATCTGTAAATCATTATAATCAATATCTTAGATTTAGTAAAAGTGAATCATTGCACGTATGTTCTCCCATTATTTATATATGAAATTTCCTCGGGAGTTTTTTCATTGCTATGTGTCCATTTTTTGCATTAAACAACTTTGAAAAAATTAACGGTTAGGCATGGCCTGGACCTTGGTTCCCTCAGCTCGCCTACCCTCTATCACACCCCCACTCGTTTGCTCCATCACTGTTGCTGCGGTCACTCCCTCCATGACGACTTGCTGCTCGACCCATGGCCCCTCTCCATCACGAATTTTACACAAAGGTAGATCTTGAACCCATGTAACATATAGGCCTATTCACTTCCTTAAAATTCCCTTGGACTACGCCCCGTGCAGTCCTAAGTTAAATGTTTGCATTTGAGAAGAAAGTAAACATTCAGAAACTGTAATGCGAACAGCTGAGGTCACTTACATTTGACAGCTTCATCATCATCATCAAAAGGGGCGGACTTAGGTCCCAAGGCACATCAGCCACACTGGGCTTATTGCGCACCCCCGAAAAGAAGAAATGAGAAGGTATCAGTACTCCTCCAGGTTCAAGAGCCTGATGAACTGCATCATCCTGTCGACGAGCACCTCAGGAGGCAGGTATCCACCCCTGACCATAGATCCCAGAGTTGAAGCCCTTACCTCCCTAAGCTCATCGCAATCGAAGAGCAGATGGTCTGCAGTCTCCTCGTACTGCCCACATTTCCTGCATGCAGGGTCACCATTGAAAACGCCCATCCGAAAGAGGTGTTTCCTTAGGTGACCATGGCCCGTAATCATACCTGTGATCCGCCTAATTTCCAGCCTACTGAGATCCAGGAGATTTCTTGTGACCTGCTGGGATGGTCCCCGGAGGTTGAGCTTGCTGACCCTATGAAGAGGGAGCTTTACCCATCTCCTTCTGTGACGATCCCGAGCCCAAGCACCGATCACCTGCGAAGCACAAGAACGAGATATCCCACAAAAAGGGGGGGACCCATGGGAACCAGGGAGACAGCCGCGTTAGCCTGCCTGTCCGCCACCTCATTACCCACGATCCCAGAGTGACCAGGCACCCAACAAAGAGTAATGGTACCCACCATTTGACAGCTTAAAGAGCAGAAGCAATCACAGCTGTTTCAAGCTAACTTACCTTTCTAACCCGTGCGAAGAACGGGTACATTCTACTAGTACTCAATATGTACAAAAAAAACTGTCACTGCTAAAACAAAATGTAATAACTTCAACTAATTTTACATTTTTATCTTTGCGGCATGGGATGAAATGTTTTCAACAAAACTTATAGATAATTTAATTAGCTTTAAAATTATAGGTATAGTGAGGATATTTGTTAACATGATGGCTTCTTAGAGAGCGAACACCGCACCACCGCGCCGGTCTAAGCATCGCCGCGTATTGCGTGGTGACCATAGAGTAGGTGTGGGTGTGTTAATAAAGTTTGTCAATAAAGTTCTATGGTGGTGACTCAGGCGCTTGTTTGTCTGCATGACTGCATGAGTCGGACTGCACATTTCTACTTTTTTGTTTAATGCCTCTCTACGTTGCTTTTTTAATGCTGTCTATGTTCATTAATAATATGTATCATCTTATAAGGTTTGTATTCATCGTTAATCGTGGGCCTTGTCAATTTATTGTTCAGTTGGCATTGAGCAGTTCGTTGGCATTTTGTGTTTCGTTATAACGTTTTATTTTTTGCACATAAATTCGGCTGTGTTGTGCCAAGTGCAGTTAAATGCTGATATTTGTGCTATTGTCATGGATTGTTGAACGAGGGGAAGTAGAAATTCTTCAGCCTGTTTCCCACGGTAAAGAGTAAACATAGACACGGGTGGACACGGGTGGTATTATCAATAAGGAGCCAACACATTGCGATTTAAAACTTACTTAAACCAGTCTATACTAGGTTACGTGCGCAACACTGTGCGAAGACACTGTGTCTCGAGTGTCGCGTATGTACCCTGTGTTTTTTTTAGCTGGGACACTGCGCGGACACTTTCTAAAGACACCTCCACACCTCGCAATTAATCAGTCCTGATAAGAAAATCTGGTTTTTAAACTTATTTATCAGTATATATAAAAAAGATAGTTTATTCATAATATAAACAAATTAACAATCTTCTTACCAATGTAGGTTGCGCTAGCACAAAGAATACCAAACAAATTATTTTAACTGTTGCTGTAAAGATGACTTCTTAGTATTATTAAGGAGTGTTTCATAGCCGTTATTGCAACCATTTATAATTTTGATTGATCTAGTTCTAATTATTTCCAGAAATCGTGAACAAAACTTGGGATTGTTCCTCTTGAACCAATGAGCAATCAAGTTACTTAAAAGTTTTCAAACTAGGCATTATCTGATAAAGTTTGTAGCACCTAAGCTAAACAGTCTTATCGACAATCTATATAAATAAAGCAGAGTTCTTGTCTGTGTGTGGATCGCCGTACGGCTAAACTATAAGGACTTAAGGCATGACATTTTCAGGGTAGGTTTCCTTTAGATTACAGCTATTGTACCTGACTCTCAGATTCCTCTAAATCCTCTAGGGCTACTCCCCATGGGATATCCAAAATTCTAATGTTAATCAAATGAGACCATACGGTTGTAGTTTTCTTAATCTATCCTTTCCTTCTTAAATCTAAGACCTTAATACTTAATCTTCTAAGGAGTATGTTTAATCTATGGTGGAATGTAGTCGAAGGTATCTATCAAGTCCCAGGTCTCAGTAGCACATGCAACCTCAGTGGCACATGTCCCTTCCGTATACAAACGGGCCTAGGGGTTGAGTCGGGTCGGCCGCGATTGTCACACTTCAGTGGTTTCTTTTAAGACCATAAACTTCTCTCTCATTGTTTATACTCGCGGGTGGTTTATGGTGGTGCTGATGACCACTACATCTCTGCCATTTGCCTTGTCTGGGAATTCGCCTTTTCTCACTGAACTGGCTAATAATTTGCAGCAGTGATATGTAAATACAAAACGTACTGATTAGTATATCATTAACTCGAATGAAAACCATCACAATCATTGTTTAGTTAGTGGAATGTAAACAAACATTAGGAGAAAATAAAATAAAATACAGTACTTGATGCACGCATAACATGAATAGCGGTTGCAGAAAATATTGAAAGTATTAGTCTCCATTATTAATTATACAACTTCGTAAGCCCTATAGGGAAATAAAGCATTATAGGGAAAATAATAAAAAACTAAAACATATTATTTTAGAGTCATAAGTACAACTATACTAAATATGAATGTACTATAAATTTATTTTGAAGTTTAACCCTTAAGTTTAAGTCATTTAACAGATTGTTCAGTAACTGTTTACTCTTGGGTCTTGGGTTCTATTTTATTAGTATGTTTTGATAAATAACGCTACAAAAATTGCAGATACGGATTTAGACGTTAAAACCATTATTGTTTACCATGTAATTACAATTAAAACGACGTTCTATCCGGTGGTATATCTCATACAGTTACCGAGATAGTGAGGGTTTTCCTACACGGCGCCGTCCGACCCTGACGCTGCGGTTAACTTGAGCGGACGGCTGTTCAAAGACCTGGTTGACATATCTTGGTAAACTATTCATATATTAACACTCTAAAATGTACCAACTAACTCGTGTACTAAGTTATTTTCATTAAAACGGGAAAAAAACTCACATACTGATTACATTTTCCATAAAAATGTGTAACTTAAAGATTTTTTGACGTTTTATTATGTAGCTCTTTTATTAATCGAGATACGGGTTCAAACATAATAACAGTTATTGTTGTAAATATTGTTTTGAGTATAAAAATGCTTAAACCAATGTTATATCTCATACTGTTCTCAAGATATCGTCATATTTGCGATTAGCAGCCGCCGCCATCTTTACCCCCCTCCACCATGTTGTCGACCACATAGGAAACTGACGACATGCATTTTCGCTATTACCTAGATCCATATTATATATCACAGTAATCAGCAAAAATATTGCGTTTTCATTTTATGCATGCTCAAACCCCCCTATATCCTGTACAATTAAACTTATAACTTAGACGTTAACATATTTCAACAGGCCATAGTCAAGGAAAATAATCAAACTGCTCGAGTTGTTTTAAGTCCCACTATGTGAGCAATAAGAACATGCAGATGTATGATTTACTCCCAAATCATTGAGTGGTCTAACCTCTAGGTGTGAAATTACAGTGAAGCGGGCGCAATACGTTAAACTTATAACGTAGACATACTGCAACAGTCAAGGAAAATAATCAAACTGCTCAAACTGCTTGTTTTAAGTCCAACTATGTGAGAAATAAGAACATGCAAATGTATGATTTATTCCGTAAGCGCCAAGTAGGCCTAGTCTAAACGACCTCTCAGTGTTATGTCACAGTGAAGCGGGTAGGAAAGTATGCAGGCTCGGAAATATCGCGGGCCTCGAATGAGTACAGGAAATGATGATGGAAGATAAAAATCTTTGAACATCTGAAGGTGAGTCAGGCCAGATGTGTTTTGGCTGCCACATCCGCGGCAAAAATTTATAATCAGAATGCACATTCAACTTGACAGTGTTGCCTTTTATGGGCTGCCGCGTCCACGGCATTTATTTATAGGAACATACTTCTGGTGTATCTTTTAAAAACAGCAGCGTTCCATGTGGTAGAATGGCAAACTACATTTTGTCATACACCTATCAAAAATACGTTATTTGGCTGCCACTTCAAATGCTCAAAATATGTTCCTGCCGGCTTCCTCTGTTGATATAACATGTGATGTGCAATTGGCGGCCGGATACGGCAGTCAAGTGCACCGGCCGCCAAATTCAATGCGGGTTCCACCATGAAAGGCAGCCGAGTGCCGTACGAGATTTATATATATATATATATATATATATATATATATACATATATAAAAATTTGAACGAATGGTGTTTTTGGCATCTGGGGACCTCAAAATGAAAAGTTATCATGGTCTCGGGCTTAAGTCTTACCTTGAGACCTACGGTAATAGCTTCTTCCCTATAGGGGAAATTCGCTAAAAGCACATTTTATATTATACCAGGTATTATTACCTATATTTACTGCAAACAACACAAACTATTTAGTTATATAGCTAAACCAATTGTTAGTATTTATCCAAAACACTTACAAAACTTAAAATGTTCATCGTTCTTCCTAATTTTAAATGTGATTTTCATTGTATTTACTTAATTGAATTAATATTAACTTGATGAATACAAATATTCCCGAGAGGGTTGTTTTTTGTGAAAAAGTTAGTTACAAAATTAAATTAGGAATGAAATATAGTAAATCAAATGAAAAGCTATGTAATACAAGACAAATTGTAAATGTGGTACTTTACTATGGCAAAGCAACGGTATCATAGAGTAAGTTTACATTGTTTAGGCTATACAACCTGTTAGGTAACTTAAAATCAATAATTATTTTCAAACCCTTATTCTCGTAGTTGGTAGCATCAAGTTCGTAGAATTGTTTATAGCCATCAAGTCGCTAGATCTGTAAGTCATCAAGTTGGTACAGCTGTTTGTAGATCATCAAGTTGGTACAGCTGTTTGTAGATCATCAAGTTGGTACAGCTGTTTGTAGATCATCAAGTTCGTAGCATTGTTTATAGCCATCAAGTCGCTAGATCTGTAAGTCATCAAGTTGGTACAGCTGTTTGTAGATCACCAAGGTCGTAGACTGTTTGTAGGTCATTAAGGTGGTTGACTATTTGTAAGTCCTCAAGCTAGCAGAATTGTTTGTATATCGTAAAGTTGATAGTATTTAATGTACGTCATTATCTTGGTATCTATATTTGTGAGTCGTAAAAATGGAAGCATTGTTTGTAAGTCATAAAGTTGGTAGCACTGTTCGTATGACATCAAGTTGTTAGCATTGTTTGTATTTCATCAAGTTGGTAGCTCTGTTTGTAATTATTCAAGTTGGCAGCTTGTTTCGTAAGTTGTAAAGTTGGTAACGTTGTAAGGCATTGAGTAGGTAGCACTGTTTACCACCCAGTGCTGCAAACTCCGAGTGTTTTGATCCGTTGAGGTTTACGATCAAAATGTTGGAAATTAACTTCTAAGTCTCTATCCGGCTAAAACACTTACTATACAAATAAAATGAATTTGTATTGGTTTTAAATTTCCATTTTCAGGTGTTTAAAATATATTTTTGGTTATTATTTTACCTATTCTTTAGAAAAATTAATGGATCTAAATTAACTTTGGCGTATACGTTTTTATATGATACTATTTCTACATAGGTAATAAATATAGACAGTATTTAAAAAACCGAAACATACACACATCAAACAACCTTACCACCTAAAATTAAATTAAATTCTCTCTTCTAGTCCATGTAAAATTTCAACGTATACAGAACGCTCCTGGGTATAGTTTAAATGAGAACAATGGACAATTAGCGAGTGAATGTATGCTATAAATAAGTTCTGAATCCACACTCCGGAATACCTCAGAAAGACGTTTCATGTCAGTATATTATCATTATTCCCCATATAGCAATTCGTGAGAACAACGCAGTAATTTTCTTAATGGCATATTATACAGTTATTTTTGATATCCACTTAAATGTTGAACGTTTATTTAATTTAAAATATAAATTTTTATAATTGTTAATTTCGTGCTTTTTTCCTTGTTTGGTTTACTTTCACAGTAATAGTAAATATGTTAATTTCCTACTTGCTAGTCTAAGCTAGTTACATATCGTAATTAATGTGAACAATGTGTCAAAATCAGTCATTGGCTGATAAATACGTTAAGGAAAAAACTTTTAATATTTTTTAAAGCGTTCCTTATGTATCTTAATATTTTTTAATTTAATTCTGATTCTGAGTTAAGGCCTCGGTTTATTCATATACAAAAATGTTAATTTATGGCCTGGATGTCCTGTGATGGCATCATTTTCCACCTCAGCCCTTGAATGTTTAACAGTATATAATGCTAACATAATACATTTTTCGCAATGACAAATGTAAAAACATGTGGCTCTGGCTGATGGACGTTAAAACTAGTATAAAAATCTAACGATCATAGAGATTGGTGATAAAAACAAACCAGTGAGTCACCTTATTCAGGGCGACAACTAGAATAAAAAAATTTCCTGCTGATTATACGAGGTGTGGGTTTATCTAGATATTCTGTAAGGTTACGTTTGTTGTCTTTTATCATGGTATTATTACGTCTCACTCGCATAACAGTCAACGTCTTGGATTTGTGTGCAAGGGGTCAAAGTATAATTACCGGGGTTACTACATGACCTTGAGATGTTTGGATTGTTGTCCTCTAACAATACAAATGACACAGGCTTTAACAATTTCACTGACTTAAAACTCTCAGTTTAAAATAGATTACTTAGAGTATCTTTCTTTTTTGATAAAAGATTTGTTCAGTAATAATTATTAATTGTATATATTTATATAACTATTTTATAAAACTTTGAATTACTTGTATACAATATTAAGGACATTTTTACTGATCAAATTTGTCGTCACTATTAAAACATTTTAATAATTCTTTTCCAACTAGCTTTCAAGTTGTTTTACAAGCAATTGGGCAACATGTAACTTATTATAATTTAAAAAACAATCTGAAATATTAAAACAGATTACATACAACATAAAAAGTAACAATGTTTTCGCTGCCCTAGTAGGGGAGAAATAGTTAAACTGAATCTGTTATGGCTGGAATAAAATGGCCAATAGCCGATGGACAATAGCCGTCTTTATATAACCTTTGTTGTCACGGCCTTCTACTTCACGGACAGTCATGGTTTTATATAACTATAATATTTATCATCTGTTGGCTTCATGGAGACGCTATATGTGTAAAGTAAAATTTAACTTTCATATCCATGTTTCTCAGTTTAAGTAATAGTGTCTGTAATGTCTAAGTGTGTGTGAGTGGGAGAAAGGAGTCGTGAATGGGTTTGTACTAGAAAATAATGGTCCAACTATTTGCCATGAATTAGGTTATAGTTTTTTGAATGGTATTTCATTTGTTATCTGCTTTAAATAACCGTTTATGTTTCCCAAACAATGTTGGTTAAAATCTGTTTAATCAAACGATAAGTTACGGGTTTTGCAAACATTTCTATGAATAAAAATAGTTTATTTCTATTGATATTAAATAATTAATGATCATACGGTTTATTTGAATTTTTCCAGATTTCAAGATAATAGTTCGAATAATGTTAAATAGAATATAATCGCATATTTTAAAGTAGTGCAAATATTTCAATCTACATTTGTAAAAACAACTGTTATGTCTAATATATGTATCTTGTATTATTTGAAATTGAATACAGACTTGATTTGCCTTTTAGGGTTTTAGAATATACCCACCTTCAGAGCACCACCCGCCGGGCTTTCAAAGTTGTAATGGTAATCCCATGGAAGGAAGAACAGCTGTTGCAAGTTATAATTTATAATGACATGAAATTTAAAGTAATCAAACCTTATGTGACCTCAGTTATCCCAAAAGAAAAATAATCCTTGAATTCCAGCATCTGAATTTGTTTAGATAAGAATTTAATTTTTAATTTATTTTACATTACTTATAATGCTACCTGCAATTATTAATATTTCACCTGAACGTTTGCAACTATTATTTGGTAATAATAAAAAGACAGGCTCTTGAATATTTCTCAACAATATCGTCTCCTTACTATGACCTGCACCGTAAAAGGCTTGAGTCCATACAAAAAAGATTTGTTAGATGATCGGGGTTCGAATGGGGTTTCCTTACCTTCAGGTGCCGGTCGACACGATACAATCCCATCTTGGCCTTCCTAAGTTTGAAACTCGCCGCAATATCTCTTATGTCTGTTTCCTCTTCAAGTTGCTGAATGAAGCAGCATCAAGTGTTCTGATCTTCTGGCTCGAATCGAATTTCGCGTCCCTTCCAAGACCCGTTCCCAAGATTTGTTGGTTAGAAGGGTGCACAGCACAAACTATCTTTTACATGGGCCACTCCCAAGAATGACACGCCTTGGAAATGAATTTTCTGGCCATCAAGACTTTGTCAAGGCGAAACAGCCTACAAGCTTTTAAGACAGGGGCCTTGCGAATCCTCTCAACTCTTATCCCTTAACTCCCTATTCAGTCACACACCTTCAACAATTCACGTTGAAATGTTACTCACTTTGTTATTACCTAAAAACATTTTCCTCTGCACGTATAAAATCAAATTCGCCTTAAGCTTTGCATCTGTTTTGTGTTTGATTTTTGGAAACAGTTACTAGAATGTACCGAAAATCATTGTTCTTCATATTGAACATTTGTTGCACGTTTATATTGCCATAGTATTAACTGAATATATTTGAGATAGTATAGGTACTGAATTCTTGTTTTTACATGACAATGTTATCATTGATGTAGCTTGCACTATTGTTCTACTACTGTAGATTTAGTAATTTAACCTTGTTTTGCAAGTAGTGTTTGAACATTTATCATAATCATCCTGAAGCTCTGCATACCATTGAATATTTTCACCAAGATTTCATAGACAATCGTTCATCAATTATTGAATGTCACTAAATTGAATTGTAAATGATTCTACAAAAATGGCGCTTGCTGTAGAAAATAAATAAATAAAAGTAATAATACAACCCTCAGAGATTATCAATTGATCATTAAATACAAAAATGTATATAGTAAATTTTATATTTTTGTATAATTGATTTAAAATTATTATGTCCATAAAAAAGGATTTGAACAACGGCGTGTGCCCATTACCAACCACAAAAGGACGAATGACAATGACCGCAATCTGGGGTAATTGCCATTCTAGCGACAAAAAAGAAGTGGTGGAACTTCGGACCTGAAAACCTCAATACACTTTCCTTTGTTCCCGTGTTTATAATATTATACTATTACTTTCTAAAAGACTTGACTATGTCCATTCTGATAATAATGCCAGGAGTATAGTGGAATTAAATAGTAATTGTTAACATACAAATAGGTATTTATACTATCAATTTAGGGTTGGATGATTCTGAAATGTTACACACCAGTAGTAAAACGTCATTGTGTAGGTATCAATGTATAAATAATAAAGACAAGGGTAAAAATAAAGTTATTTTATTATAGTCAACGTACAGTTTTAACATGGCGCAGTAAATATTATTTATTGAATAGTTGAAGTAGCTTAAGCGATTATCCACTATCTAATTCAGTTAATGAAACTACTGGTAATTCGAAGGGATGAATTGACCAGTAAGTTAAATCGCACCCATCAACCCCGTTACTGCAGATCTGGAGCGCAGCTGCATGTTCCCATTGTTATGAGGATATAATCGGTCATTCACCGCATATGACCACCAGTAGTGGGGAGGGGCCGTAATCGGCGCTTTTTTCCCATGTTATTCTTATGGGGAGCCGTTTTTGCGCCGACGCCAGCTCCCGCCTTACACAAGTTTCCTTGTTGGCCTATATTAATACCCAACCCTTGCCTATATTAAATATATTGTCCCCATCCCTCCTCTATATTTTTTAAAATTAATTTTCAAATTCAGGCTAAAAAACTATCTCTGGTGTTTATGTCTGATTTGTTTAAAATTTGGATATGTGATTGTCCTAGTGTTTTAATAAATTCCCCCAAATTAAAAAAAAATACTGCCGCCAACTTCCTGATTTAAAATTTGGATGCTTGTCGTAGTGTTTTAATAAATCCCAACTATTACGGTCGAACTGCCAACCGATTTTGACCCTATTTTAAAATTCATTTTAATACATCCTTTGCAGAAATCCACGAGTTCTGGCTACTTGGGAACCCGAGCCATTTGACATATAATAAATCACCCTTCCTCCTAATTACCTTCTCTACCAAATACATGTCTTTATATTTAGTCTTTAACAATTCTTCTGTATAAAATCCTCCTTTGATTATATTGCCATTTTCATCTTTCAAAATATAAGTCACAGGCTTTGTTTTCTTAACTTCTGCTATTGTAAAAAGCTCTCCCGTCCAGTTAGGGGTATATCCTTTACTAAATACATGTTTATATTTAGATATCCTTACACTATCCCCCACCTTATATCTTGGCTTTTTAACTTGTACTTTAGATGCTAACCTTTCATGTGCATCTTTAGAGTTCTTAGCACTTACTTGGTTAGGCTTCATCCCTATGGATCTATGTACTTTATTATTATATATCCTTATTAACTTTGGAAGTAAATCCAACCACTTGTAACTCCCTTGTGCACTAAACTCTCTATACAACCAATTCTTTAAAGTTCTCTGGAACCTTTCCACAATAGCCGCCTTAGTTGTAGAGTAAGTGTGGTAGTGATTAATATTTAGAATTTTCATTAGTTTGGTAAAATGTTCATTAAAAAATTCTTTACGTTATCAGATTGAATATTTTTAACTCCCTTTGGGAGAATAGTTTTTATAGCTTCTGTGACTACTAAACCAGTTTTATTCTTTAGTGGAGCAGCATAAGCTTTTTTAGAAAATGTGTCTATTAAAGTTAAAATATATTTATTCCCAGAATTCTCTCTAGCATAATTCCGCATATCTATTAAATCGATTTGAACAGTTTCGTTTATACCCAACACCTTAAAAGACCTTCTAACAAAGTTCTTTCTCGCGGGCTTATGCAATTCGTAAGCAATTTTTTCCATTTTTTATTCTTTATTTTTAATGTTAACGTATCTGCCAGTCTCTGTCGTTTCAAAAACACCTCCATTGCTACCAATTAACATACCATCACTCATTCTTTGATATACATAGTTTTTTGGCAAATATGCCCCTCCATCTAAAGTCTTAAATCCGCTTAAAGATGTAGGGTCTGCAACCAACAATTTAGGATTGTACATCATCAAATCGATTTCATTATTGTCTTGCATAAATTTATTAGTTTTATTGTTAAACCTTAATGCATGTGATTTTAAACAAATATCAAATTTAATATTGTCTTGTCTAAAAGTTTTAATATTATCGTCATACCTCAAAACCTGCGACATTAAACAAATATCACTCCTATCTTTGCCTTCAGGTACATTCTTTATTAATTTGTCCTCTGCATCCCACATATCGCTATCTAATGTTAATACATTATAATATTTATCCCCGTGTTTTATTATGCTTTTCTCACCTTTTGTTAATATTTGCTTAACAACAGCCACATCATTTGGCAATGTTCCAGGTAAAATGTTTGATAATTGCTTATTTTTACCATCAAATTTAAGACCGTCTAAAGTCACAGTCTGATGTTTTGTAACACAATCGTTCTCATCAACAGCGGGTTTAACACGAACTAGCCTTTTATTATTAAAATCCCAAAAGTTTAGATCCATTTTTGGTACATGAGAGACGTTTACAACATCATCGCTTTCTTTACCAGCCAACAAATTACTTATTTTTCGCTTTTTGGCATTCCAAATACCATTCTCCGATTCCAAAAATTCATAATTATTTTTGTCTTGTACAAAGACACCATCTTTTCTTATTAAAGTTTGCTCTAATGTGGGTACATCGGTTGAGCTTTCACCTCGTTTAACATTAGTAATTTTGCGTTTATTCGCGTTCCAATTATTACTCTTGGATTCTAAAAACTTATATTTAGTATTACCTTGTACAAAAGCATCACCTTTTCTAGTTAACGTCTGCCCCAAAGTCGATACATCGTCAGTAAACTCCCCACCTTTAACACTACTAATTTTATAATTTAAAGCATTCCAACCATCATCTTTTAGATTTAAAGTAGTTTTTTTTAAACTTCTAGCTTCTGGTTTACTATACGGGTTATATACGCGATAAAATTTATCTATCATATTTTTATTTAATAAACAATTCCACTTTCCCTCAATTCTTCTATGATAGAATCTATCTCATTATCCACTCCAGAATTTCCCACCAATCGGCTTAACCAAAGCAGTCTTAACCTATCTACAAGCTCATTAGGATCGTCCCAATAAACATAGTCTATTTTATTACCAGTTAGTAGTGGTGAAATACGGGGGAGGGGCCGTAATCGGCGCTTTTTTCCCATGTTATTCTTATGGGGAGCCGTTTTTGCACCGACGCCAGCTCCCCCCTTACACAAGTTTCCTTGTTAGCCTGTACTAATGTCCAACCCTTGCCTATATTAAATATATTTTCCCAATCCCCATCCCTCCTCTATATTTTTTAAAATTAATTTTCAAATTCAGGCTAAAAAACTATCTTTAGTGTTTATAGTCCGATTTGTCTGCAATTTGGATATGTTATTGTCCTAGGCAAGTGGTTTAATAAATTCCACTTACATATCCCGAATTCACTATTACGGTAAAATTAAAAAATATTTTTGAAAAATACTGCCAATTGCCAACTTCTTTATTTACTGTCCGATTTATTTAAAATTTGGATATGTTATTGTCCTAGGCAAGTGGTTTAATAAATTCCACTTACATATCCCAAATTCACTATTACGGTCAAATTAAAAAATATTTTTGAAAAATACTGCCAATTGCCAACTTCTTTATTTACTGTCCGATTTATTTAAAATTTGGATATGTTATTGTCCTAGGCAAGTGGTTTAATAAATTCCACTTACATATCCCAAATTCACTATTACGGTCAAATTAAAAAATATTTTTGAAAAATACTGCCAATTGCCAACTTCTTTATTTACTGTCCGATTTATTTAAAATTTGGATATGCTATTGACCTAGGCAAGTGTTTTAATAAATTCCACTTACATATCTCAAATTCACTATTACGGTCAAATTAAAAAATATTTTTGAAAAATACTGCCAATTGCCAACTTCTTTATTTACTGTCCGATTTGTTTAAAATTTAGATATGTTATTGTCCTAGGCAAGTGTTTTAATAAATTCCACTTACATTTCCCAAATTCACTATTACGGTCAAATTAAAAAATATTTTTGAAAAATACTACCAATTGCCAACTTCTTTATTTACTGTCCGATTTGTTTAAAATTTAGATATGTTATTTTTATAGGCAAGTGTTTTAATAAATTAGCCTTCTATTTCCCAAATTCACTATTACAGTCAAATTAAAAATTATTTTTGAAAAATACTGCCAATTGCCAACTTCTTTATTTACTGTCCGATTTGTTTAAAATTTGGATATGTTATTGTTGTAGGCTAGTGTATATGCACCATCCACATTTTACAAATATTGTGGTTAAAATTTTAAAAAATTTGGAAAAATACTGCCAATTGGCAACTTCTTTATTTATGGTCTGATTTGTTTAAAATTTATATATGTCATTATTCTAGGCTAGTGTATATGTACCATCCACATTTGACAAATTAACTATAATGGTCAAATTTAAAAAATATTTTGAAAAATATACTAACAATTTCAAACTTCTTTACTTACTGTCTGATTTATTTTCGGATATGTTATAGCTCTTATATAGGTAACAAGACCACACTACCACATGTTCCACTACCCCCTATAATACAGTATTTTGTCTTTTTTGTTTGTTTATTTTCCTGTAATCCCAAAACTGACTTTGCTGTTTATTGTCCGATTTGCCTACACTTTGGATAGTGTCCTAAGCATTTATTGTCTGATTTATTTTTGGATATGTTATAGCCCCCAACTATTATATCTAAAATTACAATATTATTTCCACCTATAATACAGTTGATGTGTTGTTTGTTTTGCCGCAACCTAAAAACTAACATTGGTATTTGTGTTTTTACAAAACTATATTTTGTAAATTACTTCCAATAACTCCTTTATTTACTTTTCGACTTGTTATATCCCCTTATATCTAAATTTACCGTATATTTTTTCCCTTTTAGTGCTGTTTTGTCGTAACCAAACTTTGGATATGACTGCAATATATTACTGGCCATTGCATAAGTAAATACCCCATTTCCAAATTCAATATTACAGTTGGATTAAAAAAAATAAATACAAGCTTATTATATACATCCAGCTGATAAGTAATATATATCTACAAAATATTTATGGTCAGAACTGCCTAAATTTTGGATATGTTTTAAGCCAATGCGATAGCAAAAAATAAATTTTTAAAACCCAAAACAACTAAACACAAAACACTAATCTTTCTTTGTGTTTGTTTGGAGTAGTCTTTATTTTATCCAACTTAATTTTAATTTTGTAGTTAAAATCAAACTTCCCACATTCTAGCTCCCTTTCCAGCCAGTGGTTGGAGACATAAAGATTACGAATATTTTCAAACTGTACAATATATCTTTTTCTACCCCTATGTTGGACTTGTTTAATAGCGCTTATTAATAATTCCGCACCATATTCCAAATCCTCCAGTCTACTACATTCTTTAAATTTAACATTGCCTTTAATATCTTGCATCTCTATGTCTTCTTGTCCAACATCCCACTCATTGTTACGGAAACTTAGGTTTTCTATTTTTGGAAAGGAATTGCCATAAAATGTTGCGGTTCCGTTAGTGTTAAAGCTTGCAAGTGGCTCGTTGGTAGGTAGATAAATAATGTCCAAATCACCACTGTATGGCAACACGCTATAACCTTGCCTATTCTTATTTATCTCTATAAATACAGTTTTACAGACACCTTTAACATAGTATACACCCCTCCGTCCATCCTTTTCTGCCAACACTCCCACAAACTTGTTGTTTACTACAAACGCATACACTATATAATGTCCATAATGCTCTAGATCCTCCCAACGTCGCAGGAAGTAATCTTTTAATTTATCCTCTCTTTCCCTTCTTTCTTGTTCTTTAGCCAACTGTGCTTTGTATTCCTCTGCAACAGTATTTTCCACATATTCCAATTTACGCTTATTACTGTCAATGTCTTCTAATTCCAATTTCCTCTTTTTGGAACACCTCTCTAACAAAGGCTTGGAAAGTGGCTCTATTTCTTTAATAGTGTATGGGTACAGTTTATTGGTCCGGCTTCTTAAAACGTAGGGAGTAAGGTTAGGACTTTCCACTAAGCCTAATTCTTCTAAATTGATGTGTTTAGGTATAGTGGAGAAAGGTGTATTTGATTTTGTAAAACATGTGCCCCCAGATTTGATGTAACACTTATGCTTTACACTTATGGCATCAGGAAACTCCTCTATTACCTCTACATAGTTAGTTGGTAAACAGTTAAAGCTAAATGCAGATAGAGCATACTTTATTAACTTTTCCCTTTGTGTACTATCTTTTGGCAGTTTTAGTTGTACTCCAGTTATCTTCTTCGTATTACTATTACCCCAATATGCGTATTGTAATAAATCATTAAACACTAAACAACAACTGTTTTGTAATTGATTGGCAACTTTCACCCACATCTTATGCAGAGGTACAGCATAGATGGAGCATTTTGAAAGTACCGTTTGTTGTCTTCTATTAGACTTAAACAATCTCTTAAAGGTTCAAACCCTTTACCAAAACCTCTACAATAGTTATAGATTGTTGCCTCTAACCTTGTTATTCCATTCTCTCTAGCTAGTTTAGACGAGAACGTTTCTTTTAGTCTCGCATCTGGACAGTTTACAAAGTTTATTATATGGTTTCCTATACTTTTAACTACTCCAGGGCTTGTAATCTGGCATATAAATTTATTATATATTTTTACCCTGCTATTTACATTAAACCATGTTAAACAGTCTTTACTAACATTATCTACAATAACATTATATCCATTCTTGTACGCCCCTTGGTAGCAAAAGTTAAAGTTTTCTGTAAGATATTGGCACATTTCCTCTTTATTAAATATTCCAGCCAAATCTAGTGTTATATCGAAATCCATAAGATAGTACATTTCTTTTTCCAGATCTTGCAGTATCTTTGGAAGATCTTCCAACAAATCCTTAATTTTAACATTTGCAAGCTCTATTTTATAGGGAATTGCTATAGGATCATCATACTTTTGTTTAATTTGGTCAATATCTTTCTTTATTATTTGTAACACACCCTCGCTTTGGACCCCAGAGGACCTCTCCAAGGAGAATGGTAGTTTGGCCACAACACCATGTCGAGCTAAAGAGAACTTTTTAAATATTCCTCGTAAGTAGCTATTAAACGAGCCACATATTTCCTTCTTAACTTTAAATTTATTCCGAACGTCCCCATCACAATCCGTAACATTGGTTATCTTAACTAACATTATGTTATCACAAAACGCATCCGTTATAGATGTTAAGTTATTTAATTTTGGTTCGCCCTCGCAATAGTTTATATTACCTATGTCTGTAAGAAGGTTATTATTACGTAGATTTTCTAATAAAAACCATATACCGAATCTTTCGTTAGTAGGTTTAATACAATTTCCCAATAAATGGCTAACAGAGTACATTTCTTTTATACAAAAAAGTAGCGGAAACATGTAAACAGGACAGATTACACTATAGGTATATATGTGTTGTAAATATATGGATATTGTATATAAACATAGGCGAGCGGACAGTGTAACATGTAAGTGGACACCCATATGCAAATATGGAATACCCACTATTAATATAATTCCAAATTCGACTAAATAAGTTTATAGTCTCAATATAATTAACATATTAACTAACGGTGCCATCCCGCATTAGTACCCAAATTGTCGAAATTCTATAATTCTATTCTTAGTCCTTGTATAGTATTAGGTTTTGTACTATTAAACCCTACATTCTTATCCTGTGCAGTAGAGTAATATATGCATGTTATTTAATACAGATACGCACATTCTACAAGACCTATACATAGATCTGTTGTATAAGCAGCAGAATAGACGTCTCACCCATTGTGTTGTTGTAAAGTAAAACATAAATGTAAATTGTGTTGGATACAACCGGCCAAATATTAGACAGGAAATGTGTTGGAAGTGTATTGCCAAATAGTAAGACAAATCACATAGTGCAGCATGTACGCAATCCATTACTATTTAGACAAAGGTCAGTATTGGTACAACATCCGATATATTAGCGAAACCCAGTCCAAACATTGTGTCCTCAAAATGTTATGATTGTGTTAAATTTGTTTATATTACATATATTTCTTACACAATTTACAAACTATTTTTTGTGTCAGTTGACAGAACCTGTAAAGTTGTGTTAAATGGCTGTAAACCAGTATCTGTGCCTGTGTCGTAATGTGTTGGAGTGTGTCATTGTGTCTCTGCATTTGTGTTGTTTTATAAAGTTTAAATATTACTATGTCCTTATACTCATACTATTTCTGTTACTATAATATTAATTTTTTATTGTTTGTTTTCCAAGTTTGATTGTGGGTTTCGCTAATATATCGGATGTTGTACCAATACTGACCTTTGTCTAAATAGTAATGGATTGCGTACATGCTGCACTATGTGATTTGTCTTACTATTTGGCAATACACTTCCAACACATTTCCTGTCTAATATTTGGCCGGTTGTATCCAACACAATTTACATTTATGTTTTACTTTACAACAACACAATGGGTGAGACGTCTATTCTGCTGCTTATACAACAGATCTATGTATAGGTCTTGTAGAATGTGCGTATCTGTATTAAATAACATGCATATATTACTCTACTGCACAGGATAAGAATGTAGGGTTTAATAGTACAAAACCTAATACTATACAAGGACTAAGAATAGAATTATAGAATTTCGACAATTTGGTTACTAATGCGGGATGGCACCGTTAGTTAATATGTTAATTATATTGAGACTATAAACTTATTTAGTCGAATTTGGAATTATATTAATAGTGGGTATTCCATATTTGCATATGGGTGTCCACTTACATGTTACACTTACCGCTCGCCTATGTTTATATACAATATCCATATATTTACAACACATATATACCTATAGTGTAATCTGTCCTGTTTACATGTTTCCGCTACTTTTTTGTATAAAAGAAATGTACTCTGTTAGCCATTTATTGGGAAATTGTATTAAACCTACTAACGAAAGATTCGGTATATGGTTTTTATTAGAAAATCTACGTAATAATAACCTTCTTACAGACATAGGTAATATAAACTATTGCGAGGGCGAACCAAAATTAAATAACTTAACATCTATAACGGATGCGTTTTGTGATAACATAATGTTAGTTAAGATAACCAATGTTACGGATTGTGATGGGGACGTTCGGAATAAATTTAAAGTTAAGAAGGAAATATGTGGCTCGTTTAATAGCTACTTACGAGGAATATTTAAAAAGTTCTCTTTAGCTCGACATGGTGTTGTGGCCAAACTACCATTCTCCTTGGAGAGGTCCTCTGGGGTCCAAAGCGAGGGTGTGTTACAAATAATAAAGAAAGATATTGACCAAATTAAACAAAAGTATGATGATCCTATAGCAATTCCCTATAAAATAGAGCTTGCAAATGTTAAAATTAAGGATTTGTTGGAAGATCTTCCAAAGATACTGCAAGATCTGGAAAAAGAAATGTACTATCTTATGGATTTCGATATAACACTAGATTTGGCTGGAATATTTAATAAAGAGGAAATGTGCCAATATCTTACAGAAAACTTTAACTTTTGCTACCAAGGGGCGTACAAGAATGGATATAATGTTATTGTAGATAATGTTAGTAAAGACTGTTTAACATGGTTTAATGTAAATAGCAGGGTAAAAATATATAATAAATTTATATGCCAGATTACAAGCCCTGGAGTAGTTAAAAGTATAGGAAACCATATAATAAACTTTGTAAACTGTCCAGATGCGAGACTAAAAGAAACGTTCTCGTCTAAACTAGCTAGAGAGAATGGAATAACAAGGTTAGAGGCAACAATCTATAACTATTGTAGAGGTTTTGGTAAAGGGTTTGAACCTTTAAGAGATTGTTTAAGTCTAATAGAAGACAACAAACGGTACTTTCAAAATGCTCCATTCTATGCTGTACCTCTGCATAAGATGTGGGTGAAAGTTGCCAATCAATTACAAAACAGTTGTTGTTTAGTGTTTAATGATTTATTACAATACGCATATTGGGGTAATAGTAATACGAAGAAGATAACTGGAGTACAACTAAAACTGCCAAAAGATAGTACACAAAGGGAAAAGTTAATAAAGTATGCTCTATCTGCATTTAGCTTTAACTGTTTACCAACTAACTATGTAGAGGTAATAGAGGAGTTTCCTGATGCCATAAGTGTAAAGCATAAGTGTTACATCAAATCTGGGGGCACATGTTTTACAAAATCAAATACACCTTTCTCCACTATACCTAAACACATCAATTTAGAAGAATTAGGCTTAGTGGAAAGTCCTAACCTTACTCCCTACGTTTTAAGAAGCCGGACCAATAAACTGTACCCATACACTATTAAAGAAATAGAGCCACTTTCCAAGCCTTTGTTAGAGAGGTGTTCCAAAAAGAGGAAATTGGAATTAGAAGACATTGACAGTAATAAGCGTAAATTGGAATATGTGGAAAATACTGTTGCAGAGGAATACAAAGCACAGTTGGCTAAAGAACAAGAAAGAAGGGAAAGAGAGGATAAATTAAAAGATTACTTCCTGCGATGTTGGGAGGATCTAGAGCATTATGGACATTATATAGTGTATGCGTTTGTAGTAAACAACAAGTTTGTGGGAGTGTTGGCAGAAAAGGATGGACGGAGGGGTGTATACTATGTTAAAGGTGTCTGTAAAACTGTATTTATAGAGATAAATAAGAATAGGCAAGGTTATAGCGTGTTGCCATACAGTGGTGATTTGGACATTATTTACCTACCTACCAACGAGCCACTTGCAAGCTTTAACACTAACGGAACCGCAACATTTTATGGCAATTCCTTTCCAAAAATAGAAAACCTAAGTTTCCGTAACAATGAGTGGGATGTTGGACAAGAAGACATAGAGATGCAAGATATTAAAGGCAATGTTAAATTTAAAGAATGTAGTAGACTGGAGGATTTGGAATATGGTGCGGAATTATTAATAAGCGCTATTAAACAAGTCCAACATAGGGGTAGAAAAAGATATATTGTACAGTTTGAAAATATTCGTAACCTTTATGTCTCCAACCACTGGCTGGAAAGGGAGCTAGAATGTGGGAAGTTTGATTTTAACTACAAAATTAAAATTAAGTTGGATAAAATAAAGACTACTCCAAACAAACACAAAGAAAGATTAGTGTTTTGTGTTTAGTTGTTTTGGGTTTTAAAAATTTATTTTTTGCTATCGCATTGGCTTAAAACATATCCAAAATTTAGGCAGTTCTGACCATAAATATTTTGTAGATATATATTACTTATCAGCTGGATGTATATAATAAGCTTGTATTTATTTTTTTTAATCCAACTGTAATATTGAATTTGGAAATGGGGTATTTACTTATGCAATGGCCAGTAATATATTGCAGTCATATCCAAAGTTTGGTTACGACAAAACAGCACTAAAAGGGAAAAAATATACGGTAAATTTAGATATAAGGGGATATAACAAGTCGAAAAGTAAATAAAGGAGTTATTGGAAGTAATTTACAAAATATAGTTTTGTAAAAACACAAATACCAATGTTAGTTTTTAGGTTGCGGCAAAACAAACAACACATCAACTGTATTATAGGTGGAAATAATATTGTAATTTTAGATATAATAGTTGGGGGCTATAACATATCCAAAAATAAATCAGACAATAAATGCTTAGGACACTATCAAAAGTGTAGGCAAATCGGACAATAAACAGCAAAGTCAGTTTTGGGATTACAGGAAAATAAACAAACAAAAAAGACAAAATACTGTATTATAGGGGGTAGTGGAACATGTGGTAGTGTGGTCTTGTTACCTATATAAGAGCTATAACATATCCGAAAATAAATCAGACAGTAAGTAAAGAAGTTTGAAATTGTTAGTATATTTTTCAAAATATTTTTTAAATTTGACCATTATAGTTAATTTGTCAAATGTGGATGGTACATATACACTAGCCTAGAATAATGGCATATATAAATTTTAAACAAATCAGACCATAAATAAAGAAGTTGCCAATTGGCAGTATTTTTCCAAATTTTTTAAAATTTTAACCACAATATTTGTAAAATGTGGATGGTGCATATACACTAGCCTACAACAATAACATATCCAAATTTTAAACAAATCGGACAGTAAATAAAGAAGTTGGCAATTGGCAGTATTTTTCAAAAATAATTTTTAATTTGACTGTAATAGTGAATTTGGGAAATAGAAGGCTAATTTATTAAAACACTTGCCTATAACAATAACATATCTAAATTTTAAACAAATCGGACAGTAAATAAAGAAGTTGGCAATTGGCAGTATTTTTCAAAAATATTTTTTAATTTGACCGTAATAGTGAATTTGGGAAATGTAAGTGGAATTTATTAAAACACTTGCCTAGGACAATAACATATCTAAATTTTAAACAAATCGGACGGTAAATAAAGAAGTTGGCAATTGGCAGTATTTTTCAAAAATATTTTTTAATTTGACCGTAATAGTGAATTTGGGATATGTAAGTGGAATTTATTAAAACACTTGCCTAGGTCAATAGCATATCCAAATTTTAAATAAATCGGACAGTAAATAAAGAAGTTGGCAATTGGCAGTATTTTTCAAAAATATTTTTTAATTTGACCGTAATAGTGAATTTGGGATATGTAAGTGGAATTTATTAAACCACTTGCCTAGGACAATAACATATCCGAATTTTAAATAAATCGGACAGTAAATAAAGAAGTTGGCAATTGGCAGTATTTTTCAAAAATATTTTTTAATTTGACCGTAATAGTGAATTTGGGATATGTAAGTGGAATTTATTAAACCACTTGCCTAGGACAATAACATATCCAAATTGCAGACAAATCGGACTATAAACACTAAAGATAGTTTTTTAGCCTGAATTTGAAAATTAATTTTAAAAAATATAGAGGAGGGATGGGGATTGGGAAAATATATTTAATATAGGCAAGGGTTGGACATTAGTACAGGCTAACAAGGAAACTTGTGTAAGGGGGGAGCTGGCGTCGGTGCAAAAACGGCTCCCCATAAGAATAACATGGGAAAAAAGCGCCGATTACGGCCCCTCCCCCGTATTTCACCACTACTCCAGTTACCTGCCTTAAACCTTCACCAACAGTCTTAAACAGGGGTTTAATTATATTAAGATATTTAGTGTGTTTATTACTTGACATCGCCGCACCTGTTTTATAACCCTTTAAATGTGCATTTGTAGCTTCCAAAATCTCTTTATAATTTTGCAAATCAGCCTGACTATAGTTTACGGGTTCTTTTAAAGTTAACAATTCCCACAATCCCTTTGTCCCTTTATAAATTTTTTCTCCAACTGTAACATCATCATTGGCAATTTGAACTTCCTGATTCCCAATAAAAAATTTATGTCCTTCTCGCCTAATACCATAAGTGGTGTCTGTCATACTACTTCTACTAAGGTAATTTCCTAAATAGTCTGATGCTAAAAGACCAAAATCTAGTTTGTGTGGTGTTATCTGTGTTATTCTTGGTATTCTAGACGGGGTCTTTTCTAAAATCATTGGGAGAACTGGCCTCTCTGTTTTTGTGGCTAAATTTTTTAATTCTTGCAAAGGCTCTATTAACGGTTGGAATGTTTGGAACCTCTCTTCAGCCTCTAGAAATTTACCACGTTTTAACGCCCTATATTTTTCTCTTATTTGTTTTGCAGACTCTACCAATTCTTGTTGAATATTTGTTTTCATTTTATTTACATTTTATTTATCTCATTTGTCAAAGGATTATACTCAAACACTTTATCGTGTATTATTAGGCAATATGCAGATGTGTTTGAAGGGACATTTTCTGCAGTTTCAATTTCTAATTTAATATCTACAACCCCCTCTTTGACTGATTCATTCTGCCTAGAACAATCTATTACAATTAGAGGATATTTCTTTATAAAGTCAGCTCTGTTAAACATAGGATCGGGGACGGTGTTGTAGTAACTCTCCCTAAACCTCACAAACATCTCATAAGCTTTAGAGGCATCTCCATTTTCAAAGTCGAGATTTAAATCACTATAATTATAATATTCAGAGTTTAAAAACACTTTGAGATTTTTCAATTTACAGTGATCAAATTCATCAGTTCTTTTTCGTGCACTGTTGTCCCTACCAGTTTGGAAACCAAATATAATATACCTGAGCTTCTCCAAACTCGAAGACGTCTTAACTGACCATGTATGTCTCTTGGTTTCGGGGTATGATGGGAGTTCGTGTAGCTCCAAACCTCTAAATGCAATTTGCAAATTTTTATTTTGCAATAACATCTTTTGTAATTGAAGCTTCTCCCCATCAGATGGCACCACATGCGGCATCACCCACTGAATCGATTTAAGTGTAATTTTAGGAATAGGATCGACACCAGTTGGAGCATTAGATGTTGTTAATATACAATTTAAGTCGTTTTTGGATCTTTTCAACACCAATTCTTGTTTAACATTTACTAAAACCTTATTAAAATCCTCAAACACACCCATTAACAGCTCTAACGGGACACAAGTACTAAACTTGCCGCTTTTATGGAACTCCTTTAAATTTTCATCAGAATCAAATGCTACATTTGACAATTTAGTTGTTTTTTTGTAAGAGCACAATATTTTCATAAGACTGGAAATTCCCGGATTTCTTACAATAACTATTTCTTTACCAGCAACTTCGTATCTAATTTCGTCAAATAAGAATGCAAATGCATTATTTATAAAATGTCCTTTATAATGATTCTCTATTTCTCCTTTAATATACAGATAACTCCTACATGGGAGTGTTAGTAAATCTTGATTATTTATGCATATTCGAATTTCATCGGAATTATTTATTGCCAAAGTGTTGTGTGGAACATAGGAGTGATTTGTAATTTTAACCACGCTATCGTCGTATTGGAATTTTCCTGTAACGTCTAGAAAATCTTCCATTTTTATTAATAGAAAATTTTAACTTCAACCCAATTGATCGCAGAAACCTGGCATTTTGCACATTCAGTCCGTTCTTGTAAATTCTCATATCTTTTTTATATGACAAGTAATTGTAGTTTCTTCTTTATTAAAGTCAATTGGCTTGTCGTGTTGATCTGCAAATGTAATGCTAACAACATCTAAACTTCTCTTATTTACAGGAAAGTATATAATATTTCTGGGGACCTCAATAATTTTGTAGCCGGGGGGAGCTTCTGGGTAAAAACTGTGTATGGTGTGTGATTTGTCACCATTTAAATAAGACCCATTCGCAATATTACATTTTACTCTAATCTCATTTACATTATTTATGTTGATTTTATTTACAGATTTAAACGCAATATCTGGAGTAGAAAATCCTTTAAATCCCAATAATTCAGACCCTAAACACGGTTTTGTAAAATCAAACACATGGCTAGAATGCAATGTGGCTTTCATAGTTTTATTATCGGCTATAAGTACAAAATCTGGGAGTTGCTTTTGAATTTCCTTCGCAAGCTCAAACACTTCGTATGTACCTTCAGCAATTTCAATTACATTTGGAGCTTTGTGATCGTAATAATACACATCCTCACCCTCGTCTATAGTTAATTTTGTGTCTTTAAGTTTATTTAATTTTGGAACTAGGCCTTTGTAAAATATAAGTTTGACTTTTGTATTAATTAAGGCTACTTTATTTTGTATAATAACTTCAACTTTACCATCTAATGCCCGGTTTAATTCGTCAATTGTGACCTCCCCTTTTGGGGTTGTAATTTTGTGCATTTTGTAATATGTCAAAGTATTTAGAGGTTTTTTAACACTAAATATAGAATTATAACTTTGAAAATCTACCAGTCCAATTACATAATCACCATTTAATTCTATAGGAGGAAAGAACACCGACTTCAACTCTGGCTCTGTACCCGTAAATGTTATAGTAAATGAATCCATTTTTATAAACTAAAATTTTTCAGAAATGATAAACATAAAATTCCACAAATGGAACTGTTTAAATCTTGTATTTGATCAGTTGTATAGTAAATTTTAGATGGTACAAAATATTCAATTACCTCTTTTGGAGGCTGTATTCCGAATGGGTCAAAATATATTACAACATCTTTATTTTTACGATATGCTGTCCAATGTGTGCCCCTGTCACTGTCTAAATTAATAATTCCACATTCTCTTACTTTTGGCCTTAGATGTTTTAGCTCGTTTTTTAGGTACACTCCTCGAAAGTGAGGCACGTCTCTTGCGGCCTCTAACAGCTGAAAGTTGTCCATCTTTTTTATTAAATTTTAATCCCATTCCCATTTTTGCCTTGGCCTTCATCAAATTTGTCTCTGCATAAGCTGCTGCTTTTTCGGCCAGACTGGCGTCCTTTGCCGAAACCCTAGTCCAAGCCTGGTCCGCTAATCTCATATCTGCCTTGTTCCGGGCGGCTGTATCAGGATTATTCATGTAGAATATGTCGTGCTCTTTACAATAAGAGTCTAGCTTATTTTTTGGAGGTACATTTTTGACTAAATTTTCACGTATATTAGTTCCAGGACCACAATACATATACGACGGGATGTGGAGAGGGAAAGGAAGGTTGTTTATAAGGGTATTTAACAAGCCACGGCCTCTATATGGCTTTAAGAATAATCCCTTACCTTGGACCTTTTTACACTTTCTCTTTGCCATTTTTATTATATAAAAAATGTCATTTATTCAACAAAAGAACAAATTTAAAATAGCACATAAAGAAAATACACCATTTTTATTATATAAAAAATGTCATTTATTCAACAAAAGAACAAATTTAAAATAGCACATAAAGAAAATACACCAAAGAAGTTGGGTCTATTTCCTAATAATATTCGCTGTCTTATAATAGGGCCCAGTGGTTCGGGGAAGACTGTTGTAATTTATAACTTAATTGTAAAAAAACAAGGATTAAAGTTTACAAATTTATATATAATATCCAAATCTTTAGAACAAGAAAAATATAAAAAAATAATTGAAATATTCCGTCTGTGTGATGAAGTTAAATTACACACATATTCAAACTGTGAAATCACACCAAATGATGTAGAATCACACTCAATAGTTGTATTTGACGACATAAATAGTCCAAATATCACACAATTTTTCTCAATGGGCAGACACAAAAATATTAACAGTTTTTACTTGTGTCAATCTTACAGTAAAGTAAACAAACATTTACGTGACAATGTTAATTTCCTAATATTATTTAAACAAGACGATTTAAATTTAAAACATGTGTATAACAATCATGTGGGAAATGATTTTTCATTTAACCAATTTAGAAATCTCTGCCATCAATGCTGGGATAGGTCTAAATATGGCTTTTTTGTAATAGACAAGGAAAGGCCAAAGAATAATGGAAAATATAGATTTATGTTTGACCAATTTTATAATGACCAAGAGCAAGAGTGTTGATGCCATCCAGAATAAACCTCTTGTCGTCATCAAAAGAGAGTACCTTTTTGTTCATCGTTAATGTTTGAAGATGGTGGTTTGTGGATTTAATTCTTGTAACATTCTCATAGTAATCTTCCCCGGTTGCAAGACAGTGTAAGTAATGTTGGTGTCTTAAGAGATGTTTAACTGTAGCGTTGTCAGCTCCCTTTGCCTTTTTAACCTCTAGCTCATTTTGATTTTCTTTTTCGTATAACCATTGTAAAGGAATGAAAGAGTATAATTTTGGCCTTAAACCACAATATTCATACATAATTTGACCATTTAATTCGTCTTTAAACTTGCCCGTAACTTTTTAATTTTTATCAGAGTATAAGAAATGGTCTTTACTATATGCAGAGGTGTCGAAACAGTCCAAGTCACTTTGTATTTCCTTGTAAAAGTCCTCTGTTACTATAGAATAAACAAGACTGTCTGTGTCTGTCATTAAGAACTTTTTATTCTTAAATTTTGACATATAATTATAGTGGAAATCATACATTATTACTTTACTGATATCCAAAATGGTCATTCCTAAATATATTGGTTTATCAAACTTTACAATTAATTTATTTAAATGCACAGCATGCAAATTGTTATCGAACATTTTGCTACAGTCAAACCTTGGCTTTGTAACGTATTTTGGTAACTTAGACTCGTCTACAAGATGTATATCACGAAACTTGCGTTGGTTCATAATTGTTCGACCAAAGAGACTGTTATTTAACAGTTTGTAAAAGTCTTTTTCAAAATCGTGTTTAGCTTTTTGTCGCTTTTCAATATTAAAATTAATATAGGGTGCGAGCCATTTTGATTGTCTGAATTTTAAAATTCTGTGGTATTTTGTAACTACCAAACCCAGTTCTTCGTATTTTTGTAGTGCTTTATAATGTAAAATATATTTAGTTTTGTCATTTAAATTTGGTATTAATTTTCCATTCATTTTGTCTGGTGCGAGCGGGTAGTCATTATGCAAATCGTGTAAACTTTTATCGTATTTTAAATCAACTTCCAAAATAAATCCAAAGTTTTCATTTTGATTGTATTTATAATCTTTCTCATTTGTCCATCTAAAGCCATCAACGGGCAACGACTCGCACATTGCTGTAGAGTATAGCGAGTTGCAGTCTAAGTATACAAGATAGGTGCTTTCTTGATTTGGGTCATAATGTTCGCCCATGTACTTATTATTGGCTTTAGCATAGCGCGTGGAAATCATACTTACACCGCCTCTAATGGCATGTTCTATAAACAAATGCATGTCAACGTCTTGAAATAACTGTAATTTTATGCCGGTCATTCTAAGACACGCCTCCCATGATAGTCCAGGCAGTGAGTACATATGAACGGGGTCGAGTTTATAATCCTTTAAACATAAGTCCCTAAATGTCTCAAACACATCAGCCAATAACAACACATCTGTTTTAAGGTATAAATTGTGATATTCTTTTAAATTCTTTATATTAAAATGATTCCATACGTTTTTAGCATGTTCATATTGTGCAGGAGATATACATTCTTTAGTTAGACTGCTGTAAAATGCCTCTATGGGTGGGAGGGGCTCTAAAAACTTTTCTGGTCCTGTCATGTATTCGTACGGAAATTCGTCCTTACGTTGTAGTAGTGGATTGTCTATAAATCTAAATGTATTTAAATTGGAAGCTAATTTGCTTAAGGGAAGAGACAAAAAGTTGTAGGAATCCAAAAATACCAAATCATCAACAGAGAACGAAATATACTTTTCCATATCTTTGGCTATGCAATTCAATTTGTGATTAAATTTTCCCAAGTGTTACATTATTAAATGACCATCATAGTTTTTAAGATTGTGGAAGAATACTGGAATTTTCTTGGTTACTTTATAGTTTAAATTGCAAGAGTTATGGGAGGGTCCTCTGAACTCGCCTGTTAGGTGGCAGTGGTCGCGCACTTTATCACACAGTAACAGCTGGTGGCATATGTGGCAGTGTGTAGGGTTTTGGAATAACATCTCTTGCTCTGGAGTCATTACAAGGGGAACATATACTCCCATCTGACTTTTAATAAAGTCATAAGTTTTAAATAACTTTTCGAAAAACACATCCATTACATTTTCACCGCTGTACAACTCTTCGTAAATAATTTTAGAATCTCTCACCACAACATAAGCAAATCCAGAAGGAGTGTGTTTGCCACAGTTTATAAAACATTCGAAATCTGCATAAATCACAAAGGGAGCTTTAAGTTGATATTTGTAATTCGTAAATTGTAGTGTATCTTTTTTAGACATTTGTACTCTTTGGGCATCAAAGGTTTTACAATATGTTGTGTGACGTTCCAATATATCTTTGGTGCAAAAATGTTGCAAACAGAACTTGCAAAAATATTTCTTATGGTCATCTTTTGTAGAATTAAACATTAACTTATCAAAATCACGAATTAAACAGTAATGTGATTTCCGACCTTGTTGTAAAAGCAGCAGGTTGACGTGCGTATTACTATTTAGTTTAGTTATTCTCAATGGATATATTAATTGTCCTTCAATTCCATATACATTAACACTTATGTTATTTTGTTTTTAAAATTTATCAATGTCGGATATTTTTACGGGATATTTTATATTTGTCATATTTAACTGGCCTATGTGGGGTTCGTAGTAAAATACTCGATTTGCATGTTCTCCATGATTCCTTGGATTCAAGCTTGCTAAAACACTCCACACGAAACATTTATTATCACTATTTTTAATATTTAAAACAGCGTGTTTTGATTTTATATTTTCTGGTGTGGGTATGTATGAGTTGGGAGTTAGGGGTTTATACTTGTAAACATGCAGCTTCCAGTATTTAGTATGGTCATATATCCATCCACTGCCTTGGGCTTGATACTTGTGCATGGAGGTATCGATCTTAAAAAGTGCTTCTTTAATTTGAGTCTTTAATTGTGCTTTCTCAATTGATAAATTAGTTAAACTTCGAAAATCAGCAATACATTCTTTGTCAATGATTAAATCACCATTATTGTCCACCGAGTGTTTGATGAACTTTACCCTCCTAATAAGAATCCATTTGATAGGTAGGGGGCAAGATTGAAGAGTGTCTAATACTTCCACAGATTCACCGTTAAAAATATACAACTTGTAAGGTCGTTTGTCACATCGTAGGTGGTGGCGTTTCTTGTCGCGAGTGATGACTCTCTTACACACATTACAACTATTGTGGTTATTAAGCATATGCATTTTAAAATTGCTATTGTCAAATATTTGATGGCATTTTTTACAAATTTTAGGAATAACTTTGTGAATGTTACGATGGTGTCTGATTAAATTACCTCTTTTGGAGCAGGGCACGGAGCAGATTGCACACGACAACATGTTCGATGTAAATACATTTGAGATGGCATTACTCTGCTTTTTATAAACAAAAAATTACCATTTTTTAATGTTAAATTAGACAAAAATTATGTAAAGATGTGTGAAACCAGCGTTTGGGCTGGATACGTATTCACACTGTACAATATCATTTTATAAATAAAACTGCCAACTATCAATCTACATATTCAATTAGAACAGATAATTTAATATTTAAAATCTAAAATTCAAAACATATTTTACTTGAGAATTTAATGGAAATCTATTTTAAAATTTGGAAATGCAGTCACATTCGAAATATGATTTACAAATGGATATTTAAATATGGAAACCTTAAAATTTGGAAATGGTGAATTGGAGATTTACAAATATTAGGCTATTTCACAATTTTTGGATGGATTAACAGTTGTGATTGTCCCTGAAGACACCACCTTAGCTACAACTACCGTCGCTAACACTCCCAGCTAACCGAAGTCCTAGGTGTGAGACGTGGAGAGGCCGTGGCGCCGAGACGTCCGGTGGAGAGGTGAGCCGTGACGCGTCCAGTGTGGTGACGTCATCTGGTGCCGGTGGTCGCGTCACTGGTCTTGTAGAACAATAGTGCTGTGTCGGTGGCTCCTTATATACACGTCGAGAGGATTTTCAATTTAACCAGGAAATTACCTCACATTGGCTGGATTTTCAACCAGGAAATTACCTCTATGGTAAGTGGAAATTCTGGTCAATGTGTCAAGCACACGACCGACTTTAGTGTGTTAGTATGTCAGTGAATGGCGGATTGTTGCGTGTGCAAGCAGCGGATCGTTGCGTGTGCAAGCAGCGGTGCGGATCGATGCGTGTATTAATTAATCAGTTGGCATTTTTAATTCAACCGTAGTTGGGATTAAAACACTACGACAATCATCCAAGTTTTAAATCAGACAGAAGTTGGCGGCAGTATTTTTTTTTTAATTTGGTGAATTTGGGATATGTGGAATTTATTAAAACACTAGGACAATCATCCAAGTTTTAAATCGGACATAAAGAAGTTGGCGGCTGTATTTTCCAAAAATTTTTAATTTGACTGTAATAGTAAATTTGGGTAGAATTTATTAAAACACTAGGACAATAACACATCCAAGTTTTAAACAAATCAGACATAAACACCAGAGATAGTTTTTTAGCCTGAATTTGAAAATTAATTTTAAAAAATATAGAGGAGGGATGGGGACAATATATATTTAATATAGGCAAGGGTTGGGTATTAATATAGGCCAACAAGGAAACTTGTGTAAGGCGGGAGCTGGCGTCGGCGCAAAAACGGCTCCCCATAAGAATAACATGGGAAAAAAGCGCCGATTACGGCCCCTCCCCGGTAATTCACCACTACTGATATGATATTACCCTCAGTTATTTCATGAAAACGGTCACGTAAGATATTAATAGAAACTAGTATGCCTGTTGCTAAAAATCTTTCAATATTCTGTTTTTAAAACCGTGTATTTTTTCAATGTTATCGGATGTGTCGCGGATTCAGCCCTTCTTATCTCAGGCTATAATTATATTGGCCTCATGATGGGCTTGTGACAACTTAGGTTTTTGGGAAGCCGATTGTTTTTCCAAGTTCAGAATTGTTTCCAAATATATGATAATTAATTATTTCTAAATTAATAATTTTTACTAGCTATTTTGATTTGCAGTGAATATTCTAAGGTAATTACTGTTAACTCTCCAAGTTCTAGGTTTTGAAGGTTTAATTGCATAAAACAAAGGGCTTTGAACAAAATGCATCGCTTTAAGTTAATTTTGGATTACATTTTGTGAAGAATCTGTAAATAAGGATTTAATATTTTCCTGCTTCCCAAGACGTTAATTATAATTCTTAAATCTTTTAGCTGACTGTCACACTCGTATACAAATCTACTTGAAGTTGGCTTCAATGGTTTCAAATGGCATAATCCCTGTTCCCTTCATTTTAACATGCAATCACAAACCTCCAAGTTACGAATTATTTATTTTTATTTGTAATATTTTATTCATGTACAATAAATAGTTTCGTGATAATAGATTTTGACAAATCCATCCTAGACAGCAAGTCTGTATTAAGGGTGGGAGCACAGAATTTGTCTCGTCGGGAAGTGCCACAGTGACGACTTCACTCAGTCCCAAAGGTTTGGCGGGGAAATTCATGGTGATCACGTCCCCTGCTGCCACTATTACTAAACAAACAGACCATTTCCTCTGACCAAGGTTGCAGTGATGCAAACAGTCATAAGAAACAGAATAAATATATTTATTAGATGTAATAATTTCAAATGAAGAATATTGCCATTTATTGTAATTTTAAAACAAAATTTTATACCATTATTAAATTAAATTCTTGAAATACAGCTTTTAAACTAACTAACTAATAACTAATTAACGTGCAAACTGTAAAGTGTGTTAGTTATTCTATAAAAAACCATTCGACTTTGGAGTGATGGGCTGTATCCAATGTTTTACCTCTTGCACATTATCTATGAAAGTAAACTCATACTGTATTATAGTGGAATAAAGAATGGCAAAGCGCGCTGCGGTGCGGCGGTTAGGTTAGGTATTCTAATTTTGACACACACAAAACGATAGTTTCTGAGGATCCCGTAGTTTTATGCTGAACACTGGAAGTTGGCAAAACTGCTGTTGTTATGTTCAAAGTAGAAACGAAGGCGTGGTTTGATGGTGTACTTTTCACGGAAAAACTTTAAGAGCAGCTAGGGCCTTTCTCTTAAATTATTTCTTTATCAAATGTTGGCACAACACCTTTAAACATATTTTTACCCTGTAACACAAAATATATACAAACTGGTTTAAAACTGAAGGAGGAATTCGAGTCACAAAACAGAAACCCTACCATATTAAATAAGTATATTTAGATATATAAGAGCTCCTCTAAATAATAAAATTTATGGATTGACAATTTTAGTATGAGGTACTTACAAGAGTATAAAACTGTTTACTTTATACCCATTTTATATTGGTAATATCATTGACTCTATGAGCTTTTATATATTAAGTATTGTCTTATTTGCATGAATCTATTTTTTAGTTAGTACTTTAGCTTCCCACTCATGTAATACCTTGGAGGTTGTTTTCTCAGTGCACTAGGAAACACGAAAAAAAAACACAATGCAATATTGTTATAAAAATTTTTTTTATCCCAGGTAAGGCCAGATTGGAAATGAAGATTGTATTGTTTATAAATTATTGTTGTTCAAATGGTAAAATTTATGTAATTTTTATATCATAAAATGAAGATAATTTATTTTTTTATTTTTATTTATATACTAGCTGACGTACCCATTTTTCGCAGAGGTTTTTTTTTACCCGTTCTTTAGTCAATGCAATTTGCTTTTTAGTTAGCTTGAATCAGCTGTTCTTGCTTCTGCTTTTTAAGCTGTCCTCAGCTGTTCGCATTACAGTTTCTGAATGTTTACTTTTTTCTGAAATGTAAACACTGAAACTTAGGACGTTCACGGGGCGTCTCCTAAGGGGATTTTAAGGAAGTGAACAGGCCTATGTGCATGGGTTCAAGATCTACCTTTGATCTACCCGGAACATCAGACAGACAGACAGAAACCACCTCTTCTTTATAATATTATAGATAAGACCTAAAAATAACCATACACTGTTTCCAGTTTACAACTGGATTCTCTGAGTTAATAATATTATCTACATATTATACATTGTTGATATATGTTTATAAGATTACATGTAATAGTTCCTATACAATTTCAATTTTAACAAAATACTTCTCTGTGCTGGTTATAATTAACTCTATCATCATTTTTATATTGTCAATAATAAAAATATTCACGAAGTTTTAAATGCTAAAATGTCTAGTAAGGAATGGTTATATACAGAAAAACCCCACAAAAAGTAAAGGGGAGGTTTAAGGATAAACATTTTTGGGTGAAATGTATGATTAGGAGTTATTGTTGCTTGATTATACAATTTAGATATTTTCAATACAAAAATATATTAAACAAATATATATGTATATAAATTTAACAATATCACAGCAAAAAAATAAAAGGCAAGGCTAGAGAATTCACCCTACATGCGGTAAAGGTAAATAACAATCCAAATATGATACAGGAATACCAACACAATTATAAGGATAGTTATATTTCTTTATGGATTGGTCATAATAATAAATTTACTATTGAAGATTCTTAAGGTCCCTTACAAAAGTTATTCAACATACCTTAGTTGCTAATAGATATAACTATGGTCATAAAATAAACGCAATTGTGTGATAAATATTAATTCAAAAATGTATTAAGGCTTGCTTATTAACTGTATTAAACAAAAAATATTAGCCTAAAAATAAAATCCAGTGTAAAATATTGCATGGTAACCAATAGGACTGTTACAGTTTTAAGCCCACTTACAGTATATCTGGGGCACAGATGCAAAATTGCCTCTTGTTATCCGAGTATAAACTAGAGCTCATTGTTTTGGATTGCTTCTCCATTCAATACAAGCTTGTTCTCCAGATAAGCATGCCCTTATTGTTACTAATATTGTATAGTGCTTTACCTCTTTGACAATACGTTTAATAACAGCAAATAATTAAATAAACCAAGATTAATTGGTATTTCACGGACAAAATTACTTGGTATATACGTATGTCTCATTATTACTGTTCTTAATTCAACGTTGTAATGTGTTATTTTATGTTTATGAATTAAATAAATTTTGTATTGATTAATTTTAACATAAGGTTATTTTTGTTTATAGTATGAACTTTGATGAAACAAACAAAATGATGCAACGAGTAATTATTTGAATTAGCCTAAATAAATAATTTGTTTGTTAAGTAATACTTACTTTGCATATGTCATTGAGTCACACAGATTTATATTATTTTTAACTTGGATTAAAACCAAAAAGTCATGCGGATATAAACAAATAGTATTTTTATTTCTAAATGTACCAAAAGATTGCCTAGAAACTTTAAAAGGCAAGCTAAAAAAATTGTGTTGTTATTAATTTACTTATTTTAGGTGAACTCAAAAATTCATAGAACATATTTATTCTTTATAATAACTGTGGTTTTTAGTTGTAAGGTAAGACAGTGTTAGAATACACAGAGAAAAAAATGACAACGTGATTATTAAATCATCACAAGGTTAAGGATAAACTAACTAGAATTTTTAAGGACGTTTTATGGACAAAATTAACTAGATTATTTTACGAGTAAAATACTTCCGTAAAATACCTTGCGTTGTTAAGGAGAAAGGCAACATAATGCAATGTAAAAGATTAAATTTACGTAAGTATTTTACTTATAAAATAATCTATTTAACATGTGTCAAGGTCGATAACAAAGTACAAATTCTTAACTAATCTCTTAATTTGATATATATATATATATATATATATATGTATGTATATATATATATATATAGTGTTGTTAAAACGTAACTTAAACCAATTCTGTTCGTGCTTTGTATTTCAACAATTATTAGTATAAATATTCATATTGAAATACACTTAATTGGATATTTATAAAACTACAACTATTTTTGAGATCTAGAAATAATCTTACTGAACATTCAGAATTATTGTTTTTAGATTGTTTAAATGTCGATAAAATACTTAGTTGCTAAAACACAAATAGCTAAAATGAACCTTAGCTCAGGCATTAGAAGGTATTATTATCCATTAGTGCCATAGCTAATTGACCTGTTTCTAACGTAGGCCACGGATCATTATTTCATTAAAAATTGCAAAATATTTTAAGTATTTTTGTTACCCAGATTCCCTCTGCAGTTGTTTAAATTTAAATATTCTAGTATATATTTAGAAGTGTTTTTAATAGAGTTTAATCACTACTAATTTTTCATCCCTACGCTAAACGACGTTTCCTATACTCGGTATATTTATGATCGTGTTTTTTTTAATTTCATGACAAAAATTAGTTATTAGATAAAATACCCCGTTGCAGAAAACCTGCGTACTCAGCGAATTTCCAATGCATATATATGTGTCTCACTACTACATAGAGCCACTTACCAAGTTTCACAAAAATACATTCATAAGTAAGTGATATATAGCATTTTATATAGCAACGTACTGTGTTTAGCACTTTGAATATCTCTGCAACGGTTGGACGTAGAACAACAATTAAAAGACCAAAATGATTGTTTTGTAGAGCTAAACTAATTGGTAAAAATAAATGTGAAGTGAGGAAAATCCAAAAACCTTTTTCCCATAAGATTAACATGGGAAATTTTATAGACGCGTTTTTTGACTTTTCTCTACAACCACTTAACCTAGATTAATGTTTCAAAATACCAAATTAATTGGTTATTAAGCTCTATAAAATGGCTATAACCAAAATCAAGTGTTTTTTTATTTTAGGAAGACAAATTCAGAAAGCCTATTTTTGGAAAATTTAAAACCCCCATAAAACTCCCTTCCCATAGTCCGATTGATCTGGTTTTCGACTTAAAGTCATAAATGTTACTCTACACATTTGTGTCAAATTTTAAAAAAATCTGTTGTTTCTTTTTACGGACACAAACACACACACACACACACACACACACATACTCATTTGAACGAATATTGTTTTTGGCATCTAGGGACCTCAAAACAAAACGTTACATGGTCTCTGGCTTATTCCCTATCAGGGAAATTCACTAAAAGTATTAATAACATTAAACAACATAGTTTGCATAATTTTGTGTATTTACTATAAATTATTAAAGCTTGTCATCAATAAACATTAATGAAATGTCAATTTCAAAATGATGATACAATTTAAATTGTAAATAGAACATTATTAATAAGCGTTCCAGTTGGTTTCCTGATTACAACCTTGTTCAGTGTCCCAGGAAGTCTGCTGTGATAAGCACTGAACTGATGACTATTGCGGCTGTCCTAGATGTACTGAAGAGGGAAGATAACAATGGAAGTTTCATGGAATGGAAGGATTTCAGCTTCTTGATCTACAAGCGCGCTCGTTTAAAGACCTGGTAACAATTGGAATCCTGTTCGTAAATACAACTTCATTTCGCTGCACTAAACTACATTATGGTTATAAAAGTGTTCTAGTAAGTGGATCTCCTAGTGTTATTCTTTAGTTTTGCAGCTATGCAATCTGAAATAATCAAGTATCTTAAATCCTTTTGATATAATCAGATTTAAAAAAAAGTTGGTTTTACGTCAATAGTTTTCAATGAAACTTGCTGTATACTGTGTGTTGGGTTTGTGTAACGGAAAGCTAAAGAGTAAACTTTTATCAACGTGGTTATCAAGGTGGTTCCTCGATATTTATGTAACCCAATGAAATATATTTAGTATTGTATTTAATGACTTATATTTTTAGTACCACATAATTATACTTAATAGTGTTATAGTTTATACATCGCTTAAACATCTACCGAAATAACCTGTTGCTCATTATTTTAAAACTACTTTTAAATCAATTTTATAAAATAATCTTAGATTTATTTAAAATCCAATATTTTCCATTGTGTTGTTTTAGACAAAATACGGTGGTTATCATATTAAATGATAACAAATTTAAACAATAAAATTACTCAACTTTTAATTAGGTTAAACAGCATTGTCGTAGATAGTAAATACTCCACCAATTTATCTAAGGTACTCATGTCTATATTCCCATGCTAAATCAATAATGTTAAAGATGTGTTGGACGTAACAAATATATATTTTCTTAGACTTTACACCTAGATCATTGTCCTTACATTTACCATAATTTAAGTATAAATTGGCTAGATGCCCATACATTTTATATTATTGGGTCAGGGCCCTTAAAGCAGGCTTGAAAAGTATATATTGAGAACCAATATACAAATATTTCAAAGTATAAATTAATGTTCCAATTCAGGTGACAACATCACACTTACATTAAAAGGGTCACACAATAAGGCTGAATCAAGGTCGTGGTTTATAATAGCATCATATATAATAATATCTATGAAAGTTTTGAATATAAATTATCTTATTATATACGTGCTAGGTGCGAACTGAAGAGTATGAACCGTAAGTTATAGGTATTATTGAAATAATATGAACAGACTTTATATGGTTGTAAAGAGAATATTGGTAAAAATGAAACAATAAGTACGATATAGTTTAACAAAGCAAAATGGTCAGGTCAACTTGTGGGTAGATAAAAATTCAATTCATTAATAATCTACAAGAAATTTATATTGATATTTATTTATTTTATATTTTTTTTAATTGGTAATTTTTGTAAATTATCCTAAAGAAAATAAGTCCAAATTTGCATTAGTTGTTCGCCACGTACAGGGGGAGATTATAAATATTTATCGGTTTCACTACTTTGTCGCTTACAATAAAAAGTCTGTTTACCTAGAATTCTCGCTCCCAGGGCCGACTCAGCTTTAACGGGCCCCTGGGCAGACCTGGTTGTGTGGGCCCCTGTTGCCTTGCGGATCCAAGTTCATGAATGACCTTTTTTGTCCTAAATGAACACGTGTCCGGGCACTGGGGCAGTCATACCCCCTGCCCCCCCCCACACTAGAGTACGGCTGTGCTCGCTCTTAGTAGTCCTTTTTTGGATATCGTATTTTATCACACTGTAAAATGTGTGTGTGCATTATTCGTCAATGTATTTGTAAAAACTTGTGTTTATTTTTAATTAAATGTGTGACAACAGGCAAAGAATAAAATACGTATCGAAATTGATATATAAAGAACAATCGGTGAAATCACGACCATAACTCGGTCACTGAAGAACTGGAGCGCAGCTGCGTGTCATCAGTGTTATGAGGATAGTTCCATTATCCGCTATAAACAGCAGATACGATATTACCTACGGTTAGTTCTTCATAAATGGTTACTTAAGCATTTACTAGAAAATAGAGATATTTAGTAAATGGTATTTAAATGTAGTAGTTTTAGATTAAAGCATGCTCAAGAGTATACAACTTTTTTAAATTATGTAACCATTTCATAATGATAATATTAATAGCAGTGTGATGGTTTTAATATTTATTATTGTCTTATTTGAAACATTTTATATTTAGTTTGCAAATTGTATAAGGTATTACCTTCGACATTGTTACTTAGGACAGAACAAAAAAAATCAATAGTATTTTTCTATACAAAGATAAATATTGTTTATCTGAAGTAAGGCCTGCCTGGAAATTAGGATTATATTTTTGAATGTTGTGTTATTATGTATTGTGTTTTTAACTGTAAATATTATGTAGACTTCTTTGGATAGCCAATATCATTTCATTATCATTATTATGTAATACCTGATAAAAAATCCTCAGTCATCAGGTTCAAATATTTATATCAGCTTATTATATTTCGCTAAAACAATACGATAGAAGTGTGTAAGGATTCATAGAATGTTTTTGAAGTGTGATCTTCATATTCATATTGTTGATGGTAAAAATAATTCTTAAATGTTTATTATTTACAATACAAAACTGTCATAGAAGGAAAGAACTTAATATATTAAATCTCACACAAATACATTAGAGATATATGGATTAACTTATTAGGATGTAACCTATTGATTGGGGTTACTGATGCTTGAATTGAAATATTACGTATTTCCATGAAAATAATATATTGCAACATCATAGTAAAGTAATATTACATTGAATTAAAAGAAGATAATATAGGGAAGAACCAGCAAATTCACTCTATACGCGATAAAGGCAAATTCTACTATTAAAATTAATATATAATATTATTATTATAATAATTATAACATTGATCAAATGTATTACGTTTATTTATGTATTTAGTTACAGTTATATATTTATGACTTACTTTTTTTAGGTAGGTCAAATGAACCTACGAAACATAATTGATATAGTATTTGATTTGAATATGCACAATGAATATACGCTAAGAGTATCTGGATACATATTAAATCAAAAATATGTATTTAGAGTGGCTTACCAACGGAATCAAACAAAGACTATATAACTAGACTTCAGTTTTAAATATTACATAATAGGGAATCAAACTGTTACAGTCTAAAACCCGCTTACTGTGTGTCGGGGGCACATATGCAAAATTACCTCTTGTTACACGGGTATAAACTAGAGGTGATTATTTTCTATTGATTTTCTAATTAAAAACACGTTTGTTCTCCAAATAATCATTTCCTTAGTAGCGAATTTCCCCTATAGGGAAGAAGCTATTACCGTAGGTGGCATGGTAAGACTTAAGCCCGAGACCATGATAACTTTTTGTTTTGAGGTCCCCATATGCCAAAAACACTATTCGTTCAAATTTTCCAAAAATCAGTTTTTTTTACTTTTTACCCTGAAATTTTAAAAACACTAGATTTTGGTTATAACCATTTTGTAGAGTTAAAAAAAAAACAAAAAAATTTGAGTACTTTGAATCACTAAGCTAGGTTTAGTGGTTGTGGAGAAAAGTCAAAAAATGTGTCCACAAAATTTCCTATGTTAATCTTATGGGAATACGGTTTTTTGGATTTTCCTCAGTTAATTTCACTAAAAACTCCACACTTATTTCTACCAATCAGTTTAGCTCTACAAAACAATCATTTTGGTTTTTTAATTGTTGTTTTAGTCCAACCGTTGCAGTGATATTCAAAGTGCTAAACACAGTACGTTTTCCAATGTTATCCTTATGGTGAATAAATAAAATGTTATATTTTTATTATTTATGTATGTATATTGATGAAACTTGGTATGTGGCTTCAACTAGTTGTGCTTTATTGATAATAACACAAAAAAAGTTTTTAAGGTAGATTTTTCCAGGTAGCAGCAAACCTGCATACTCGGCCCCCATGTTATTCATAGGGAGAATAAGTAAAGTTTTATATCTCCCTTAGTGATGAACCTAAATTAATAAAACTTGGCATGTAGTTTTACCTTGTTGAGTTACATTGATAATTGCAAAAAAAAAACACATATCTTATGTTCCTTGTTGCAGCAAACCTGCGTACTCATTTATAATGTTATACTTATGGAGAATAAATAAAATGCTATATATCACTTATTAATGAATGTATTTTTGTGAAACTTGGTAAGTGGCTCTAGGTAGTAGTGATACCCACATATTTGCATTGGAAATTCGCTGAGTACGCAGGTTTGCTGCGAAGGGGGTATTGTTACTGTTATCGTATGGTGCTTTGCCTTTTAGAGAATTCTGAACAAAAATCACGTTCTAAGATAAACAAATTTATTTTGAAGAATATAAATTGGTATATACTCACACAACGGTACCACATTTTATTTTTCATTGATCGATTTGTCTATGTGATTTTATATAATGCATTGCTTCTAAATAATATCAAGTTGTTACTATTCATTTTTGCTCTTTTGGAATATAGTTTAAGTTATAATGAAACAAACCCAAATTTATGTATCGATTAATTGAATAAATTCATATTTAAACTTAATTCAAATAAATTATTTATATGTTAACTTACAATTACTTTGCGTATGTAAATAAGCAATGCTATTTTTTCCGGGAATTAAAAATATAGGTTTCATAAGTTAAAAGTGGATAAAAAATAGTGATTGCAATAAAATATGTTATATTTAAAAAGGTTTACTATGACATTTAGGTTTTTATATTTACTTGCAGTTTTTTTAGCAACTTTCGAATATACTGAACCAATATAGTGCAAGATAATAACCATGTGAATTTCCGAGTAGCATTTAATTTCTTGTCTCTTCATGTATTCTTCATGATTGATCATAATGTTTACGAATGTCTGTGCTTTTTTAACTCAACAATGATCCAAAATATCAGTAATATTGTATTGAATCTCAATAAGTGAGCCTAATATATCGGCGTTGCTGTTACACTTATATTGAATTCTTATAATACGATTTTACAATATAATTTTAATAAACATTATAAAATAAATAACAATCCAACTCATTATTTTGAACTACACTATTTTAATGGGCTGATTTAATAAATAATTAAGGTACACATTAATTCTGTTTGCTTTTATTTTTCATAAAGTTAATGTAAGATAAACTTAAAATAGTATTTATTGCATTACACTTATTGTAGATTAATTTTGACATGCCAAATTTAACCACAAATTATCAAGGAACATATTTATTACTAATAATAACCCTGCTTTTTATTTTCAAGGGTGGACGTTGTCGTAAAAGATTCCAAAGAACAAATACAACGTGATTGTTAGTCATGATGACGTTTTGGCAACTATATTATTAATTATTTAATATTTATGTTACCATCCAATTTACTTAAATAGTTTTGTTTTGCATAGTGCATCAACAATTAAAACATAAAATAATTCATATTATGCTTGCAAACCTTAAAGTACATCTAAAATAAAACTAAAATGTAAAATATTTAGAAACCCTATTATAGAAAAATATTCAAATGTTTTTAAATCTTCAGTTTAAATGCAATTGAAATGCTTGGTCACTGAAATGCAAATAGTTAAACCAAATGGTGAGTCAGGTATTAAAAGGGGTTAAAACTCGGTAAATTTCGTGGTCGTAAGCTGCATATTATCAAGTTGACCTGTTTCTAACCTAGTCCAAGGAGTATTGTCTCGTTTTATTCGTGAAACATTTTCCAGTATTTTTTTGGTCAGACTACAACCACTGATGGTTTCATGTGAAATATATTAGAAGATATGTTTTAATATTTTATTTTACGTATAATCTTGTAACGTATATGAATATGTGATTATTTTGCATCTTAAGCTTAATTTATATTATTCTGGCGATTATTTATACTTTTATTTATAATGTGTTTATACAAATAAATTAATAATAATCGTGCATAAGAAAGTAACCATCTAGAACATAAACAAAAGTATTTAATGTTTTATTAAAACTTTTTGAATCATCGTGCGAAGAAAAATATATAGCATATCAAAGGCATATAAATGATAACATATAAAACTAAACCTAGAAGATTAATAAAAAGCGTTCAAGTAAGTTGCACCCTTGTTGAGTTTTCCAGGAAGTCTATGAGTACTACATGACTGGACAAGTGCAGCGGTCATCAATAAACTGAAGAGGGAAGATAATAATGGGAGATTGTTGGAATGGAAGAACTTCAAATTATTAATTCACAGGCCCACTCGTGTAAGTTATAATAATGAGATATATACGATTTAATATCATTCCAAAATATTTACAGTTATAAAAGTATTCTAGTAAATGGATATTTTACTGTTAATTTGTTAGTTTTGAAATTGTTATAAATGAATTAATGTTGTCTTGTGAATACGCTTTACATTTTTTTTATATAATCAGTCTAAAAAAGCAAAGTTGGTTTTAAGTTTATGGTTTTAAATAACACTTAATATGTACTGTGTAAAGATCGTATTAAAATTAATAGTAAATTATGAAGACCGTCTCATATAAGGTTCAGATACCTAAAACATTAGTTTAAACTTTTATTTTTGTATTTCTGAAAGCCAGAAAGACTGTTAAATCCAAAGTAATTCATCTTTGAATTTTATTTTACTGTTTTTACCGGTTTTTACAGTCTTAGAAACATTTGAAGAAAGTGTAACACACTTCATCGGTCCTCCCTTAGGCAATATTTATTTATCTGTCTTAAAAGGTATCTGTAATAAAGGTCGTGTGTTCAGGTAACATGTTACAAGCATCTTACGATATATAAAAACACTCTCGTTTCTTATTGGGAATGCCCTATGCTTACCGAAATTTTAAAGAGTAAAGTCCAAATGTATTCAACTTGTGTGTTCAATCTATATTTGTATAACCCTACGAAATAAATTTCATGGTTATAAAGTAATGACTGCCCTTCCTGGTACGAAAAAAGTATATTTAAAAGTGTCATTGTTTATATTTCCCTCAATCATATTCCAATATAGTCTGCCGTTCACTATTAACATGACTTAAAAAGAAAAAGAAAACTGGGTAAACTGCATTGATCATAAGAGTAATTTGCATATTGGAATTATAATATTTATTTAAAATCGATTATGTATCAATCAATTATATGATATACTAATAACAGTGGGTCTAATACTAAGCCGTTAGTAAATTGAAGAAATTAAATAACTCTTAATTTAAGTATATTTAAATTGTATTGTCATGGACAACAAATAAAACACAACATTATCTGCACCTTCTACGTGTATATCACCTGGCCAGATTAATAATACCGGTACTACAAATAATTTGGAACATATCAAACATACATTTTCCTAACTACACTTAGATTGATGCCTTTGATGTATTATAATATAGGGGTAAATGAACTCATGAATATATAACAGGTCCATAACCACCTTCACATTAACAGATTGATTCAAAAATGCAGATTCAAGTTCACGGATAAGAATTTTAAATAATAAAAAAATAAATAAAAACGTACTATCTATCGATGACCGGAAGCTATTTTGAGTCAATATGGAGCAAATAACTAATTACTTCTGTAATTAAGTCATTATTACAATTTCAGTTTAAACAAGTTATGTTTACGTTTAATACCATACATTGATATAATCAAGATACAACTCATAGAAATTACAAAATCTATTGAAAGAGTCACATCAACCTTTACATCAATATCGATACCAACCCATTGAATGTATAAGCCAAACGCTGAATGAAGGGGATTAATTCAAGTGCAATGATCCCGATGTTCTTGAATAGACTCGCTACTCATTCATTACTTCTGTCATATAAAACCACCAATAAAATTAAAGGGTCAAAGATACTAGTTTGAATTACAAAAGAGTCATTAATTAAACTGTCACACACTGTATATTTATGTGTTTAGTTGGTTTAAGAGTAATAATGAAAATAAACTAAGGTCAGTGTTTGTTTTTTTTCAAAACATTTAGACATAATAGTATTTTTTATTAGTGACCATATTCTGATATCTAAATAAGTCCAGGTATATTACTTACAATAACTCATCTAAATATAATGTATTTGGTATATTTGTTTGTTAAAGGATTATTCGAAAAAAAACATAAAAAACTAAATTTTCAAAATTATACATGATATAATAATAAACTAAATATTAGTTATTTTCGAATACAAACCAACCTATCACATTCATATGTTCTGTGACGATTTGAAATAAGTTTTTAAGTGTAAATATCTATTATATCAAAAGTCAGGTTTAATTAAAAGTCGTTAAAGACGTTGGGATATTTAAACCATTATAACACAATTAAAATCAAGTAATCCGTCTCATCAACGCGATTATTATTAACCATTCAGCTGATTTAAAAAAATCCTTCAATCTAGTTTATCCCGTAATTGGATTTAATAATTATTTTAATTACAATTTGTAATTTTGATATTCTGTTAGTTTATAAATTATAAATCTGTGTAAACAATAATATTTCATATTAAAAAAATAAAAAACTAAACTATATTAAACATATTGACAATTTTAAATAATTGATTATTACTGTTATGGAGAATATTTTCCTAAACGTTTACCAACAATATTTGTTATCCACGTATATAGGTATCAGATTATGATTTTATAATAGGTTTTGGGTAGGTTTATTTTTAAGTATAGATTAATTAGCATATAAAAACGGCCTGCTTCGCCAATAGAAGTCCCATGAAGTGTTTCTGCTGGGCTACGTCGTTGAAGTGGCCGCAGTCATCCCGGTTAGGACTCTGGTCTTAGCTCATCTCGCCCAAGTCAGGTAATGATACGGGTCAACTCTTGTATAAACAGCCAGGAACTAGAGCTGGCAAATGCCAAGACCGAGATTGTCATTCTCACCCGACAGAAGTTCAACACTGACCAGCATGACCGTTGGCACTGTCAGGGTCCAAGGGAAGACTACAGACAGGTGTTTGGGTGATGATTGATTGTCGCCTCTGGTACTGGGAACACGTCCAAATGGGGTGTGACAAAGCTGAGGTGGTGGCTGGTTAGTTTATCAGGTAAATAGGGTCCGTAGTCGATCAGGGAACCAGCAAAAGGTGACTCCTCATGTCCATCATGAACGTCATCTTTCTATACTGTGAAGATATAAGGGCGGGTGCTATGAGAGTAAATAAATATAGTAAGCGCGTAGTGTCAGTTTTGCTCCCACCAAAGCTCAGGGTCACCTGTGCCTACCGTACGGTCTCCGGTGCGGTGCTCATGGATTTTTCTAGAATGATTCCCCACTACCTGCACACCATTGGGAGAGAGTTCATTATCCAAGAAGCCTCTAGCAAGCCTGGGAGCTCAGAAGAGATAATGGCACCGATGGTTGTTGCACGTCTCGGCTCTTTAGGAATGTTGGCACCTGGATTGGCCGTGGCCGTGGGGAGATTAATTTCTATCTGCATCAGAGTCTGACGGGTCACGGATACTTTCAATGGACTTCCCGTGGATGGTAAGGTCAGGTCACATCCGTGCGATTACTGCATGTGGGACGAAAAAGATGTCCATCACTCGTTCTTCGTGCGCTGGCGTTTCATTAGAGAATACGGGACTGCAATGTAGGTGATCTCAACACAGACAACGTAGTGGAGATGACAGTGCAGAGTGAGGACGCGTGGAGATGTCATTACTTTATGTAAAGTGTATCGAGGGATGCCTGGCTCATACTCAGGCATCAGGTATAAAGTGTCTTTATCCGTCAGGAACGCGAGACAGACAACCTGGCATGAAGTCATCGGAAATGGTTCCGGGCTGAATCCCCACGGCCCGTAGGGGGTTTAGTGTGTATTCCCTGCTTTTAGTACGCCAAGTTTTATACACGGTCTATAAACGCACCCCCTCCCCTAAGTAAAATAAACTAGAATATAAGACTTCAATAAATATTTTATGTCAGGATAAAAATATCGTAATTCTCGTTCAAACAAAATGATGGTGGATTTTAAAATTTATTATCATGCCAACAACGTAAAATTGCTCTTTAATATTTCTAATTATTGGGAAACCGACTGTTTTTCACAAACATCCTTCCTAATATTTAATTTTGAAACAGTAATTGTAAATCAACAATTACCATTTATTTGAAATTAAAATAAACTCTTTGCTTCTCCAACTGTTTAAAAATTTATATTTGCATAAAATCGTGATTATTTATTCATTTTAAGACCATTACAAATTATTTCTAAATTCAAAGATTAAGATTGTTTATTTACGAGTATTTTAAGCGTTTAATGGAAAGTATTCACATATTAAAATTAATTATTACAAAGTGATATTCAAATTTATCTGTCCCTTTCTGATAGTCATCTAGTTAAATCTTTGCATGTATATAAACTTTTAATTTTTTGTTGTATACTATCTTAATGCTTAACTATGCGTATAAACTCCATGATTATAAAAAAAATAGTGAGAACACAATATAGTATAAATGTGAGTTATTTCAAGGTACTACTGAACAAAACGCATAGTTCTATTTAAAAAGATCTAAGTCCTAATCAACCTTATTATTTTATGAATATGTATTCTACACATCTAATATTCTCCACAACACCCAACCAATATGATGAGCTTTTAATGAGATGCATTAAAACACTGTTATGGCTTAAAAGACAATAATACAATGCAATATAAACGCCACCATCATAAAGTTTTTTAAATTCAAAATCGACACAAGCATATAGCAATTATGATATCATACATAGTTTTCCATTACCTATTTTCAAACATTGTATTGTGCATTGTATTTGTACATTGTACAAAGTATTTTCATTAACTAGTAGTCTTTACAAGTTGCATGATATAGAATAGAGTTGGAGGGTAAAAATAAATTTCTTTAAAACATGATTTTATATTAACACGTGTTTTTAGCCTTTTCGTTATTATAAAACTCCAACAAGATCAATACATCTAGATGTTTCGTTTGTGATATAAGAAATGTGGCAAGCTCACTGACATTTCTTTGGGTAAAACCAACCAAGTTCTATCTTCACAAGTTAAATGTTTGTCAGCTGACAAACATGCAAATTGTAAAGAGAGAATTTGATTGGTTGCCATGTTGGTTCAATGGGAGGAGAGTCGACGGAGGGGGGAAATGGCGAGCGACAATATAGGTTACACTTTTTATACTAGGCGAGACCTATAAATATATGAACCTCGTTGTCATACTCCATTGGGTAATTTACATAAACAATTGTTTTGTAGATTGGGTTTTTACTTTTCTAAATAAACTGTATAACATCTATGTAATGACTTTTTAAGTTTTTGTGTTTTTTATATAGTTAATTTAACAATACATTTTATTAACTAGAAAATAAATACAATATTAGTACAAGTGCACTTTTGAATACGAGTGTATTTTCAAAACAATTCAAAACAACTCCATCAGCTGTTACATGTCATACGTGTTGTTTTTTCATTTCTGTTTTTAAAAAATGTTTAAAAAACTAAATGACTGTGTTCAGGGATAGTTAAATTAGACTGTGCAAACAAAAAGTTTAGTAAAAACACCGTCGTGAAATGAAGTTTTTTTTTCGGGTGAATGATCCTTGTTAGAGAGGGTTGGCAATAATATGCAAAGGTTTGCAATTACTTTGCTGATGAAAAAACACAACTATTTTTAACTAATGACGTATTTTATTTATTTCATTACCTGTTTGTGAGCAATGAAAATTATTAATTTTATAACTGCACGATTTTTTGATAAGGATTATTACTTCTGTTTTATCCTAGGTGAAATAATCGTTACTATTTGTATTTACTTTTACAACTTTTAGCCTGTTGCTACACCCTAGGTGATATTTTATGGTCCGTTTACTAAAACTTATTAACTTAATATTTTTTAATTAAATTAAATAACAATCTATTGTAACATAAAATCATATAAATAAATTGTATGGCTTTATGAAAATTTTTAAGGTCAAGTAATATGTTCTGAAAGCTAATTTAAACATTTATCTAATAAAAAAGTTTTCATATTAACCTATATTAATCTATCCTGTTCTATTACTAGTCTATATGTTACTGTGCTTAGGAATCAAAATAACAAATAAAAAATACCCCCATAGCAGCAAACCTGCATACTCAGCGAATTAACAATGCATATTAATTTATCGTAATACCACATAAAGCCCCATTCCAAGTTTCATCGATATACATTCATAAATAAACGATTTATGATATTTTAATTATTCTCCATAAGAATAACATGGCGGCTGAGTATGCAGGTTTGCTGAAATAAGGAACACTAAAAATGGGCTTTTATAAAAATATCAATATAACTCAACTAGGTAAAGCCACATACCAAGTTCTATTAATTTATGTTCATAATTAAAGGAGATAACACGTTAATTATTCTCCATAAGAATAGCATGGGGCTGAGTATGCAGATTTGCTTCTACGGGAACTATCGGCCAAACAATGGGTTTTTGTGTAAATATCAATAGACCACAATGAAATTAAGCAATATACTAAGTTTTGTCAGGATAAGTTGATAAATAAGCGAGATATACAATTTTTCTTATCCTCCATAAGAAAAACATTGGACAACGTACTGTGTTTAGCACTTTCAATATCTCAGTAACCAATTGACGTAGAACAATGATTAAAACATCGAATTGTGCGTATTTTTAAGTTTATTCCAATGGAAAATAATAAAATGTTACTTTTTCAAAAATTGAAAGTAAAAACTCAAAAAACCCATTTTTGGGGTACAAAACCCCCCCAAAATACCCCTTCGGTTAGCTCGATCCGTCTGGCTTTAAAACTTAAAGTCATAAATGCTGCTTTTCACGTTTGTACCAAATTTCATCAAAATCGGACCTTTTTTACGAGAGTTATCGCACCCACGGGCACATATATATATATATACATACAGTTTCGAACGAATGGGGTTTTTGGGATCTGGGGACCTCAAAACGAAAATTTAACTTGGTCCCGGGCCTAGGTCTTACCATGCCGACTACGGTAATAGCTTCTTTCCTATAGGGGAAATTCGCTAAAAAGGATTTATAGGCAGAAACAAATATTAGTATATAGTTAAATCTTTACTCAAAATCAATGCAATAAGGTAATTTAATAATCTAGCAAAGTATTTTGTGTTACCATACCATGAAAAGTATAGTAAAAAGTGAATTATAATATAACGGGTGTTTGTTTGTTATCTTGTTTTTAATTTAATTTTACTTCTTAAACATTGTATAGAGGGTCCATCATTCTAGTGTAGAGAATGCCACTTCATCCTCTCATAGGGCGGCTCTCTTAACGATGACGTATGACGATTGATACAGCACACTTGTCAAACCATTCATTGGTGTCTTTAATGTTTCTGATAATAAAGTAACCACAAGGTCATTGAAAATATTAGCTCCATTGTGGTTACAGGTTATTTTGCTATAGTTATCAGAAGTGGGTCAATACTGTATTCGTAAATCTTATTGTTTGAATTTCGTAATATTATTGTCTTTAAACGTTTTCATGCAGTAGTTTTTTTTTATAATTTTTAAAATAAAGAAGCATCCATGTTGAGGTCAGTAAAGACAATCTAAATAAATCCAACCCAATTCTTTTACTAAGACAACTTACGAAACAAACTAGGACTTTTGATATATTCCGAATAAAAATTTATTGTAATTATTAACACATTATTCAATTAGCAAAGACTAAGTTTAAGATTGCAAACGTAAATGAATCATAGAATATGTGCCGGAGTACGAAATATACCAAATTAAACAGAGTATACGAAAAAATAACTACTTGTCTCTTCTCTTTGCAACTCAGTTAATAATCCAAGGTTTTGACGAGGTTATCAGAATGAAGGTCAATGACCGCGGTATCAGAGTCGTGGGAGAGAAAGCCCAGGTGGGCCTTGGAAGGCAGGGTGGGTCTTGGAAGTCAGGATGGGTCTTAGAAGGCAGGGTAGGTCTTGGAAGGAAGTGTGGGACTTGGAAGGCAAGGTGGGTCTTAGAGGTCAGGGTGGGCCTTGAAAGGCAGGGTGGGTCTTGCAAGGCAGAGTGGGTCTTGGAAGGCAGGATGGGTCTGGAAGGCAGGGTGGGTCTTGGAAAGCAGGGTTGGTCTTAGAAGTCAGGGTTGGTCTTGGAAGGCAGGGTGGTTCTTGGAAGGCAGGATGGGTCTTGGAAGGCAGGGTGGGTCTTGGAAGGCAGGGTGGGTCTTGGAAGGCGGGGTGGGTCGTGGAAGGCAGGGTGGGTCTTGGAAGCCAGGATGGGTCTTGGAAGGCAGGGTGGGTCTTGGAAGGCAGGGTGGGTCTTGGAAGGCAGGTTGGTTCTTTGAAGGCCTTTGTAATCTGGAACTGAAGCGTGCTTATCACTGTCCTGATTTACATCAGACAATATGTGCCCATCTGCTATTCACCCATAGTTGTTTTCACTTTTTGAAATAATTTAGATAATGATGTCCTATCTTTACTTTATAAAACCCAACTTTTTAATATGGTATATTTACTGTTTGTATATTATTCGCTATATTCACTCCCTATTACATTGCATGTACATTATTTAACCAGAAATATAATTTAGTTTGATGAAAAAAAAACATAATTTTAAGTTTTCTTTTATTCAGTTCGCAGTATTTTCAGTTCCTGCATGGACCTTTACCGTATCGGGAGCTCCCAATTTTAAAATATTTTTGTCGTTTTAAATTATGTGTCGTTCGTGTTCATTGTAAATTTATGAGTTTGACGAACCGAAAGGTGGTTACAATGTGTAATGGCTATTAGTTTTGTGTAGTTTGTACGTCTGATGATGCCGTAATCGGCGAAACGCGTCGCACTTCTGAAAAAATAGGATTGCTCAGGCTGTAAGTCCACCATTTTAAATAGTATATTGCGAACATAAAACTCTATTTAGTAACATATTACATTAAAAAAGGAACGACAGCTACGCAGGTGATGGTTACTGCCAGGATATTTGACGAATATTCATCACAGGCAATACTGTTGTGTAGCTTTGACAAAGGGAAAGTAATTTCCTTACATTTACGACGTTACTTAAGATTTACAATTTTATTATTAGTTTTAAATGGATACTTATATTTTTATTTTTAACTTTAACTTTTCGTAATTTAAAAGTTAATATAAAATAAAACAGTTATACATAATTTGTTACGTAAATTATAATAGCCTCTATGTTAGTAAGACTAGTAATCAAAACTAAAGTTTGATAATCTGGTAATCTTGCCATTGATTCACATTTTTACATTAGTTGAATTTTATTTTTATTATTTCAAAAGTCACCGTCAAATTGTAACTTACATATTTTTATTGTTGCATTGTTTCTATATCTAATATGAGGTTTCATGCCATCGCGTTGTTGCTATTATTTTCTCACGCTTTAAATTATTGTTACGTTGTTAAGTTTTGGAACTCTATTATTATTGTCGTTTCTTTGTATATGTATAAATTTGTTATATTTGTATATTTTCCAAGGTCGTACTACTGGTTAAAAAATAAATTTCTCATGATTTTCTGAACTATCGAAATCCTGTTCCTACATGTGTTATATTGGATTCAATCTTAATTAAGGAAAGAAATAAAAAACAAAACAAAACAGACAAATACATAAAAGACATATATTTAAGGACAAACAAATAATACTTATTATATGTTAATAAAACGTATACTATGGCAAGAAATTAATTATAAAACGCTTTATGTTACCATAGCATTGGCAGTAAATAAAAACATATCAAATTTTACAATTACGGGTTTTTTTAAAGTAATTTTTTAATACATTTAATTTGACTTAATAACTCATCACTTAAGTATCGCACGTGTAGTGTAGAGAATGCTACTCCATCATCCCATTGCTCCTTAACAATTACGTATGATGATTGATACAACACATTTGTTATATAGCTAATTGTTTTCATATAATGTTACCGGTAACTTCCAAGAAACTTGTTTTCTCGTTTCCAAAATGTAAACTAACCACAAGCTTATTAAATTTGTTTTCATAGGGACACATTAACTCTTTTAACAGTTTACCGAAATTGCAAGAAAATAAAATTACCACAGTATGTGTGTTTTTAATTTGTTTTCCAAAAGCGTTACGTTGCTGTAAATTAAAAAGTAGATATACACCATATTAAACTAAATAAATAATCAGGCGAGATGGGTACTCAAGCACACAGGTTACCTTTCTCTGCACCGTGTAACTGATTTGGTAATCTAAGGTTTTGCAAAGAGAAGTGCAAGTAAAAGGCAATGACCGCAGTTAGGACTGTAGTCTGGCGAGGACGTCCAAGGCCTTTGTCATTTGAATTGGAAGCGTTTTATCAGATACTTGTTCTAGATGAGATATATTTTCATCCGTCATTCATTTAGTATTTTTTTCACGAAATGAAATATTTGTTTCTGTGTGCCATTGCCTCATTATTGCTAGCTTTATAATTTAGGAATATCACCGTATAACATATTTTGTGCATCTTCTTATAAAATATTGTGTGCTCTATTTGTTCGTCATTGTATTGCATTTTTACGATTCTATGACAAATAAAATTATTCTTTTTTACACTTTAATGATATTGCTTAATGGATAAGAATTAAAATCACTAATAAAATTAACTAGATGTTAATAAGAGCTGTATATACAACCCTATTCCCATATCAGTGTTTAAAGGCTATTGATGAAAATATATATAACATATGACTGTGATGTAAGTGGTCAAACAGCCTGGCTTAATAAAGTTGACACCCAGTTATAGGGAAATAATAATTTATTGAAGAGGGCGTCTTGAACTAATCAAAACTGATACAGTGTGATTTACAAGCAGAGATTATTTCCTTTATAATTATTGGCCAAAAACATTAATCCATAAAATATTATAGTACATCTGTGTATATAATAGCTGTATATCATATTAAACTTTACTGCATTAATAATAATTTTAAAAAAATATTACTAATGATGTTAGTGCAAGAAGCATTGATTTTTTCAAACACGATTAAGAGACTCGTTCGTTAAAATCGTGGTGTCATTGGCCATATGTCACTCGGGTATTGGGTCATAGCCAATATGGGGCGACATATTGTACAAGGAAATCCGGTGGGTCCTACAGAGGTTTAAATTTACCTGAGCTGAGTATTGTTTTGGATAAATTTGTTGTACCAATAATAAATTAAATATTAAATTTAAAATATGTGACCTTTTTAAGATATTCTGGTGGGGTAAACGGGCTCAGTTTGTTTCATATTGTTTACTTAACATGCTTTATTTACCCGTATTTGATTAAATTTGATATAAAAGGACAAGAATCCAGATGGTGGTTATTGTTAGTTTATATCACGGTATATTCATTACAGCTGATGTTGTAGCCTAATATGTTATAAAGGAAAGTAATTACGTAAACGTAAAACATGATTTAATAATACTGTTTTTAATATTATTCTTTTAGAAATTCATAAATTTTGTATCTATTACTCAACTTGCTCATAGATTCAAAATCTATTTTAAAGTAATTATATTTAAAACAGCTTAGATATTTTAAACATAATAAACTTAATTCATATTTTTGTATTTGTTAGTTAACTTGTTATTTCTATTCTTCTTTATATAAAATATTCAGGGTTTTTTTTGGATAGAACAACTTTCACCCCATTTTATTTATTGTAGCAAATAATGACTATGTATATTGGGTAATACAATACATTATTTTTAAACAATAATGAAGTAGACGCACAATACGTTTAAATAGTTTAATTATAAACGAGTTCGCACGCAGCACGCTGACGTGAGGGAAGTGAATTTCCAAATAAAAACTTTTAGAACTCAAAATCAGTCTAAAAACATACATTTGTCCATTTTTTATTGAAATCTGAAAACATTGATTTTTTGGCTGTTCTGATACTCCTGGTTTCATTTACTTGCAAAGCTGGGAATACAATTTTGCCCAATATAAGGTTATGAGGAGGTCAAGACAGGCTTGAAAGTAGGTGTGAGGTTGCTGGGGATGATAAAAGTACTCTAACAAAGGAATAACAGGCTTTTCTCTGGTAAAACCCCCATAAGACAACGTACTGTGTTTAGTCAATACACATTTTCTTTAATAACTCGGTAACTATTTATGCTATAATGACGAGAGAGGGCTTAAAACTTTCGCCTCTCCAATTCCCATCTTTCTACATGCATTTATTTTACATCTGGGGCTTTTATGACCATTTTTGGGCCCAAAAACTCGAAATTTGAAAGATTAATCCCTCAGAAAAGGGGTTTAGAGTTTTCCGATTGTTTTTCCCAACGAACTTGTCCAAATGATTACAGAAAGGAACGCCCCTACCAAATTTGAAGTAAATCGGACAAAAATTGCGACCGCTAGAGTGCAAACACACACACACATATATATATATATATATATATATATATATATATATATATATATATATATATATATATATGTCTATATATATATATATGTCTGTATATATATATATATATACATATATATATATATATAAAATTTTGAACGACCCCCCAAAACGTGTTCAGGGGGTCACGTTAGGAACTTCTATGGTGGTCCCGGGCTTAAGTTTCACCGTGCGGGTCATGCTAATAGTTCACTTTCCATACGAAATTCACTAATAATAAACATAAATGTAATGTTACTGTTAGGTTTCTTTTAGTTTTAAGAAAATAAAAAAACTATTAATACTCATAATCCGTGGACTTAATAATATCGTTCAGTGTTTACGTTTATTATTTATCTAGCCAATTTTGTGTAGTATGTGTAATCTGTATTTTTTATACGTCAAATAAATTGTAGGTTTGAACCAAATAGGTTTAAAAACTAATATAGTACATTAAAGCCACGTTTATCCAAAAAGTAGATATAATTATCATTTTATTTAGCTTTTACATTCTATTTAACTAAATATTTATTTTTAAGTGTAATATTTTTTTTTATTTATGATAATTTCTCTTGCACTAATTGTAATTGTATATTTTGGGTCAGTTTGGATGTGAATCTGAATCTTGTAATAGCTTTGGCTATAGAGGATCATAGTGATAAAACAATAGATGTAGCACAGTGCGCTGTAACCGGCACAAAGATGAATCCAAGTGTTTGTCGCCATGATATTTCTGGGGCCTGGCAATATTCACATGTTGTACAGTTGAAAAATATGTCGTGGGATTAATTGTGAATTAATTGCAACTGTTGTAGAAATCAATTAAAAGTTAGAGGAGTAAAACAGTTTACTTGAATGTAGATTTCATAATAATCTGAATCCAATAAACAAACATCTGATCATTCATACAGAACATTTTCATCGTTTCATCTAAGCCATCCAGTAACAGATGAATTCTCCACTCCGCAGTGCAGGCAGCTCTCCTTCTACTAACGAGAACCCGTCAGATGAATCATTCATCTGAAAACCATCGGATGAATGGAAAAACCATCGGATACTTAACATCACTCGTTTATCCATCATAACATATCATAGAGTTGCATTTCAATACGATGACGTATTGACGTATTGAAACAAAACATTTGTTAAATGACTTACAAAATTTTAATAATGGTCTTAATCGTTCAATTAACATAATTATATCAGGTCGTTTTAGCTCTAATATAGATTAAACGTTTATTTACAAAAGCCCAGAATGATTAAATGATCCCAGCCCACTGATTTCAACTGCTGAATTTTTACGATGCAAATGAGACAGTAATATAATGAATTAGTAAGCTGAGGTTTTTAATGGGGAATCTCCATTGAAGGTCAATGACTGTAGTGTAAGGACTGTGTGAGTTGAAAGGCTGTACGGGTCTTGGAAGGCCTTTGTCATCTGGAACTGGAGCATGTTAGTTTCCTGTCCTAAATGAGCTCAATTACCATCTGCCATTCGCTTACAGGATTCTTCATTTTATTGGATCTTGAATAATAGTAGTGTTGTACTTGTATCAATTTAAAATTGTATTTATGTGTATTTTATTGTGCACATAATCATTCATGCATTCGTATTTATTTAGTTATTAAAAAATGTGCAATGTATTACCTATTATCTAGAATTAATATTAGTTTATGTGCATATCTGAAAATTATAGAGTTTATTGTAGACTTATACAGACGATAAAGACATTTAATTGACATTAACAAACTACATCTTATGGATATAAGTAATCTCCAAATAAGTGATAATGGACCAACAAGGGAAATATTAACGTTAATCTTTGTCTTTGCTGTACGTAGACTAACAGTTTAAACCGCAATGCAGTTATATAGTAATGGACACATAATTGAATACCCCCGTCACAGCAAACCTGCGTACTCAGCGAATTTCCAATGCATATATATGTGACTCACTACTACATAGAGCTACTTACCAAGTTTCACAAAAATACATCCATAAATAAGTGATATATAGCATTTTATTTATTCTCCATAAGAATAACATTAGGGTTGAGGACACAGGTTTGCTGCTTTGGGTCAATAGTATGTGATACAGTATGACATTACAGTGGCGGTAATTGTCTTCAAAACAACTGATCCCATTAATTAAACAATCCGGCTCAATAATGTATTTTAGTATGAACGAAATTATTGTTTTATGGAATTAAACTTAACAAACAAAGATTATTATGGACTTTAAATATTTTTGTATTAGTTAATTTTAAATAAAACTGTTTAGATAATATTGCAATGCTTTACGAATTCTAATTATTTACTTAATCTTCAGAAAAATTGTTTTAGTTCCATATAAGTTACATTCGTTTGTTCATCTTGCCGTGTTATTGGCAATATGTCTCAGGGTTTCTAGGTTACAGCCAATATGAGGCCTCATAATGTATAAGAGAGAATGGTAGGTCATATAGTGCTCCCTGGGGGTAAGTATTGTTTTGGATACATCTTTCGTACCACTAACAAATTTTACCTTCTAAATGTGCCATTACGGATTTTGAAATACGACATCCGCATTAATTGTTATATCAGATCTTTGTTGAATATAGTCAGCTGATTATAATGTATCATAATTAAACATCGTGTTAACCGCTAATCTGATCATAGTAGGGAGAACGGCGGAGCTTGATTCATGTTGTGAACTAAACATATATTTTTAAACCGTTTTTGATTACATTTGAAATGGAACTACAGGTATCCTAGTGGTGGTTATTGCTAGGTTGGTTCACGGTATTTCGGCCTAATATTCTTAAGTGATTACATGAAAATTAATTCATAATATAAAGTAAAAAAAAACATAAAGCGCAATTAAATTTTTAATATTATTCCAATACAAATGTGTAGGTTTTCCATTTATTAATGTAATTGGTTTTTAAATTAAAATGATATGTAAGTGGAATATAATTTAACAATTACTTTATTACTATGCGTTTGTAAATCCTATATTTACATTTTTTCAATAGTTTTGAGTGAAAGAACTTTGATAGTTAACAATATATTGTTTTTTTCTAAAATATCTGAATTTTGTTGTCTAATTTCTAATATAAAAAGGTGAAAAATATTTTGATTAATTGCTTGTTTAAAAAGTAAAAAAATAATAAAATGATGCTTTGTGGTAAAAAAAGTGATTTAGTTCCTTTAATTCCTTTATCTCAAAGTGACCAGAGGGAACAAAGAGAATTAGGGGGGAATAATGGTTACTTGATTGGCTCAGTTTATTACTTTATACTTTGTTTTATTTTTAATACTATAAAAATTTAACTAAGCCTAATAACCCTTCACTATTCACTTGGTTGTACAGTTACGAAAGTAGTCGCTGTATTAATTGGAAATTAATTGGAACTGTACACGAAATATACAAACATTTTGAAGATTTAAAGCATTTTAATTGGAAGTAGATTGCATAATACGCTAAAACCAACAAATAATCGACTAAACAATCATGCGAAGCATCTAAAACACGACTATTACATAGTTTCATCTATCCAGCCACTTAACAGATGAATCCTCCGCAACGCAGCGCAGGCGGCTCCCCCTCTACCAATGAGAAAGCATCCACTGAATGGATAAACCATCGGATGGTTAAAATCAGTCGTTCATCCATCATGACATCTCATAGGATTGTACTTTTAAACGATGATTTATTAAGATTGAAACAACAGATTTGTTCGATTACTTTTAAAAGTTGTGTAATGTTCCCAATCGTTACATAAGGTCATTTTAGCTCTAATATCGGTTACAGATTTATTTAAAAAAAAAAACCAAAACAATAAAATATCACAGCCCAATGATTTTTACTATTGAAATTTCACAATGCAAATGAGACAGCAATGTAATGTACTAGTGCATAAGGTTTTTGAATGGAAAATCACCATACAAGGTCAAAGACCGTGGTATCAGGACTGTGTGAGATGGAAGACTGGTGGGTCTGGGAAGGTCTTTGTCATCCGGAACTGAAGCGTGGTAGTTTCCTGTCCTAAATGAGTCAATTTCCATCTGCCATTCGCTTAGAGAATTCTATACTTCAATTGTATAAAAATTTTTAATCTTGGTTGACAGTGTTCTACTTGTATAGACTCTAAATTTTATACAAGTATAATTTATTGCCTACTTAATCATTAATGCATTTTTATTCATTTATTTATTAACAAATTTTCCATCTATTACCAATTATTCTTAAATAATATTAGCTTTTAGGCATATTCGAAAATTACGGATTTGTTATAGAGCAATAAGAGATTATAGAGATTGAATTGATTATAGAGATTATACAGAGCAATAAACGCATTTAATACACATAAGTAAATAACATCTACGTAATAAGTAATCGCAAATAAGTGATATTAGAACAACAAAATACATATTCATTTTAATCTTTGACTGTATTGTACGTATAACTAGATTTCAGTTATATGGTAATAGACTCACAATTGAATAAAACGAGTTTGGGTATATCGTAAGTATGATATTTCAGTGGTGTTAATTATATTCAAAACTACTGATCCTATAAATTATACAATAAGTTTGAATATTTTTTTGCATAAAGTAAATTATTGTTAAGCGTTACGAAAAAATTTTTCTTTAGATTTTAAATAATTTTTTTTTCTATGTAATTGTAATTTAAATAGTTTAATGACGTATTACAATCCATTCAACTAATCTTAAATAACCATTATAAGTTATTTACTTTACCTTAAAAAAATTGTTCTAGATCCAAATAAGGTAGAGCCTCGTTCGTTCACCTCACTTTGTTATTTCCAATATGTCACACGGTTATTGGGTTATAGCCAATATGAGGTCTCATATTGTATCAGAGAGAACGGTAGGTCATATGGTGCTCCTTTGGTTGAGTATTGTTTTGAATAAATTTGTTTCACCAATAAAAACATGTTACCTTCTAAATGTGCCATTAGGGTTTTTGAAATACAACATCTACCTAAAATGTATTTTGTTTTAATTTGTCAGTTAATCATACTGTAACGTAGTTAAACAATCTTGTTAACTGCTAAGCATATTTTACTGGAGAGAACGTGGCACAGCTTGTTCCCTATTGTTTACTAAACACATATCGTTTAACCTTATCTGATACAATTTTAAATAAAACTACATATACTCAGGTAGTGGTTATTGCTATGTTATTTCACCGTACATTCAATACAGCCAATATTGCAGCTAACACTTTACTAATTGGCAATTGATTATAGGAAAATAAAAATGTAATATAAAGTTAAAAGAAAAAGTAAAAGCAATTAGGTTTTTAATATTATTCTATTAGAAATGTTTAGGTTTTTCGTTTAGTAATTACAAACGATTGCAAATACATACATTTTGATTAATTTGTAATTAATTTTAACATATATTCCCTAACATTATTGTTGTTTAAATTTCTTATGATAAATATAAAACCTTAGTGTTTACTAAAATCAATTTAAATTGAGCCAATCAAGTAACAATTAGCCCTCACTTCCACCGGCCTTTGTGCCACCGGCCACTTCAATACAAATTAATTAAAGGAAGTGAATCAGCTCTCTTTTGACAACAAGGCGTATTGGATTGTGAATATACGTAAAGGCCTCTTGGATGGAAGGCCTTGAATTGTAAACTAAAATATAATTTAAATGGAATATAAACTAAAATATAATTTAAATGGAATATAAACTAAAATATAATTTAAATGGAATATAAACTAAAATATAATTTAAATGGAATATAAACTAAAATATAATTTAAATGGAATATAAACTAAAATATAATTTAAATGGAATATAAACTAAAATATAATTTAAATGGAATATAAACTAAAATATAATTTAAATGGAATATAAACTAAAATATAATTTAAATGGAATATAAACTAAAATATAATTTAAATGGAATATAAACTAAAATATAATTTAAATGGAATATAAACTAAAATATAATTTAAATGGAATATAAACTAAAATATAATTTAAATGGAATATAAACTAAAATATAATTTAAATGGAATATAAACTAAAATATAATTTAAATGGAATATAAACTAAAATAAAACTATTTTATTTTGCGTTAGTGAGTCCTAAAATTAGATTTGTTCAATATTTTAATGTTATGGAATATTTATAGTTAACAGTATATTGTTTTTTAAACAACAAAACACATAATTTTTAGAATTTAGAATGTTACAAAAGACCTTTGCCTTGTAAAAAAAAGTTAATTAAGTCGCAGTTTAAAAAAGGACCAAGAAGGAATACAATATATGCTTTGTGGTCAAATGAGAGCTGATCCAGTTCCTGAAAGCCCTTTGTCTCAAAGGGGCCGGAAGAATAAAGGGAATTAATGGATACTAATAGTTACTAGATTGGCTCACTTTATTACTTTTTACCTTTTTCTTTTATTTTTTATCATTATAAAACCTAAAAAGGTTGAATCATCTTTAACGATTCCAAACCTATGTTAGACATGCATGTTCTATTTATAACATAAGTAGTTGCGTTATTTAAATGTATTAAACAAAACAAAAACACTAAGGTTGCATTTGTTTTACAACAAATTGAAACAAGATTTAAGTTAGGGAAAATATATAAACAATTAATTACAAATTAATAAAAATATATAAAATTGTAATCGTTAGTATTTTTTTGTTTGTTTGGTTACTTTGAATTTTATTTACTTACCTTACGACTGAAATTTTTACACCATAGACTTTATAATATAATTAAAATTTATCTTCTACAAAGTAAAGGTAATTTTATAAGTTATATTTTAGACTGTGTATTATGTGAATGGGGTTCCTTTGCGTAAGAATAGAATTAAATAAAATAGAATGGATAGTATAAAACTATCTAATTGACACAGAAAAAGACATTTCATTCCAATTAGCTAAATTTGTATACAGATTAAATTACTTAATATTTATTTTAAAGTTTAACTTTAACTTTAGTTTGTAAATTGTTCTTTTGTACTTCAGTTCTATTTTTTGGCTCAGTAAAAAAATATAATCTGAATCAGAATCTAAATCTTGTCTCAACACTGGCTGTACAGGATTATAGTGATAAACAACAACAGCTGTAGCACAATCCGCTGTCACCGGCACGAGGATTAATTCAAGCGTATGTCACTATAACATTCCTGTGACCGGACACTATTCACCTGTTGTACAATTCACAACCCCCATTGTTTATGACTAATACAAGATAAATGTGTTTTATTAAATTATTATATCAATTAAAATAAACGTACCATAAAACATTTATTTAATGGTACAATCTAATAACTTATTTTGAATGTCCGGAAAAATATTTGTTCCGCTAACCGTCAAAAATGATTACTATGTGTAAAACATTATTAACAGTGGAGTAGCATATAAGTTGAAAAATAGATTAACATAGTGTATTATGGAAAATCTGAACTTATTTATAGTAAAGAAGCATAGATATGGTAAGTTAGTGTAGCCATATCATTGATACATCATTGTAGAACAATCAAGGACAGTTGTACGGATAAATTGAGCAACAGCGTAGGCTATTCTTGAACAAAATATAAACTTTGGCTTTTACGGATCCAAAAATAGACCTAGATTAGGAAAATATTTTGTTATTCTGCATAACACTCTAATTGAACTACAAAATAATTTGTCGATACTGATTATCCGTCATAAAAAACATATCAAACTTATATTTATTTTATTTACTTTCAAAATCCAATGTAGGCCTAATAACAATGGTTTGGAAATAGGAGGTAATCATGTTTTACACACTATATGACTTGTTCTATTCGCTTATACTGACTGATATGGTGAATTTTAATATTTATCTTTTAACAAAAAATATTTACAGGAATATATATGTTTAGTTTATAGTCACACATAATGTAGTTACACGTAATTATGAAATAAACAATCGAATACAAAGTGAGTTTATTAAGACAAATTATTCCTACAATATAAAATAAACAGTAACTTACTCAGTATTAGTAGTGTTTTATGTTGAAGTATGTTTGATAATTATAAAATCCTTAGGGAATCAAGATAATATATTTTAGTTTATAACCAACAATAACATAATTCTCTGAACAATAATGAATACCATAAATAATGAAAAGATTACCATAGGTGGAAAATTTGGTTTAACAAAAAGGACTAATAGGTCAAACTTAATTTGTTCATAGGACAATTATCTAACAAAAATTAATTGTTAAAATATATAAATAATTATTGTTTTTATATTATTTCATTATTAGATAGAAAAAAATGTTTCATATAACCATTAAATAAATAGAAAATTTATATAATTTTTGTTGTAATTACTTTATAAAATATCTTTAAGAACGCATTATTATTATTAGCATATTGCAACATTCTTTTTTTATTTACAAACAAATGTATGAAACAATTTGATGTGTTTTTTCCTTAAAATACGTGGTTAGAATTTTAATTCTCATCGGGAACAACAAAGTCATCATCCCACATCGAACCACGCACGCCCTTGACTCGATATTTCCATTAGCGCTTCTTCCAAAGACACTTTTGATTCTGGCAGTTGCTTTTTGACATCGTTTTTCCATTCTTTGGTGTCTGCTTTCAACGTTATTGTCAGATATATTCCCGTTTCACTACATATAGAGTTACCTCAGTAATATTAAGGCTTTAAACAATAATGACTATAGCGACTTATATTAAAAATATAATTCAGGTTTACGGGTAGAAGTCTGAAGAGTTCTTACATTTGTTCAGACCGAATGCTACCATCATAATGCAATCACTAATGCATGGTATTATATAATTTGTTTACAAAATAATATTGTTATTATATTACAATAATTAGTGATATCAGTTTCTAATAATCTCATTAGTATCAGTACACATATTAGAGTGGTTAATTAACAATAAAAGGTTAGGAGAAATACATGTTTACGTAAGGTAGTGATGATACCGTTTTACAAGAGTATTTGTTCAACAAATATACTATTATTTGTACAAATAAGGAAGTAAGGGGACAGACAGTGAGGGAGGGAGAATAATGGGGTAGTGAAAAGGATATTTTTTCTTTAGGCTAAAAATTGTATACATTCTAATATAAATAATACATTGAATAGTATAATAAGTGGTGTTAAAATTAAACAGTATAAGTAAAATACGTCTCATAATAGTACAAATAATACAGTGTACAAAATATATTTACACTTATAACTGAACTCACAAACAATATGGTTTGATTACACTTATTATTTTTTATGACTGTGATTTATTATTTTGCTTTGAACATGTTATTTTCATTTATTTAAAATTTAATGTAACACTTGGTACATTTTGGCGTTTTGCCGTTGGAAATAAATGAAATGAAATGTTTAGTATAACAAATAGTACATAAGTAAATCAAATCAAATCAAATATCTTTATTGCTACAAAACAAAATAAATTGCATTAGCATACATCATTACGAATTTTGTTTAAAACAAAACATATTTCTTGTCAAAATAATCATTAAAATTATAAAAACTACTTTTAAGTAACAACCTTTTTACATTTCTTTTGAAGGCGACTAGATTACATTCTTGTTTAAGAGTGTTCGGAAGGCTATTGAACATTTTTATACAATTATAGACTGTGTGGTTTTTGAAAAATTAAATGTTGATTTGTGTGGTAGTATGTTATAATTTTGCTTGGTTCTGGTTTTACGATTTGACGATAATAAAAATTCATGAAAAATGTGCTGGTTCTTTTTTAAACAAATAAGTGACTCCAACATATAAATAGATGTAAATGTGAGCATATAATAAGTAATATTCTTTTTATGTAAATATGTTTCTATTATTTTTTTAGTGCTACAAATAAATCAAATACATGCAGCTACTTTAATGTAGTATTGATAATAGTCACTATGTTGTGATATTGATCAATTCACAAAATAATTTAGAAATTATTTTCTGGCAAATTATTAATCCAATTTCTGAATTGTTATAAACAAACCTATATTTATATTCTCTTTTAGTGTTTAAGAAAGGAGCAAGCGAGGATATTTTATTTCCCTGAGATTTGTCAGATTATCTTACTTTCTAATAGTTTGAGGGTAACAGAGTCCTCCTCCAGTAAATATTTAAAGTTGGTAACAATTGAAATGTATTATTTATTTAATCCTGATTTTGACTAAGATCTTTACTTAAAACCGTTTACATATTTTAAATAAATTAACGAAATGGAGAAAAACATTGAATTATAATTTTTTAATTGCAAACTACCTCGTTTAAAAACAAACTTGTTGGTATGAAGTTGTGCTACTTATCTTAACAAAATAAAAAAGAAGTTGATATCTTAACTTTTTTCAAAAATAAAATACGATTCCACTTTCAGTTTGATCGTTTGAACGGATATAAAAGAATAAATATTTAGTTGTAACCAAGCTTTTACAAAATTGCCTTATAAAAAAGTAAAAAATGACGTTACATACCAAAAAAATATGAATTTTCAATAAACATCATGATGCAAGTATTTAAAAAAAATCCGTCTTCAAGTCAAACAGGTCATTGATTTATAGAATTGTAATAAATAATTGTATACAACTCCAGTATGTTGTATGCAGTTTTCAACATAATCGGTTATTTAGTTAAGGAATCAGTGGCAGAACGTCATCAGTTACACTTGACTTCACAAGCCAGAGAAAACACGAGTTGTATGTATATATTTATATCAGTAAGGTTACTATCGTAGACTATTATTACAGCATGACAGCTTAGGAATTGAACATTCCTTTATCTGTCAAGAACTATACAATACAACAAGCTGTTGTCCTTTAAGTAAAAAGTGTCTTTTACTTTGTCAAATAGCATGATGCGAAACTCTATCTTTAAAGTAAATAATTTGAAGTGAATGTTCACCTTATGAAATTAAAATTGTTGTTTTACATTTTAAATGATTTTGATGTAAAAAAATTAGTAATGTTAAGTAAAAACTCAAAAAAGTCATCTTACTTGTATTGAGTGAACACAAATATTTATAATACGTTATTTTACTGTCAGTTATTATATTTAAATTTACTTGAATTGTAATTTATCCATAACAAATATATAAAGTTAAAAAAATATAAATATGTGTTTAGGCTCTTTTGGAACAAATGTTTTAATTTTATTATAGATATTTTATTAGTTTTAGTAACCGAACAAATAAATAACTGTATTTATAAGACTGTGTGATTAATAATTATTGTATTATTGTAATTATCATGATGATCTATATTATGCTCGTACAGTTGTGCGTTTCGTGACATTTCCCACAATAAGGAAATTCATATATAGTAATTCCCTTTCAGTTACATATGATCTGATCGGTACTGTAATATATCAGAAAATAACGTATACATCCATCACATCTTCTCCCCCTGAAAAATGTATCGCCCTTTCAAGACGTAAATATTCCGACATTTATACTTGAGTGTGATAGATACAACTCTGGAGAATTTAGCTTCACTTAGACATTTATTATGATATTGTCATGAGGAAACATGTATGTAAACAGTCAAGTGTTCACTATAAAATTAAATTATACTGCCATATATAGATTGAACAGAATTTGTGTAGATTATAGAAATGCAGAACTACTAATATTATTAAATAAATATTATAAAACATAATATACTACGGCTATACTTTTACTAAAAGACAGAGTTGGTCTAAATTAAGAGAAATATGTTTCTCTTATTATAATCATCTTATGAAAATTATTCACTTTTATCAATATAAATCTTTTAATCACTGTGTGATTACTTATATATTCAAAATTTATTTTTCCCATTTATGATTATTCAAACTGTTAAAATAAAAACGTGATTTTTTGGAAGGAGTAACAGTTAATTTTCTTGTTTATGCTAAAATCGTAGTCACTATTAGTAACACTAAGCAACTTGAATTGTATTCCAAATTTAGTTTTATAATAGGTAATGTTGGTTTACTAGGGCTTGGAGTAATAGATATATGTATGGTTGTAAATACATTGGTTTTACTTTTAAAACTGATTTTATGTGTCGTTAACTAACAACTTTTTATATAAATTCATGTTACATTACCTTTGTATACCTGGATCTCCAAAGTTAAACAATGGATCTCTTCGCTTAATGGAGTCCAAATGGATCCCGGTTCTGATAAGAGCAGCCCTAATGTATTAGTCCTTTAATCTTTTAATGTATACTTATTTTATTTTATCTGATATTTGGGATATGAGATTAAACACAACATGATTATTATAAGAAGCTTAATATTACAGCATTATAAACTATGTTACGCAGATGTTTCCAATCGTTATTTTCTGTTGATACACTTTGGCCGTACTCATATTTTCATATATATATATATTTATATATATATATATATATATATATATATATATATATTACTGATGTATCAAAACCAAAACTCGAATCTCAAAACCACCAAAACCTTGGAAAAGTTTCGGTTTCGAGATTCGATCGGCGAGTTTCGAGAATCAAAACAAAAAACTAACTGCCGAGATTTTTTGTGTCATTGTATTTTTAACAGAAATCACGCCCGAGTGTTGAATAATAATGTGAAGGTCAAAAGCCTACTGTCATCGGTCGTCTACCTTCACCTTTTGTGGATTATTGATTTTTTATTTGTGAAAGAACAACTCTAACCAAAGTTTATAATTAAACCAAAAATAATTGGTTCACAAGTAGTTCTGAAACTAATATTTTTCTAGAATACTTCGAGAATGGCAGTAAGTTAACTGGTTTATTTGGAGTAACTGGATTTATTTTTCATAACTAAAACTAGGTTGTGTTTATTTTGGAATTTGACTTTCGAGTTTCGAGATTCGATTTTTTAAGTTTTGGTTTCGGTTTCGAGATTTGAAATTTCTGGTTTTGACCATCACTAATATATATATATATATATATATATAAAATAAAAAACTAAAAAAACAACCGTTTATACTTACTCCATTTATTATTATAATTTATTTTATTTTAATATTAAATTATTTTGGTAAATGTTTCATCATAAGGACCCAAAATAAAATCAACACGTTAATCAAGTTACTTCTATTAATTAAATTTATATTTTTAGTTAAGAGATCGGGACAGTTACGACACGCATTGACAAAATCAATGTCACGGGAAAAACACCAAATTATACCCAACCTTGTTTCATATTGTAAAATTTTCTTTTACTCTTTGTTAAAAGTTGTTATTTTACTTTAATTTTGTTCATAATTAGTTTAGTTACTAAATAAAAAATTCGATATATATATATATATATATATATATATATATATATATATCTTTATTAAATTACTTAATTTTTCACCCACTGCTTTATTATGATTTTAATTTAGGATTTATTTTGCCTTACATACTACATTTTTATAAAACAGGAACAAACAAATGGGAAATATTCACATAATATTGGACAAAGAGTTTAATGTTTGTATGTTAATGTTTGGGTTTTACAACGGCTTCATTATCACGGTATTTCTTGGATCTAGTTATACTACCGTATTTAGAATACGGTTGCAATAGTACATCAAATAATACATTGCTGCAAAAGATTAACAATGACCATTTAAAGGTTTAGTAAGCAAAGCATTGAGGTTTAAGTTCGCAACCATCTTAGGTGAAACTGAATTAAAAATAAAGGATTCGTCACAATTTTATAGGGTAATAAAGAAACGTAACATATCATAACTTGTGATATAAATAATCACAAATCAAACTATAACGACAAAAACAGCAACTCTTCCATCCGACCAGCCACTAGAGTGCTCGATAAACAACATTTTTTAACCAAAAGAGAGGTATTAGAGCAATAAAGAGAAATGATCAGTATAAGTGGTTATAATTTGAAACTACCACGAAGTCGGAGTTAAGCTATTAAGAGCAAATACAAGGAGCAAAGATGACTTTGTTGTGTGTGAAACAACCTTGGATGCAGGCGCAGAAAACAACCAAGAGGAAACTACAGTAATAATGTTTAACGGATTGCAAGCAATCCGGAGACAACTCGATTGTTTCGTGTAAAATGTTTAGTTTTTTTAGCATTTAACAAATAGGATTGCCTCCTCATTAAATTTGTTCTCCCAGTATCTGAGCTTCCAGTAATTGATAACAGTTCCCTGCTTTTTAATAAGGGTGTATTGAAACTAGTGAACCAATATGACTTATTAATTTCTAAATAGTTCGTCATTAACCTCATTTTCAATTATCCTTTAGTATGAAAAGGATCTTATTATCCTTTATGGAAAGGACTTATTTTTCCTTTACAAGTGGAAAACTTCTTCCTATTGCAAACCAATAGTAATCAAAATACTATGTTTGGGGTTTTAATTAAATCTATTAGAATTAGTGTCAGCTTTGGTTTACTTCCGATTTTCTGCACAAAGATGATATGGTTGTTTTCTTTTCATTTCTTTGTTTAATTAACTTTTTACCCAATGTGCAGTTAATGCCTTATTTTCCACTCCTAATTCGTTATGTTATCACTATAATGTTTAATTGTACAAATAGTCATTGAATGGTTAAGTTTTGTCTAATGATTTAGAACATTTGGGCTATAAATACTAAATTTAGGATAATGCTTTTCTAATACACTTAAAGTGTACGGGATTAGCACCACGCAAATCAACTCGTAAATCAGTTTAGATATGAAATAAAATAAAACCTTATATATATACAAGGTGTACATAAAGTCCCGCACGGGTTTAATATTTTTTGAATGATAAGAGATAAATCAATAAGATTTGGTACATCAACACTACACCTAAAAATCTCCTTTTTCAAGGAACTATCAGTTTTCTGTCATATCATGGGGACGGTGCGCAAGGAGTCAGAAAGAAATTTTAAATAAGAGCATGGGTCAATATGCACATCACTTTAAAGGGCTTATCTAGCAGATTTGAATGCCGCAAACTGCAATATAAAAGGTTGATCCAGTAAAAATTGGCGGCTGTTCAAATGTTTTACTTGGTTACATTTTATTAGTAGTCACAACCCCATTAAAGCAAAACTGCAACTAAATGAATACTGCAGCTAAATACTGCAGCTAAATACTACATTATGCCTGTCAATACAGAAGTGAATTATGACGTTAGTTATCCTCAAGGGTTACAAATTTGGTCCTAATCTATTGATAACGGGGAACAACTGGTAACAGTAACAATTAGAAAGATCTTATATTTTTTTAATAAAACCTTTGAACAGCCGCCATTTTGTACTGGATCAACTTTTTTTAGTGCGGTTTGCGGCATTCAACTCTGCTAGATAACCCCTTTAAAGTGATGTGCATATTAACCTATGCTCCTATTTCAGATTTCGTTCTGACTCCTTGCGGGACGACCACATGATATTAAAGAAAACTGATAGTTCCTTCAAAAAGTAGATTTTTAGGTGTAGTGTTGATGTACCAAATCTTATTGATTTATCTGTTAGCGTTCAGAAAATATTAAACCCGTGCGGGACTTTATGTCCACCTTGTATATATATATATATATATATATATATATATATATATATATATATATATATATATATATCAATTTAAAAAGTACAATAACAAATATAATTTATTGTTGGTAAAGTTTGGAAATACAACTAGTTGGTATTACCTGAAAAAAACTAACAGCATTAATGTGACTGGACGGGCAAACTGATCACTCTCTGGATCCCGTTTAATCCCTTGATGTACTTTTCCTTCTGCAATTGGATTTGGCCAGAGCTCAGATTAAATAAATAATTCATGCCTAATCTTGGGTTTAACGTCCTACATATTTACACTCTGAAACGTTGTGAGTATTTATGCGTTTTCTTTGTTTGCTATTTAACTTACATTAAATTAAGATAGTGCAGTGAATATAAAGGGTGTCCCGTAACTCTCTGGACAGAGGTATATTATTCCTTAGGTCAAGATAAACACATATTATCATATGAACATGGGTCTAATATTCCTAGATTTACGTTTGTCTATCTGGGTGTGTTATTCAATTTAAATTTCATAATTGAATAACAATGTAACATAATTTAAACAATGGTGATAGGGTCTATGAGTACACAAGTTATGGTATAATTATCTCTGTAAATTTCTACTAGGATGTTATATTAAGTTTTATGTCTTAAATGCCTGGAAAAACAGCAATTCTATACCGTAATAACGTTAATAACTTAATTTAGGGAACGTTAAGGCAAATATAAATACACCCTAAATTGTTTAAATGAATTTATAAATAATTGAGCAGTTATAATGCATGCTATTTATTACATAGTTGTAATATGAAGAAACCAAAGATGGGCTATGTCTGGTTGCTCGTAATTTGTCTCAGATAGATCATTTTTTACTTTCTTTCAGTTATATATGTTTTGGTAAATGTTTTATACAATTTCCTAAAAATGCTATTCTTGAACATATTTAGTTTTCAAGCCCTATAAACAGTTCACTTTACATCGATTCAACTCATTTTCGTCGGGCATTTTAAAAATAAGAACTTTAATTTTTAAAATACATCCAGATGAACAAACGGAAGACATAGGAGACCCGTTTGTATTTACATAAATATTTTTTGTTTGTTTTACCCTAGTTCATATGATCAAATTTTTTGTCTTCACCCAAGGAATAACGCTATCCACCATTGACCAGAGAGTTACATGATACCCTAATAATATTTTTATGACATTACTATATTAGTATACGATAGCTGAAACGAATTAACATTAATTTAGTAAATGTATCTTTATAGTGACTGAGTAAGGTATAGATGCTTTTCTCATTTTCAACCAAGTGAATTTATATTTCCTTTTATTGGATTTTAAATATATTTTTAAATGCATTTTTAATACGATTTAATTTGTTAGGTTAAATTTAAAATTCAAGCGTAACTTCACAAAATGGATGATACAGTAATAACTGTTGTAATTATATTAACTACGATTACAGAAATTGCTCTAACCAAATTATAACATCCTAAAAAATACTATTTAAAACTCTTAATATTGTTGAGGCTGAAATTATTATTTACAATTATTACCAAGACGTAAAGAGTAATACATATTTAGTGTTGCTCCTTAAGAAGGCTACTATAAACATGAGTCTATGAGGGAATACCTTTCAAAACCTAAATGGTTCTTTAAGTTAAATAACAGCTTGTTGGATGTTGATTTTGAAAAATAATTCTTAAGAGTTGTAATTTTTAATATTTTAGAGTTAAGTAAACAAGTCAAATCCAACTATTACTGTATGCCTACTCTAATAAATAATATACATTTATTTGGATTATGTTATTTTACACTATGCAGAATGCTAACGATAAAATCTGAAAATAAATTCCACCTTTGTGTTTGTTGTTGTATTTCAACGCCAATGGGCCCTTTGTTATGATAACACACAAACGCTTACAGGTAAAGCCATACACACCCCTAAAATCTTTGTAGACACCCCTGGAACAGAACCCGTGACGCCTTGAGTAAAATTCCAAGATGCTAACAGTTTTAGGCTAGCGAGATGCCCAACAATCAAATAATGATGTAATGCTGTATATTTTGTTTAAATCTCCTAATATGTTATTACAGTATTTCTAAATTAATCTAGCAGAACGTTTTTTACCCTAACTTGTTACTATTAATGAAGAACCTCCTTCATGAAAATAAAGTAATGCCTAGCGTTTTGCCATGTGCAATATTCAGCCCAATATTGCATATAATGCAATAATCGTTTGATAATCCGCCAATATAACCACCAGGTATAAATTGTACTTCAAAATAATTATTCTTAATTTAACACAACTATAACTATTATTCAATGATAATTTAACTCTATTCCCTGTAATCCAGTATGTTGTGTATTCCTTAAAATGTACAAGTTTAGAGAAATACCAGTTGTAATATTTTTAAGAAACCATATTTTATATTATTGGTAAAACTAATTTTAAATTATGCAAAATTGAAGAATATTATGAATTAAAGTTGGTCCGAGCACAGTAACAAGTTTTAGGAGTAGACAAATATTATAGGGATAGTTTTCAAGAATGATAATTAATGATACATTTTAAATCTAATAACAGATCAAAATTATAAACACAATTTATAGAACTATAAAGTCCCAGGACTACCTTAAAACTGGTTTCATGGTATTAAGGTTGACATGGGTAGAGCAAATGATATTGTAATTACATATGATAAGTATTTTGGCTGTCTATTATGACAAACTTCCCTCCATTTTCAGTGGCTATGGACAGAATCTCCGGGTTTGGTCCCCAACCTGCCAATCTGAGAATGGATGGTCCCTGGCTGTTGTACATGGACACCCAAATGGCTCCAAATGGTCAGTTGAGTTGACCATTTGGAGGGCGGAATGCGGGTCCCCTGTTTGAGAGCCTCATCCCAGCTGTCACAGGGGCACGGGAGTTTGCCCTCTGAAGTGTCGATTTGGCTGCTGTCCTATCCCACCCTTTTTCTTTCCTTCGGCTTTCCTTCTATATCCTATCCATTCGGTAAAATGCGAAATATTCCCGCTTATAGAAGATGTTGCAAGCAGCTATGCTGGGGTTTCCTAATCCGCAACAATGTTGAATGATGATGATGACAGAAATATTAACAAAATGGTGTTAATCACAGTTAGAATGAAATATAATATTTGATACACAATTTCAATTTTCTTAAGTGTGCAATATACCTAATTACTGTGTGAGAAAATTAAAAACCACATTTAATAATGTTACTAATAACAGTATACAAATAATTTAGTACTAAACGGAGTTAACTTATGTTTAAATAATTAAATTTATACCTTATATTATTCAATAAATTTCCAAATACAGTGTTTCATGACATATTTGTGCTTAGCTTTTCTGCTACTAGATATTTGTTTAACAAGTTTAACATTGATAATTTTAACATTAGATCGGGACATTTCTTATTGTTATTTTTTAACAGACTTAAATATCTTACATAATTCCACTTCATAATATGTATAAACATAGCAGTAAAGTATGATTTTATAAATTATTACATATCATCTAATAACATAATTAATTGTTATATTAAAAAGTAATTATGTTACATCTCGGGGATATTTAAGGAATGAACTAACTGTGGTTATATAAATAAGCAAACTGTAGAAGAAAACTATTTTAAACATAGCCGTTATCAGGTTCCCAAAGAAAAATAAGGTGGTCTTTTAGGTTGATATCTTTCAGAAGCTTGTCTGTTTGTCTGTATATCTTTCATGTTGTTTAAAACTCTAAATATCACACCATGTTCATCAGGTTTTTAGACTGATGATATTTGTATGCAAGTGCAAGTCCACATAATCTCTAGATGCTTTATTGATTTTTTTAAAATATCCTTAATAAAAACCGAAAAACACAAAAATCTAACCTTATGAAAAGACAGTCATTTTTGTTTCGTTCGTTCGTTTTGTGAGGTTCCAGTGGGCAGGAAAGTCCCTGGCCCACTGTGGCTGCTTTAGGGCGCTTGGGCCCTCTTCAGCCGTATTTTTGTTTTGACCAGGCTTTGTGAGCTTAAGTTATTCAGATCCGTTTTATAAAATTACGCCACTAACATTTTGAGAAAATCTTTGGTAAAATTTATTAGGCATCAATCGTTTTAATCTTAAGTTTCTTTTGTGTGTTTTATGAAAGGTAATAGTTTGGTAAAATACATCCACTACAAAATAACAACTATGAAAATTTATATTTTGAATAATCATCAAATTCAGTAAAAACATATATTTTCTTAAAGGCAATCAAATAATATTCTAAGACTTTATTATTATGTGTTATTATCAATAAATATATACAGAGTGTTCAGAAAGGGTCATTACAAACTTCGGGATCTGGTAGGACTTAAAAACTGAAAAAATGTAATACAAACATAAGTCGAAAAATTTCCCGTTTAGCCGCTAGCCGCCATTTTGTTTTATTTTTTACAACAAATTAATACCTCGTCAACTATTTAAGCAACGGAAACTAAACTTTGCACTTACGTTGAATAAACAAAGAAGCAGATAGTACAAAATTAATATTAAGTTGTCTTAAATATTTTCAAAATGGCGCCTGTTTTAATATTTTAAAGTCAAATAACAAACAAACCATTAATGTTATGGAAAATTTACAAGTTACAAAAAATAAAAACATCTTTATCACAAATTGAATGACGCTTTGTTCAATGCAATCCGTGAAAGAATAAGCGAGAAAACACACTTTTAAGGTTTGCTTGCACAAATCGGGGACAAGAAGCAGTGATTTGTGCGCTCATTGTTGTCCCCGACTTGTGCAAGCAAACCTTAAAAGTGCATTTTCTTGCTGATGCAATGATGGATTGTGTTGAATAAATTGTCATTAGATTTTGATAAGAATTTTTTCTTTTTTGTATCTGGTAAATTTTTTTTTAAATCAATGGTTTGTTTGTTATTTGACTTTAAAATACTAAAACTGGGTCCCATTTTAAAAACATTTAAGAAAACATTATAATTATTTTATTATTTTCTTTTTTGGTTATTTAACGTACATGCAAAGTTTAGTTTCTGTTTCTTAAATAGTTCAAGAGATATTAGTTAAAAATACAAAATGGTGGCTAGCGGCTAAACGGAAAATTTGTCGAACTATGTTTATATCAAAATTTTGTTAAAATTTTTAAGTACTAACAGCCTCCCAGGTATGTAATGCCCCTTTCTGAACATTCTGTATATTATATATCCCTTACAAATCCAATTTTTTAACGAAACATGGTAATTTAATTACGAATTAACTACAATTAATCAGCTGTAAATAAACAAAATAAATGATATATTAACTATAAGTAACGAAGAGTGAGGGGTTTCTCCAATGACCAAAATAGGAGTAGTCAATATCTCATTGAAATCTGTATAATATTAGATGATCTTTTTTAGAAAAAAATTGAATCAGAAGAATTTAAGAATTGGTGATTTAATTATTATTCCAACGAAGTACGAGATGAATAAATTTCCTTCACAAGAACATAAAAGTGAGAAATACAAACGAAATAAAGATAAAGGAGAAATTATAAGTCACTTTTCTCATAACATTTATTACTGAAGTAGTGATTAATATATATGTATAGTAGTCAGTTAATATATTTGTTTGTACTTGGATTAATTATTCATTGATTTGTCAATAAATAAACTATTTAGAATAAAGCCCACTAGCAATTATATATAATCACATTAATTTCAAAATAATTGTCCCGCAATCTATAAAGTTTAAGTAATAACAGCCAGTTAGATAATTCAGTTTTACAACTAACTACATTTCGAATCGTATCTTGCCATAAATGTTTATTCTTCTCTTGGTCGCCTTTACGTTTATGTGTTTTACCCTCACAGTTTTAAACTTAACGTTAGGTGACCCCCATAATGTAATAAAACACTTATCGTGCTATTAAGTTTCAACAGTACAGTTTGTATTTGTTTCACTTCCATAACCTAAAATCTAAGTTTTTAAATTGTTTAATAACGCTAAAACGCCTGGATATTGTAAACATTAAGCCTAGTAGTTTTTTTATATTATATCGGTAGCTCAATAAAGAGTTGCAAGTTCAACAAAGTATTTGTTTCTTTGCATTACATGTTAAGCTAAACATAAAATTATTTGTTTTAACACAATTTAATATACTGTCAAATTACTGACATTGCTTTTAATGTAAATATATAAATATATAATAATTACCTGTTTACAAAAAAATCTACCTATAAAAATAACCAAGACACAACACTATACAGACAAAACTAATACAAATTAATGACGAGACAATTACAAGTATGATTATATGTTTATATATATTAACTTATTTGAATTACTTACATTTAATATTTTTACAGGCAAACTGCTTCAGTTAAAACTAAAATACTCCTCTGACAAAGCTGTACACTGGTTTGACCATTCAGGCGTTCTTATATGACACCTTGTTCGCCACATTATAAATGATTATCTTTGGACAAACGAATTAATTTGAGCTTAGTTCTTTTAATAGGACTCTTGAGATCCTTCTTCCTCTTACTACAGTGACATTAAAACTTTAGATTTAAATTCTTTGTTTATTATGAAATAATAAAATATTTTATACAATTTGTTCTTAATTTTAATTTGTAATATTATTTTGCAGAATTGTTTGTATAGCCTTAAAATAATAAAAAATATTCAAGTAATCTCATTCAGATTGCACATATGTTTGGTTACCTTACAACCCGTCAAATCACAAGTGATTTGAAAATGTATTTTTTTTTATTCATTTAATGGTACAAAAGTGATGGATACCCTTAACAATATCAAGATGAAATGGTTAAGAACAACGTAAAATTAAATCGTTTCTTATTTAGCATCTGCGAATTGTTTGTCAGGTATGCAGTTTACCTTAAAGCTGCTTAAAAGTTGGTTTTATTTAAGGCTAGATATAAAATAAATTTTAAAAAAATAATAGCAATCAAGTATGCTCAGTTATAAATTGAATGTTGGCTGTACTTTTTACATATAATGAGGAAGCACAAAGGATGTATTTAATATTTAATGTAAAGATCAGGGGCTTTAATTTTGTTATTTTTTTAGTTTTATCATTAACAGATTTTTTATTATTAAATTATAATAAATTAAAATTAGCCGTTTTCGATATTAAGTAAAATAGGAAATTTTTCACCGATACACTAGCCTTGAAGTTCAGACAAACAACGCACAACAATGTCGTCATCAATGTCGCTCATACGTCATCAGCTCCTCCCTTACTGGCTTCTCGGATTGTAACATCTGTGTGTAGCAGTAAAGTGTCATCGGATTTTATGGCATTGAGAGCAAATATGAGACGTTCATCACACAACAATGTCGTGTCAATGTCGCTCATACGTCATCAGCTCCTCCCTTACTGGCTTCTCGGATCGTAACATCTGTGTGTAGCAGTATAGGCCAGTCAAATAATAATTTTTCGAGGAATTAATTCCCAGCAAGCTGGAAATGGTTTTAATACCTTCATTTGGTCCTAAATAATTGTAATCCGAGTTTGCACCGTCCCATGGGGTGAGCTTATATTATGGCAGCCTAAAATCAATTAAATTGTAGTACTTTTTTCAGTATTTTGCTCATAGCTCAAAAACAGTGCGTCGGACGCAAACAACGTCCTTTTGATATCAAAGAGGATTACATTCTGCGTAAAATGAGTATATAAATATCCAAATTCGGTTGAGTAGTATAGCCGAAATCTTAAGTTAGAAATAGATAATTAATTTCGTCTCATTGCATTTTACATTTTGTGACTTTCCAGAACCACATACTATCTTTGAAAGGGACAAACTCGTGACTATTTCCTTCTTCATAAGAAGTAAGAGGGGGGAAAAACAGCTGATCAAGTATTCCCAGCTGTTTGGAGTTGTATAGTACAACAATATCATTGCTAAGTGGCTGTCATCAGTTACTTTAGAAGTGATGTTGTGTATACGTTGTTTACAAATAATTGAGGGCGTTTACCAATATTTGTATTCGTGCAAGAAAGTGTTATAACGTAGTGATCTGTTATCTTTATGATATTAACTGGTGTGTTTAACATGTTCAGACATGAACGATCTTGAGTGTTTAATTTGTGATAGACCGTTACATGTTGAGGCCTCAAATATTGTGAAACAACAAGGGATAACAACATTAATAAAAAGAAGTATAGAAAAAAAAGGACAACAAGCACCTTCAACTCCAAGGTCTTACGTCTGTTGGCGTTCACGAAAGATGCAGGAAAGTATATTCAAAAGAGACAAAAGTTGACGGAGAAACCCGTAAGAGGCGTAGTCCTAGGGCCGAGACTTTTGATTTTAAGAAGAGATGTGTGATCTGCGTGAAAGATGCGTCACAGGAATTCGTGGCCAGAGAAAGAAAGATGCCACTAAAAAGGCGAGAAATTGTACAGTGCGTGTCAACAATTGAGTTTAAAAATTCACTCCTAGCTGCTGCTGAATGGTGGCAAGATGAAGAAGTGCTACCACCAACGAATGCAGCCGCCGCCCAACACATTCTACGAGTCTCCCACAAAATCCAGGGCTGGTATGATAGACCAATGGATCCTCTCAACTGGGGTTGGAGGATGACAGAACATGGCTTACTCCCAACCATAAACACAAAGGCTCCAACTGAAATCCTCAACATAGTATCATGCAGATGTACAAAGGGGTGTACAGTAAAGTGCAGCTGCCGTAATGTAGGCATGAAATGCTCAACAATTTGCCTTAACTGCCATGGTCAGTCATGCTCTAATTCAGCACCGTTTGAAGATTAGGGTGTGTCCCACATACCGAGCCGTACAAGCAGAAACAGGTGAGGACAGTCTCTTTGAAGATGATCCCAATAAAGAGGGAATCGACAATCCACCGCAAGCCGAAGATTCACGTTTGCCGAAGATTGCTTGCTTGAGAGCTTTGTAGACGAAGGGCCGTCGACATCTAAGAAAATGCGAACATGAAGGCTGCCTCATTTATTGCTTTGTGCCTATTGATTTATATAACTGGTTTTTAATATCATGTAAGTGTTTCAATGTTTTTATTTCTTAATTGCACCTCAATAACTAACGAATATGTTTTTTCTTATTAATAAATTGATTACTATAAATTTGAAATTTATACAATTTGTTTATTCTCCACCTCAAATCGCTACTCGGCTTGTATTTACTTATTTAAGTATTTTTTCTGATTGTGCATATCTTAGATATTTTTCAATGAAATTTACTTTCCACTCACAATGCACTTAAACTTAACTCCTCACATTTACGGAGGATGTGCAGCCAAGAGGACAGTGCATGGAACCCGATTTTGAGTTTATGCAAAATGAAGTCTTTCAAAATTAGTGAAATTTTCAATTGAGATACCTATATAACGTGTTATTTTATACTCTACAACTTTCATTCTATAGGTTTTTTCTTATCGGTGTCAGTGGTCTGATGGGGTGTCGACTTTCCAGGACTAAATGTGGTTCTGGAAAGTCGCAAAATGTAAGTTTGCAATAAAATGAAAAAAATTATCTATTTCTATATTAAGTTATCGGCTATGCTACTGTACCAAATTTGAATATATATATACTCATTCTACGCAGAACTTAATCCTCTTTGATATTAAAAAGAGGTTGTTATCGTCCGGTGCACTGTTTTTGAGCTACAAGCAAAAAATTGAAAAAGTGCTAACATTTCATTTATTTTAGGCTGCCATAATATGAGCTCAACTCCTGGGATGGTGCAAACTCAGATTACGTTCTTTGGGACCAAATGAAGGTATTAAAACGATTTCCAGCTTGCTGGGAATGAATTCCTCAAAATGTGTTTTTTTATCTAATTTTACTGGCCTAGTAAAAGTATCATCGGATTTTATGGCATTGAGAGCAAATGTAAGACGCTCATCACACAGCAATTTCGTCGTCAATGTCGCTCATACGTCATCAGCTCCTCCCTTAATGGCTTCTCGGATTGTAACATCTGTTTGTAGCAGTAAAGTATTATCGGATTGTATGGCATTGAGAGCGAATACGAGACGTTCATCACACAACAATGTCGTCGTCAATGTCGCTCATACGTCATCAGCTCATCCCTTACTGGCTTCTCGGATTGTAACATCTGTTTGTAGCAGTAAAGTATCATCGGATTGTATGGCATTGAGAGCGAATACGAGACGTTCATCACACAACAATGTCGTGTCAATGTCGCTCATACTTCATCAGCTCCTCCCTTACTGGCTTCTCGGATTGTAACATCTGTGAGTAGCAGTAAAGTGTCATCGGATTTCATGGCATTGAGAGCAAATATGAGATGTTCATCACACAATAATTTCGTCGTCAATACGTCATCAGTTTTTCCTTTACTGACTTTTTCGGGTTATAACATCTATATTAAGGAATAATGTTTATTTAAATTATCTAAACATTTTATTATTTAAAGTTTTTGAAATTGTAGTAACATAGAGTAGAGTAAATTGTACTGTATATTGTATTATTGATGAATACTTTGGTTTGTATGTAACTTTGAATGATGGTTGTTTGAAATGCTATTTTCTGTATAGATAAATAAATAAATAAAATTACTTAAAATTTTGTGAGATTGAACCTTTTCCTTCAATAAGCCCCATAGGACATTGCGACAGACGTTGAATTAATGAGGTTGATTGAAGAGGAACTGTTGTTGATACCTTGGCAATTTTTCAAAAACGCTTATGACTCATTTTTGTTTCGTTGCCATCAGTGTGTAGCGATTGATGGACATCAGTTCGAATGAAGGGTTATGAATCAAATTAATTTCCTTTATGATTTACCACTTTAAAATACTATCTCTTTAATTTTATTTATTACTTTATATCATTGTAAAAATCAAGAATTAATTAGAAATGGTTTTGCAAATAAAATTAATTTAACGAAAACGCACCATTATTTTGAAGTTCCACCATTTTGTTCTGATTAATCAAAACCAAATGAGACTCGGGGGTATTTTTTTGCAAATATATAAATACAAAGACAAATGTACAAATGTACAAATGCTTTTTACAAATGTTGTTTATTATATCTGTAGAGTTTCAAGTTTGTAGCGTGTTCAATTTGTCTGGTATATTAATTAAATAACAGCGACCTTATCGTGGGACACCCAGTATACTTACAAAGTTTAATTTTATTCCATACTTGTTACTTTGAGTTTTTACGTTTTATTAGGTAATGAGAATTTACACGCTGTAATTGTAACTACGAAAGCAATATACAAAGAATATGGATGAGTATGTTTTAGCAGGTAATAACGAGGTGATCATCCATTAGATTGTACGCTCTTTGTTCAAGTTGTTGTCTAGTAATCCGGGGTGTTAATGGAAATCAATGCTGGCTCAATACCAGTGGCTATTGGATTTTAGCGGGATAACATTAGTCCTATCATTCACTCGGATAAACATGGCAGCTGAGCTAGTTGCGTAAGTATTTATCAACACGTTTACATAGGAATAATCGAATTTTCAATTCCCAAAATAACGTCACGAGATTCGGTCTAGGGATCACTAGTTAACTTTGCAATACGTACTTAGAAGAGAACTAACGTTTGTTTCTATCATGTAAATGGTGTTTAATTTGTCTAACTCATAAAATAATTCCTATCATTTTTGTCTTATAAGTCAAAGGCGAGTTTTGTAACCATAAATTAAACTAATAACTAGTGTAATTTTTTATATAAATTACCGTTTCACTACACAAGGAATTGTTTCATAAATTTATACATTGTTGATAACTGTTTCTAAGTTAAGCCCTAAATATTGCTGATTATAAATAATTTACTGATTAGTTTAAAGATAAAAAAAATTAATAGCAATTTCTAAGCTAAATTTTAACATCTGCAACGTATATAATAATGGCCAACCTCAGCACTCCAAAACTCATGTCTATAAATTATAAATTCTTACGTTTAAAATGGTATAATTGGTTCATAGAATCATTAGGAGCTTCACAAGTCATTTCTCAGATATACATTTATCCTAATAGGGGTTGATCCTTTAAGTAAGCATATAGCGTCGTTGGTATATTTACTAAGTTTAGTGCAACTATTTCGTATAAAAGGATCCATTTAAAGCTTTATGGACACCTATAAGTCAACTTCACCATCATACGAACTAGCATCATCATCTGACAGCTCGCAGTCTGGTTCAGTAATCCTTCGTAATGCTCTTTCGTCAGTACGGACTTAATCTTATACTTTTAAAACATCTCTTCTTGGACTATTTAGTAATTCAAACGCTGTCAAAATATAATATAGAGATTAATGTTTCTATTACAACTTGCCGTTAATTTACGACTATCATGTATACTAAAATTATAAATTTTGCGAACTAAATAATCATCTCATGTTTAAGTAGTTATTTGATTAATTATTGTTATGATTTTGTGGATATATTATCTAATTGCCATTTAGGTGACGACAAATAAAGTGGATAACTTACATTTGTACAACATTTTATCAAAATGGGCCATGAGTTTTAATTGATTAATTATCAGTTGATCAATAAACATTGAGCATTTACATTTTACGAGATCAACAATTAATGGTAATGCTACTTTTGGAGAAGACTAGCTAATGCTAATGCTAATGTGTTTTTTGTTTGTATAGTAAAGTTATAGAAATTATGTATCGTGGTCAGGGGGCTTTTTTGTAAAAGGTATAAGTTTATGTTACTTTTTCGTGACCAAAAATTGCACAGCTTTATGTATGAGTGAAACAAAATAATTTAAGGAAATAATATTTTAGTCTCATTAATTTATAAAACACAATCAAGTATATTAATTTGTTTCATAATATTATTATGAAACAGTATTTGTAGTATCTATTTGTGAATTCAAATCAAAACATAATGTGCTACTTAGCGATATGCAAGTAAAACATTGAACTAACTTTCTACTCCATCTCAAAACGGATCAGTATTGATTTTGAAGTAAAAAGATAGCTCATCGTTATTATAAGTGGCTTTAAATGTAGGTTTTGAATTAAACTAACGTGGTACACATGTTTTTAGAGTTTTGGCACATTCGTTTATCAGTTTAGATACCATATCCTTGAAGTAGAGAAACAGATAAGGATAAAGCAGGTGTTGTATTGTGTGTACATAGAGAGTTGTCTGGCCCCTTGAATTTGACAAACATCTTCATAATGTCGCACCTGAGTATTTGGAAGGGAGATAAGGTCACCTTAGCGTTATTGTTTCATTAATAAAAATTATAACAAATCCCTTCTAAAGCTTGTCAATAATGGCATGTGTACAGCAGTTATAAAGGATACTGAATAAACTGTAAGCTGTACTTTTCCTGATCGAGACGAATACAAATAAATGTATATTAATCGTGAATGTATATTAATGTTTTTCTAAAGTAGTTACTTTAGAAAAACATTTAAGAACGTTGGATAAAACTATTATAATGTGTTATTACTATGCAGGTGTCAGAAAATAAGTAAAGTTATAGAAATTATGTATCGTGGTCCGGGGGCTTTTTTGTAAAAGGTATAAGTTTATAATATTTTTTTCTTGACCGCAATTTCCACAGCTTTCGGTATACGTGAAACAAATAATGTAACGAAACAATATTTTATTCTCATTAATTTATAAAACACAATTAAGTATATTTAATTGTTATTTAAAAGCTACATTATGTATGAAACACTTTAAATTAGTTCATTTGAAAAAGTATATGGTGGATTTACAGGAAAATGATTTAAATAAGAAGACAATATTTTATAAAGAAACTTATATGGTAAAAGTGGCAATAAATTGAATCACTTTTGTCATGATGTTAAAGAGATAACAGGTTTCGTTCGGAAAAAATCACTTTAACAATCTTGTTTTCGATAACAGAGTTTAACGATTCTATAATAAATGTTTCTTGTTTTCCTCTATTGGGGCAATCACATTTGTAATTTATGAAAAAAGTAAATAAGATAATTAAATAAAAAGCTTTTTCATGGTTTCATGAGTACACTGATCGAAGATTAATATACAATATTATTTCTTATAAACTGGATTATATTAAATGCAGTTTTCCTTGAACCTTTTCTAATATAATTGCCAATGTGCTATTGTTGGTTGCCTTAAACCTAGTTACTAGCTGATTTTGATTAGCAATAAACCTAGTAGTCCTGGTTACAGTAGACCTAGTTCCTTAATGATGTTTATCTGATCCGGTCTTTAGGGGAAAATACATAAAAACCTAATACCTAAAATAAAAGGGTTAGTGACCAAACTCTTGAAAAAACTGTATCAGAATAACTGAGACGTTAAATGTAATATGCAATCATCTGAACGAAACTTTTATAAAACATCCATGTTTCAACTAATAATAATCCGTCTATTTAAACAAGTACATTTATTTCATTTATTTTCAGTTTACACCAATACGCCATACAAGTACAAGATTGCAGAAATACAGAATAGTAAATTTTAAAATGCTTAGGTTAATGGTACAACTTTTTCAAATATAACAAATGTTTTCAGTTTACACCAATACTACATACAAGTACAATA